>CM057344.1:216360240-217560240 GCA_030015575.1 Agapanthus africanus
TTATTACAAAGGCGTTTTTTTTGTTTTGCATATCGGTATTCAGTTTGAATATCCTGCATCTCATTCAACGAGGCAAGGGCCGAGATCCCTTCACCGGGAGTGCCCCCTTGGGCAGAAGTTTACGGCAGGGTAATAACTTCAATTTAGTCGATTACAAGTTGCTTTGCATCGCGGTATTCAGTTAGAATATCCTGCAGCTCATTCCACGAGGAAAGAGCAGAGATCCCTTCACCGGGAGTGACTTCTTTAGCAAAAGGTTTTCGCCACTTTATTTTTATAAAAAGCTATCAGGTTCCTTCAACGAGATCAAGTTCATTACGTTAAATGTTTTTCGCCAAAAACCAGCCGTAATCCTCCGTCATTTCTTATGGATGGTCAGTAGTATTCAAGTTATGTTTGTTGGCCTACGTCAAGGCGTAGTGTTAGGTAGCTGTTGGGTATTCATTTGTTGCATAGATAGATGCATTAGTTTAGGACAGACGTACAGCCTTGTTGGCCTACGTCAAGGGCATGTACGATGACCTAAATTAACCAGGACAACGACGGGTAGAACTTGACATGTGGCTTATGATTTGTTGGCCTATGTCAAGGTCATAAGTGCATGGGATAAAAATTATATCGGGCGTTTCAAACATACAGGAAACTTGCAAAACTTGCGCATACCTTCTGGAGTGTGTTAACTTGAGTGGCTTTCATCAAGTTATCATGCGATGATAGTTGGATCCCGATTCTTACTGATGAGTTGGTTTACTCTTCGGGTGATCCCGACTAATTCTTCTTTCAGGTTTGGAGGAGAATTTGAGATTACAGTGGGAGGTTTCCTAATTAGATAAAGTGATAACCATTCTGATCTAGGTTAGAGTGCACGCAGAGTGTTTCTTTTCTCTCTCTCTTTGGCAGCGACCTTTGACCAACCCGAGACTATGACTCAGTGACCAAGTTGACCGAACCTTTTTAATATACTGGCTTTTGGATTGTTCGAGTTGCATAAGTCATTGTCGCTCCTTCTTTTACCCATTGTATTTCTCAGAACACCCAGTATTACTACGGACATCCACATCTAATGGATAGATCCATCGTATGGTTATATACGAACTCGGAGGGATTTCTTCGAGGATGGATCAAGGTTCAGGAGAAATAGAATTGGTTTATTCAGTTTTCTTCTATTCTCACCTTCTCTCAGGTTGTGAGGGCTCCTTGGTTTAGGAGAGTACACCTATTACGCTTATTGGATAGTCTTCTTCCAAACCATAAGCAGGTGCCGAAAGGTAGGGAATGAAGAAAACAAATTAGCCTAAGTAGGGTGTGCAGAAGGTAATATGTAAGTAAAAATAAAGGAATTAGAAAGAGGGCAAAGTAAACTGCGACTACTAACATTCACGACCAAACTACGTATTTCATCGCCACTCCTACTTCACCTTTAATTTCTCCAGAACAACCCGTATCACTACGAACATCCAATTCCATTGGATAAATCCATTGTATGGTTATATACGAACTCGAAGATAATTTTTTCGAGGATGGATTCTGGTTCAAGAGAAATAGGAATAAGGTTTATTCAGTTGTCTTTTATCATCACCTTCTCTCAAGTTGCGAGTACTCCTAGGATTAGGAGGGTACACCTATTATGCTTACTGGATATTCTTCTTCCAAACCATAGGCTGGTGCCGAACGGTAGGGAAGGAAGAAAACCATTTTAGCCTAACAATGGTGTACAGAAGATAACGACTAAAGACAAATAAAGGAAATTGGAGAGATGACAGGGAAATATACGGTTAAAGTCATGAATTAGATTATGGAAGAGGCATTACTAAGAATACGCGAATACCCTTTCGAAACATTTTCATGTTTCAGTTACACTATGCATTGTTGATTGTAAACTGATTTCCCAATTAAACCCTTGCTCCAGGGTATGTATTTACCAAGTATGCTTCTCACATCTGTATAGTTTTACAGATGATGAGTGGGAGTAAGTTATTGAGAATTAGCTGACCATCCTCATTATATCGGAATTCTTTGTAATTGGTGATTTTTGAGGAAATCGCCTGGGTACAGTTTTCAACCTACGACGCACAGGTTTTGAGTTATTCAACTGAATGGACTTATACAGAGTAATGTATGTTGTCCAGTGTCCATCAGGACAAAGGGGTTGGTCCTTGTACTATATTCTATTTACTTGTGACTTCTCTAGTTTTTAGAAAAGTGTTTCGTAGAAATACAATGTCTATGTGTTGAGAAGTTGTGGGTATAGGAATAAAGTAGAGAACCATATGTCGCAAGTATCGGGATTCTTCAAAGAAATCGAAGATGTAGATTCTTGTGATTGGTATTTAGTTAATAATAATGGTTTTGAGAAACTTGTTTCTCTTTCAGGTTACTCATAATTGGATGGATTCCTAAGTTGAGTAATGCTGATTAGCCTCTCTTCATTAAGTTGATATGCACTGGAGACAGCTGCATGATTTGAATCTGGTTCCAATTAAAAAAGTGCCAAATTTTCTATATTGGATATAGAATGAATCATATCTTAACGATGTTAAGGTTAGGAGAGTTGTCCAGCTTATGCTTAAAACCAGACACTGGATAATTCAAGGCACGTTTCTGCAATGGCAGTTTGTGGGTTGACCCTAGCTTTGACGAGGGTTGATTTTCGACCATATGGAAGATCAATAGTAATATTGTTCTTGACTCGCCACAGTTTTATTAAAATAGATTTTTTCAGAAAACAGTAGAGGGAGTATGGTGGAACTGGAAGTAATTCCAGAACCGCAAACGATTACGGAAAATTTAATAGGACCTATATATTCAATCAGTTTTGACATTCCATTCGCCACTCCGCAGACATGGTGTGTAACCCCAGACACCCGAGAGGTACTCCGGTAGCCTTAAGGACGGTGACAGAGTGGTTCTTGTTTATCCAGACTTGACACTACTATTGTTCCAGACTATGAGACCCGGCAGGAGGATAAGTATAGCGTCGTTCTAAACAAGTTTTAGAAGTACACGTATATATTATTCTGCCAGAGGGTTGTCGTAGTCAGTGGAAGCAGCGGAAGCATAGTGGGCAAGTAGCTAGTATCTATCTATAGGCTTGAGCAAATATAGCGGAGATAGACCATCTAATTTTGATATGACAGTCATAGGTTTGACTTCATCAGAATAGAAGATGGATCTGTTAAGAAGGTAGTAGGGTGTGATGTCCTGGTACCTGGATGACATACACAGAGTAGGAAGTAAAATTCTTATACTACGATCGGTTGTACTGTGGTAGTCACACATTTGTTTCTCTACAAAGGATTTGGATATAATATCTGACATTCTGGTTACTAGATCTATGTTTTTAGATCTAGATTTGGGTAGTTTCCCAATGTGGGTACTTTGACAGTATTCTAATAGTATTTTAGAATAGATGACTCCTGGCATGGTGGTGTACCTGCAGGTGATGGAGTCACCCTCTCTAAAGGTGTCTTACAGACTAAAGGGGAGAGAGACGTGCATGATTGGCAGATCACTTGCTTAGGCAATTGAGTCAATCATGAGATGTCAAGTACCACACCAGATGTCGTTATTACACTAGATGCGATAAGTTTATATTAATCCAATCCTGAAGAAATATACAGAAGCAGTTATAGAACATAAGAACATGTTCTACGGATTAGATGACGGTAGCCTCCTTCGGGAGACGGTTATCATTCCAGGCTTCACAGGTGACCTGGATGAAATGGTGATTGTCTGAGTTATAGTTTTCCCTCAGACGAGGGACAATATTATAGACAAGTGGTCCAAGACGATACTGTAGGAGGCATAGAGCTGGACACTGATTAGTTTCAGTTATCGATACAGTCTAAGAAGTTTGGATTTGTAGTTCATTTATGAACTAGGTCCCATCAGATATCCAGACATGTTCTAAGACACCTATTACTCGAATCGGGAGATGGCTTTCTCCGCGAAATTGAGATTAAGAGAGACATAGAAAGAAACATCAGGGCGGATCCACTAACTGAGGCTATTTCTCGAACACAATAGTTTTGCAAACAAGCTTTGTGAAACAGATTAGTAGAGGAGTTGGATGCTCGGTATCACACGAGCTGTGAGTACGCGACATCACAATAATTAGCCTTAAGTACAAGTGGGAGATTGTTGGATATAGTGCCCTATAAGTCAATTATTGGATCGCAGGTACGTGTTTGCAATGATTGAGGGAGGACGTAAACCGATAGAAAAGTCTTACTCGAGATGATAGTATGCTATCTGGTATGTCTTTATCATCATTTATATGTTGATAGAGCCCATAGGATTCTTGGTTGACTACCAGCAGTATGATGGGGATCATATATGTGGGAGCTGGGGTCTATAAACACATCCTTAATGTGTCCCTAGTCGTGGGAGTTTCGAGACAAGGTATCGATACTCCGGAGTTGACTAGTGTATACATTCGAGACCCCGACGAGGGGCCGTGGCCGGTCTCACAAACTATTGGTGTTAGTTGGTTCACCTAAAATGTATACAGGTGCTCATTGGGTTATGAGTACACCGGATAGGACTCGCCGGGAACTTGCTGGTTGGTATTATAGCTAGCGTCAGATAGCAGTTCCCTGGTGACATGTGTACAGGTTAGTTCATCGACCTGAGGTCGTCATTTTTCTCGTGTGAGTTCCTACCGTGCTTTGATTTATATCCTACCACGGGTCAAAGGAGTCGTGGAAACAGGTATATTTTGGGTACAGTCCCGAGCCACATGGAGGCAGTGAGCAGATCTTCGGGGATTCGTCTCTCCCGGTATTGGGGGTGAGATCGCGCTGTGTTTAGGAGAGCCATTCCACGAAATCCCTGGCCAGTGTAATCGAGATTTATTGGAAGGTATTCCAGTAGTATCTCAGGGTGTTATGGGCTGCTCTCTGACCTGACTTATGCAGCTATTGGGGGTCTGACGTTTACCAGCACCCTAGGCCAAATATGCGATACTCATAAGACGAATGGACAGGACTGTACGGATATTGTCACTGTCAGGCTCAGTAGGGTTTATGGATGAGTTCGCTCGTCAGCTTCCCTTCCTTCAATACATAGGCAACCGTTACGTACAGCTTGTACCTCTAACGTGCTAGTGTTTATACCCAGTGCCAGTGTGTTGATGAGTCATTAGAGTCCCCCACAGACACATTCCTAAGTTCGGGCGAAACGTTGTAGATGCTGTATGATATTATGGCAGGGTTCGGAAAATGCACGTGGTTTTCGCACATGGCATTTTTCGGGCAGTTAATACCGGTAGGCTTTGGTTTAAGCCGGATCCCAGTATTATACCGTGTAGATATAATATCTTTGTCTCAGTTGCATTTGTATTCGGTCGTAATACAAATGCGGGTATGTTTATACTGATACGGGGTTATCCTGAAATCCGTTTCGGGATCGCTTTTGGAAGTTGTCATTTTCCAGTTTTCTATCGGCCGTATTTAACATTCGGTTAAATGCGGATTTATCTTTTCTTCTTGGGTGAGTCATGAGGGTGAGTCATGCTTCTAGATGGTTCTAGAAATGATGACAAGCTTCATGAGTCATTAGTTCCTTAATGGTGCATTTAATGATGGAGGATGACTAAGGTTGTGAGTCATTGTTTCCATTAATGCAATTTTGGAATACTTAGGATATTTTCTCCTTGATCTTTTGCTTACACTCACCCTCCCCTCTCCTACACTCACCGTCCCTCTTCTATATAGTGGCCGGCCCTCATTATGAGGCATGATGGATTCATTCTTGGCAAAAAGATTATGATAGTTTAGATCATGGAAATTTCATATAACTCAATTTCCATTTACCCGATTCCAATTGGCAACTTCCATAACCGTTCGTCCATAGCCTTGGACGTAACGAGGCAAAGTGTTCTACTCATTCTCTACATCATTCTTGGTCGTCTCTTTTAGCAAACTTGACGATCGAGTTGCCTCGGTTCAGAGGCGGGAGCCCGTTTAAAGATCCGTCGACGTGGTGCCACCTGGACGACGAGACTGGAGTTTCAGAAGATCGAAGCCGCAGCAACAAAGCGTGGGGTGATGGTTGAAGACCGAAGGACTCGGATCGTTCGGTATAATAATTCTACCCTCTTTACAATATGTTAGTTTAGCTTTAATGGCAGATCCGGGTTATAGTATGCGATAGCGCCAGTTGTAAAAGTTTTTGTTCCGCATTTGGTGTCTGTTAGACGGCCAGGGCGCTGCCGTAGAATTACATATCCTTCGATCTCAATTTCTTCACCTGTTGATCTAAGATGATCACCGGCTGCTCTGCAAAAGAAAGGTCGCGCTCCAGCTGGATCGTCGGGTGCTGAATCGCATGCGAAGGATCATGAAGATACTTGCAGAGTATCGAAACGTGAAATACTGGGTGAACATCTGGGAAACTGGGCGGAAGGGCTAGCCGATACGCAACTACACCAACACGCTCGAGGATCTCGAAGGGGCCCACGTACCTAGGACTAAGCTTCCCCTTCTTCCTAAATCTCATCACACCTTTCATTAGGGAGACATTCAAGAAAACATGATCGCCAACAGAAAACTCAAATCAGCGCTGACGACGGTCCGCATAAGATCTCTGCCTACTCTGGGCTGCTCTCATCCTATCTCCAATCAACTGGATCTTCGCGGTCGTCTCCTCAACAATCTGTGGTCCTAAAATACTGCTCTCACTGAGCTCTGTCCAACAGGCGGGTGATCTGCATCTCGTCCCATATAGAGCCTCGAATGGTGCCATCTGAATGGTCTCCTGGAAGCTGTTGTTATAGGAGAACTCTACTAAGGGCAAATGGTGATCCCAGCTACCACCAAAGTCTAAAACGCACGCTCGGAGCATGTCCTCGAGAGTCTGAATAGTCCGCTCTGACTGGCCATCAGTCTGCGGATGAAATGCTGTGCCGAAACTCAAGCGGGTGCCCAAAGCCTCCTGAAGCCTCTGCCATAGTCGGCTGGTAAACTGGGTGCCTCTGTCGGATACGATACACGTCGGGACTCCATGCAGTCGTACTATCTCATCGATGTATATCTGAGAATACTCAGCAAAACCGAAAGTCGTCTTTACCGGCAGGAAGTGAGCAGCTTTCGTCAAATGATCCACGATCGCCCAGATGGAGTCATACCCTCGACTAGTCCTGGGTAGACCCACAATGAAGTCCATAGAAATCTGCTCCGATTTCCACTCCGGAATGGGTAACGGCTGTAACTCTCCCGCGGGCCTCTGGTGCTCGGCCTTGACTTGCTGACAAGTCAGGCATCTCTGCACGAAATCTGCGATGTCCCTCTTCATTCCGTCCCACCAGTAAACATCTCTCATATCATGGTACATCTTGGTGGAACCTGGATGAACACTGTACACCGATCGATGTGCCTCCTCAAGAATCTCACGCCGCAGTCCCACAGCATCTGGTTCGCACAGTCTATTCCTAATTCGCAGTATCCCCTGATCATCGATCATGAACTTGGAAAATCTGCCCTGTCCAATCTGTGCCATAATCTCTGAACAACGGTCATCACTGTACTATGCCTCATGTATACGGTCAAGCAATTGTGGGCGTGCACGAACATGCGCAAGCTGTCCCCCGATCGGCGTGAACTCGAACTGCACTCGGCTGTCGTATAAAATCTTCTAATCTGCTGACGACTGCCTCTGCACTGCGCTCAAGCAAGATAGACTATCCCCGGGCCTCTTACTCAAAGCATCCGCCACTACATTTGCCTTGCCAGGGTGGTAAAGGATCTCACAGTCGTAGTCCTTCACTAATTCCATCCAACGGCGCTGTCTAAGATTCAGGTCCCGCTACTGAAATATATACTTTATGCTCTTGTGATCTGTGAATATCTGGCACGACTCGCCGTATAGGTAATGGCGCCAGATCTTAAGTGCAAAGACCATTGCAGCCATCTCCAAATCGTGAGTGGGGCAGTTCTGTTCATGTTTCTTCAACTGCCGTGAAGCATACGCGATCACCCTGTCATCCTGCATAAATACGCACCCTAGCCCCACTCGAGAAGCACCACAATAGACCACAAATCCGCCCGATCCTAAAGGCAATGATAGCACTGGCGCCGTAGTCAGTCGAGTCCGTAGCTGCTGAAAACTGTGCTCGCACTGCTCAATCCAATCGAAAGAAACTCCTTTCCGAGTCAACCCCATCAAAGGTGCAGCAATACGCGAGATGTCCTGCACAAATCGCCTGTAGTAACCGGTCAACCATAGAAAGCTGCGGATCTCCATAACTGATGTGGGTCTAGGCCAACCCTGAACGGTCTCGATCTTCCTCGGGTCTACATATATACCATCTCGTGTAATCACGTGACCCAAGAAGTCTACGCTATCCAGCCAGAATGTACACTTGGAGAATTTTTGCGAAAAGCTGGTGCTCCCTCAAAGTCTGCAGTGTAATCCGCAGGTGCTGCTCGTGCTCCTCTCTGCTCCAGGAATACACCAAGATATCACCACTGAATACGATAATGAACAGATCAAGATACGGCCGGAAAATACGGTTCATCAAGTCTATGAATGCTGCTGGGGCGTTAGTGTAGGGTTACTAGGCACTCTTACAAGGGTCTATAAGGTATCAACCATGCCCGATTTAAAATTTAGACGTGCCGAACAACCCTAAACAAGATCTTTAAACTAAAGATTAGGCGAAACAAAGCATGTTAAACACTTTAACACTAAGAGTTTGGGATTACAACCTTTGTAGTCCGGTCCTTCACTTCTAAAGCTCCGTGTTGAGGACCCTTCGCTGCGATCATCGAGTTTCTAGACTCTAGAAAGGATCCACGAAGAGAATGATGCAAACTTGCTTCCGATCTTTGATAATAAAGATGATCTACCTTGAAGTTTCTTTAACACAAGCTCTCACTCACTAAATGAAGTGAACACTCTAATTTAAATGGCTAGGATAGATTAGGATGATGAAGTAGGATTTTAGCTCTCATTTGTTTTCTAAATCTCACTCATAATCATCATAAAAGAAAAGGCTAGAATGCTTTTCCATTAAAGAAGAAGAAGGAAGAAGAAGATCTAATCCTTTTGTGATGAATAATGAATCACTCAAGTGAGGTTAGAAATGCAACAATGGTATATGTAACCCTTGTAGAGATTTAACTATGGTTAAATGGTTGGGTTGGGTTAAACAAATATCTTGCAAAATATCAAAACAAATATCTTTGCAAGAAACAATACAAAACCTTTTAGAAGTTTCTAGAAAAGATGAACCCAAATCAAACCCTAACCATGTTTAATCTCCACTAAACATGTTGCATTAATAACCCGAACATGTTACAACATTATTGTAGGGTTCCTAGGCACACTATAGAGGTCTCACATGGCATCAATTTTTTGGGTGCCGAGAAACCCTAATACGGATCGTCGACTAGAAATTTAGGCGAAAACGAAACTAGTTAACATCTTAACTAAAGGAGAGAGGCTACAACCTTTGTAGATCCGGTTCTCCACTTCCTTAGCTCCACGTAGGCGTCCTCTCGCTGTCCATCTCGAATCCCGGACTCAATCGTCGGCTTGATCGGAGAAATGGGCGGACTAGGTCGTCGGCTTCGTGCCGAAGATGATCTACGTCGAGGCATCACAAGTTCAAGCTCCGACTTCATAAATTTGTGAAACTTGTGAAGAAAACACCCAAAACAACTTGGCAAGAGGTAGAGGGTGAAGAAATAGGAGGTGGGTTCACTTTAGAATTGGATTTCTCACTTTAGAACTCAAGTTGCCATTGATGGCATCAAGCTTTCTTTCTTGAAGAAGAAGATCAAGAAGAAGGAAATATTATGATAAGTTAATCCAAAATGAAAAAGAAATGAATACTTATCATAATAGGAACCATGGTTAGGTGTAGAGAATTGACCAAGGTTAGAAGAATGATTAGGGTTAAGCATGAAGACAAATTGGTCACTTTGGTCAAAGCTTCATGAAGCTTCACAAAAGTTCAAGAATGAAAGCAACCATTTTGTATTCTTATCCCATTCTTTTTCCAAAATCAATAAATAAAAGAATGGATAATTAAAACCCTAATCACTTTCTTAACCTAGGTTTAATTCTTTACACTTAACCAAATGAGCAAGCATCATCAAACATGATACAAAGATGTGCATGAAAGTATATCACATATACAACTTGCACATCAAGTGAGAAAATCCATTTAAAGTGAACCAATACTAGTTAATGCAAAATAATATATCAAATATATAATTATACATTAAATCATTAAATTAACACTTGACTTAACGATCCGGTCATATCGCATATAACCGACTAGTATCCTATGTATCGGCTTATCGAATCAATCGTTGATTCGACATCTAGGTTATATCGAATATAACCAATCGATACATTCATCGCGAGAATGGAATACGGTATCATATACACGCATTATTCTCGGTCCTGCACATATCTCATATGCGCTCCTATTTCGTTTCGCTTGAGCCAGGAAACCTCTGTGTAGGACTCTAAAGACTCGTCAATACGCCGGTAGCAGATGATGATCATATCAAGCACCCACAAGCCGCAAGCGGTCTGCTAAACGTAACGGCCATCCGGGTATTAAGCGATCAGAAGATCGACGAGCTAGCCCGCTCACACTCCTGTGAATCCAACCAGTAACACTTACCGTACAGTCCGGTCTGTTCGTCTGATATGTCGCATATCAAGTCTAGGGGTGGTAAACGTCAGACCCCAATAACCGATAAGTCGTGCCGATGTGAGGCTCATAACGGGTCGAGAAACTACTGGTAACACTTACCAGCAAATCTCTGATCAGCCCTGGCCAGGGACTTCCCTGTTACGGCCAATCGAGCACAGCGCAACATCAACCCCCAATACCGGGAGAGACGAAACCCCTCCTATCGCTCATTGTCTCCATGTGACTCAGGACTGTACCCAAAGACCACCGTTTTGCATGCCCTCATCGACGTGGTACGGTGGAGATCAAAGCACAGTGGGAATCACACAAGACTCTATGACGATCTCGGGTCTACAGACTAACCTGTACAAGTGTCACCTGAGAACTGCCATCTGACGTGAGGTATAATACCATCTGGGAGTTCTCGGCGAGTCCGTCCAGTGTACCCAGTCTCCACTGAGCACCCGTATACCATCTCTGATGTCAAACACCAATGGATATGGGATCATCCATCGCCCATCTCATGGGTCGAGAAGCGTATACGCTAGTCTACACTGGTATATCGATGCCCCGTCTCGATACACCCACGACTAGGGACCTTGAAGGATGTAGTTATGGACTACCTTGTTCCCACTAGTATGATCTGCATCATAGTCCAGGTAGTCAGGTACACATCCTAAGGGCTTTACCAACATATAACTATAAGACAGTTTAAAGAGACTAGTGTACATGTTAAGATAAAGAGTAACCAGATAGCATACTATCATATCGAGCAAGAAAGTCATCTCTATATATGTCCAAGCATCCAATATAATATACATCATCTGTGCAATACTGGCCTCTAGGGCATACATACAACTAACAATTATATATCACATATACAATATTTATTGCAACAAAATAAAATAATACAATTAACATATATCTTATATATATCAATGTATTACCGGAGTGAGAAAAAGAATGTTTTAGTGAGCTTATATTAGTTAATGTAATTTAATATATCAAATATATTATTATACATTAAATTATCAAATCAACACTTAATCCGATAATCCGGCTATTTCATAAATAACTGACTAATATTATCTGTATCAGTTCATCGAATCAACACTTGATCCGATGACCCGGCTATATCTCATATACCCGGCCGATATCTCATACCGCGAGAATCTAATACACGTATTGTTCTCAGTCCCGCACATATCACATATGTGCCCCTACTCCGTTTTGCCTGAGTCAAGAAAGCTCTGTGTAGGACTCTAAAGAATCGTCAATACGCCGGCAGTAGGTGATGATCATATCAAACACCCACAAGCTGCATGCGGTCAGCTAAACGTAACAGGCACTTAGGTATCGAGCAATTAGAAGATCAACAAGCAAGCCTGTACATTCTCCTGCGAATCCAATCAGTAACACTCCCGTACAGTCCGGTCTCTTCGTATGATATGTCGCATATCTCGCCTAGGGGTGGTAAACGTCAGACCCCAGTAGCTTGATATGTCTTGTCAATTTGAGATCTATAACAGTTCGAAAAACTACTGATAACACTTACCAGTAAATCTCAGCAACCCTGGCCATGGATTTCCAGTTATAGCCAATCGAACACAGCACAACATCAACTCCCTATACCGAGATAGACGAATCCCCTCCTATCGCTCATTGCCTCCATGTGATTCGGGACTGTACCCAAAAGCCACCTTTTTGCACGCCCTCTTGGACGTGGGATGATGGAAATCAAAGCAAAGTGGGAATCATACAAGACTCTATGACGATCTCGGGTCTACAGACTAACATGTACCAGTGTCACCAGAGAACCGCCATCTGACGTGAGGTATAATACCATCTGGGAGTTCTCGGCGAGTCCGTCCAGTATACCCAGTCTCCACGGAGCAGCCGTATACCTTCTCTGATGTCAAACACCAATGGATATGAAATCATCCATCGCCCATCATATGGGTCAAGAAGCGCATACGCTAGTCTACTCTGGAGTATCGATGCCCTGTCTCGGTACTCCCACGACTAGGAACATTTGAAGGATGTACATGGCGACTACACTGTCCTCACTAGTATGATCTGCATCATAGTCCTGGTAGTCAAGTACTCATCCTAAGGGCCTTATCAACATGTAACATAGAGACAATCAGAGTACATATTAAGATAAAGAGCAACCAGATAGCGTACTATCATGTCGAGCAAGAAAGTCCTCCCTATATATGTCCAAGCATCCACTACAATATACATCGTATGTACAGCAATGGCCTCTAGGGCGTACATATAACTAACAATCTCCCACTTGCACTAGGGCCATCTGTTGTGGTATCGCGTACCCAACAATTAGCTGTGGTTGAAGTATATCATACTCAACCATCCCATAAAAGTCTCGACTGGAAAAAAGGCCTTTGTGAGTGGATCCGTGCTGTTGTCCTCTGTGTCTACTATCGTAACCTTGATCTCCCTGGAGATCAACCATCTCCATGATCAGGTGATACTGCCTAAAAATTATATCTGGATTTCTGATGGGACGGGGGTTCCTAGGCCAAAGCCATAACTCCATTGTCACACAATGGTTGGAACAAAGTTCATCTCATGAACTTATATATATATACAGACTGCCTCTTTTGTAGCATCCTTGGTAACAATGTATCTTGCCTTTAATTGTCTAGTAAGTCATGTTATCTAGCTTGGTACTCTTCCAACATACCGTCCCTCCACTGAGGGTAAAGACAATGCCTGCGACTGACATTCATTCGTCCTTATCACCCTGGAACTTTTCCAGTGATTCTCCCCAGGATCGATTGATAACATCTCACTACAACTAGTAAGAATCCTAACATCCAATTAGATCTATCCCATAGATCCATAACCCAGGATTTAGGAGGTATCACCTTGATCCTATATGAAGAATCATTATGATAAGAGGAGATTGACCGAGCGAAGCATAAGAAACTCCTTCCCTATTAAGAGTATGTTATCCATGTACTCTATGAGGATCATCACCATACTTTCTACTACATTTTTGTATATACAAGGTTCATCTACCATTTTGATGAAGTCAAACTCTTTGACTACAATATCAAAACAGACGTTCCAACTCCGCGATGCCTGATTTATCACATAAAACATCTTGCTCATGTTTCCGCTGCTCCCACTGTCAACGAAGCCCTCTGGTTGTGTACTTATAGATGCTCTCTTCCAAATCATCATTTAGAAAAGCAATCATGACACCCAACCGCCAGATATCGTAGTCATGGTATGTAGCCGTGGCAGGTAGGATCTGGATGGAATTAAGCATAGCTTTGAAAGTCTCAACTTTTCTATGTACACCAAGTAATCTTCTCAAGATATACTTTCTCCTGATGGGGATTTAACCCTTCAGATAAAGCAACCAAAGTCCAAACATTGTTGGTGTATAAGGATTCCATCTCATATCGCTAAGCTTCCAGCCATTCTTACAGAGTCCCACTCCTGATGGCCTGCTCAAAACTAGTTGGCTCATCATCTCATGATGCAATCCTCTCTCCCACTGTCATAGAGGAACCGAAGTATCTCTCAAGTGGGTGAGGAACCCTACTAGATCGGCGGAGAGGCTGTGGTTCGTTGGAAACTATTGAATCCTTTGGTTCTACCAAATCATCAGCGGCAGTTTGTATAGCTGGAACTCTTTCCAGTTCTACCTCATGACCAATAATTTCTTCGCAAGAAATTCCCTTTCACAAAGGTGGCATGGTAAGAAACAAAACATCTTTTGTTACTCGGTTTGGTAGAAGATATTCCCTTGCGAATGCTTGGGATATCCAACAAACTTCCAAAGAACTGACTTTGCCTCGAGCTTGTCCGGATTAAGCTTTTAGACATAGGCTGGACAACCCCAAATCTTAACATACTTAAGATATGGGAACTTCCCTTTCCATATCACATATGAAGTGGTAGGCAACTGATTTGATTGGAACTCTATTCAATAGGTATGCAGCTTCTCAAGTGCATAACTCCCAAAAGGAAATAGTAAACTCAGTAGTACTCATCATAGAGCACCATATCACATAGAGTGCAATTGCTCCGCCCCAATATACCATCGTGCTATAGTGTATACAGAGGAGTAATGCTGAGAGAGAATCTCATTCTCCTTTAGAATAGTCCAGAATCTCCATGCTCAAGTACTCTCCTCCCTGATCTCATCAAAGGACATAATACTTATACTCGTTTTTGGTTCTCTACTTCTAATACATATTCTGTGATTATCTCAAAAGTTTCGGACTTGTGTTTCAACAGGAACATATGTCTGAATCTTGAGAGATCATCAGTGAATGTAATGAAGTACAAAGAACCGGTCCTGGCATGTGTAGACAGGGGACCTTCATACATCAACATGCATCAATCCCAAGAGTTTACTAACTCTTTCTCTCTTTCCAATAAGCGGAGCTGTGGTCATCTTATCTCTGTGACATGACCGGCAAGTTTTCACAAGATGTAAATTCGAACTAATTTAAATATGCATCTATATGTAACTTCAGCTAGTCGGGTCGCATTGATATGACCTAATCTACAATGCCTCAAGAAGGATTCGTTCATTTCTGAACTCTTCGTCTTGTGTGTGTTCTGTATACTAAAAACTGTAGTTTGATTTAGAACGTCAATGCTTTTAGATAACGTGCCTGAACCGATCAACTCCTGATATAGGAAATGTTCAAAACATTTTCCAACAATACAAAATTATATCCTTCTTTACTAATAAAGAGACTGAAATGATGTTGTATATCAGGTTCGGTATCTAATAACATTCATTCAGAATCAATGTATTCTGGGAATACAGGATGTTAACTACCAACAGACTTGGCTGCAACACATGCACCGTTTCTATCTCATGAAACTTATCACCCATTCTCAGTTCTCTACCTATCTGTAGCCCATGTAACAAATTACATATCTGGGATCCTGATCTGGTATCAAATACCCAGGACGTAAAGGATATTGAGAAACAGTTCTGTGTAATGAACAAACCCGAAGAAGGTGGATTAACATGCACTTTCTTCGTTTGGGCGGCACGGGAATTTTGGTAATCCCTTATTTCCTGCTCTGTCTTATAACAATTATAAGTTAGAGCGGGACCAACGTTCCCTAGCGCAGTATAACAAGCGGGTTCGGTCAATACATCCGTATTATTATCTTGATTAAGGCGTGACATAGTCGCAACCAGGAGAGAGAGAGAAGAAAACACTCAGCGTATGCTCTTGCAAGATTAGATTGGTTATTATATATCTAATCAGGATGTCTCCCACTGTTTTAGTCAAATCTTCCTTCAAACCCTAAAAGGAAAGACTAGCCGGGATTAATTATACTCTACAAGTTCGCCAATCATTCAGCCAGGCCAGTGCCGGTACTTTGAGGGAGGTCCCCCGTGATTTCGCACGGACCTAATTAAAATAAACCTCATTTGTCCCAGGGGCGTAACCCCGTTAACAACTTTCTAGACACCTACTTGATCGACTAATTGTAATGTGTAAAACTCTCCCAGGAGTAACTCTTACTCGCAGCGGGTATCGGGATCCAACTATCTCATAAAAAGTGTGCAATCTCATTGCAAATTTCAACACTTGAAATTCCCAATAATATTTTGCCCCTAGCAGCTTATGACCTTGGCTAAGGTCAACAAATCATAAGTGCTAGCCAAGCTCAACCCGTCATTTCCCTATTGAATTAAACCCACCCGCACGACCCTTGGCTAAGGTCAACAAAGTCGCACGACTACCCTAACTCAATCGCATCATATGCTTATACATATAAGCACTAATTAGCTACCGCACACTACGCCTTGGCTAAGGTCAACAAACACAGCATGAATACTAAGTAGTACTTATCTGAAATGACGGAGGGGTACCACAGGTTTTTAAGAAAACCCTTTGCGTTATGAACTTGATATCGTTGTAGAATCGAGTAATTTTAGAATGGAATGTTTTTGAGGCTTTTTCTAGTTTTGCTAAAGAGGTCACTCCAGGTGAAGGGATCTCGGCTCTTTCCTCATCGAATAAGGTGCAGGATATTTCACAAATATCGCTGTGCAAAGCAAAAACTATAAAAACAATAAAAAGATAAACCGAGTTTGTAGAATCTGCTAGTTTCACTAAAGAGGTCACTCCCGGTGAGAGGATTTCAGCTCTTTCCTTATCGAATAAGGTGCTGGATGTTCTACAAGGAACACCGCTATGCAAAGCAAGAACTAGAGCTGCCATTTTTTAAACAAGTTTCTACAACATCTTTAGGATTCTTTTAGTTTCATTAATCTCATTAATGAAGACCCATTTTAATATGCTTCACAAGCATCACATTTGAAACGAAATCTGCAATATAACATATAACTTATATATATAATATAAACATTCGTCTCAGGAAGTAATATGATCTGATCACAGAACATTGCAGCAGAAGAACATATATGAAATATTGGATATACTAGGATGTCCGTGTTTTTAATACGAGCCTGTATAAAACACGGATTCCACGGTCATGATGAACAGCCAAACCCACATCCCTAGACCCCTACGAGAGCGGCAAGTAACACTGCCAATTCTAGGGTTAGGAGACCCGGTCTCGACTCCTCGAGATGGTCTCCCACTGGACCCTAGAACTCGGTTACTTATGCTTCCCGTCTTGGGTCTACCTAATGCGGAAAAGTAAATAATATACAATGGTGACATCATCCTCAACCCGGAAGTGCCCCAATAAAAGAATATTACATACAAATGAATTTTACATGAATGAAAAAGAAAAACTCTCATCTCACATATAACCCCCGGCTATTCAGAACACGATGATCCAATATAACATATCACAGCAACACATAATATCTCATATCATCAACGTAAGCAAGTATGCGTATCCCGATTGTCGTTGATGTATAGCAACGAAGCTGACGATACACCACATACTACGCTTACGGTCATAGAAAAGAAAGTGTAAAACTACAACAGTTGGAATCCGCAACCTCCTTAGACATCGCATGCCTAACCAAATGAATTCCTTAGACATCGCATGCCTAACAATTATAAACCTTGCATTTTAGTCACATTATCGAAAACTCTTTTCAATATCAAGTCGGGCAATTCAACAAGATTCCCGACATCCTGATCGAATGCTCATCGCAAACTTTAGTAGACGGCCGCACCCCCGATGCCGTCGATGAAGTGCACTATGGCGGAACACCGCTGCAGCGAGCACCCGAACGGATGCTTTTGGCGACGGGGTTCTCCTAAAGTCACTTGGTCGGGGCTATGGGGCATGGTTATCTATTAAGTTTACCCGGCGAGTATCCGTGTACGCTATGTGATTGCGATGGACTTTTGATCGCATCAAAATCCCGTGGCAACCGATCATCTGAGACTGAATTGCTAGATTTATAACATTCAAATTAGTTATCTCATAAATACATGTGGATTCCAAATATTGTATCACATTCCAGATAAATAGACAATGTTAAACTTTCCGAATAGTTCTCAACACTTGAAATCAGATTAAAAACATCCAACACATGCTACAGTACTAATGGTCCAGCCGTAGAAGGGTCAAGCCAACGCCTCACATGTGGCAACGCCGTACTGGCACAAACCCTAATGTCTAGAGGCGGTTCAGATGGTCACATAATCGAGTTAAGGTTTGTGTTCTTCTAGAGGGTCCATCGCGTTACTTGCACGACTAAGAACGTTCTCAAACTACGGAAAAATCCAACACTTGGAAATTTTCCGGCAGGGGAAAAAATGAGTTATTGATATTCGTTCGAAATTTTTAACACGTTCTAAAAATTACCCGGAAAAACTAAACGAAGTTCAACTTTCCGATCGAATCAACGAGCTCCCAATACAACCCAGAAAACTCAACACTTGAGTAGAATAAAAATTCCAATAACAATGCAAAAGTACCTACGGATCAACTGTAGCAAAAACTAACCCTCAATCCCTTAGACCTGCCGCAGAACTGCCGCCAATACCCTAGTTTGGCCGCGGTTCCGCGGTGCATTGAAGTATTTAGGGTGTCGTTTTTCACACCTGTCCATAAATTTACCAGCTGAATTTTCTGAGCATTTTTAATACGAAAAATGTCAACTTTTTGAAAAATTTCCAGAAACTAGGGTTTTACGGGTATTCGGAGTTCTATCGGACTTTAAACTTCGTCTAGACTTCGCCTAAAGCTCTTTCTTAGTTTTGATACCACTGTAGGGTTATTAGGCACTCTCACAAGGGTCTACAAGGCATCAACCATGCCCGATTTAAAATTTAGACTTGCCGAACAACCCTAACCAAGATCTTTAAACTAGAGATTAGGAGAAACAAAGCGTGTTAAACACTTTAACACTAAGAGTTTGGGATTACAACCTTTGTGTTAGTTATATGTATGCTCTAGAGGCCATTACTGTACATAGGATGTATATTGTAGTGGATGCTGGGACATATATAGGGAGGACTTTCTTGCTCGACATGATAGTATGCTATCTTGTCACCCTTTACCTTAACGTGTATGCTGATTGTCTCTCTGTTACATGTTGGTAAAGCCCTTAGGATATGCACTTGACTACCTGGACTATGATGCGGATCATACTAGTGGGGAAATGGTAGTCCATAAGTACATCCTTCAAGGTCCCTAGTCGTGGGTGTATCGAGAAGGGGCATCGATATACCAGAGTAGACTAGCGTATACCTTCTCGACCCATACAGATGGGCGATGGATGATCCCATATCCATTGGTGTTTGACATCAGAGATGATATACGGGTGCTCAGTGGAGACTGGGTACACTGGACGGACTCGCCGAGAACTCCCAGATGGTATTATACCTTACGTCAGATGGCAGTTCTCTGGTGACACTGGTACAGAGTAGTCTGTTGATCCGAGATCGTCATAGAGTCTTGTGTGGTTCCCACTGTGCTTTGATTTCCATCTTACCACGTCCAAGAGGGCGTGCAAAACGGTGGTTTTTGGGTACAGTCCCGAGTCACATGGAGGCAATCAGCGATAGGAGGGGATTCGTCTCTCCGGGTATAGGGAGTTGATGCTGCACTGTGTTCGATTGGCTATAACAGGAAATCCCTGGCCAGGGTTGCTGAGATTTACTGGTAAGTGTTACCAGTAGTTTCTCGAATTGTTATAGACCTCATATCGACACGACTTATCGAGATATTGGGGTCTGACGTTTACCACCCCTAGGCGAGATATGCGACATATCAGACGATCAGACCGGACTGTACGGTAGTGTTACTGGTTGGATTCACTGGAGTGTGAGCGGGCTTGCTCGTCGATCTTCAGATCGCTCAATACCCGGGTGGCCGTTACGTTTAGCAGACCGCTTGCGGCTTGTAGGTGTTTGATATGATCATCATCTGCTGCCGGCGTATTGACGAGTCTTTAGAGTCCTACACAAAGGTTTCCTGGCTCAAGCGAAACGAAATAGGAGCGCATATGAGATATGTGCCGGACTGAGAATAATGCGTGTATGTGATACCGTATTTCATTCTCGCGATGAATTTGTCGAATGGTTATATGCGATATAACCTAGTTATCGAATCGAGGGTTGACTCGATAAACTGATACATTGGATACTAGTCGGTAATATGCAATATGACCGGATCGTTAAATCAAGTGTTGATTTAATGATTTAATGCATGATAATATATTTGATATATTACTTTGCACTAACTAGTATTGGTTCACTTAAGATGGATTTTCTCACTCGGATGTGCACATTGTATATGTGATATACTTTTTGTGCACTTGATTGTATCATGTTTGATGATACATGTTTGCTTGAGTTTGTGTAAAAGATTGAACCATGGTTATTTAAATGATTAGGGTTTACATTTTCATATCTATTTATTTATTTATTTATTTTGGAAATGATAATGAGAAGAATGGTTGCTTGTTTTGTTTTATTCTTTGAACCTTCATGAAGCATTGACTTTAGTCAACCATTCTTATATCATCCTTAACCCTAACCATTCCAACTAACATTGGTTTAATCTCTACACCTAACCATGGTTTGCTTATGATAAGAATTGATTTTCTTTTCTATTTTAAATTATTCTTATCATAACTTTCATCATCTTCTTCTTCTTCACTTTAAGAAGAAAGCTTACCTCATCAATGGTGGATTGATGAAACAAGTGAGAAATCCAATTCTAAAGTCTTCCCACTTCCTATTTCTTCATCCTTTACCTCTTGCCAAGTAGTAGAGTGTGTTTTCTTCACAAGTTTCTTGACTTGGTGAAGTCGGAGCTTGATTTAGCGATGCCTCGACGTAGATCATCTTCGGCATGGACATCGATGACCTAGCCCGTCCATTCTCCGATGAAGCCGACGCTAGAGCCCGGGACTTGTTATGGACAGCGAGAAGATTTCATTGCGGAGCTATGGAGGTGGAGAACCGGATCTACAAAGGTTGTATTTCCGTATCTCTTAGTTAAGTGTTAACTAGTTTACTTTTCTCCTAGACATCTAGCCAACGACCCGTACACTAGGGTTTCTCGGCACCATATTTTTGAAATTGGCATGGTTGATGCCTTGTGAGACCTCTTGAGAGTGCCTAGGAACCCTACAGTGGTATCAGAGACTAGCTAGAGCCTTAGGCGAAGTCTAGACGGAGTTTGAAGTCCGAACGAACCCGAAACCCCAAACCAAAAATGCTCTCTGTCCTTTTTCCAAAAACGTGGTTTTTTCAACATTAAAAATGCTTAAAAAATTCAGCAGGGAAATCTAAGAATTACGGCGCAAAAAGTTTCTGATGAACAGTACAACATGCGGCGGAACCGCGGCAGAAGCTTGGCTTCTGCGGCGGTTCCGCGGCCATATGCTGACATCATCAATTACTGTTTGCACAGTAACTCCTATTTTATTATGCTGGATTTTCTGGGAATTTTTAATATTTATTCAAGAGTTGAATTTTCTGCAGTTGTTTTGGGGATTCGGTGTTTTGATCGGGATATCAGATTTTGTCTATGTGGCTTTCCGGATAAATTTTAGAATATGTTAAAAAGTTCGACCGGATATAAATACCCAATTTTTCCCATGTCGGGAAATTTCCAAGTGTTGGATTTTTCCGTAGTTTAACGACGTTCTGAGTAGTGCAAGTAACGCGATGGTCCCTCTAGAAGGCAACAAACCTTAACTCGATTATGTGACCGTCTTGAACTGCCCTTTTAACCTTCGGGTTTGGGGCCGTACGGCGTGCCACATGTGTGGCGTTGGCTTGACCCTTCTACGGCTGGACCGTTGGTACTGAGGCATGAAGTGAATGTCATTGAACTTATTTCATTCGGTTGATCGGGAAAACTTGGGTGTTCGATTGTTCTATCGAAAAGTTTAACATTTTCTATCTTATCCGGAATGTGATACAATAATTGGAATTCATAATAAGTTATGAGATAACTGAATGAATGTTATAAACATAGCAGTTTAGTCTCACTTGATCGGTTGCCACGGAATTTTGATGTGATCAAAAAAATCTGTCGCAATCACGTAGCGTACGCGGATACTCGCCGGGTAAAATTAATAGACAGCCTCGCTCCATAGCCCCGACCAAGTGACTGTAGGAGAACCCCGTCGCCGAAAGCATCCGTTCGGGTGCTCGCGGTAGCAGTGTTCCGCCTTGGTGCACTTCGTCGACGGTATCAGGGGTGCGGCCGCCTACTGAAGTTTGCGACGAGCATTCGATCAAATTGTCGGGAATCTTGTTGAATTGCCCGACTCGATATTGAAAAGTATTTTCGATAATGAGACTAATATGCGGGGTTTATAATTGTTAGGCATGCGATGTCTAAGGTATTCATTTGGTCAGGCATGCGATGTCTGAGGTGGTTGCGGATTCCAACTGTTGTTGTTTTACACTTTCTTTTCTGTGACCGTAAGTGTAATATATGATATCGCCGGTTTCGTTGCTATATGTCAACGACAATTGGGATGCGCATATTTACTTACGTTGATGACATGTGATGTTATGTGTTGCTGGATATGTTATATTGGATCGTCGTGTTTGAATAGCCGGGGGTTTTTATGTGAGATGAGTGTTTTTCATTTTCATTCATGTAAAAACTTGTATGTAATATTCTTTTATTGGGGCACTTCCAGGTTGCGGAAGATGTCACCATTTGTATATTATTTACTTTTCCGCACTAGGATAGACCCAAGGAGGGGAGCACAAGTAACCGGGTTCTGGAGTCCTGTGGGAGACCAACTCGAGGAGTCGAGTCCGGGTCTCCTAACTCTAGAATTGGTAGGGTTGCTTGCCGCTCTCGTAGGGGTCTAGGGGTGTGGGTTTGGCTATTCATCACGACCGTGGAATCCGTGTTTTATACTGGCTCGTATTGAAAACACGGACGTCCTAGTATATCCAATATTTCATATGTTTCTTCTGCTGCGATATCTGTGATGTGATCATGTGATGTTCTCTGATAGATACAGTATATAGTATATATGATATATTATATAGACGTTACTCATGTTTTACACCCGTGCTAGCCCTGCCCCGCTCTGCCGTTAGTTACCTAACCTAACGGTGCACGAGGGGACATCGAGGCGAATGCGGATGGCATAAGTGTACGTCGTATTTATCTGTGATGTTTAGGTACTTAAATGATGGGACTTCATTAATGTGATTAATGAAATAAAAGAAACCTAAGATGTTGTAGAATCGAATTTCAAAATAAAACAGGTAGCTACAGTTCTTGCTTTGCACAGAGGTATATGTGATATATCCTGCACCTTATTCGATGAGGAAAGGACTGAGATCCCTTCACCGGGAGTGACTCCTTTAGCAATAACTGGCAGATGCTACACACTCGGTTTGTCTTTTGATTGCTTTTAAGTGTTTTTGCTTTGCACAGTGATATATATGATATATTCCGCACCTCATTCGACGAGGAAAGGACCGACGATCCCTTCACCGGGAGTGACTCCTTTAGCAAAACTAGAAAAGCCTCAAAAGCACTCCATTTTAAAATCATTTGATTCTACAACGATATCAAGTTCATTACGCAATAGGTTTTCAGAAAAACCTGTCGTAGCCCTCCGTCATTTCAGATAAGTACTAGTTAGTATTCGTGCTATGTTTGTTGACTATGTTAAGGCGTAGTGTGCGGTAGCTAATGTAGGGTTCCTAGGCACACTAGTGAGGTCTCACAAGGCATCGATCATGCCAAATTAAAAAATTCTTGGTGCCGAGAGACCCGACTACGGACCGATGGCTAGATGTCTAGGCGAAAAGTAAACTAGTTAACAATTAACTAATGGGAAAACGGAAATACAACCTTTGTAGATCCGGTGCTCCACCTCCATAGCTCCGTAACAAACTCGTCTCCGCTGTCCAAAAGGAATCCGGGCTGTAGAGTCGGCTTCGTCGGAGAAAAAGCGAGCTAGGTCGTCGATGTCCATGCCGAAGATGATCTACGTCGAGGCATCGCTAAATCAAGCTCCGACTTCACCAAGTCAAGAAACTTGTGAAGTAAACACACTCTACTACTTGGCAAGAGGTAGAGGATGAAGAAATAGGAGTTGGGTTCAATTTAGAATTGGATTTCTCACTCTTTATCATCAATCACCATTGATGACCTAAGCTTTTCTTCTTGAGTTCAAGGAAGAAGAAGAAGAAAAGATATGATAAGATTAATAAATATTGAAAAAGAAAATCAATACTTATCATAACATGAACCATGGTCAAGTGTAGAGATTAAACTAGGGTTAATGGAGTGGTTAGGGTTAAGCATGAAACAAAATGGTTACTTAGGTCAAAGCTTCATGAAGCTTCAACTAGAATCCAAAACAAGCCACCATTTTCCTTTATGCTATTCATTTTTACAAAAAGAATAAATGAACAGATAAATGAATAATAAAATGTAAACCCTAACCATTACATAACCATGGTTTAAACTTTACACAAAACACAAGTAAACATGTATCATCAAACATGATACAATCAAGTGCACAAAATCATATCGCATATGCAATGCGCACACCCGAGTGAGAAAATCCATTTTAAAGTGAACCGATACTAGTTGATGCAAAGTAATATATCAAATATATAATTATGCATTAAATCATTAAATCAACACTTGATTTAACGATCCGGTCATGACGCACATAACCGACTGGTATCATTAGTAACATCTTATCGAATCAACACTTGATCCGATAACCCGGCTATATCGCATATAACCTATCAATGTCACATCGCGAGAATCGAATACAGTATCACATACTTGTATTATTCTCGGTCCCGCACATATCTCATATGCGCTCCTATTTCGTTTCGCTTGAGCCAGGAAACCTCTGTGTAGGACTCTAAAGACTCGTCAATACGCCGGCAGCGGATGATGATCATATCAAACATCCACAAGCCGTAAGCGGTCTGCTAAACGTAACGGCCACCCGGGTATTGAGCGATCTGAAGATCGACGAGCAAGCCCGCTCACACTCCAGTGAATCCAACCAGTAACGCTACCGTACAGTCCGGTCTGATCGTCTGATATGTCGCATATCTCGCCTAGTGGTGGTAAACGTCAGACCCCAATAGCTCAATAAGTCGTGTCGATATGAGGTCTATAACACTTCGAGAAACTACTGGTAACACTTACCAGTAAATCTCAGCAACCCTGGCCAGGGATTTCCTGTTATAGCCAATAGAACACAGCGCAACATCAACTCCCTATACCGGGAGAGACGAATCCCCTCCAATCGCTCATTGCCTCCATGTGACTCGGGACTGTACCCAAAAACCACCGTTTTGCACGCCCTCTTGGACGTGGTAAGATGGAAATCAAAGCACAGTGGGAACCACACAAGACTCTATGATGATCTCGGGTCAACAGACTACTCTGTACCAGTGTCACCAGAGAACTGCCATCTGACGTGAGGTATAATACCATCTGGGAGTTCTCGGCGAGTCCGTCCAGTGTACCCAGTCTCTACTGAGCACCCGTATATCATCTCTGATGTCAAACACCAATGGATATGGGATCATCCATCGCCCATCTGTATGGGTCGAGAAGGTACACGCTAGTCTACTCTGGTATATCGATGCCCCGTCTCGATACACCCACGACTAGGGACTTTGAAGGATGTACTTATGGACTACCATGTCCCCACTAGTATGATCCGCATCATAGTCCAGGTAGTCAAGTACAGATCCTAAGGGCTTTACCAACATGTAACAGAGAGACAATCAGTATACACGTTAAGGTAAAGTTCAACCAGATAGCATACTATCATGTCGAGCAAGAAAGTCTTCCCTATATACGTCCTAGCATCCACTACAATATACATCATATGTACAGTAATGGCCTCTAGGGCATACATATAACTAACAATCTCCCACTTGCACTAGGGCCATCTGTAGCAGTGGTTGTAGTATCTCATACTCAACCATCCCATTAAAAGTCTCTCTTTGGGAACAGGCCTTTGTGAGTGGATCCGCTGTGTTGTCCTCTGAGCCTACTCTCCTAACCTTGATCTCCGTGGAGATACCAAGTGATACTGCCATAGAATATGTCTGGATCACTGATGGGACGGGCGTTCCTTGGCATAAGCCACAATTCCATTGTCACACAATGGGAGGAACTAAGTTCATCTCATGAACTATTATACACCCAAACAGCCTCTTTGGTAGCATCTTAAGTAGCGATGTATCCCGCCTTTATCGTCTAGTATGTCACGGTATTTTGCTTGGAACTCTTCCAACATACCGTCCCTTTACTAAGGGTTAAGACAATGCCTGTGACTGACACTCAGTCATTTTTATCACCCTGGAACCCTTCCAGTGATTTTCCCCAGGATCGATTGATACCATCTCACTACAATTAGTGAGAATCCTAACATCCATTTAGATCTATCTCATAGATCCAAAGTCCAGGATTTAGTAGGTATCACTTTGATCCTATGTGGAGAATCATAGTGATAAGCGGAGATTGATCGAGCGTAGCATAGGAAACTCCTTCCCTATCATGAGTATGTCATCCACGTACTCTACGAGGATCGTCACCATACTCCCTACTACCTTTTTGTTTATACAAGGTTCATCTACCATTTTGATGATGTCAAACTCTTTGACCAATCCATCAAAACAGACGTTCCAACTCCGCGATGCCTGCTTTATCCTATAAAGCATCTTGTACACGTTTCCGCTGCTCCTACTGTTTACGAAGTCCTCTGGCTGTGTACTTACAGACGCTCTCTTCCAAATCATCATTTTAGAAAAGCAGTCATGACACCCAACCACCAGATATCGTAGTCATGGTATGTAGCCGTGGTAAGTAGGATCTGGATGGACTTAAGCATAGCTACTTGAAAAGGTTTCATCATTATCCACGCTAGGTCAATGACGAAAACCTTTAACAAGTCTAGCTTTGAAAGTCTTAACTTTTCCAAGTACACCAAGTAATCTTCTCAAGATATACTTGCTCCTGATGGGGATTTAACCCTTCAGATATAGCAACCAAAGTCCATACTTTGTTGGTGTACATTGATTCCATCTCAGATCGCTAAGCATCCAGCCATTCTTACAGAGTCCCTACTCTCGATAGCCAGCTCGAAACTAGTTGGGTCATCATCTCATGATGCAATCCTCGCTCCCACTGTCATAGAGAAACCGAAGTATCTCTCAGGTGGGTGAGGAACCCTACTAGATCGGCGGAGAGGCTGAGGTTCGTTAGAATCTACTGAATCCTTTGGTTCTATCAAATCATCTTCTGCAGTTTGTATAGCTGGAACATTTCCAGTTCTACATAACAGGCCTTGCCTCGAGCTTGTCCGGATTTTGCTTTTGGACATAGGCCGGACAACCCCAAATCTTAACTAGCTTAGGACATGGGCTCTTCCCTTTCCATATCACATATGAAATGGTAGGCAACTGATTTGATTGGAACCCTATTCAATAGGTATGCAGCTTCATAAGTGCATAACTCCCAAAAGGAAATAGGTAACTCAGTAGTACTCATCATAGAGCACACCTTATCACATAGGGTGTTATTGCTCCACCCCGATATACCATCATGCTATGGTGTATTCGGAGGAGTAATGCTGAGAGAGAATCTCATTCTCTTTTAGAAAAGTCCAGGAATTCCGTTCACAAGTATTCTCCTCCTTGATCACATCAAAGGACATAATACTTATACCCGTTTTGGTTCTCTACTTCTAACTTATATTCTGTGAATATCTCAAAAGGTTCGGACTCATGTTTCAACAGGAACATAGGTCTGAATCTCGAAAGATCATCAGAGAATGTAATGAAGTATAAAGAACCGGTCTTGGCATGTGTAGACAGGGGACCTACATACATCAACATGTATCATCCCAAGAGTTCACTAACACTTTCTCTGTTTCCAGTAAACGGAGCTGTGGTCATCTTATCTTTGTGACATGATTGGCGAGTTTCACAAGATGTAAATTCAAACTGATTTAAATATGCATCTTTATGTAACTCTAGCTAGTCGGGTCACATTGATCTGACCTAGTTTACAATACCTCAAGAAGGATTCGTTCATTTCTGAACTCTTCCTCTTGTGTGTGTTCTGTATACTAAGAACTGTAGTTTGATTTAGAACATCAATGCTTTTAGATAACGTGCCTGAACCGATCAACTTTTGATATAGGAAATGTTCAAAACATTATCCATCTATACAAAATTTTATCGTTTCTTTACTAATAAAGAGACAGATATGATTTTGTATATCAGGTTCGGTATCTAATAACATTCGTTCAGAATCAATGTATCGGTAATACAGGGTGACAGTGACCGACAGACTTGGCTGCAACTCTTGCTCCGTTTTCTGCCTCATGAAACTTATCACCCGTTCTCAGTTCTCTACTTATCTGTAGCCCTATGTAACTGATTACATATCTGGGATCCTGATCTGGTATCACATACCCAGGACGTAGAGGATACAGAGAAACAATTCTTTGTAATGAACACACCCAAAGATGATGCATCAGCATGCACTCTCTTCGTTTGGGCGGCACGGGAAATCTGGTATTCCCCAATTTCCTGCTCTGTCTTATAACAATTATAAGTTGGAGCGGGACCAACGTTCCCCAGCTCAGTATAACAAGCGGGTTCGGTCAATAATCCGTATTATTATCTTGATTAAGGCGTGATATGGTCGCTACCAGGAGAGAGAGAGAAGAAAACACTCAGCGTGCGCTCTTGCAAGAATAGATTGGTTATTATTTTATCTAATCAGGATGGCTCCCACTGCTTTTTATCAAATCTTCCTTCAAACCCTAAAAGGAAAGACTAGCCGGGATTAATTACACACTACAAGTTCGCCAATCTTTCAGCCAGGCCAGTGTCGGTACTTTGAGGGAGGTCCCCCGTGCTTTCGCACGAACCTAATTACAGTAAACCTCGTTTTTCCAGAGGCGTAACCCCGTTGACACCTTTCTAGACACCTACTTGATCGGCTAATTGTAATGTATAAAAATCTCCCAGGAGTAACTCTTACTCGCAGCGGGTATCGGGATCCAACTATCTCAGAGAAGGTATGCAATCTCAATGCAAATTTCAACACTTGAAATTCCCAATAATATTTTGCCCCGAACGATCTATGACCTTGACAAGGTCAACAAACCATAGACCGCAAGTCAAGTTCAACCCGTCATTTCTTGATTGAATCAAACCCACCCGCACGACCCTTGACAAGGTCAACAAGTCCGCACGACTACCCTAACCCAATCTGCATCATATGCATAAGCAGATAAATACTGGTTAGCTACCGCACACTGCGCCTTTACAAGGTCAACAAACGCAGCACGAATACTAAACAGGATTTATCTGAAATGACGGAGGGCTACGACAGGTTTTTTTGAAAACCTATTGCGTAATGAACTTGATATCGTTGTAGAATCAAATGATTTTAAAATGGAGTGCTTTTAAGGCTTTTCTAGTTTTGCTAATGGAGTCACTCCCGGTAAAGGGATCGTCGGTCCTTTCCTCGTCGAATGAGGTGCGGGATATATCATATATATCACTGTGCAAAGTAAAAACTCTTTAAAAGCAATCAAAAGACAAACCGAGTGTGTAGCATCAGCCAGTTATTGCTAAAGGAGTCACTCCCGGTGAAGGGATCTCGGTCCTTTCCTCATCGAATAAGGTGCAGGATATATCACATATACCGCTGTGCAAAGCAAGAACTGTAGCTACCTGTTTTATTTTGAAATTCGATTCTACAACATCTTAGGTTTCTTTTATTTCATTAATCACATTAATGAAGTCCCATCATTTAAAGTACCTAAACATCACAGATAAATACGACGTACACTTATGCCATCCGCATTCGCCTCGATGTCCCCTCGTGCACCGTTAGGTTAGGTAACTAACGGCAGAGCGGGGCAGGGCTAGCGCGGGTGTAAAACATAAGTAACGTCTATATAATATATCATATATACTATATATAATACCTGTCACAGAACATCACATGATCACAGATAAAACACAGCAGAAGAAACATATGAAATATTGGATATACTAGGACGTCCGTGTTTTCAATACGAGCCAGTATAAAACACGGATTCCACGGTCGAGATGAATAGCCAAATCCACACCCCTAGACCCTTATGAGAGCGGCAAGCAACCCTGCCAATTCTAGAGTTAGGAGACCCGGACTCGACTCCTCGAGTTGGTCTCCCACTGGACTCCAGAACCCGGTTACTTGTGCTCCCCTCCTTGGGTCTATCCTAATGCGGAAAAGTAAATAATATACAACGTGACAACTTCCGCAACCTGGAAGCGCCCCAATAAAAGAATATTACATACAAGTTTTTACATGAATGAAAATGAAAAACACTCATCTCACATAAAAACCCCCGGCTATTCGTACACGACGATCCAATATAACATATCCAGCAACACATAACATCACATGTCATCAACGTAAGTAAATATGTCCATCCCAATTGTCGTTGACATATAGCAACGAAACCGGCGATATCACATATTACACTTACGGTCACAGAAAAGAAAGTGTAAAACTACAACAGTTGGAATCCGCAATCTTTATAGACATCGCATGCCTAATCAAATGAATTCCTTAGACATCGCATGCCTAACAATTATAAACCCCGCATTTTAGTCCCATCATCGAAAACACTTTTCAATATCAAGTCGGGCAATTCAACAAGATTCCCAACAGCCTGATCGAATGCTCGTCGCAAACTTCAGTAGACGGCCGCACCCCCGATACCGTCGATGAAGTGCACCAAGGCGGAACACTGCTGCCGCGAGCACCCGAACGGATGCTTTCGGCGACGGGGTTCTCCTACAGTCACTTGGTCGGGGCTATGGAGTGAGGCTGTCTATTAAGTTTACCCGGCGAGTATCCGCGTACGCTACGTGATTGCGAAGGACTTTTGATCACATCAAAATTCCGTGGCAACCGATCAAGGGAGACTAAACTGCTATGTTTATAACATTCATTTAGTTATCTCATAACTATTTGTGAATTCCAATTATTGTATCGCATTCCGGATAAATAGAAAATGTCAACCTTTCCGATCGAACAATCGAACACCCAAGTTTTCCCGATACAGCTCAACACATGAAATAAGTCTAACAACATTCCGTTCGTGCCTCAGTACCAACGGTCCAGCCGTAGAAGGGTCAAGCCAACGCCTCACATGTTGCACGCCGTACTGCCCCAAACCCGAAGGTTCAAAGGGCAGTTCAAGACGGTCACATAATCAAGTTAAGGTTTGTTGTCTTCTAGAGGTTCCATCGCGTTACTTGCACTACTTAGAACGTCGTTAAACTACGGAAAAATCCAACACTTGGAAATTTCCCGACAGGGGAAAAATTGGGTATTTATATCCGGTCGAACTTTTTAACATATTTTAAAAATTTATCCGGAAAGCCACACAGACAAAATTTGATACTCCGATCGAAACACCGAATCCCCAAGTCAACTGTAGGAAATTCAACTCTTGAAAAAATATTAAAAATTCCCAGAAAATTCAACTCCAGAAAATAGGAATTACTGTGCAAAGAAAAGTCAATAAATCTACAGTCTCGCCGCGGAACCGCCGCGCCACTTGGGCCTAGGTGCCGAGAGACCCGACTACGGACCGATGGCTAGATGTATAGGCGAAAAGTAAACTAGTTAACAATTAACTAATGGGAAAACGGAAATACAACCTTTGTAGATCCGGTGCTCCACCTCCATAGCTCCGCAACGAAGTCGTCTCCGCTGTCCAAAAGGAATCCGGGCTCTAGAGTCGGCTTCGTCGGAGAAAAAGCGAGCTAGGTCGTCGATGTCCATGCCGAAGATGATCTACGTCGAGGCATCGCTAAATCAAGCTCCGACTTCACCAAGTCAAGAAACTTGTGAAGTAAACTCACTCTACTACTTGGCAAGAGGTAGAAGATGAAGAAATAGGAGTTGGGTTCAATTTAGAATTGGATTTCTCACTCTTTATCATCAATCACCATTGATGACCTAAGCTTTTCTTCTTGAGTTCAAGGAAGAAGAAGAAGAAAAGATATGATAAGATTAATAAATATTGAAAAAGAAAATCAATACTTATCATAACATGAACCATGGTCAAGTGTAGAGATTAAACTAGGGTTAATGGAGTGGTTAGGGTTAAGCATGAGACAAAATGGTTACTTAGGTCAAAGCTTCATGAAGCTTCAACTAGAATCCAAAACAAGCCACCATTTTCCTTTATGCTATTCATTTTTCCAAAAAGAATAAATGAACAAATAAATGAATAAGAAAATGTAAACTCTAACCATTACATAACCATGGTTTAAACTTTACACAAAACACAAGTAAACATGTATCATCAAACATGATACAATCAAGTGCACAAAATCATATCGCATATGCAATGCGCACACCCGAGTGAGAAAATCCATTTTAAAGTGAACCGATACTAGTTGATGCAAAGTAATATATCAAATATATAATTATGCATTAAATCATTAAATCAACGCTTGATTTAACGATCCGGTCATGACGCACATAACCGACTGGTATCATTAGTAACATCTTATCGAATCAACACTTGATCCGATAACCCGGCTATATCGCATATAACTGATCAATGTCACATCGCGAGAATTGAATACAGTATAACATACTTGTATTATTCTCGGTCCCGCACATATCTCATATGCGCTCTTATTTCGTTTCGCTTGAGCCAGGAAACCTCTGTGTAGGACTCTAAAGACTCGTCAATACACCGGCAGCGGATGATGATCATATCAAACATCCACAAGCCGCAAGCGGTCTGCTAAACGTAACGGCCCAGGGTATTGAGCGATCTGAAGATCGACGAGCAAGCCCGCTCACACTCCAGTGAATCCAACCAGTAACATTACCGTACAGTCCGGTCTGATCGTCTGATATGTCGCATATCTTGCCTAGGGGTGGTAAACGTCAGACCCCAATAGCTCAATAAGTCGTGTCGATATGAGGTCTATAACACTTCGAGAAACTACTGGTAACACTTACCAGTAAATCTCAGCAACCCTGGCCAGGGATTTCCTGTTATAGCCAATCGAACACAGCGCAACATCAACCCCCTATACCGGGAGAGACGAATCCCCTCCTATCGCTCATTGCCTCCATGTGACTCGGGACTGTACCCAAAAACCACCGTTTTGCACGCCCTCTTGGACGTGGTAAGATGGAAATCAAAGCACAGTTGGAACCACACAAGACTCTATGACGATCTCGGGTCAACAGACTGCTCTGTACCAGTGTCACCAGAGAACTGCCATCTGACGTGAGGTATAATACCATCTGGGAGTTCTCGGCGAGTCCGTCCAGTGTACCCAGTCTCTACTGAGCACCCGTATATCATCTCTGATGTCAAACACCAATGGATATGGGATCATCCATCGCCCATCTGTATGGGTCGAGAAGGTACACGCTAGTCTATTCTGGTATATCGATGCCCCGTCTCGATACACCCACGACTAAGGACTTTGAAGGATGTACTTATGGACTACCATGTCCCCACTAGTATGATCCGCATAATAGTCCAGGTAGTCAAGTACAGATCCTAAGGGCTTTACCAACATGTAACAGAGAGACAATCAGTATACACGTTAAGGTAAAGTTCAACCAGATAGCATACTATCATGTCGAGCAAGAAAGTCTTCCCTATATACGTCCTAGCATCCACTACAATATACATCATATGTACAGTAATGGCCTCTAGGGCATACATATAACTAACGGCTAATTAGTGCTTATCTGCATAAGCATATGATGTGATTGGATTAGGGTAGTCGTGCGACTTTGTTGACTAAGTTAAGGGTAGTGCGGGTGGGTTTAATTCAATCGAGAAATGACGGGTTGAACTTGACTAGCACTTATGATTTGTTGACTATGTTAAGGTCATATAGCTGCTAGGGGCAAAATATTATCGGGAATTTCAAGTGTTGAAATTTGCAATGAGATTGCATACCTTCTATGAGATAGTTGGATCCCGATACCCGCTGCGAGTAAGAGTTACTCCTGGGAGAGTTTTATACATTACAATTAGCCGATCAAGTAGGTGTCTAGAAAGGTGTCAACGAGGTTACGCCTCTGGGAAAACGAGGTTTACAGTAATTGGGTTCGTGCGAAAGCACGGGGGACCTCCCTCAATGTACCGACACTGGCCTGGCTGAAAAATTGGCGAACTTGTAGTGTGTAATTAATCCCGGCTAGTCTTTCCTTTTAGGGTTTGAAGGAAGATTTGATAAAAAGCAGTGGGAGCCATCCTGATTAGATAAAATAATAACCAATCTATTCTTGCAAGAGCGCACGCTGAGTGTTTTCTTCTCTCTCTCTCCAGGTAGCGACCATATCATGCCTTAATCAAGATAATAATATGGATTATTGACCGAACCCGCTTGCTATACTGAGCTGGGGAACATTGGTCCCGCTCCAACTTATAATTGTTATAAGACAGAGCAGGAAATTGGGGATTACCAGAATTCCTGTGCCGCCCAAACGAAGAGAGTGCATGTTGATGCATCATCTTCGGGTGTGTTCATTACAAAGAACTGTTTCTCAGTATCCTTTACGTCCTGGGTATGTGATACCAGATCAGGATCCCAGATATGTAATATGTTACTGTAAGTCGATGTAGTACACCCCAGTACTTGTGGGGAGGCGGAATTTTCAAAAACGATCAAGTTTAAAGAACGAACATCGACTAACCGCTTGAATCGAAGCTAAACTGTAAATAACCGTACACAAAGAGTTTCTTATCTATGAGTTTAGGGATTATACCGAATGAAACTAGTCCTTTGTCTTTACGATCTCCTTGTTCTCCTCGGCCTTCTCTAGGTAGTAGACGATCCACCCGAGAGCAAAACTCCAAGCTAAACCTCTAACTTGAGGTAACTAATCTACTTTGATTGCTAATCAAAAAAGAGAGGATGATATAGAGTGAAGGTAATGGATGTTTAAGTCTAACTAAACCTTTGATCTCAACACATGAAGATTAAGGATTAGTCTCTTGAAGATGAGAGCTTGAGGAGAGAGAATGTGAGATGAGATAATGAGATGAGAGAGAGTGTATCATAATATATTATGAAGCATTCTTATTATTAGAAAAATGAATAATAGAAATGAATAAGCATGCTTCATAAATGCAAAATGGTGATTCATTAAGCATGTGTCATTATCATTTATTGTGCAATAATGATAATGATGAATCACTCTCATGACTCACAATCTTATCCAAAGTAACCTCCTTAGTCACATCTTCTAGAAGCTTCTCGTACAATTACGAGAACGCCCCTCCAATCCGCAAAAATACGGAAAAACTTTAGACTGTAAAAATCCAATAACCGGATACCAGTAACTGGCTTAAACCAAAGCCGACTGGTAAAAACTGTCCGAAAGTCGTACGTGCGTAAACGCACGTATGCGTCCGAACCCTTTGTCGCAAAACCATGCAACCTCTATATCGTTTCGCCTGGAGAAGGAAACTCTCTGTGTGGGACTCTAGAGACTCGACTACTACGCTGGCAGTGGGTTTAACCACAGACCGCAAGCGGCACTAGCTGTACGTAACGGTCCCCAGGTAGTTGTCGATAAGAAGGCCGATGAGGAAACCCATCCGAACTCCTATTGAGTCTGATGTGACAATCTCCATACAGTCCGGTCCGTTCGTCCAAGACTATCGCATATCGGGCCTAGGGGGGCGGCAAGCGTCAGTCCCCTAATAGCGGTATAAGTCGTGTCGGAGGGAAGCCCATTACACCCTGAGAAACTACTGGAACCTACCAGTAAATCTCGCTTGCCCTGGCCAGGGACTTTGCGTAATGGCTCTCTGACACAGCACGATATCTACTCCCAATACCGGGAGGGACGAATCCTGTCTAACCGCCACTGCCTCCAAGTGCTCGGGACTGCACCCAACTGCTACCTGTTTGCACGACTCCTTTGAGCCGTGGTAGGGTAGCAATCTAAGAACAGTGGGACACACTCGAGGCGAAGTAGCAGTGTCAAGTCTGCGGACTACGCTGTACTCATGTCACCTGGGAACTGCTCACTGACGACTGGTATCAAACCAACCAACAGTTCCCCGTGAGTCCTGTCCGGTGTACCCGTAACCTAACGAGAACCTGCATACTATCTCTAGTACGACGTACTGACGGCTGTGGGACAGACCATCTCCCCAACTGGGATGAGAAGCGTACACACTAGTCTACTCCGGATATCGATGCTCTGTCTCGATAATCCAACGACCAGGGACCTGAATAAGGATGTGCTTGTAGACTACCCAGCCCCCACTAGTGTGACTGCCATCACAACGCTGGTAGACAAGCAAGATCCTAAGAGCTCTATCAATACGTACACTCACATATTAAGATAGAAAAACCAAGTAGCAAACTACTATGTTTAGCAAGACTGTTATATACATGTGAATATCCCAAGCTTCCATTAAGTAATATACAAACTAGTATGATACAGTAATGGCCTTCTAGGGCATAAACACTAACAATCTCCCACTTGCACTAGGGCCATGTACTGGCATATCGTAGACCAATGATCTCGAGTAGCCTCTCGAACTGAATCTGAGGAAGGGCCTTCGTGAATGGATCAGCAATGTTCTCTTCAGAAGCAACTCTCCGAACCTCGATCTCCTGACGATCAATGATCTCCCTGATCAGGTGATACCGCCTCAAGATGTGTCTGGACTTCTGATGGGACCTTGGTTCCTTTGCTAAAGCTATAGCTCCGTTGTTGTCGCAATACAGAGGTATTGGATCAACTATGGTAGGAACCACCTGAAGTTCTGTTAGGAACTTCTTCATCCAGACTGCTTCTTTTGCGGCATCGCAAGCAGCTATATACTCCGCTTCCATCGTCGAGTCAGCAACGGTGTCCTGCTTGGAGCTCTTCCAGCACACCGCCCCTCCATTGAGGGTAAAGACATAACCCGACATGGACTTGGAATCGTCATTATCACTCTGGAAGCCGGAATCAGCAAAGGCCTCCAACCTGAGGTCTTTTCCGCCGTAAACCAAGAACATCTCCTTAGTCCTCCTCAGGTACTTGAGAATGTTCTTTACTGCTATCCAGTGTTTCTCCCCTGGGTCTGACTGATACCGGCTTACCACGCTTAGTGCGTAAGCTACATCTGGTCTGGTACACAACATCGCATACATTATAGAGCCTACCGCAGAAGCGTAGGGTATAATAGACATGCGTTCCCTTTCTAAATCAGTCTTGGGAGACATCTCTTTGGAGAGGGTGATTCCGTGACAAGCCGGTAAATTACCGCGCTTGGAATCTTCCATACTGAATCTTTTCAGTACAGTGTCGATATACCTGGACTGCGAAAGTCCCAACATCCTCTTGGATCTATCACGATAGATCCGGATCCCCAGAATGTAAGAGGCATCACCCAGGTCTTTCATGGAGAATCTGTGTGACAAGAATCCTTTGACAGATTGTAGCATAGGAACGTCATTTCCTATCAATAGAATGTCATCCACGTACAAGACGAGGAATACGACACTTCTGGCCACAACTTTACTATATATGCACGGTTCATCTGGATTTTTGATAAAGTCATATTCTTTGACTGTCTCATCAAAACAGATGTTCCAACTCCGCGATGCCTGCTTTAGTCAATAAATAGACTTAAGCAGCTTGCATACTTTCCCGTTGCTCCCACTCTGATTGAAACCTTCTGGCTGATCCATATAGACGCTCTCTTCTAAATTTCCATTCAGAAAAGCCGTCTTTACGTCCATCTGCCAGATTTCATAATCATAGAAGGCAGCAATAGCAAGAAGGACCCGAATGGATTTGAGCATAGCCACTGGAGAAAAAGTTTCGTCATAGTCCAAACCAGGTCTTTGACGAAAACCTTTTGCAACAAGTCTAGCCTTATAGGTTTCCACCTGTCCATCTGCACCAATCTTTTTCTTGAAGATCCATTTGCATCCTATGGGTTTTACCCCATCTGGAGCAAAGTCCAAAGTCCATACTTTGTTGGTGTACATGGACTCCATCTCGGTCCGCATTGCATCTAGCCATCGTACCGAGTCGCCGCTCTGGATGGCCTGCCGGAAGTCAGTAGGTTCATCATCATCTATGATGCAATCCTCTCTATCCCCATCTATGAGAAAACCGTAGTATCTCTCAGGCGGATGAGACGGCCTACTACTCCTGCGGAGGGGTGCGGGAATGTTCTGTTCTTCTTGAACTCCTGGTTCTACCAAACTTTCAGTAGCAGTTTGTGGTTCTGGAATTTCTTCCAGTTCTATTTCGCTCCCACTTATTTCCTTTTCTAAAAACTGATTTTCCAGAAAATGGGCATTACGAGAAACAAAAATCTTTTGTTCCTCTGCGTAATAGAAATAATATCCCTTGGAGTTCTTTGGATATCCCACAAACATACATTTTACTGATCGTGCCTCGAGCTTGTCCACATGCTGCTTTTTAACAAAAGCTGGACATCCCCAAATCTTCATATGCTGAAGATGTGGTTTCTTCCCAGTCCACATCTGATATGGAGTGGTAGGCACAGTCTTGGTAGGAGCCCTGTTCAGAAGATATGCCGCTGATTCTAGCGCATAACCCCAGAAAGATCGCGGTAACTCAGCATTACTCATCATGGATCGTACCATATCCAATAGGGTTCGATTCCGTCTCTCCGATACACCGTTATGCTGTGGAGTGTATGGAGGAGTAAGCTGAGAGAGAATTCCTTTCTCTTTTAGGTAACCTAGGAACTCGGCACTTAAGTATTCTCCACCTCGATCAGATCTTAGTGTCTTAATACTTTTGCCGGTTTGGTTTTCTACTTCATTCTTATACTCCTGGAATTTCTCAAAAGCCTCGGATTTATGTTTCATCAGATAAATGAATCCGTATCTTGAGTAATCATCCGTGAAAGTAATGAAATAGGAAAAACCACCTCTCGCATGTGTAGACATTGGACCGCATACATCACTGTGTATGAGTCGTAAGAGCTCGCTCGCTCTTACTCCTTGTCCAGTAAATGGAGTCTTTGTCATCTTTCCTTTGAGACAGGATTGACAAGTGTCACAAGATTGATATTCGAACGTGTCCAAATATCCTTCTCTATGCAACTTAGTCAACCTTCTCTCATTGATGTGACCCAGTCTACAATGCCATAAGAAAGCTTTATTTAAATCTGGAGACTTTCTTTTTAGTGTGTTCTGGACATTGAAAATTTGGAGTTGGTTTAAAACATATATGCCGTTATTTAGAGTACCGGACCCAATCAAACCATGATTAAGGTGGATGTTAACAACATCTCTTATAAACGTGAAATCATAACCTTTATTTGATAACAAGGAAACTGATATGATATTACACGTTAAGCTTGGTACAAAATAACAGTTATGCAAAACCAAAATATGTCCACTCGTCAATCCTAGGTGATAATCCCCGACGGACGCAGCTCCCACGCTAGCTCCGTTAGCAACCCTGAGGATCATATCACCTTCCTTCAGCACTCTACGGTTTCTCAGTGCCTGCAATGAATTGCAAATTTGAGATCCTGATCCGGTATCCAATACCCAGGAAGTAGAGTTGATCGACAGACAATTCTCAATTACAAACACACCTGAAGTCGAAGCCACAGCTTGCTTCGGTTCCTGGTTCTTGGCGTTCCACGCCTTGCAATCCTTCTTCCAGTGCCCTTTTCTGTAACAATGGAAGCACTCATCCAGGCCAACTACCGGTGCTGCAAACTTTTTCTTTCCCTTCTTTCCCACCTTACTAACACCTCCTCTAGGTTTGGGTGCGGCCTTCTTCTTCCTTCCTTTGGCCCTAGTCTTGGACCCGGAAGAAGATGCACCGCCAACAAACATAGCGGGTGTTTCCCTTGCCTTCTGCAAGGTGCCCTCTGCACTCCTTAACATGTTCAGGAGTTCCGCAAGTTCAACTTCTTTTCCTTGAAGATTGAAGTTGAGGATAAACTGGGCGTAGGTGGGAGGAAGGGACTGGAGAATAAGGTCTGTATAGAGCTCATTATCCAAAGTCGTCCCAAGGTCTGTGAGCTCCTCAATATAGCCGATCATCTGTAGGACATGTTCACCTACCGATGACCTGACAGCCAACCTCGCTCGAAACAATTTCTTAGAGGTCTCGTATCTTGCTATAGGAGATTGCTCTCCATAAAGTTCCTTTGTATGGAGAAATATGCCATCTAGGGACATATCCTCGTGCCTCCTCTGATGTTCATTGTTCATCAAGGCAAGCACGATGCACTTGGCTCTCGCGCAATCTAAATCCCAGGTTTTGCGGATTTCCTTATCCGCATTGCTGGATTTGGGACCAGGGACAGCAGGTGCCGTAGCGGTGAGGACGTACCCCAGTTTGTCATAGGTCAAAGCCATTTTGACATTCCGCAGCCAATTTTTATAGTTTGGCCCCGTCAGTATATTCTTTTCTAAAAGTAACTTAAGTCCAGTCATTTTCAGGGTCGCTGCAATTAGGAGAGAGAGAAGAAAACACTTTAGCATGATGCTCTTGCAAGTTTAGAGTGGTTTTTAGTTTATCTAAACTGGATGGCTCCCACTGTTTCTCGAATCCTTCCTCAAACCATAAAAGAAGAATTAGCCAGGACTATTCTCACCGTACAATACTTGCTTAACCGTTCAGCCAGGCCAGTGTCGATACTTCGAGGGAGGTTTTCCAACGCTTTCGCGAAGTTCCTTAATTAAATAACCTCTTTTCTCTGGGGGCGTAACCCCGCTGACACCTTTCTGGACACCTACTAGGTTTATAGCATTGATCGTTAAGTGACGAATATCCTGATAAGTAGCATATACTCACAGTAGGATCGGGATCCAAATATCATCGTATGATAATGTTGAAGGAATCCTACCAACATTCATCAAACTCCAAATGGTATGCATCTCTTTGCAAATTTCAGTTTCTTTAGAAATTCCCGATATAAGTTTTTGCCCCATGCTCTTATGACCTTGGCTTTGGTCAAAATGTCATAAGTCACATGTCAAGTTCTACCCGTCATTATCTTGTCAATTTGAACCCATCCGTATATACCCCTGACTTTGGTCAAATGGTAATACGACTGTCCCAAACCAACTCATCTATCTTATGCAGCAAATGAAAACCCAGCAGCTACCAAACACTATGCCTTGACTTTGGCCAAAATGCATAGCTTGAATACTACTGAATACCCAAATGAAATGACGGAGGGCTACGAATGGTTTTGGCGAAACCGTGAACGTAGTGAACTTGATATAACCGAAGGAACCTGATAGCTTTTAAAAGGAGTGGTTAAATCTCCGCATTTAAAAATATCTGTTTTAAAATTAACCAAGTGGTTTCTTTTAAATTGTTCCAACGATTTAAACTTTGGTTTGTTTTTCTTTGCATTATAGATAATGCGTCCCATCATTAACCTATCATTGCAGAAAACAACGAAAATACAACGTCCTCTTATGCCATCCGCATTCGCCACTGGGTCCCGTCATCACCCGTTAGGTTACTTAACTAACGACAGAGCGGGGGCTGGGCTAGCGCGGGTGTAAAACATAAATGACGTCTAAATAGCTACAATATATATAGATATTTTACATTCGTCTGACGCAATGATATTCATTCCAGAACACAGATAAACAATATTGGATTTGCAAGCAATCTGTATTTCTTTTGAGCCTGCAAGAAAAGACAGATTACACAGTTGTGATGAATAGCCGTTACCCCACCCTCGACCCCTACGGGTACGGCAAACTACCCACCCGGCAGTTTGTGTACCCCACCTTGGGTCAGTCCTAGGAGCAAAAACAGTAAAAATGAAATAATACAACGGTGGCTACGACCGCAACCTGGAAGTGCCCCGCAAAAATAATATTACAACAAATTACATTTACAACAAATGAATTAAACAATAACCCATTGCATACCCCGGCTATACACCACAACAGTCCAATACAGCTTATATGCACAAACAGATATAACCATTTCAGAAATGTGCAACCCCCTGCCAATCGACATACTAGCAGTTGGGGGAGGTTTACGAACACATTTATCAATCACAGATATAATCCAACATGCAAATACTTTACAATTTCGATCGATTAAACGACATTAATATTGCTCCAAAATCTGCTCTGTTAAACAGTAACCTGAGCAAATACTAAATATTCCAGAGAACCCCAAATACCAGAGAGGACCCATACACAAAATACGAGACCATGAATCGGCAACTCGGCCGCGGAAGCCCCGCGGATCGCTGGGATCCGCCGCGCTTGCGTGGCGCTTTAGCCGACTCATGGTCTCAAATTTCATGGGTGTTCTCCTGGACATATTTCATGCTTTCTGAGATCACCTGAACAATTTTAGGACAACATTTTAAATTCGACAGAAACATGTAATTTTTAGGGTTTTACGGCTTCGTTTTTCCGTTCGAAATTCGTACAAATTTGCAATCAAGTTATTTAGTGTTTAGCGAGGCTCTGATACCACTGTAAGTCGATGTAGTACACCCCAGTACTTGTGGGGAGGCGGAATTTTCAAAAACGATCAAGTTTAAAGAACGAACATCGACTAACCGCTTGAATCGAAGCTAAACTGTAAATAACCGTACACAAAGAGTTTCTTATCTATGTGTTTAGGGTTATACCGAATGAAACTAGTCCTTCGTCTTTACAATCTCCTTGTTCTCCTCGGCCTTCTCTAGGTAGTAGACGATCCACCCGAGAGCAAAACTCCAAGCTAAACCTCTAACTTGAGGTAACTAATCTACTTTGATTGCTAATCAAAGAAGAGAGGATGATATAGAGTGAAGGTAATGGATGTTTAAGTCTAACTAAACCTTTGATCTCAACACATGAGGATTAAGGATTAGTCTCTTGAAGATGAGAGCTTGAGGAGAGAGAATGTGAGATGAGATAATGAGATGAGAGAGAGTGTATCATAATATATTATGAAGCATTCTTATTATTAGAAAAATGAATAATAGAAATGAATAAGCATGCTTCATAAATGCAAAATGGTGATTCATTAAGCATGTGTCATTATCTTTTATTGTGCAATAATGATAATGATGAATCACTCTCATGACTCACAATCTTATCCAAAGTAACCTCCTTAGTCACATCTTCTAGAAGCTTCTCGTACAATTACGAGAACGCCCCTCCAATCCGCAAAAATACGGAAAAACTTTAGACTGTAAAAATCCAATAACCGGATACCAGTAACTGGCTTAAACCAAAGCCGACTGGTAAAAACTGTCCGAAAGTCGTACGTGCGTAAACGCACGTATGCGTCCGAACCCTTTGTCGCAAAACCATGCAACCTCTATATCGTTTCGCCTGGAGTAGGAAACTCTCTGTGTGGGACTCTAGAGACTCGACTACTACGCTGGCAGTGGGTTTAACCACAGACCGCAAGCGGCACTAGCTGTACGTAACGGTCCCCAGGTAGTTGTCGATAAGAAGGCCGATGAGGAAACCCATCCGAACTCCTACTGAGTCTGATGTGACAATCTCCATACAGTCCGGTCCGTTCGTCCAAGACTATCGCATATCGGGCCTAGGGGGGCGGCAAGCGTCAGTCCCCTAATAGCGGTATAAGTCGTGTCGGAAGGAAGCCCATTACACCCTGAGAAACTACTGGAACCTACCAGTAAATCTCGCTTGCCCTGGCCAGGGACTTTGCGTAATGGCTCTCTGACACAACACGATATCTACTCCCAATACCGGGAGGGACGAATCCTGTCTAACCGCCACTGCCTCCAAGTGCTCGGGACTGCACCCAACTGCTACCTGTTTGCACGACTCCTTTGAGCCGTGGTAGGGTAGCAATCTAAGAACTGTGGGACACACTCGAGGCGAAGTAGCAGTGTCAAGTCTGCGGACTACGCTGTACTCATGTCACCTGGGAACTGCTCACTGACGACTGGTATCAAACCAACCAACAGTTCCCCGTGAGTCTTGTCCGGTGTACCCGTAACCTAACGAGCACCTGCATACTATCTCCAGTACGACGTACTGACGGCTGTGGGACAGACCATCTCCCCAACTGGGATGAGAAGCGTACACACTAGTCTACTCCGGATATCGATGCTCTGTCTCGATAATCCAACGACCAGGGACCTGAATAAGGATGTGCTTGTAGACTACCCAGCCCCCACTAGTGTGACTGCCATCACAACGCTGGTAGACAAGCAAGATCCTAAGAGCTCTATCAATACGTACACTCACATATTAAGATAGAAAAACCAAGTAGCATACTACTATGTTTAGCAAGACTGTTATATACATGTGAATATCCCAAGCTTCCATTAAGTAATATACAAACTAGTATGATACAGTAATGGCCTTCTAGGGCATAAACACTAACAGTTACATAGGGCTACAGATAGGTAGAGAACTGAGAACGGGTGATAAGTTTCATGAGACAGAAAACGGGGCAAGTGTTGCAGCCAAGTCTGTTGGTCACTGTCACCCTGTATTACGAATACATTGATTCTGAACGAATGTTATTAGATACCGAACCTGATGTACAAAATCGTATCTATCTCTTTATTAGTAAAGAAATGATAAAATTTTGTATTGCTGGATAATGTTTTGAACATTTCCTATATCAAAAGTTGATCGGTTCAGGCACGTTATCTAAAAGCATTAATGTTCTAAATCAAACTGCAGTTCTTAGTATATGGAACACACACAAGTGGAAGAGTTCAGAATTGAACGATTCCTTCTTAAGGTATTATAGACTAGGTCAGACCAATGTGACCCGACTAGCTAGAGTTACATAAAGATGCATATTTAAATTAGTCTGAATTTACATCTTGTGAAACTCGCCAGTCATGTCACAAAGATAAAATGACCATAGCTCCGTTTATTGAAAACAGAGAAAGAGTTATGTAAACTCTTAGGATGATACATGTTGATGTATGTAAGGTCCCCTGTCTACACATGTCAGGACCGGTTCTTTGTACTTCATTACATTCTCTGATGATCTTTCGAGATTCAGACCTATGTTCCTGTTGAAACACAAGTCCGAACCTTTTGAGATATTCACAGAATATAAGTTAGAAGTAGAGAACCAATACGGGTAAAAGTATTATGTCCTTTGATGTGATCAAGGAGGAGATTACTTGAGCACGGAATTCCTGGATTATTCTAAAGGAGAATGAGATTCTCTCTCAGCATTACTCCTCCGTATACACCATAGCACGATGGTATATCGGGGCGGAGCAGTCACACCCTATATGATAAGGTGTACTCTATGATAAGTACTACTGAGTTACCTATTTCTTTTTTGGGGGCAATGCGCTTAAGAAGCTGCATACCTATTGAATAGGGTTCAAATCAAATCAGTTGCCTACCACTTCATATGTGATATGGAAAGGGAAGAGCCCATATCTTAAGTTAGTTAAGATTTGGGGTTGACCGGCCTATGTCTAAAAGGAAATCCGGACAAGCTCGAGGCAAAGTCTGTAATGTAGAACTGGAAAGGTTCCAGCTATACAAACAACAGCAGATGATTTGGTAGAACCAAAGGATTCAGTAGATTCCAACGAACCTCAGCCTCTCCGCCGATCTAGTAGGGTTCCTCACCCACCTGAGAGATACTTCTGTTTCTCTATGACGGTGGGAGCGAGGATTGCATCATGTGATGATGACCGAACTAGTTTCGAGCTGGCCATCAGGAGTGGGACTCTGTAAGAATGGCTGGATGCTTAGTGATCTGAGTTGGAATCCTTATACACCAACAAAGTATGGACTTTGGTTGCTATATCTGAAGGGTTAAATCCCTATCAGGAGCAAGTATATCTTGAGAAGATTACTTGGTGTAGATGGAAAAGTTAAGACTTTCAAAGCTAGACTTGTGAAAGGTTTTTCGTCATCAACCAGGCGTGGATAATGATGAAACCTTTTCCAGTGCCTATGCTTAAGTCCATCTAGATCCTACTTGTCACGGCTACATACCATGACTAGGATATCTGGTGGTTGAGTGTCATGACTGCTTTTCTAAATGATGTTTTAGAAGAGTGCGTCTATAAGTACACAGCCAGAGGGCCTCGTAGACAGTGGGAGCAGCGGAAACGTGTACAAGATGTTTTATAGGATAAAGCAGGCATCGCGGAGTTGGAACATCTGTTTTGATGGATAAGTCAAAGAGTTTGACATCATCAAAATGGTAGATGAACCTTGTATATACAAAAAGGTAGTAGGGAGTATGGTGATGATCCTCGTAGAGTACGTGGATGACATACTCTTGATAGGGAAAGAGTTTCCTATGCTACGCTCGATCAATCTCCGCTTATCACAAAGATTCTCCATATAGGATCAAAGTGATACCTACTAAATCCTGGGTTTTGGTCCTATGAGATAGATCTAAATGGATGTTAGGATACTCACTAGCTGTAGTGAGAAGGTATCAGTTGATCCTGGGGAGAATCACTGGAAGGGTTCCAGGGTGATAAAGACGACTGAATGTCAGTCGCAGGCATTGTCTTTACCCTCAGTAAAGGGACGGTATGTTGGAAGAGTTCCAAGCTAGATACCGTGACATACTAGACGATAAAGGCTGGATACATCGCTACTTAAGATGCTACCAAAAAGGATGTTTGGGTGTATATTAGTTCATGAGATGAACTACGTTCCTACCATTGTGAGACAATGGAGTTGTGGCTTATGCCAAGGAACGCCGGTCCCATCAGTGATCCAGACTTATTCTAAGGCAGTATCGCCTGATCATGGAGATAGTTGATCTCCAAGGAGATCGAGGTTAGGAGAGTAGTCTAAGAGGACAACACAGCGGATCCACTCATAAAGGCCTGTTCCCAGAGAGAGACTTTCATGGGATGGTTGAGTATGAGATACTGCAACCACTGCTACAGATGGCCCTAGTGCAAGTGGGAGATTGTTAGTTATATGTATGCCCTAGAGGCCATTACTGTACATAGGATGTATATTGTAGTGGATGCTGGGACATATATAGGGAGGACTTTCTTGCTCGACTTGATAGAATGCTAACTGGTTACCCTTTACCTTAACGTGTATGCTGATTGTCTCTCTGTTACATGTTGGTAAAGCCCTTAGGATATGTACTTGACTACCTGGACTATGATGCGGATCATACTAGTGGGGAGATGGTAGTCCATAAGTACATCCTTCAAGGTCCCTAGTCGTGGGTGTATCGAGAAGGGGCATCGATATACCAGAGTAGACTAGCGTATACCTTCTCGACCCATACAGATGGGCGATGGATGATCCCATATCCATTGGTGTTTGACATCAGAGATGATATACGGGTGCTCAGTGGAGACTGGGTATACTGGACGGACTCGCCGAGAACTCCCAGATGGTATTATACCTTACGTCAGATGGCAGTTCTCTGGTGACACTGGTACAGAGTAGTCTGTTGACCCGAGATCGTCATAGAGTCTTGTGTGGTTCCCACTGTGCTTTGATTTCCATCTTACCACGTCCAAGAGGGCGTGCAAAACGGTGGTTTTTGGGTACAGTCCCGAGTCACATGGAGGCAATGAGCGATAGGAGGGGATTCTTCTCTCCCGGTATAGGGAGTTGATGTTGCACTGTGTTCGATTGGCTATAACAGGAAATCCCTGGCCAGGGTTGCTGAGATTTACAGGTAAGTGTTACCAGTAGTTTCTCGAATTGTTATAGACCTCATATCGACACGACTTATCGAGCTATTGGGGTCTGACGTTTACCACCCCTAGGCGAGATATGCGACATATCAGACGATCAGACCGGACTGTACGGTAGTGTTACTGTTTGGATTTACTGGAGTGTGAGCGGGCTTGCTCGTCGATCTTCAGATCGCTCAATACCCGGGTGGCCGTTACGTTTAGCAGACCGCTTGCGGCTTGTAGGTGTTTGATATGATCATCATCTGCTGCCGGCGTATTGACGAGTCTTTAGAGTCCTACACAGAGGTTTCCTGGCTCAAGCGAAACGAAATAAGAGCGCATATGAGATATGTGCGGGACCGAGAATAATGCGTTTATGTGATACCGTATTTCATTCTCGCGATGAATGTGTCGAATGGTTATATGCGATATAACCTAGTTATCGAATCGAGGGTTGATTCGATAAACCGATACATTGGATACTAGTCGGTTATATGCGATATGACCGGATCGTTAAATCAAGTGTTGATTTAATGATTTAATGCATGATAATATATTTGATATATTACTTTGCACTGACTAGTATTGGTTCACTTAAGATGGATTTTCTCACTCGGATGTGCACATTGTATATGTGATATACTTTTTGTGCACTTGATTGTATCATGTTTGATGATACATGTTTGCTTGAGTTTGTGTAAAGATTGAACAATGGTTATTTAAATGATTAGGGTTTACATTTTCATATCTATTTATTTATTTATTTATTATGGAAATGATAATGAGAAGAATGGTTGCTTGTTTTTTTTTATTCTTTGAACCTTCATGAAGCATTGACTTTAGTCAACCATTCTTATCTCATCCTTAACCCTAACCATTCCAACTAACCTTGGTTTAATCTCTACACCTAACCATGGTTTGCTTATGATAAGAATTGATTTTCTTTTCTATTTTAAATTATTCTTATCATAACTTTCATCATCTTCTTCTTCTTCACTTCAAGAAGAAAGCTTAACTCATCAATGGTGGATTGATGAAACAAGTGAGAAATCCAATTCTAAAGTCTAACCACTTCCTATTTCTTCATCCTCTACCTCTTGCCAAGTAGTAGAGTGTGTTTTCTTCACAAGTTTCTTGACTTGATTTAGCGATGCCTCGACGTAGATCATCTTCGGTATGGACATCGATGACCTAGCCCGTCCATTCTCCGATGAAGCCGAGGCTAGAGCCCGGGACTTGTTATGGACAGCGACGAGATTTCATTGCGGAGCTATGGAGGTGGAGAACCGGATCTACAAAGGTTGTATTTCCGTATCTCTTAGTTAAGTATTAACTAGTTTACTTTTCGCCTAGATATCTAGCCAACGATCCGTACACTAGGGTTTCTCGGCACCATATTTTTGAAATTGGCATGGTTGATGCCTTGTGAGACTTCTTGAGAGTGCCTAGGAACCCTACACTTTGTAGTCCGGTTCTTCACTTCTAAAGCTCCGTGCTGAGGTCCCTTCGCTGCGATCATCGACTTTCTGGACTCTAGAGAGGCTTCACGAAAAGAATGATGCAAACTTTCTTCCGATCTTCAATAACAAAGATGATCTACCTTGAAGTTTCTTTAACAAAAGCTCTCACTCACTAAATGAAGTGAACACCCTAATCTAAATGGCTAGGATAGATTAGGATGATAAAGTAAGATTTTAGCTCTCATTTGTTTTCTTAATCTCACTCATAATCATCACAAAAGAAAAAGCTAGAAAGCTTTTTCATTAAAGAAGAAGAAGGAAGAAGAAGATCTAATCCTTTTGTGATGAATAATGAATCACTCAAGTGAGGTTAGAAATGCAACCATGGTATATGTAACCCTTGTAGAGATTTAACTAAGGTTAAAGGGTTGGGTTGGGTTAAACAAATAACTTGCAAAATATCAAAACAAATATCTTTGCAAGAAACAAAACAAAAACTTCTAGAAATTTCTAGAAAAGATTAACCCAAATCAAACCCTAACCATATTTAATCTCCACTAAACATGTTGCATTAATAACCCTAACATGTTACAATATTATATATCATATATACAATATTTATTGTAATAAAATAAAATAATACAATTAACATATATATCGCATATATATCAATGTATTACCCGAGTGAGAAAAAGAATGTTTCAGTGAGCTTATATTAGTTAATGTAATTTAATATATCAAATATATTATTATACATTAAATTATCAAATCAACACTTGATCCGATAATCCGGCTATTTCATAAATAACCGACTAATATTATCTGTATCAGTTCATCGAATCAACACTAGATCCGATGACCCGGCTATATCTCATATACCCGGTCGATATCTCATATCGCGAGAATCTAATATGGTATCACATACACGTATTGTTCTCGGTCCCGTACATATCACATTTGTGCCCCTACTCCGTTTCGCCTGAGTCAAGAAACCTCTGTATAGGACTCTAAAGAATCGTTAATACGCCGGCAATAAATGATGATCATATCAAACACCAATAAGCTGCAAGCGGTCAGCTAAACGTAACAGCCACCAAGGTATTGAGCGATCATAAGATCAATAAGCAAGCCTGTACATTCTCCAGCGAATCCAATCAGTAACACTCCCGTACAGTCCGGTCTCTTCGTCTGATATGTCGCATATCTCGCCTAGGGGTGGTAAACGTCAGACCCCGGTAGCTTGATAAAGTCATGTCAATATAAGGTCTATAACAGTTCGAGAAACTACTGATAACACTTACCAGTAAATCTCAGCAACCCTGGCCAGGGATTTCCAGTTATAGCCAATCGAACACAGCACAACATCAACTCCCTATACCGGGAGAGACGAATCCCTTCCTATCGCTCGTTGCCTCCATGTGATTTGGGACTGTACCCAAAAGCCACCTTTTTGAACACCCTCTTGGATGTGGTATGATGGAAATCAAAGCACAGTGGGAAACACACAAGACTCTATGATGATCTCGGGTCTACAGACTAACCTGTACCAGTCTCACCAGAGAACTACCATCTGACGTGAGGTATAATACCATCTGGGAGTTCTCGGCGAGTCCGTCCAGTGTACTCAGTCTCCACTGAGCACCCGTATACCTTCTCTGATGTCAAACACCAATGGATATGAGATCATCCATCGCCCATCATATGGGTCAAGAAGCGCATACGCTAGTCTACTCTGGAGTATCGATGCCCTGTCTCGGTACTCCTACGACTAGGAACATTTGAAGGATGTACTTGGTGACTACACTGTCCTCTCTAGTATGATCTGCATCATAGTCCTGGTTGTCAAGTACTCATCCTAAGGGCTTTATCAACATGTAACATGGAGACAATCAGAGTACATGTTAAGATAAAGAGCAACCAGATAGCGTACTATCATGTCGAGCAAGAAAGTCCTCCCTATATATGTCCAAGCAACCACTACAATATACATCGTATGTACAGTAATGGCCTCTAGGTCATACATATAACTAACAGTTGGTGAGTCCGAACGACATCACCAAAAACATATAATGGCCGTAGCGCGTGCGGAAAGCTGTCCTCGGAATGTCCTCCTGTCGAACCCGCAACTGATGGTAGCCTGATCGCAAGTCGATCCTCGAAAAGTTTCCTGCCCCCTGAAGCTGGTCGAACAAGTCGTCGATGCATGGCAAAGGATACTTGTTCCACACTATAAACCTGTTCAGCTGGCGGTAGTCGATACACAAATGCAAACTGCCGTCCTTCTTCTTGACAAACAGGACTGGCGCATCCCATGGAGACACACTGGGTCGAATAAGTCCCTTATCCAGCAAATCTTGAAACTGACCTTTTAACTCTCTAAGTTCCGCCGGGGTCATCCGATAAGGCGGTATTGAAATAGGCCCCGTGCCGGGAATCAAATCAATACAGAAAGAAATATCGTGCTCGGGCGGTAGCCCAGGAAGCTCATCAGGGAACACATCAGGGAACTCGCTAACAATCGGAAACTGATCCAACAGAACGTCTGTAGCTCTAGTATCGCAAACATAGGCGAGAAATCTCTGACATCCCTTCCTCAAAAGTTGTCTAGCACGAAAATAAGAAATCAAACTGTGAGGGGCGGCACCACGGTCCCCCTGCACAACAAAAGCCGACTCGCCGGGAAAACAAAACCTAACTGTCTTCTCGTGGCAGTCCACAGACGCATAGCACGTGGCTAACCAATCCATGTCCAAAAGAACGTCGAAGTCCAACATCTCAAGAAGGATCAAGTCGACAGGCAACTCTCTCTCGCCAATACGAACAACACAGGATCGGAACACGGGTCTAGCAACAAACGACTCGCCCACTGGGGTGGTCACAACAAGCGGCTGATCAAGCAAACCAGACTCTCTACCCAGACTCGGCATGAAGTGTGTGGAGACGTACGAGTGCGTGGATCCTGGATCAAACAACACGTGTGCATCAACAGAACATACTGAAAGGATACCTGAGACCACCGCATTGGACTCCTGCGCGTCCTGATGCGTCAAAGCAAAAACCCGCCCTCCACCTGCGACTGACTGTCCCCTGCCGACAACTGGCTATCCTCTGCCTCGGTCACCTCGTCCTCTATGAGCAAATCCTCCACGACCACGACCTCTCTGTGCATGAAACTGGCGCGGAGCAACAGTAGGTACAATAGGCAACGCCCTCTTGGGTGGTGAAGGTGGTAATGTGACATGCGGTACTGCTACCTCCCTCCGGGGTATCACAGGACAATCTCGAACACGATGATAAGAACTCCCGCAGTGGAAACATCCCGACGATGTCCGCTGACCCTCCTGGGGATAGGAGCTGAACAACCGGCCTCGCCCTAAATCTCTTCCAACTGCAAGACGTCTGTCACGACGCCGAAAAGGCTGTCTCTGTGCTGATGTATCCGCACAAACTCTCTTCGGCTCTGGAACTACCGAAGTCTCAACAAGGCGCTCCTTGACTAATAAGGCTGCATCTACAACTGCTGCATAGGTCTCGCAATGCTGTGCGCTGATCATAAGATATAACGAGGTAAGCAATCCTCGAACAAATCTCTTTACTCGCATCTCCTCAGTAGCCACTAAATATGGGGAATAGACCGATAACTAGGTGAACAGTACGTCGTACTCTTCTACTGTCATCTCCGGTGTCTGACGTAAGGACTCAAACCTGTGCGCTCTAGAATCTCTGACACTCTGTAGAAGGAAGCGGGCAAGGAACACTGTCACGAACTCTGTCCAGGTCATAGGAGGAAGACCTACTGCTCTGCCCTTCTCGACCGATTCACACCATTTCTGCACAAAACCTTCTAGACGAAATCTCGCAAACTCTACCCATCTTGCATCTGAACATCTGAGTGAACGGCATATCCAGGCCATCCTATCAATGAAAGACTGTGGGTCCTCGGCTGAATCGGTGCCTGTGAACACCGGAGGCTTCAGCCTCATAAACTCTGATAGCGATACTGTGATGACCTCTGTAGCTGCAGGGGAAACTGCCTGTACTGTAGGTACCATCACGGTCCCTGCAACGTGTGGAACTACCTCTGGTCGCTGCGCTCGAAGTGTCTCAACTAGCGATCCCATCATCTGGCGCATCTCCTGCATACTGGATTCCATCGTCTGGCGCATCTCCTGCATACCAGCCCCTAGCATGGAGATCTGATCTGTCGTAGGAGGAACAGCCTGCTCGGGTACAGCCGGTGTACTACCCGGATCAGTCCTCGTCTCGGACGAGTCAACTCGAATCTCGGCTCTCGCAGCCGCTCTCTGCGCCCTCGTAGTCTTTGGCAGCATACTGGCTGAAAAGAAAACAGGATTCGATAAGGATATGGAAATCGAATCGCAAAAATGTATATACTCATGAAGGAATTTAATCAATAAGTCCTAAGGTCACTTAGGCGAAGTATCGTGTCGTGAGTATGCTGCGGAACATACACACGCTACGCTACTCTGCTTCAGCTACCTACTCCATCATACCAGGGTCATCCTACACTCCGAAAGGTAAACCTGGCTCTGATACTAACTTTGTCACGGCCCAAGGTTTGGCCCGTGACCGGCACTTAACCACGTAACGTCTACAGGCGTAACACGACTAAGTAAGCCGAAACCCAGAAATCAAAACCAGTAAAAGTATTGAGTGTTTAAAACATTTAATAGAAACATTTGTTAAAACGTTTGGAAAACCTTTAGTAATTTGGAAAAAGATTCTTTAAAGTTCAAGTTATTATCTTAAAAATTTTGGCAGCATTTCCTTTGTAAAAACTAACCCTGAAATCGGGTACAAGACAGGATATGAGTAAAATGATATACAATATAATAAAGCATCCCAAACGGGAGCAATCACACTAAACGGCAGAAACAATCACCACAAGAGTAATATACGACACCGTAACGATGAAATGAGCAATAAGTGAAAAACATCACAAATAATAAAAACTGCATAAGTAAAGTCAGCTCACACGAGCTCGACACTAGAGTACAAATAATATACATCATCGTCCTTACACTGGTCTTTAAGTCAATACATGAAAAGTAGATGGAGAGTACTAGATATAAAAGTGTGTATAAATAGAAAATAACCGGATACCACAACCCACCTAGCAGCAAAACTGCTCACGCACCAACTGAAGTGGAATCCGTAGCCATAAAGATAAAAGAAAGCAGCCTGCCGCGACTACTCTGATGGGCAACCTGCAAACACTGGGGCACGACGGGGGTGAGTTGCCAACTCGTGAATAGAGATAACATATAAAAGTAATCATGAGTATGCACGTACTGCGCTACTCTAATATATGCCAGTAGATAATATCTATATGCGATGAGCAGGATGCGCAATAATCATGCATAAGTACTCTATCGGGTAATATGACTACAGGATGAGATGCAAAATAATGTATGCTAAGCATGGGATAAGATAACATCTACATGGAATGTCAACGTGGAAAATAATCGGTGTCCATCAATACACCCAAATCACAATAAAATTCAGGCGCCGTCACCCTCATTGGCCCTCAAATCCTGTAAATATCTGAAAATCGTGAGTGCCCAATATCGGCACTCGATAATATCATGAAATAATCTTGTCCAGCAGCGACACGCAAATCCTCATATATTGGCCTCCGTCAGTCCGGATCGTCCCACGGGCTCCATCTGCGGAATCGGCCCTCGGCCCCAGCAGTACGGGTCATCCAGTATCCATCTATCGACTCTGGTCCGTATCCTCCAGATAACCGCCAGGTCCAATTAATCACCGGTAGGTAGTGGTCCCACTGCCAGGCTCACCGTCTAGCTACACAGCAAATCCATTCTCGCCCCGGAGTACCATACCGGGTCCACCATGTACCCGCAATCGGCCTCATCCAGCTCCTCGATTCGGGTTCCCAAGTCACACGTCTCAAAACCGAGAAAATGCATGGTGGACACACCTAAATATCATATCAAGAGGAACTGGGTTTTCAAAACAGTGCATATTTTCTTAAATCACCCCACGGTCCTCAAATCCAGAAATCACATGAAATCCAAAGCCAATGCGTAAATCCATGCGATGTAATATATGCATCATAAGTCGTACTATGAGAAAAAGGGAGAAACCGCTCTTTAAGTAGAATCAGTTTTTAGAAGGTATCATGCGGTCCCCAGTTTTTACCAAAAATCAGCTTAACAAGGTAGGTACAGTTTGAATATGCAAATGTATGGATATGCAAATGAGTAAGTACACAAGTAACATAATCATGTCGAAACATATAGGAGGTGAGCTACAGTACAATGTTCATGGCAATTCTATAATGTTAGTGTCATAGCAATTACTAACTGTGCGTGTGTAACATGCGGATTAGTGCTCGTGCAACATGAACCGTTAGTAATAGTGCGGTGTGTTATTAATTCTTAGTTCATATACATATATATATAGCAGGAACTACAGTATGCAATTAAGGTATATGGATGCAAATATGCAGCTACTATAGCCTATCAAGTCCTGACGCTTAACGCCATACGGACGATTTCCCCGTAGATGTTAAATCTACTCACCCTGGTCTCGTTTTAGGTGTAGCCGACTACTTGCTTCCCCTTCTTTGCGGCGTCCGACGTACCCTCCTGCGAACCTAGAATTTACAAAAAAATACACATAAGCAAAAATCCTGGAAAAAAACGCGATATCGAAACCAAAAGAGAAACGCGTGTTGCGAACTAAACACGCGTGTAAACGTGACGTGTGTTCGTACGCCAGAAACCAACGCGACACGCCGTGGCATACAGCGACACGCTGTGGCACACAGCAACACCAAACCCACTCATAGCGCACGTATCGCGCAAGTCCCGCTACACAAAAAAATAGGTAATTTGGTCCCAGATTTTATCTAGAGCAAAAACAAGAAAAATAAACAAGACCAAACCTCATAGAATTCCTACAGACAGCTACCTGCAAAGTTTCAGCATAATCCAACAAAAATGGGCCGATCCCTATAGGGGTGATCTCGGCCAAAATCAGGCAAAAATGCTCCAGGTTTTTACACTACACTTCTAGCACAAATTATAATCTAATGTATATGTTTGCTCATTACGAAAATACTCACTGATACAGCAGATACACCGTATCCAATAACTTGGTTTTAAAAACGTTTTAAAAAAACTAAATTGAAACATTATGGTATTTTAGTGTAACCTGAAACAATTTCTTGGTTTAAAAGACACTAATAACACTTAATTAAGCTAAACAAGCCCTAATAACCCTAACTTAACCTAATCTTCACTTAAACCATCTAATTAGCATTAAAACTCACTAAAACACTAGATTAAGCTAAAATAACTACTAGATTAGCAAAGAGGTGATTAAAGTGGGCTTAATACCTCACAATAGGTCAAGTAGTGGCACCACTTGCTGGTCTTGACCCAAGAGTTCAGATTTGCCTCAAAAACCTACAACGGAGTGATAAAAAGTGAGTTGGTGTGAGGGTAGATGTGTTATAAATGAATCTTGGTGTTAGAAAAATGATGAGAGAAGAGAGGAGATGAAGGGGAGGGAGCTGGGATGCTGCTGCTGCCTGCTGCTGTGCAGGAAAAATGAGAGGGAAGGGGGAGAGAGAGTGTTTGCAAGAAAGTCAAGGGCCATGCCATAATAAATTCCCCCCAAAGCTTCTCTCTTTTCTCTCAATTCTATTTTATTCTTATTGTTTTATCTAATAATGGTTTTATAAGGAAAAGAAATGATAATTTGGAAGAGGTGGGAAAAGAAACATGTGTTACCAAAACATGTTAAGTGTGCATGCAAGTTTCACTAATCCTTGCTTAGGAAAAGTAATTAAGGAAAACTCTAATTAAGGTGGAAACAAGCTAAATTATAATTAATAAAATCCATATATATATAAAAACACATCTCATCACAATTAGAGCTAGTTTTATTCGAGTTTTAAAAGAAATTAAAATTTCTGGTTTTTATGAAAAATGCGCATCATTACTAACTAACGCGAAATAAACCTAAACGAATTTCAAAGCGTTACATAAACCCCGCATTTTAGTCTCGAAATTGAAAACATTTTCCAATAACAAGTCGGGCAATTCAACAAGATTCCTGACATCCTGATCGAATGCTCGTCGGAAACTTTAGTAGACGGCCGCACCCCCGATATCGACGACGAAGTGCACTTAGGCGGAACATCGCGGCCGCTTGCACCTGGACGGATGCTTTTGGAAATGGAGTTTTCCTACAGTCACTTGACCGGGGTTATAGGGCGTGGCTATCTAGTAAGGTTACCTGGCGAGTATCTGCGTACGCTACGTGATTGCGACGGACTTTTGGTCACATCAAATCCTGTTGCAACCGATCAAATGAGACTAAATTACTAGATTTATAAAATTCAAATATTTGTTGATTCCAAGTATTGTATCCCATCACAAATATCCGGACGACATCAAACTTTTCGATCGATTAATCAAAGTCCCACAATTCTCCAAGAGCTCAACACTTGAGCACAGTTCAAAAATACCCAGAACATGCCATAGTACCTATGGACCAACCGTGGAAGGGCAAACCCAAGCCTCATTAATAGCACCGCGGAACTGCCCCAAACCCTAAGGTTCGAAAGCGGTTCCATGGTCATTATATCGAGTTAGGATTTCATTCTTCGAGAGGGTCCACAGAATCGCTTGCATGATTTTCCGAATACCTTAAATTTGGAAAAATGGGTTTTTGACATTCGATCGAAGTTTTTAACTTCGCCTAGATAACATGTGAAAACCCGAAAAATAGTTAAACTATGAATATGAAACACTCCAAGTCGCGTATATAGGAAGACTGCATCATATGCAATTTTAGAAAAAACAAACAACACCCGAAACACCAAAATCAAAAGCCTGGAACACACTATAAAATTTAAGCCAAAACTCCCTGATGGGCCTAGCAGGCCGGTTTTTCTGGGGATGTGGCCGGCCAAATTTCTACAAAATGGGCTCAAATTTCAGATGTGTTCATGCCATATCCCATATAGCATTCTACACTTGTTTAAAAAAAATTTTGAGGACATTAAAAAATCGACAGAACCTGGTATATGATGTTTCAAGTTTCGGAGTAGTTTCTGTTTCGTAATCTAACAAACATCGTCTAATACTCTAGCCCGGCTCTGACACCAATGTTGGGATTCCTTAGCACCCTACTGGGTTTTCAAAACATCAAGCATGCTATTTTCAAAAATTCTAAGGTGCTAAAGAACCGTAATCTAGGATCTAGCTAGAATAATTAGACAAACTAAACATGTAATCGGACATTACATCTAAGTGAATGAGAAATACAACCTTTGTAGACAGATCATTCACTTCTAATGCTCCGTGTAGTAGTCCCTTCGCTCCAAGTAGTGAACACCCAGACTCTAGTAAGGTTTAACATGAAGAAATGAACAACCTTGCTCAATGTCTTCGAGGTCGAAGATGATTTACGTCGAGAAGACTCAAGCGCATGCTACCTCTTCACAAATATGTGAATTAGTGAAGCAAACACCTTAAACTAATTGGCTAATAGTAGAGGATGACGAAATAGGAAGTGGTCTCTCTTTAGATTTTATTTTCTCATAATATTTTCTCACTTAGAAAAAGCTAGCGAGCTTTTTCTCTCATGAAGAAGAACATGAAGAATGTGATGGATATATGTATGCCCTAGAGGCCATTATGAGATAATGTATGTACTGATGTGTGTGTGTGTGTCTATATATATATATATATATATATATATATATATTCAGAGGACAGTCTTGCTCGACATGATAGTATGATATCTGGTTTCCCTTTATTATATGTTCACTTGATCATGTTTTTACTCATTTGGTACATGTTGATAAAGCCCTAAGGATATTGGCTTGACTACTATGATTATGATGTGGATCATACTAGTGGGACACCTGTAGTTTATAAGCATATCCTTGAAATGTTCCTAGTCGTAGGTATATCGAAACAGGGCATCGATATTCCAGTGTAGACTAGCGTATACCATTCTTGTTCCATATGATGGGCGATGGATGATCCCATATCCGTCTGGTTTGTTGACACCAAAGATAGTATACGGGTGCTCAGTGAGACTGGGTATACTGAACGGACTCACCGAGAACTCCTATATGGTATTATATCATACGTCGGATAGCAGTTCTCAAGTTACATTAGTACAGGTTAGTCTGTAGACCCGAGATCGCCATAGAGTCTTGTGTGTCCTCCTACTGTACTTTGATTTCCAACCTACTACGGCTCTATTGAGTCGTACAAACAGGTGGATTTTGGGTACAGTCCCGAGGCATATGGAGGCAGTGAGCGATAGGAGGGGTTTCGTCTCTCCCCGTATTGGGAGTTGATGCTGTGCTGTGCACGATTGGCTATAACAGGAAGTCCCTGGCCAGGGCTGCAGAGATATTACTGATAAGTGTTATCAGTAATTTCTCGATAACTCAACAAGTCATGCCGGTATATGGTCCATAACAGATCGAGAAATTACTGATAAGTGTTATCAGTAATTTCTCGATCTGTTATGGACCATATACCGGCATGACTTGTTGAGTTATTGGGGTCGACGATTTTGTAGGGTTCCTAGGCACACTAATGAGGTCTCACAAGGCATCAACCATGCCAATTTCAAAAACTACAAGTGCCGGGAAACCCTAATACGGATCGTTGACTAGAATTTTAGGCGAAACAAGCAACTAGTTAACAACTTAACTAAGTGAACGGAAATACAACCTTTGTAGATCCGGTCCTCCACCTCCATAGCTCCGTGATGAAGTCCCCTCGCTGTACAAATCGGATCCCAGACTCTAGCATCGGCTTCATCGGAGAAATGGGCGGGCTAGGTCATCGACTACGACGCCGAAGATGATCTACGTCGAGGCATCACAAGATCAAGCTCCCACTTCACCAAGTCAAGAAAATTGTGAAGAAAACACCCAATACTACTTGGCAAGAGGTAGAGGATGAAGAAATAGGAAGTGGGTTCACTTTAGAATTGGAATTCTCACTCTTTTTCTCAAGTTGCCATTGATGGAGGCAAGCTTTTCTTCTTGAAGAAGAAGAAGAAGATCATAGAATGTCATAAGTATTCTCTCAAATAGAAAATAAAAGGAATACTTATCATACTCTAACCATGGTCAAGTGTAGAGAGTAAACTAGGTTTAGGTGAATGGTTAGGGTTAAGCATGAAGACAAAAATGGTGACTTAGTCAAAGCTTCATGAAGCTTCAACATCAAACAAAGAAAGCCACCATTTTCTCTTTTATGCCAAAGAAATAAATAAATAAATGAATAAGTAAATAAAATCAAAACCCTAACCATTACATAACCATGGTTTAGTCTAAACATACACTCAAAAATTCATGTATCATCAAACATGATACAATCAAGTGTACAAAATATATCACATATACAATGTGCACCTCAAGTGAGAAAAACCATTTAAAGTGAACCAATACTAGTTAATGCAAAGTAATATATCAAATTTATAATTGTACATTAAATCATTAGATCAACACTTGATTCAATGATCCGGTCATGTCGCATATAACCGGCTAGTATCCAATGTATCGGCTTATCGAATCAATCCTCGATTCGATAACTAGGTTATATCGCATACAACCATTCGATACATTCATCGTGAGAATAGAATACGGTATCACATACACGCATTATTCTCGGTCCCGCACATATCTCATATGCGCTCCTATTTCGTTTCGCTTGAGCCAGGAAACCTCTGTGTAGGACTCTAAAGACTCGTCAATACGCCGGCAGCAGGTGATGATCATATCAAACACCCACAAGCCGTAAGCGGTCTGCTAAACGTAACGGCCACCCGGGTATTGAGCGATCAGAAGATCGACGAGCAAACCCGCTCACACTCCTGTGAATCCAACCAGTAACACTTACCGGACAGTCCGGTCTCGTCGTCTGATATATCGCATATCTCGCCTAGGGGTGGTAAACGTCAGACCCCAATAGCTCGATAAGTCGTGTCGATATGAGGTCTATAACAGTTTGAGAAACTACTGGCAACACTTACCAGTAAATCTCAGCAACCCTGGCCAGGGATTTCCGATTATAGCCAATCGAACACAGCGCAACATCAACTCCCTATACCGGGAGAGACGAATCCCCTCCTATCGCTCATTGCCTCCATGTGACTCGGGACTGTACCTAAAAACCACCGTTTTGCACGCCCTCTTGGACGTGGTAAGGTGGAAATCAAAGCACAGTGGGAACCACACAAGACTCTATGACGATCTCGGGTCAACAGACTACTCTGTACCAGTGTCACCAGAGAACTGCCATCTGACGTAAGGTATAATACCATCTGGGAGTTCTCGGCGAGTCCGTCCAGTGTACCCAGTCTCCACTGAGCACCCGTACATCATCTCTGATGTCAAACACCAATGGATATGGGATCATCCATCGCCCATCTGTATGGGTCGAGAAGGTATACGCTAGTCTACTCTGGTATATCGATGCCCCATCTCGATAGACCCACGACTAGGGACCTTGAAGGATGTACTTATAGACTACCATGTCCCCACTAGTATGATCCGCATCACAGTCCAGGTAGTCAAGTACACATCCTAAGGGCTTTACCAACATGTAACAGAGAGACAATCAGTGTACACGTTAAGATAAAGAGTAACCAGATAGCATACTATCATGTCGAGCAAGAAAGTCCTCCCTATATATGTCCAAGCATCCACTACAATATACATCCTATGTATAGTAATGGCCTCTAGGGCATACATATAACTAACAATCTCCCACTTGCACTAGGGCCATCTGATAGCAGTGGTTATAGTATCTCATACTCAACCATCCCATAAAAAGTCTCTCTCTAGTAAAAGGCCTTTGTGAGTGGATCCGCCGTGTTGTCCTCTGAGTCTGTTCTCCTAACCTCGATCACACTGGAGATCAACCATCTCCATGATCAGGTGACACTGGCTTAGAATATGTCTGGATCACTGATGGGACCGGCGTTCCTTGGCATAAGCCACAACTCCATTGTCTCACAATGGTAGGAACGTAGTTCATCTCATGAACCAATATACACCCAAACAGCCACTTTGGTAGCATCTTAAGTAGCGATGTATCCTGCCTTTATCGTCTAGTATGTCACGGTATCTAGCTTGGAACTCTTCCAACATACCGTCCCTCGATAGAGGGTAAAGACAATTCCTGTGACTGACATTCAGTCGTCTTTATCACTCTGGAACCTTTCCAGTGATTCTCCCCAGGATCGACTGATACCATCTCACTACAACTAGTGAGTATCCTAATATCCAATTAGATCTATCTCATAGATCCAAAATCCAGGATTTAGGAGGTATCATTTTGATCCTATATGGAGAATCATTATGATAAGCGGAGATTGATCGAGCATAGCACAGGAAACTCCTTCCCTATTAAGAGTATGTTATCCACGTACTTCTACGAGGATCGTCACCATACTCCCTACTACCTTTTTGTTTATACAAGGTTCATCTACCATTTTGATGATGTCAAACTCTTTGACTACTTCATCAAAACAGACGTTCCAACTCCGCGATGCCTGCTTTATCCTATAAAGCAACTTTTACACGTTTCCGCTGCTCCCACTGTCTACGAAGCCCTCTGGCTGTGTACTTATAGACGCCCTTTTCTAAAACATCATTTAGAAAAGCAGTCATGACACCCAACCGCCAGATATCGTAATCATGGTATGTAGCCGTGGCAAGTAGGATCTGGATGGACTTAAGCATAGCCACTGAAAAAGGATTCATCATTATCCATGCCTGGTCGATGATAAAAACCTTTAACATGTCTAGCTTTGAAAGTCTCAACTTTTCCAAGTACACCAAGTAATCTTCTCAAGATATACTTGCCCCTGATGGGGATTTAACCCTTCAGATATAGCAACTAAAGTCCATACTTTGTTCGTGTACATGGATTCCATCTCAGATCACTAAGCATCCAGCCATTCTTACAGAGTCTTACTCCTGATGGCCAGCTCGAAACTAGTTGGGTCATCATCTCATGATGCAATCCTCGCTCCCACTGTCATAGAGAAACCGAAGTATCTCTCAGGTGGGTGAGGAACCCTACAAGATCGGCGGAGAGGCTGAGGTTCGTTGGTAACTATTGAATCCTTTGGTTTTATCAAATCAACTTCTGTAGTATGTAAAGCTGGAACCTTTCCAGTTATACATAACTGACCTTGTCTCGAGCTTGTCCAGATTTTGCTTTTAGACATAGGCCGGACAACCCCAAATCTTAACTAACTTAAGATATGGGCTCTTCCCTTTCCATATCTCATATGAAGTGGTAGGCAACTGATTTGATTGGAACCCTATTCAATTGGTATGCAGCTTCTCAAGTGCATAACTCCCAAAAGAAAAATAGGAAACTCAGTAGTACTCATCATAGAGCACACCATATCAAATAGGGTGTATCTGCTCCGCCCCGATATACCATCGTGCTATGGTGTATACGGAGGAGTAATGCTGAGAGAGAATCTCATTCTCCTTTAGAATCATCCAGGAATTCCGTGCTTAAGTATTCTCCTCCTTGATCTTATCATAGGACATAATACTTATACCCGTTTTGGTTCTTTACTTCCAACTTATATTCTGTGAATATCTCAAAAGGTTTGGACTTGTGTTTCAACAGGAACATAGGTCTGAATCACGAGAGATTATCAGAGAATGTAATGAAGTACAAAGAACCGGTCTTGGCATGTGTAGACAGGGGACCTTTATACATCAGTATGTATTAATCCCAAAAGTTCACTAACTCTTTCTCTGTTTCCAATAAACAGGGCTATGGTCATCTAATCTTTGTGACATGACTGGTAAATTTCACAAGATGTAAATTCAAACAGATTTAAATATGCATCTATATGTAACTTCAGCTAGTCGGGTCGCATTGATATGACCTAGTCTACAATACCTCAAGAAGGATTTGTTCAGTTCTGAACTCTTCCTCCTGTGTGTGTTCTGTATACCAAGAACTGTAGTTTGATTTAGAACGTCAATGCTTTTAGATAACGTGCCTGAACCGATCAACTTTTGATATAGGAAATGTTCAAAATATTATCCAACAATACAAAATTATATCCTTTCTTTACTAATTAAGAGACTGATATGATTTTGTATATCAGGTTCGGTATCTAATAGCATTTGTTCAGAATCAATGTATTTGTAATACAAGGTGACAGTGACCAACAGACTTGGCTGCAACACTTACCCCGTTTTCTGCCTCATGAAACTTATCACCCGTTCTCAGTTTTTCTACCTTTTTGTAGCCCTATGTAACAGATTACATATCTGGGATCCTGATCCGGTATCAAATACTCAGGATGTAGAGGATACAGAGAAACAGTTCTTTGTAATGAACACACCCGAAGAAGATGCATCATATGCACTTTCTTCGTTTGGGCGGCATAGGAATTCTGGTAATCCCCTATTTCCTGCTCTGTCTTATAACAATTATAAGTTGGAGCGGGACCAACGTTCCCCAGCTCAGTATAACAAGCTGGTTCGGTCAATACATCCGTATTATTATCTTGATTAAGGCGTGATATGGTCGCTACCTGAAGAGAGAGAAGAAAATACTCAGCGTGCGCTCTTGCAAGAATAGATTGGTTATTATTTTATCTAATCAGGATGGCTCCCACTGTTTTTATCAAATCTTCCTTCAAACCCTAAAAGGAAAGACTAGCCGGGATTAATTACACGTTACAGGTTCGCCAATCTTTCAGCCAGGCCAGTGTCGGTACTTTGAGGGAGGTCTCCCGTGCTTTCGCATGAACCTAATTAATGTAAACCTCGTTTTCCCAGAGGCATAACCCCGTTAACACCTTTCTAGACACCTACTTGATCGGCTAATTGTAATGTGTAAAACTCTCCCAGGAGTAACAATTACTCGCAGCGGGTATCGGGATCTAACTATCTCATAGAAGGTTGTTCATAACAGAATATTGCATTTTATACCGCCCATTCTTACGCTCGTTTGTTTATAGGCGGTGCTTTTAATCCGTGTTTGCTACATATTTACAGGCTACAGGTTCCTAGTCCAAAATAATGCAAATGATACAAAATCTCTACTGTTACGCCAAAATCCAGGACATCTGTTGCCAGCAGAAAAAAGCCGGGTTCCGATCATCCGTATCCGTCCAGTGCCGCGTACCTGTTCCAGAGACAAGACAAATGACAGTGGTCATTCATGTCTCAGACAAGCACAAAGCACGAGAGGGGCAGCACAAAGCACGAGCGGGTCAAACACAAAGCACGAGAGGGACATGCACAGAGCACGAGAGGGTATGGTGCATTCAATGCATAAAGTCTTGATGTGATTCAAAAATTCAAAAATTCAAACTTCCCTCCAAATTTTGGATGAATTCAAATTCAAATTAAAGGAAAGGTCTTGTTCTTTTGCCTATAAAAGGAAACCATTGGGTAAGTGAGAAGGAGTCCAATTTTTGCCATACATTGTATCATTCTTTTGCTTAGCTTCCCCTTGAGGTCTTTACCTTCTCTTGATCTTTCAACCTCTTCATTGAGCTTAAAGGTTTAATGGTTGGTTATTAATCTCAAGGGTTGTATCATTATGGAATCAATAAAGCTCTTCTCTTTTGTGCTTCATTTCACATGAGTTCTTTACCCTTCTCTTGACCTTGCAACCTCTTGATTGAGCTTGCAAGTTTAAGGGTTGGCTATTGATCCCATGGCTTGTCTTGAGTTCTATGGTTCTTAGTGTAACTTTCTTGCTTATCTCTTTCTTGCATTTTTCATTCTTGTCTTTTATTACTTGCAATTTATTACCATGCACTTTGATTACTTGCTTGTAATCTTTTCTTTTCTTTGTTTATCTTTTTGTTCTTTCTTTTTGGTTCATTTTTGTGAATGGTTGTAATTATTGTTGTTAAGAATAAATACGATATTGTAAGTTAATGTTTCTTTGCTCATTTCCTTTTCCCGTTATTTTCCATTGAACTCCTCCCAAACGATACGCAAGCGCTCCGTTAGGCACCCTACCCTACCAAGGTAACGGTGATTCCTAACCGCGACCGGTTGCGTTCGGTTTGACCGGAGGCGAAAGCAAGAGACAAGAACGGAAGGACAAGGGAAAATAAGCCGGATTCGACGAATACCGCGCTTAAATCCCCTAATCCACGTTGTTGCCGATTGCTCTAGCTTCAATTGGTCAAGACTCGGCTCAAAGGTTTTGAGTACGGATTTCTTTAGCTTACATTTTAGTATCTTTTCTTAACAACTTTATACTTGCAAGTAATACACATAGGTTAGATCGAACAAACACATACAAATTCTTTATTGACTCGTCTAAAACAAAAAAGGACATACAACCATCTCCCTGTGGATCGACCCATGCTCAACCGGCTAGCTGCAAAGTGACACCGTCCTGATCGCGGTTATAACTTTAGAACTTTGAACATCTGACACGCTCTCGACGTGCGATCAAAGGTATGCAATCTCATTGCAAATTTCAACACTTGAAATTCCCGATAATATTTTGCCCCTAGCAGCTATATGACCTTAACATAGTCAACAAATCATAAGTGCTAGTCAAGTTCAACCCGTCATTTCCCGATTGAATTAAACCCACCCGCACGACCCTTAACATAGTCAACAAAGTCGCACGACTTCCCTAATCCAATCGCATCATATGCTTATGCAGATAAGCACTAATTAGCTACCGCACACTACGCCTTAACATAGTCAACAAACGTAGCACGAATACTAAGTAGTACTTATCTGAAATGACGGAGGGCTACGACAGGTTTTTCTGAAAACCTATTGCGTAATGAACTTGATATCGTTGTAGAATCAAATGATTTTGAAATGGAGTGTTTTTGAGGCTTTTCTAGTTTTGCTAAAGGAGTCACTCCCGGTGAAGGGATCGTCGGTCCTTTCCTCGTCGAATAAGGTGCGGGATATATCATATATATCACTGTGCAAAGCAAAAATTCTTAAAAGCAATCAAAAGACAAACCGAGTGTGTAGCATCTGCCAGTTATTGCTAAAGGAGTCACTCCCGGTGAAGGGATCTCGGTCCTTTCCTTATCGAATAAGGAGCAGGATATATCATATCTACCGCTGTGCAAAGCAAGAACTGTAGCTACCTATTTTATTTTGAAATTCAATTCTACAACATCTTTAGGTTTCTTTTATTTCATTAATCTCATTAATGAAGTCCCATCATTTAAGTACCTAAACATCACAGATAAATACGACGTACACTTATGCCATCCGCATTCGCCTCGATGTCCCCTCGTGCACCGTTAGGTTAGGTAACTAACGGCAGAGCAGGGCAGGGCTAGCGCGGGTGTAAAACATAAGTAACATCTATATAATATATCATATATACTATATACTGTATCTATCACAGAACATCACATGATCACATCACAGATATCGCAGCAGAAGAAACATATGAAATATTGGATATACTAGGACGTCCGTGTTTTCAATACGAGCCAGTATAAAACACGGATTCCACGGTCGTGATGAATAGCCAAACCCACACCCCTAGACCCCTACGAGAGCGGCAAGCAATTCTACCAATTCTAGAGTTAGGAGACCCGGACTCGACTCCTCGAGTTGGTCTCCCACAGGACTCCAGAACCCGGTTACTTATGCTCCCCTCCTCGGGTCTATCCTAGTGCGGAAAAGTAAATATTATACAAAGGGTGACAACTTCCGCAACCTGGAAGTGCCCCAATAAAAGAATATTACATACAAGTTTTTACATGAATGAAAATGAAAAACACTCATCTCACCAAAAAAAACCCCGGCTATTCAAACACGACGATCCAATATAACATATCCAGCAACACATAACATCACATGTCATCAACGTAAGTAAATATGCGCATCCCAATTATCGTTGACATATAGCAACGAAACCGGCGATATCACATATTACACTTACGGTCACATAAAAGAAAGTGTAAAACTACAACAGTTGGAATCCGCAACCTTCTTAGACATCACATGCCTAATCAAATGAATTACTTAGACATCGCATGCCTAACAATTATAAACCCCGCATTTTAGTCTCAAAATCGAAAACTCTTTTCAATATCAAGTCGGGCAATTCAACAAGATTCCCGACATCCTGATCGAATGCTCGTCGAAAACTTTAGTAGGCGGCCGCACCCCCGACGCCGTCGACGAAGTGCACCAAGACGGAACACCGCTGCCGCGAGCACCCGAACGGATGCTTTCGGCGATGGGGTTCTCCTACAGTCACTTGGTCGGGGCTATGGAGTGAGGCTGTCTATTAAGTTTACCCGGCGAGTATCCGCGTACCCTACGTGATTGCGACGGAGTTTTGATCACATCAAAATTCCGTAGCAACCGATCAAGTGAGACTAAACTGCTATGTTTATAACATTCATTCAGTTATCTCATAACTACATATGAAGTCCAATTATTGTATCACATTCCAGATAATTAGAAAATGTTAAACTTTCCGATCGAACAATCGAACACCCAAGTTTTCCCGATACAGCTTAACAGATGAAATAGGTCTAAAAACATTCAGTTCGTGCCTCAGTACCAACGGTCCAGCCATAGAAGGGTCAAGCCAACGCCTCACATGTGGCACGCCGTACTGCCCCAAACTCGACGGTTCAAAGGGCAGTTCAAGACGGTCACATAATCGAGTTAAGGTTTGTTGTCTTCTAGAGGGACCATCGCGTTACTTGCACTACTTAGAACGTCCTTAAACCACGGAAAGATCCAACACATGGAAATTTCCCGACAGGGGAAAAAGTGGGTATTTATATCCGGTCGAAATTTTTAACATATTCTAAAATATCCAGAAAGCCACAAAGACGAAGTCTGATAATCCGATCGAATCATCTAAGCTCCAAAATACCCCAGAAAACTCAACTCTTGAGTTCAAATTAAAAATTCCCAGAAAACTCAGCACCTGAAAACATGAATTACTGTGCAAAATTCATAAAATAATGTGACAAAATGGCTGCGGAACCGCCACACAAGCCATGCTTGTGCCGCGGTTCCGCCGCGCTTTAGATGAATTAGCCCCACGAATTTCACAGTAATTCAAATAAGACCCTGCTGAATTTTTTAGCAATTTTTAATTCACAAAAATCCAAATTTTCAGAAAATTTCCAGAGAGCATTTTAGAGTTTGGGTTTCGGGTCGATCGGACATCAAACTCCGTCTACACTTCGCCTAAGGCTCTAGCTAGGCTCTGATACCACTGTAGGGTTCCTAGGCACACTAATGAGGTCTCACAAGGCATCAACCATGCCAATTTCAAAAACTATAAGTGCCGGGAAACCCTAATACGGATCGTTGACTAGAATTTTAGGCGAAACAAGCAACTAGTTAACAACTTAACTAAGTGAACGGAAATACAACCTTTGTAGATCCGGTCCTCCACCTCCATAGCTCCGTGATGAAGTCCCCTCGCTGTACAAATCGGATCCCAGACTCTAGCATCGGCTTCATCGGAGAAATGGGCGGGCTAGGTCATCGACTACGACGCCGAAGATGATCTACGTCAAGGCATCACAAGATCAAGCTCCCACTTCACCAAGTCAAGAAACTTGTGAAGAAAACACCCCATACTACTTGGCAAGAGGCAGAGGATGAAGAAATAGGAAGTGGGTTCACTTTAGAATTGGAATTCTCACTCTTTTTCTCAAGTTGCCATTGATGGAGGCAAGCTTTTCTTCTTGAAGAAGAAGAAGAAGAAGAAGATCATAGAATATCATAAGTATTCTCTCAAATAGAAAATAAAAGGAATACTTATCATACTCTAACCATGGTCAAGTGTAGAGAGTAAACTAGGGTTAGGTGAATGGTTAGGGTTAAGCATGAAGACAAAAATGGTGACTTAGTCAAAGCTTCATGAAACTTCAACATCAAACAAAGAAAGCCACCATTTTCTCTTTTATGCCAAAGAAATAAATAAATAAATGAATAAGTAAATAAAATCAAAACCTTAACCATTACATAACCATGGTTTAGTCTAAACATACACTCAAAGATTCATGTATCATCAAACCTGATACAGTCAAGTGTACAAAATATATCACATATACAATGTGCACCTCAAGTGAGAAAAACCATTTAAAGTGAACCAATACTAGTTAATGCAAAGTAATATATCAAATATATAATTGTACATTAAATCATTAGATCAACACTTGATTCAATGATCCGGTCATATCGCATATAACCGACTAGTATCCAATGTATCGGCTTATCGAATCAATCCTCGATTCGATAACTAGGTTATATCGCATACAACCATTCGATACATTCATCGCGAGAATAGAATACGGTATCACATACACGCATTATTCTCGGTCCCGCACATATCTTATATGCGCTCCTATTTCGTTTCGCTTGAGCCAGGAAACCTCTGTGTAGGACTCTAAAGACTCGTCAATACGCCGGCAGCAGGTGATGATCATATCAAACACCCACAAGCCGCAAGCGGTCTGCTAAACGTAACGGCCACCCGGGTATTGAGCGATCAGAAGATCGACGAGCAAGCCCGCTCACACTCATGTGAATCCAACCAGTAACACTTTCCGTACAATCCGGTCTCGTCGTCTGATATGTTACATATCTCGCCTAGGGGCGGTAAACGTCAGACCCCAATAGCTCGATAAGTCGTATCGATATGAGGTCTATAAAAGTTTGAGAAACTACTGGCAACACTTACCAGTAAATCTCAGCAACCCTGGCCAGGGATTTTCGGTTATAGCCAATCGAACACAGCGCAACATCAACTCCCTATACCGGGAGAGACGAATCCCGTCCTATCGCTCATTGCCTCCATGTGACTCGGGACTGTACCCAAAAACCACCGTTTTTCACGCCCTCTTGGACGTGGTAAGGTGGAAATCAAAGCACAGTGGGAACCACACAAGATTCTATGACGATCTCGGGTCAACAGACTACTCTATACCAGTGTCACCAGAGAACTGCCATCTGACGTAAGGTATAATACCATCTGGGAGTTCTCGGCGAGTCCGTCCAGTGTACCCAGTCTCCACTGAGCACCCGTACATCATCTCTGATGTCAAACACCAATGGATATGGGATCATCCATCGCCCATCTATATGGGTCGAGAAGGTATACGCTAGTCTACTCTGGTATATCGATGCCCCGTCTCGATACACCCACGACTAGGGACCTTGAAGGATGTACTTATGGACTACCATGTCCCCACTAGTATGATCCGCATCACAGTCCAGGTAGTCAAGTACACATCCTAAGGGCTTTACCAACATGTAACAGAGAGACAATCAGTGTACACGTTAAGGTAAAGAGTAACCAGATAGCATACTATCATGTCGAGCAAGAAAGTCCTCCCTATATATGTCCAAGCATCCACTACAATATACATCCTATGTATAGTAATGGCCTCTAAGGCATACATATAATTAACAGATTTCATCCCTAGACTCAATATGCGGCATATCTGACGAAGAGACGGGACTGTACGGTAAGTGTTGCCAGTTGGATTAACGGGAGTTTTGACAGGTTCGCACGTTCTTCTTCTGATCGCTCAATACCCGTGTGGCCGTTAAGTTTAGCTGACCGCTTGCATCTTGTAGGTGTTTGATATGATCATCACCTACTGCTGGCGTATTGACGAGTCTTAGAGTCTTACATAGAAGTTTCCTGGCTCAGGCGAAACGAAGTGGTGCGCATATGAGATATGTGCGGAAGCTCGATTAAATACGAGTATGCGATACCGTTTTTTAATCGGGCATTTTATATTAGTCGGGTCATATGAGATATGACCGGTTTATTAAATCATGTGTTGATTTAATATTGACTTTTATCTTTTTATTTAAACCCTTTTCTTTTGATGGATGCAAGCATGTATATGTACATGATGATGTGCATACACATACATACATGCATTAGTATCATGGTTGATTATACAACTTAGATGGCAATATAAGACTCACATGGTTCATAATTTTATATATGGATATTTTTGTATTAAGTTAAAGATAATGGAAAATAAATAATGACTCATTTCTTCTCTATTGACACATTGTTTCTACACTTTTCCATAGTTGACCTTTGACTTAACCATGGTTTATTTTCCTTTGCCTTTTAACTCATGACAAAATATCAAGATATTATTATTAACTATGGTTTCTATTATGATATTTATCTCTCTCTCATTTTCTTTTTGCATTATTATTCATCCAAAAGAAAAATATCAAGCCATCTTCTTCTTCCTCTCTCTAGCTCTCTCTTGACTACTAAATTGAGTGAGATAAAAAGAAAGAAAGGGTATTAAGTGAGATTACCAACCACTTCATCATCCTATACAACTCTTGCTACTTTGTGTAGGGTGTTTTTCATCAAGGATTTCATAGATCAAGTGAAGCAACAAGGTTTGAGCAAGGACTTCGGGTGGATCGTCGTGGACTTGGAAGTGATCTAGGGAGCCGTTCCAAACCAAAGGAGATCCAAGGTGTCACCCTAGGTGGTCTACAGAGGTTGTAGTCTCTCCAGTTAGTGTTAGATTATCGTTTAGATGTGATACTTTTAATTGTTACTCTATAATTCTAGTTCGATTCCTAGTTTAGTTTACTTAGCACCTCATAAAATTAAAGTTATGGCATGTGTGATGCTTCCAAACCCTATACGAGGTGTTAAGGAAACCCTACAGTGGTATCAGAGCCAAGCTAGAGCTTTGGAGTAACCTAGACAACGATAAAAACATCGAACGAACGAAATACGACGCCCGGGGGTGCTCTCTGGAAATTTTTGAAAAACGTAGATTTTTGCACATTAAAAATACTTTAAAAGTTCAGCTGGGTATTTTATGGGCCAACAAGAAGTACGATGCCCTAACACTACCGTACGATAGCGGAACCGCGGCCATAGTGGCCTTTCAGCGGCGGTTCCGCGGCGCAGTAGGTGGATCATGGGCCGTTTCTTCTTGTGCTGGCCCGTATGTATTTTGTTCAGTTACTGGTAATTTTTAAAACAGCACAAGCGTTGAGCTTTCTGAGAAATCTTTGGGTGTTTAATCGTTCGATCGAATGTTTTAACTGCGCTTAGTTTATTAGTATGTGATACAATAATTGGAATCTACAAATTTGTTTGTTGCGTGTAAATCTAGCAGTTCGGTCTTGGGAATAAACGAAAATCTTGTTGAATTATCCTGTTTGTTTTGAAAAGGTGTTTTCATGGAAGAGACCCAAATGCAAGCATTACATTGTTAGGGATGAAATCTTGTATATATGATATTCCGGGTTTGTGTTGTCTAAAGGCGGTTACGATTCCAAATGTTGTAGTTTTTCATTTTATTTCTCTGTGACCGTAAGTTTAGTATGTAGTTGTATCGCCGGTTTTCGTTGCTATACATCAACGACAATCGGTGTATGCATACTTACTTACATTGATGATATTTGATATTATGTGTCGATGAGATTTGATGTGCAGGATTGTCGTGAATGAATAGCCGGGGGTTTTATGTGAGATGACAGTTTTCTTTTCATTCATGTAAAATTAATTTGTATGTAATATTCTTTTATTTGGGGAACTTCCTGGTTGAGGTTGATGTCACCAGTGTTGTATATTATATACTTTTCCGCATATGGATAGACCCAAAGAGGAGGGCACAAGTGACTGGGTTCTAGGGTTCAGTAGGAGGCCATCTCGAGGAGTCGAGACTGGGTCTCCTAAACTCCAGAATTGGTAGGGTCACTTCCCGCTCTCGTAGGGGTCTAGGGGTGTGGGCTTGGCTATTCATCGCGACCGTGGACTCCGTATTTTTATTGCTGGCTAAATACAAAATACGGATCTCCTAGATATCCTATATTATATGTGCTTCTGCTGCTTTTATTATCTGATGTGATCATTTAATATATATCTGAGACGAATGCGATATTATATATATGATATATAATAGACGTTACTTATGTTTTGCACCCACGCTAGCCCCGTCCTGGTATGCCGTTAGTTAAGTAACCTAACGGTGCATATCAGGACATTATGGCGAATGCGAGTGGCATAAGTGTACGTTATATTTTCGTTTCTTTCTGTAATGGCTTAGGATTTAAATGATGGGACTACATTAATAAGATTAATGTAAAAGATAAATGAACCTAAAAAGATGTTGTAGAATCGGATTTGAAACACACTCGGCCTTTTATGAAAAAGCAAGTTTCAAAATGCGGAGCTTAAGCCACTCCTTTTAAACCCATTGGATTCTACAACGATATCAAGTTCAAAACGTTAAAAGTTTTCTTAAAAACTATCCGCAGCCCTCCGTCATTTTAGGAAGTAGAGTACTTAGTATTCGTGCTGCCTATTTTGACTTTAGTTAAGGCGCAGTGTACGGTAGCTAAGTGATGTCTTCCTACACTGCATATGATGCAGATTAGTTAGGACATTCATATGATTATGTTGACTTTAGTTAAGGGTCATATGGGTGTGTCTAGTTAATCACGAAATGACGGGAAGAACTTGACTGGTACTTATGATATGTTGACTTTAGTGAAGGTCATGAGTACTAGGGGTAAAAATTATATCATGAATTTCAAGAGTTGAAATTTACATTGAGATTGTATACCTTCTATATGATAGTAAGATCCCGATCCCACTGCGAGAAAAAGTTACTCCCGGGAGAATTTTGCACTTTATAATTAGCTAACCCGGTAAGTGTCTAGAAAGGTGTCAAACGGGGCTACGCCTCTGGGAAGATGAGGTTTATTTTAATTAGGTCCGTGCGAAAGCACGGGGAACCTCCCTTAAGTTCCGGCACTAGCCTGGCTGAACGGTTGGCGAAGTTGTAGAATATAATTAATCCCGGCTAAATTTCTTTTTAAAGGTTTTAAAGAAAATTTTATAAAAACAGTGAAAGGCATCGATTAGACAAGATAATAACCAATCTGATCTTTGCAAGAGCTTTCGCTCAGTGTATTCTTTTCTCTCTCTTAATGGCTGATACATATGACAGGACGTAAGCTTCTATTAGATAAAAACAAGATGAACGGGACCAACTATAAAGACTGGCTGAGGAATCTAAACATTTCCTTGACTTATGATAAAGTATCATATGTCCTCACGGCTTCAACCCCGCCCACCTTAGGTCCTAAACCTTCAGTTGCGGATATGGAAATCCGCAAGGCATGGGACGCTGACTGTGCTACGGCTAAATGCCTCGCGCTTGCATCGATGGATAACACACATCAGAAGAAGCAGCACGAGAATATGGACATACAAGCCATATTTCTCCATACAAAAGAGTTGTATGGAGAGCAATCTCTCGTATTACGATACGAAGCATCTAGAAAACTGTTTCAGATGCGAATGGCCGTTGGCACAGCAGTAGGAGACCATGTTCTAAAGATGATAGCTCTCATAGAAGAGCTTGAGGACCTTGGGTGGACAATGGAAAATGAACAATATACGGATATCATTCTGCAGTCTCTCCCCTCCACCTTTGCTCAGTTCATAGTTTACTTCAACATGTACAATATGGAGAAAGAACTACCTCAACTCCTTAATATGTTAAGGAGTGCAGAGAGCACGCTGAAGTCAGTAAGGACTCCCGTTTCGTATGTTGGGCCATCATCCTCCTCTCGCCCGAAGGCTAAGGCCAAGGGAAAGATAAAGAAGAAACCCACCAAACCTAAGGGTGGAGTCAAAAAGGTTAAGGGGAAAGGCAAGTCCCAGGTTTGGGAATCGGGGAAAGGAGAATGTTTCCACTGCAAAAAGACATGACACTGGAAGCGGAACTGTATTGAGTACCTAGAACTCAAGAAGAAGCATGGTGATGCTTCAGCTTCAGGTGTGTTTGTAATTGAAAACTTTTTTTCTATTAACTCTGCTTCTTGGGTATTAGATACCGGTTCGGGTTCTAATATTTGCAATTCTGTGCAGGCGTTGAGAAATAGCAGAGTTCTGAAGACAGGTGATCATACTCTCCAAGTTGGAAATGGTTCCAATGTAAATGCAGTTTCAGTGGGAGAGTATCACCTAGGGTTGCCGTCGGGTTGTATATTGGTTTTAAACTCGTGTTATTTTGTGCCAAGTATGCTTTGTAATATTATATCCGTTTCCTTGTTAGACAATGAAGGATATCATTTTGTTGTGCAACACAATGTTATGAAAATTAGACTTAATCAAGAGTTGATTGGTTGTGGTACACTAAATAACGGGATATACGTCCTTAATCAACACACAGTTTTCAACGTACAACACACAAATAAAAGAAAATTTTCAGATATAAATGAAGCTTTTCATTGGCATTATAGACTTGGTCATATCAATGAAACAAGACTAAACAAGCTTCATAAAGATAGATATTTAAATTCTTTTGAGTATAAATCTTATGCAACTTGCCAGTCTTGTATCAAAGGTAAAATGACCAAAACTCCGTTTACAGGACATGGAGAATGAGCTACTGAGCTCCTTGGCCTCATACATAGTGATGTATGCGGACCAATGTCTACACATGCAAGAGGTGGTTTTTCTTACTTCATAACTTTTACTGATGATTTCTCAAGATTCGGTCATGTGTATTTGATAAAGCATAAGTCTGAAGCTTTCGAGAAATTCAAGGAGTATAAACATGAAGTAGAAAACCAAACAGGAAAGAGTATCAAGATACTTCGATCAGATCGAGGTGGAGAGTACTTAAATGCTGAGTTCTTGGACTTCCTAAAAGAGAATGTGATTCTCTCTCAGCTAAGTCCACCTTACAAACCACAGCACAACGGTGTGTCAGAGCGGCGGAATTGTACCCTATTAGATATTGTACGGTCCATGATCAGTGATTCTGAGTTACCTCTCTCCTTTTGGTGGCATGCATTGGAAACAGAAACTTTTCTGTTAAACAAAGTTCCAACCAAGGCCGTGTCTACCACTCCATATGAGATATGGCATGGGAAGAAACCATCTGTTAAAAGAGTTAAGATTTGGGGTTTTCCGGCTTTTGTCAAAAAGCAGAATCCAGACAAACTCGAGACATGATCAGTCAAATGTATATTTAAAGGATATCCTAAACATTCATTTGGGTATCTTTTCTACCACAAGGAGGAACAAAAGGTGTTTGTTTCTCAGTATGCTACCTTTTTAGAAAATGATATTTTTTCAAATGATGTTGATGGCAATGTGGTAGATCTAGAAGAGGTTCTAGAGACACAAGTTACAAATGACGACTTGGCTAATCCTGAAGTTATAACAGAATCTAATGAGCCTCAGCCACTCCGTAGATCTGGTAGGACTTCTCGTCCACAGGAGAGATACTACGGTTTTCTCAATGATGGTGATAGAGAAGATTGCTTCATGAATGATGATGATCCTGCCAGTTTTCATCAGGCTATCACGAGTGGTGACTCTATGAAATGGCTGGATGCCATGAGATCCGAAATGGAGTCCATGTACACCAACAAAGTATGGGCTTTGGAAGATGTACCCTCCGGGATAAAACCTGTGGGTTGCAAATGGATCTTTAAAAGAAGGATCGGTGTAGATGGACATGTAGAGACCTATAAGGCAAGGTTGGTAGCGAAAGGTTTTTGTCAATGACCAGATTTGGACTATGATGAGACTTTCTCTCTGGTAGCCATGCTTAAATCCATTCGGATCCTACTTGCTATTGCTGCTCACTACGAATATGAAATCTGGCAGATGGACGTTAAAACTGCATTCGTAAATGGTGATTTATATGGATCAGCCAGAGGGCTTCATTGATAGTGGGAGCAACGGAAAAGCATGTATGTTACTTAAATCCATTTGTGGATTAAAGCAGGAAGCACACGGCGTTGAAACATCTGTTTTGATGATGTTATCAAAGAGTTTGATTTCATCAAAAATCCAGATGAACCATGTGTTTATAAGAAGACTGTAGGGAGAAATGTCGCATTCCTCGTATTGTACGTGGATGACATACTTCTGATAGGAAATGATATTCCTATGCTACAGTCGGTCAAATCATTCTTATCACAAAGGTTCTCTATGAAGGACCTGGGTGATGCCACATACATATTGGGCATACGGATCTATAGGGATAGATCCAAACGGTTATTGGGATTGTCCCAAACCAAGTACATTAACACCATCCTAAAGAGATTTAGTATAGAAGACTCCAAGCGGGGTGCCTTACCCGCTTGCCACGGAGTCACTCACTCAAAGGACGATTTCCCAAAGTCTGATAAAGAGAGAGCTCGCATGAGCATTATTCCCTATGCTTCGGCAGTAGGATCGATAATGTATGCGATGTTATGTACACGCCCTGATGTTGCTTATGCACTTAGTGTAGTAAGCAGGTATCAGTCAATCCCAGGGGAGAATCACTGGACTGCTGTGAAGAACATTCTTAAGTACTTACGAAGGATTAAAGAATTGTTCTTGGTGTATGGTAACGGGGATCTCCAAATTGAGGTATTTACCGGTTCGAGCTTCCATAGTGACAAGGATGACAGCAAGTCTATCTCAGGGTTTGCATTTACCCTCAATGGAGGGACGGTCAGTTGGAAGAGTTCCAAACAGGATACCGTTGTTGACTCAACAATGGAAGCTGAATATATTGCTGCAAATGATGCTGCCAAGGAAGCCGTCTGGATGAGAAAGTTCATCGCGGAGCTAGGAGTAGTTCCAACTATTATTGATCCAATACCTTTGTATTGTGACAATAATGGGGCTATGGCGTTGGCCAAAGAGCCCAGGTCCCATCAAAACTCCAGACACATCCTAAGGCGATATCATGTGATCCGGGAGACAGTGGAACGCCACGAGATTGAGATTAAGAGAGTAGATACAAAGAACAACGTTGCGGATCCATTTACCAAGGCCCTCCCTCAGCCGCAGCATGAGCGACTTTTTGAGATGTTCGGTATGAGATACGCAAATAACTGACCTTAGTGCAAGTGGGAGATTGTTGGATATATGTATGCCGTAGAGGCCATTATGAGGTAATGTATGTACTGATGTGCATATATATATATATTCAGAGGACAGTCTTGCTCGACATGATAGTATGCTACCTGGTTTCCCTTTATCATGTTTTTACTCATTTGGTACATGTTGATAAATCCCTAAGGATATTGGCTTGACTACTGGAATTATGATGTGGATCATACTAGTGGGACACCTGTAGTTTATAAGCATATCCTTGAAATGTTCCTAGTCATAGGTATATCGAGACAGGGCATCGATATTCCAGTGTAGACTAGCGTATACCATTCTTGTTCCATATGATGGGCGATGGATGATCCCATATCCGTCTGGTGTGTTGACACCGAAGATAGTATACGGGTGCTCAGTGAGACTGGGTACACTGAACGGACTCACCGAGAACTTCTATGTGGTATTATATCATACGTCGGATCGCAGTTCTCAGGTGATACTAGTATAGGTTAGTCTGTAGACCCGAGATCTCCATAGAGTCTTGTGTGTCTTCCCACTGTACTTTGATCTCCACCCTACTACGGCTCTATTGAGTCGTACAAACAGGTGGATTTTGGGTACAGTTCCGAGGCATATGGAGGCAGTGAGCGAGAGGAAGCCTTTCGTCTCTCTCGGTATTGGAGGTTGATGCTGTGCTGTGAACGATTGGCTATAACAGGAAGTCCCTGGCCAGGGCTACTGAGATATTACTGATAAGTTTTATCAGTAATTTCTCGATCTGTTATGGACCATATACCGGCATGACATGTTGAGTTATTGGTGTCGACGATTCCATCCCTAGACTCAATATGCGGCATATCTGACGAAGAGACCGGACTTTACGGTAAGTGTTGCCAGTTGGATTGACGGGAGTTTTGACATGTTCGCTCGTTCTTCTTCTGATCGCTCAATACCCGTGTGGCCGTTAAGTTTAGCTGACCGCTTGCGACTTGTAGGTGTTTGATATGATCATCACCTACTGCTGGCGTATTGACGAGTCTTAGAGTCCCACATAGAAGTTTCCTGGCTTAGGCGAAACGAAATGGGGCGCATATGAGATATGTGCGGAAGCTCGATTAAATACGAGTATGCGATACCCTATTTTAATCGGGCATTTTATATTAGTCGGGTCATATGAGATATGACCGGTTTATTAAATCATGTGTTGATTTAATATTGACTTTTATCTTTTTTACTTAAACCATTTTCTTTTGATGGATGCAAGCATGTATATGTACATGATGATGTGCATACACACATACATACATGCATTAGTATCATGGTTGATTATACAACTTAGATGGCAATATAAGACTCACATGGTTCATAATTTTATATATGGATATTTTTGTATTAAGTTAAAGATAATGGAAAATAAATAATGACTCATTTCTTCTCTAATGACACATTGTTTCTACACTTTTCCATGGTTGACCTTTGACTTAACCATGGTTTATTTTCCTTTGCCTTTTAACTCATGACAAAATATCTAGATATTATTATTAACTATGGTTTCTATTATGATATTTATCTCTCTCTCATTTTCTTTTTGCATTATTATTCATCCAAAAGAAAAATATCAAGCCATCTTCTTCTTCCTCTCTCTAGCTCTTTCTTGAGTACTAAATTGAGTGAGATAAAAAGAAAGAAAAGGTATTAAGTGAGATTACCAACCACTTCATCATCCTATACAACTCTTGCTACTTTGTGTAGGGTGTTTTTCTTCAAGGATTTCATAGATCAAGTGAAGCAACAAGGTTTGAGCAAGGACTTCGGGTGGATCGTCGTGGACTTGGAAGTGATCTAAGGTGCCGTTCCAAACCAAAGGAGATCCAAGGTGTCACCCTAGGAGGTCTACAATGGTTTTAGTCTCTCCACTTAGTGTTAGATTATCTTTTAGATGTGATACTTTTAATTGTTACTCTATAATTCTAGTTCGATTCCTAGTTAAGTTTACTTAGCACCTCATAAAATTAATGTTATGGCATGCGTGATGCTTCCAAACCCTATACGAGGTGTTAAGGAAACCCTACAGAATGAAGATGAGAGAATGAACTCATGAGGTGAGAATAGCAACCATGGGTGAGTTAGTGTCATACACTAACTCATGTAGAGAATAAACCATGGCTAACAATAATGATTAGGTTAATAAATATCCATAAGTAAAACAAAAAGAGTAGACTTAGTCAAAAATGCATCAAGCTTCTCCAAGCTTCCAAGCATGTGACTAAATAGCAACTAATTTGATTTATTTTAAATAAATAAAACCTTATCACTATTATAAGCATGGTGTGAGTCTCATACACCCATGTTGCATGTGGCATCTAGCATGACGCAAAATAATGTACATTAATATATATCATATATATACTAATTGTACACAAGTGAGAAAAAGAAAAGTTTAAGCGAGCTAATATTAGTTAATGTAAATTAATATATCAAATATATAATTATACCTTAAATTATTAAATCAACACTTGATTTAATAATCCGGCTATATCATATACAACCGACTAATATCAAATGTAACAATCTATCGAATCAACACTTGATCCGATATCCCGACTATATCACATACAACCGTACGATATCACATATCGCGAGAATAGAATGCGGTATCAAATACACACATTAATCTCGGTCCTGCACATATCACATATGTGCTCATACTTCGTTTCGCATGAACCAGGAAACCTCTGTGTAGGACTCTAAAGACTCATCAATACGCCAGCAGTAGGTGATGATCATATCAAACACCCACAAGCCGCAAGTGGTCTGCTAAACGTAAAGGCCACACGGGTATTGAGTGATCAGAAGATCAACAAGAAAGCTTTCTTGTACTCCTGTGATTCCAATCGGTAACACTACCATACAGTCTGGTTTGTTCATCAGATATGTCGCATATCGCAGCCTGTGGGTAGTATAACGTCAGACCACAATAGACTGATAAGTCATGCCGATGCAAGGCCCATTACGGTTCGAGAAACTACTGATAACACTTACCAGTAAATCTCAGCAACCCTTACCAGGGATTTCATGTTAAGGCCAATCGAGCATAGCGCAACATCAACCCCCAATACCGGGAGAGACAAATCCCCTCCTATCGCTCATTGCCTCCATGTGACTCGGGACTTACCCAAAAACCACCGTTTTGCACGACTCAGTAGAGCCGTGGTAGGGTGGAAATTAAAGAACAATGGGAGACACACAAGACTCTATGATGATCTCGGGTCGACAGAATAAGCTGTACCAGTGTCACCCGAGAACTGCTATCTGACGATAGGTATAATACCATCTAGGAGTTCTCGGCGAGTCCGTTCAGTGTACCCAGTCTCCACTAAGCACCCGTATACCATCTCTGATGTCAAACACCAATGGATGTAGGATCATCCATCGCCCATCATATTGGTCAAGAAGCGTATACGCTAGTCTACTCTGGAGCATCGGTGCCCTGTCTCGATACTCCCTCGACCAGGAACAATTATAGGGTGTACTTGTGGAATTACCCTTGGCCCCACTAGTATGATCTCCATCATAGTCCTGGTAGTCAAGTACACATCCTAAGGGCTTTATCAATATGTGAGGGCAAGATAGCATCACTTATACAAGTCAATATGTTGAGACAATGAGTAACAAGATAGCATACTATCATGTCGAGCAAGAAAGTCCTCTCTATATATGTCTAAGAATCCACTATAATATACATTACATGTACAATAATGGCCTCTAGGGCATACATATAATGAACAGTTCTGTCGAAAAGATATCTTCCGACAGTTGCGAATTTGAGGAGCTTCACGATACTTATCTCGACGCCACTAGTGCGTTATTGTTTGATCATGCTATATATTATACACGTGAAGACCCTTCTGTCGACAAGTCCACACCTAAGTCCAAATCCTTTGGCTTGTCGTATGATTTGTCGAGCTATCCGAGTATCATACATTTCTTTCTGATAAGATTATAATTCGGAATATCGATGGATGTTTTGAGAACATTTTTCCCTAAGAACTCACATTCCTAAAAGACATGGATGTTGTGATGAATCAACATCGACCCAAAGAAGTTGAACCGCCACCCTTCTTCTTATTAAGTATGAGAATACGAATATTCCACCTACTCCTTGTTTTTGGCATTCGTGCTTTCATCCACCGTCACTGTTTCGTCTCTATCAATCGAGACATAAACCCGTTCAATTACACCTCTTATCTCCACCCCACTTCTTCATGTCTATCTGTGACATGATCTTCTACCAACCATGATATTATATTGATAAAATATTCGAATGGTTGGTGTTGACTTTTGGTCTTTGTTAAAATTTATATAGACCAATAATATTTCCCCCCTCTTATGATAAATTTCAATACTTAAAAATACTGTTTTACTTAAGTTGGGGGGGGGGGAGAAAAATATTTGAGCTCTTGAAAGAAAAACAAATTTTTATACAATTGTGAGCCAAAAATAAATATGGGGAAGGATTTCACTGTCATTGACTTTTGTCCCGTTTTACTAATCATTGAGAACTTTTCCTCCTAAGTCTATAGGATTTGAGCTTAAAAGGTGACATCTGTGAGGACACTGCTGCAAATAGATTTAGGGGAGGATTGTGCTTATTCACACATCATTTTGCATTATAAAAGCTCTAATTTTTTTTTTTATAATAATTGTTAGAAAGTGAAAAATACATATGAAAGAAGGGAAGAAATTTAAGAAAAGCAAGAATGTTGGATATTTTAAAATAAAGGTAGTAATAGGTAGGCATGAGCTGTTGTCCCAAGGGTTAGTAAGATGAAGGAAATTACTAATCTGAGGATAGAAATAAGTCTGAAAAATAATCCCTATTCTTGAGTCCAAACTTCTTAATGTTGATACCCTACTATATGCACTTGCACACGTCTTGAAACTTGGGATAGTAAAGAATATCTTGAAATGCTCTTGTCTAAAAGCCTTAGTATGAGGGAAAAAATATATAAATAAAAATATAAATGACATAGAAATTATAAATGGTGAAGAAAAATGAACACTAGTTTTGTAATTACTTACGGCAGCATAAAAAAATTTAGCGAGGGTGCCTTATCACCTAGTGTCTTAGACCAACTGGTTTGGGAGCCACTGGTAAGCCTTAGGTGTTGCAAAACTAGGATATTGCTAATTATGCCTAAATAAGTGAGTACATTTGGTAATCAGTTGGTTAGTACCTCAAGAAGTATTAACGGTCGCATGAAGAATATGCGAGCCATTCATCTAAAATATTCACCAACTAAAAAGTACTAAGGAAGATGGACATGAGTATGATAGCTTGAATTTAATTCTCTAAGTGTAGGGATGTCTTTTACACACACGTAAAGGTATATGATCGATGTTTGGAAGAAAGGTAGGGAGGAAGACTAAAAACGATGTTTTTTGAGCGATGATGTGTTTCTGACATCTTTTCAAGACTATTAAGATACGGCTCATGACAACTAAAAAGGTAGTATAGTTTGAAACTCTTATTTTCAAGTTCTTTCTTTATAAGTTCCTTATCTTTGTAAGTAACTTTCATGTTCTTTATTTTATTATGGGATTTTGTGGGTGTAATCCGCTGAAACCCTCAGGAGACAGCACTCCTCCTACTAGGGACACCAAGAGGTTTAAAGGCTTGTTTCATGTGCTAAGTACAATCGTGTTGCCTATGAAAGTGTGCTAGTTAGTTTTTCTTTTGCTTTTTATCTGTAATAACTAGTTTTCTCGGGACAATCAAAGATAAGTTTGGGGGTATTTGATTAGTCTAAAATATTGCACATTTGAATGAATTTTTTCTTTAATATTGTTAAGTACTAAAAGATGTTTATTGTAAATATAAAACATATGTGGGTTTATTTGTAAAAAGTTTATTATCATATGTTTCTACATTACAATTAAATTAATGAGGGCAAATATATGCATATAACATTTAAATGAAATCTTAATAATTAAAATCTGCATCATATCAAATATTTCTAATCAACATTCTTAAGATATAAAATCATATAAATGGTTAGGATAATATCTCAAAAATATAAAATGCTACTAAACACTTTGATTTGAGATATTCTGGAGATATTAGCTCAGGTCTGAAATCCAAGTAAGAGATCCAAGTCAAATCGGAATATCAGAACCGAATCTGCCAAATTTTAGAAGCAAATCAAGAGATCTAGCAACGGCAGCGACTCAGATCATTATTTTTAGAATCTACATATCATAAGGATCTCCAAATATCTACACAAAATACTAGATAAAATCCTAAAACTTGATTCTACTATGTGGCGGCGAATCTGCGGCCAAAGGGGGGTATGTGTGGTGGAACCACGGCGCAATCTGGGCCATAGGATATGAGATTTTAGTATCATGATCTTAACTGCATGTATTCACAGATGGAATCGAGGGTTTCTGGTTTCAAATACAATATAAAGGACCGAGAGCTGTACAATCAAAATCATCACCGAAGAGATTAAGAGATACAAGAGATCCACGTATCTGAGTGATCATCATCTATTCATCTACCTCCAACAAGAGAGAGATCTAAAGAAAACTAGGGTTCTTGTAATCTACATTCTAAGAAGAATTGTAAATGAAATAGTTGATTAATAAAGGTAGATTTTTATTTTAATTCTTTTTACATTTATTTTTTTGCACTTATTTTTATGCATTACTTTTCTGTATCTTAATCATGCTTTCATTCATCTTCAACCTTTCTTCTAAATCATTAACTATGAGCGAGTAATTCATAACTTGCTAAGGTTTGTAGGATAGGGTAGAACAATGGATGAGAAAATCTTTTGACTTCTTTTATACATTTTAATGTTTATGAACTTTAGCAAAATAAATGTTAACCTCCTTATTGGGCGCGCTATCAATTTATTGATAGTCTCGACCGTGATTTTAGATCGGTTAAACACTAGTTTTCTTAAAGGGTAGACATGAATAGAGATCAATGAAACGACAAGGGTTTGTAGTAGGAAACCCTAATTCCCTCCAAGAACCCTAATCCACATTCATCGCTATTGCTTTAGTTTTAAACTATTAAAACATAAAAAAGAGACATTTTTAAAATTCATCCGTTAGCTACTAAGTCCTATGAACACTACAAGCCTTTTTATTGTAAATTTTATATCCGTATTAAAATAGAACGATAACAATCCCTAATCTCTTTCATCAACTCGTCTAATGCAAGAAAAGAGTCAACGTTTCCCTGCGGACAACCCATACTCATCACCGCTAGGTACTAGCAACACAGTCTTGATTACGGTTATTTACAAAAAAACTTCTTCGCATACGATCAGTCACAACTACAGCCGCGAAATGGCCATTTAGCAAAAGCCCAGGACGCAGTGTATCAACCAACAATCTGCGGAGAAAGTACACTATAATACTCTTCATCCCCGGCCCACTATAAGTTCCCACGAAAAGGGAAAGTCCCGAATTTGAGGCAAAAATAGGGAAAAGAAGCAATCAACGTTCAAAAACAATAAAGCGGATCCAAGACGCCGTGCAATCGAGAAAAACTCGATTGCAGCCCGTCCTTTTTAAAGAAATAGGTCGGGAATATTCTTTCTCTCAAGACAAGACAAGGAAAATATTCAACCTTGTCATGAAGCACCAAATGATGGCACTTCCGGAGTCTCGGCATCCCGAACAAATAAATGAGGTCCATCATCCGGATTATTGCTCCTATCACCGAGTAATAGGCTATCCCCTTGAAGACCGCTTCTCCTTTAAAAACTGGGTAGAAGACCAGTATCAACAAGGCAGGTTCTCTTTATCTGACAGCTGGAGGGTAACCCCACCACAAAAGCACAAGCCAAAAATGTCCTATACCGTCAGGATAGGACCAGCTCAACTTCAAGAATGGAAGCGAACACGTTCCTGCTATATGATAACACTCTCAAAAGAGGGAGGGCACGAGACTATGAATGACCGCTACAGGTGCTTCTCAAATAAAGACGATGATGAGGTAATCTCAGAGTTTCCATCAGCACCAAAAGAGCTGGAAGATGGGATACACACCATGGCGGACAACCTAAGAAAAATTGACTTTGGAACGGAAAATGATCCGAGGTCAACGTTCATCGGTGAGCTACTATCTGAAAAACATGTGGCCATGTTAAGAGACGTGCTCATGCAATATAAAGAATGCTTCGCCTGGAATTACTCTGAAATGCCGGGTCTAGATCCAAAAGTGGCTGTACATAAACCGGCTTTATCGACGGGAATAAAGCCAATCAAACAGGCGCTAAGAAGGATGCGAATCGAGCTTGAGATGAGTATCAATGCTGAAGTCAAGAAACTAATCGACTCTTGCTTCATCCTAGAAGTTCAATATCCTAACTTGATCGCCAACATCATTCCAGTGATGAAGAAAAATAGGAAAGTACACATCTGTGTGGACTTTCTGGACCTCAACAAAGCTTGCCCGAAGGATGACTTCCTAGTTCCTGTTATGAAGTTGATGATCGATAATATGTCTACCCATGAGGTCTTCTCCTTCATGGATGGATCTTCAGGATACAACCAAATTAAAATGCATCCATAAGACCAGCATTACGGACTCCGCTGGGCATTTTCTACTTTAAGGTGATTCCTTTCGGTTAGAAGAATGCTGGCGGTATCTACCAGAAGGTTTTCGATGACCTCATCTATGAGATTGTCGAATGCTACATCGACGACCTTGCGGTAAATAGCAAATCTCACGAGGAACATTGGGAACACCTAAAAATAGTGTTCCAACGTCTTCGGAAGTATAATCTGAAGATGAATTCTCGAAAATGTGCATTTGGAGTTTCCTCAGGCAAATTCTTAAGATTCATCATACGTCCCCGAGATATCGAAATCGATCCCTCAAAGATCAAGGTGATCATGGAAATGACCTCGCCAAGAACTCTCAAACAGTTGCGGTCTCTCCAAATGAAGCTTGCGTATATCCGGCGGTTCATAGCCAACCTCTCCGAAAAATGTCGTCCCTATTAGTGATTTGAATGCCCTAGAAGCCATTATTGTATGATATAGTAGATGCTTTGACATATATATGGAGGACTTTCTAGCTCGACATGATAGTATGCTATCTGGTTACCTTTATTTTAACTTGTTCACTTGTATTATTATACTGTCTCTCATATACATGTTGATAAAGCCCTCAGGATGTAAGCTTGACTACCAGGACTACGATGTGGATCATACTACTGGGACCCGGGTAGTCCACATCCACATCCTTCTATTGTTCCTAGTCAAGGGAATATCGAGACATGGCATCGATATTCCAGAGTAGACTAGTGTGTACATTTCTTGACCCTGTATGGGGCGATGGTTGATCCCATATCAATTGGTGTTTGAAATCAAAGATTGTACATAGGTTCTCATTAGAGAATGGGTATACTGAACAGGACTCACCGAGAACTCCGAGATGTTACTATACCTATCGTCAGATAGCAGTTCTCTGGTGACACTGGTACAGGTTATTTTGTAGACCCGAAATCGTCATAGTGTCTTTTGTGGTTCCCACTTTGCTATGGTTTCTTGCCTACCACGGCTCAAAGGAGTCGTGCAAATAGGTGGATTTTAGGTACAGTCCCGAGTCACATGGAGGCAATTAGCGATAGGAGGGGTTTCGTCTCTCCTGGTATAGGGAGATGATGTTGCGCTATGCTCGATTGGCTATAACAGGAAGTCCCTGGCCAGGGCTATTGATGAGATTTACTGGTAAGTGTTATCAGTAGTTTCTCGTACCGTGATAGGTCTTACATCGGCATGACTTATCAAGTTATTCTGGTGTGAAGATTCCACCCCAGACTCGATATGCGACATATCAAACGAAGAGACCGGACTGTACGATACGTATTACTTATTGGCTACATGAGAGTTTGGACATGCTTGCTTGTTGATCTTCTATTTGCTCAATACTTGGGTAGCCGTTATGTCCGGCTAGTACCGCTGACGGCTTATGGGAAACTGATGTGATCACTACCTACTACTGGAGTATTGACGAGTCTTTAGAGTCCCACATAGAAGTTTCCCGGTTCAAGCGAAACGAAATAGGGCACACATGCTGGTATGTGCGGTGGCCTGATTAAATACGAGTATGCGATGGCGTATTGAAATCTGATGGTTATTTGTTATCGGTTAGGTTATATATGATATAACGGGATTTTTGAATCAAGTATTGATGGGATAATGTGATATACAGATAAATGATATTAGTCGGTTATATATGATATAACCGGATTATTAAATCAAGTGTTGATTTAATAATATGATATATATTTATATTTGATATAATTATATATTAACTAATATTATTAGCTCATTAATTATTCTTCATAATATGTGTGTGTGTATATATATATATATATTAATGTGTGTGTGTACATATATATTATGAAGAATGGCAAGGATTTTCTATTTTTACAAAATAGAAAATGAGGTAGAAAAATGGGGGTAATTTTTGTATATGGTGTGAAGCACGGGCTTTAACATTTGTTTATTAGTCTTGACTCACTATTCAAGCATGATTCCAATTAATTATTGCAAATAATTCCATGCTTGAATAAGTGAGGTCAAGAGAGCCATTATTCACTTCATTCTATATTTAGACATTTTCTTCAGTTGAGCTCATGTGATGAGTTTTCTCTCTAGCTCTCTCCCTTTTCCTCACCTCCACCACCAAGCTCAATCCTTCATATAAGTTGTGAAATCTTGAGCTTGTGATAACCCTAGTGAGCAAACAAAACCCTACTTTACCATCCTACACTAGATTAGCACTTTGATGTAGTGTGTTTACTTCACTAAAGTGTTTAGTGAAGAGGTAGCTTGGATTAGCGGACTTCGGGTGGATCATCTTCGGCACGATGGACATTGAAGCAAATTTGTTAAGCCTTCAAGTGGAGCCTAGTGAAGTCGCGTATACTACAACCCAAAGCTTTAGAAGAGAAGGACACGGTCTACAAATGTTGCAGCCATCCATTTTTTAGTGTAAAGTTTATGATATCATCATAGATACCCTAGTTTTCTAGTTATACCCTGGTTTAGTGTTGATTATGTTAGTGTATATGCCATAGGGGCCATTATTGTATCATACAAGTTTGTATATTACTTAGTGGAAGCTTGGGATATTCACAGTTATATTAACAGTCTCGCTCAACATAGTAGTATGCTACTTGGTTTATATCTATTTTAATATGTGTATTTGTTAGCATATCGCGAATACATATTGATAGAGCCCTTAGGATCTTGCTTGACTACCAGCGTTGTGATGGCAGTCACACTAGTGGGGGCTAGATAGTCAACAAGCACATCTTTTTTTCAGGTCCCTAGTCGTAGGATTATCGAGACAGGGCATCGATACTCCAGAGTAGACTAGTGTGTACGCTTCACATCCCAGCAGGGGAAATGGTGTATCCCACAGCCATTAGTACGTTGTACTGGAGATAGTATACAGGTGCTCGTTGGGTTACGGGTACACCAGACAGGACTCGCAGGGAACTGTTGGTTGGTATTATACCCGTCGTCAGTTAACAGTTCACAGGTGACATGAGTACAGCATAGTCCGCAGACTTGACACTGCTGCTTCGTCTCGAGTGTGTTCCCACTGTTATGAGATTGCTACCCTACCACGGCTCAAAGGAGTCGTTCAAACAGGTAGCATTTAGTACGGTCCCGAAGCACTTGGAGGCAGTGGCGGTTAGATAGGATTCGTCACTCCTGGTATTGGGAGTTGATATCGCGCTGTGTTTGGAGAGCCATTACGCAAAGTCCCTGGCCACGGCAAACGAGATTTACTAGTTGGATTTCCAGTAGCTTTTCAAGGTGTAATGGGCTTCATTCCGACACGACTTATACCGCTTTTAGGGGTCTGATGCTTGCCGTGTTAGTTATATGTATGCCCTAGAGGCCATTACTATACATAGGATGTATATTGTAGTGGATGCTGGGACGTATATAGGGAGGACTTTCTTGCTCGACATGATAGTATGCTATCTGGTTGAACTTTACCTTAACGTGTATACTGATTGTCTCTCTGTTACATGTTGGTAAAGCCCTTAGGATGTGTGCTTGACTACCTGGACTATGATGCGGATCATACTAGTGGGGACATGTTAGTCCATAAGTACATCCTTCAAAGTCCCTAGTCGTGGGTGTATCGAGACGGGGCATCGATATACCAGAGTAGACTGGCGTATACCTTCTCGACCCATACAGATGGGCGATGGATGATCCTATATCCATCGATGTTTGACATCAGAGATGATATACGGGTGCTCAGTAGAGACTGGGTACACTGGAAGGACTCGCCGAGAACTCCCAGATGGTATTATACCTCACGTCAGATGGCAGTTCTCTGGTGACACTGCTACAGAGTAGTCTGTTGACCCGAGATCGTCATAGAGTCTTGTGTGGTTCCCACTGTGCTTTGATTTCCATCTTACCACGTCCAAGAGGGCGTGCAAAACGGTGGTTTTTGGGTACAGTCCCGAGTCATATGGAGGCAATGAGCGATAGGAGGGGATTTGTCTCTCCCGGTATAGGGGGTTGATGTTGCGCTGTGTTCGATTGGCTATAACAGGAAATCCCTGGCCAGGGTTGCTGAGATTTACTGGTAAGTGTTACCAGTAGTTTCTCGAACAGTTATAGACCTCATATCGACACGACTTATCGAGCTATTGGGGTCTGACGTTTACCACCCCTAGGCGAGATATGCGACATATCAGACGATCAGACCGGACTGTACGGTAGTGTTACTGGTCGGATTCACAGGAGTATGAGCGGGCTTGCTCGTCGATCTTCTGATCGCTCAATACCCGGGTGGCCGTTACGTTTAGCAGACCGCTTGCGGCTTGTGGGTGTTTGATATGATCATCATCTGCTGCCGGCGTATTGACGAGTCTTTAGAGTCCTACACAGAGGTTTCCTGGCTCAAGCGAAACGAAATAGGAGCGCATATGAGATATGTGCGGGACCGAGAATAATACCAGTATGTGATACTGGATTCGATTCTCGCGATGTGACATTGATCGGTTATATGCGATATAGCCGGGTTATCGGATCAAGTGTTGATTCGATAAGTTGTTACTATAGATACCAGTCGGTTATGTGAGACATGACCGGATCATTGAATCAAGTGTTGATTTAATGATTTAATGTATAATTATATATTTGATATATTACTTTGCATTAACTAGTATCGGTTCACTTTAGACGGATTTTCTCACTTGGTTCGTGCGCATTGCATATGCGATATGTTTTTGTGCACTTGTATGTATCATGTTTGATGATGCATGCTTACTTGAGTTTGTGTAAAGATTAAACCATGGTTATTCAAATGGTTAGGGTTTTGTTTTTCATATCTATTTATTTATTTATTTTCTTTTTGGAAAAAGAAATGAGAAGAATGGTGGCTTTCTTTGTTTGTAGTTGAAGATTCATGAACCTTTGACTTTGTCCACCATTCTTATCTCATGCTTAACCTAACCATTTGATTTAACCTTAGTTCAATCTCTACACTTGACCATGGTTTAGATTATGATAAGTTTTGATTATTCTTTTCTTTTTCAAATTAACTTATCATAACTATTTTCCTTCTTCTTCTTCATTCTTCAAGTGAAGAAAACCAAGCTCCATCAATGGTGATTGTTGGAAAAGAGTGAGAAATCCAAAACTAAAGTCTACCCACTTCCTATTTCTTCATCCTCTACCTCTTGCCAAGTAGTAGAGTGTGTTTACTTCACAAGTTTCTTGACTTGGTGAAGTTGTGAGCTTGATCTAGCGATGCCTCGACGTAGATCATCTTCGGCATGGACATCGACGACCTAGCTCCCTTTTTCTCCGACGAAGTCGACTTTAGAGCCCGGATTTGATTTGGACAGCGGAGAGGACCTCGTTGCGGAGCCGTGGAGGTAGAGCACCGGATCTACAAAGGTTGTATTTCCGTATCTTTTAGTTAAGTGTTAACTAGTTAGCTTTTTCGCCTAGAAATCTAGCAAACGATCCGTAGTCGGGTCTCTCGGCACCTGTAAAATTTTAATATGGCATGTTCGATGCCTTGTGAGACCTCATTAGGGTGCCTAGGAACCCTACAGTGGTATCAGAGCCTAGCTAGAGCCTTAGGCGAAGTCCAGACGGAATTTGAAGTCCGAACGAACCCGAAACCCCGAACCAATATTGCTCTCTGTCCTTTTTGCAAAAATGTGGATTTTTGTGTATTAAAAATTGGCAAAAAATTCAGCAGGTAATTTCATGAGTTACTGTGAAGCACGTGACAGTAACTCGCCGACATAACCGCGGATCCGCGGCCCCCACCATAGTACTAGCGGCGGTTCCGCGGCTACAATGTTGAGTTACCCCACGTGGCTTGCACAGTAATTCATGTTTTGTGCTGCTGAGTCTTCTGGAAATTTTTAATAATTTTTAAAGAGTTGAATTTTCTGTGTTGTTTTGGGGATTCGGTGTTTCGATCGGGGTATCAAATTTTGTCTGTGTGGCTTTCCGGATAAATTCTTGAATATGTTAAAAAGTTCGACCGGATATAAATACCCAACTTTTCCCCTGTCGGGAAATTTCCAAGTGTTGGATTTTTCCGTTGTTTAACGACGTTCTAAGTAGTGCAAGTAACGCGATGGTCCCTCTAGAAGACAACAAACCTTAACTCGATTATTTGACCGTCTTGAACTGCCCTTTGAACCTTCGGGTTTGGGGCAGTACGGCGTGCCACATGTGAGGCGTTGGCTTGACCCTTCTACGGCTGGACCGTTGGTACTGAGGTACGAACTGAATGTTGTTAGACTTATTTCACGTGTTGATCTGTATCGGGAAAAGTTGGGTGTTCGATTGTTTGATCGAAAAGTTTAACATTTTCTGTTTATCTGGAATGTGATACAATAATTGGAATTCACAAGTAGTTATATGATAACTGAATGAATATTATAAACATAGCAGTTTAGTCTCACTTGATCGGTTGCCACGGAATTTTGATATGATCAAAAGTCCGTCGCAATCACGTAGCGTACGTGAATACTCGCCGGATAAACTTAATAGACAGCCTCACTCCATAGCCCCGACCAAGTGACTGTAGGAGAACCCCGTCGCCGAAAGCATCCCTCCGGGTGCTCGCGGTAGCGGTGTTCCGCCTTGGTGCACTTCGTCGACGGCGTTGGGGGTGCGGCCGCCTACTAAAGTTTGCGACTAGCATTCGATCAAAATTGTCGGGAATCCTGTTGAATTCCCGGACTTGATATTGAAAAGAGTTTTCGATAATGAGACTAAAATGCGGGGTTTATAATTGTTAGGCATGCGATGTCTAAGTAATTCATTTGGTCAGGCATGCGATGTGTGAGGTGGTTGCGGATTCCAACTGTTGTAGTTTTACACTTTCTTTTCTGTGACCGTAAGTGTAATATGTGATATCGCCGGTTTCGTTGCTATATGTCAACGATAATTGGGATGCGCATATTTACTTACGTTGATGACATGTGATGTTATGTGTTGCTGGATATGTTATATTGGATCGTCGTGTTTGAATAGCCGGGAGTTTTTATGTGAGATGAGTGTTTTTCATTTTCATTCATGTAAAAACTTGTATGTAATATTCTTTTATTGGGGCGCTTCCAGGTTGCGGAAGTTGTCACCGTTTGTATATTATTTACTTTTCCGCACTAGGATAGACCCAAGGAGGAGGGCACAAGTAACCGGGTTCTGGAGTCCAGTGGGAGACCAACTCGAGGAGTCGAGTCCGGATCTCCTAACTCTAGAATTGGTAGGGTTGCTTGCCGCTCTCGTAGGGGTCTAGGGGTGTGGGTTTGGCTATTCATCACGACCGTGGAATCCGTGTTTTATACTGGCTCGTATTGAAAACACGGACGTCCTAGTATATCCAATATTTCATATGATTCTTCTGCTGCGATATCTGTGATGTGATCATATGATGTTCTGTGATAGATACAGTATATAGTATATATGATATATTATATAGGCGTTACTTATGTTTTACACCCGCGCTAGCCCTGTCCCGCTCTGCCGTTAGTTACCTAACCTAACGGTGCACGAGGGGACATCGAGGCAAATGCGGATGGCATAAGTGTACGTCGTATTTATCTGTGATGTTTAGGTACTTAAATGATGGGACTTCATTAATGTGATTAATGAAATAAAAGAAACCTAAGATGTTGTAGAATCGAATTTCAAAATAAAACAGGTAGCTACAGTTCTTGCTTTGCACAGCGGTATATGTGATATATCCTGCACCTTATTCGATGAGGAAAGGACCGAGATCCCTTCACCGGGAGTGACTCCTTTAGCAATAACTGGCAGATGCTACACACTCGGTTTGTCTTTTGATTGCTTTTAAGAGTTTTTGCTTTGCACAGTGATATATATGATATATCCCGCACCTCATTCGACGAGGAAAGGACCGACGATCCCTTCACCGGGAGTGACTCCTTTAGCAAAACTAGAAAAGCCTCAAAAACACTCCATTTCAAAATTCATTCGATCCTACAACGATATCAAGTTCATTACGCAATAGGTTTTCAGAAAAACCTGTCGTAGCCCTCCGTCATTTCAGATAAGTACTAGTTAGTATTCGTGCTACGTTTGTTGACCTCTGTCAAGGCGTAGTGTGCGGTAGCTGATTAGTGCTTATCTGTATAAGCATATGATGCGATTGAGTTAGGGTAGTCGTGCGACTTTGTTGACCTTAGCCAAGGGTCGTGCGGGTGGGTTTAATTCAATCGGGAAATGACGGGTTGAACTTGGCTAGCACTTATGATTTGTTGACCTTAGCCAAGGTCATAAGCTGCTAGGGGCAAAATATTATCGGGAATTTCAAGTGTTGAAATTTGCAATGAGATTGCATACCTTCTATGAGATAGTTGGATCCCGATACCCGCTGCGAGTAAGACTTACTCCTGGGAGAGTTTTATACATTACAATTAGCCGATCAAGTAGGTGTCTAGAAAGGTGTTAACGAGGTTACGCCTCTGGGAAAACGAGGTTTACATTAATTAGGTTCGTGCGAAAGCACGGGGGACCTCCCTCAAAGTACCGACACTGGCCTGGCTGAAAGATTGGCGAACTTGTAGTGTGTAATTAATCCCGGCTAGTCTTTCCTTTTAGGGTTTGAAGGAAGATTTGATAAAAAGCAGTGGGAGCCATCCTGATTAGATAAAATAAAAACCAATCTATTCTTGACAGAGCGCACGCTGAGTGTTTTCTTCTCTCTCTCTCCAGGTAGCGACCATATCACGCCTTAATCAAGATAATAAAACGGAACATTGACCGAACCCGCTTGTTATACAGAGCTGGGGAACGTTGGTCCCGCTCCAACTTATAATTGTTATAAGACAGAGCATGAAATTGGGGATTACCAGAATTCCCGTGCCGCCCAAACGAAGAGAGTGCATGCTGATGCATCATCTTCGGGTGTGTTCGTTACAAAGAACTGTTTCTCTGTATCCTCTGCGTCCTGGGTATGTGATACCAGATCAGGATCCCAGATATGTAATCTGTTACATAGGGCTACAGAAAGGTAGAGAACTGAGAACGGGTGATAAGTTTCATGAGGCAGAAAACGGGGCAAGTGTTGCAGCCAAGTCTGTTGGTCACTGTCACCCTGTATTACCAATACATTGATTCTGAACGAATGTTATTAGATACCGAACCTGATATACAAAATCATATCTATCTCTTTATTAGTAAAGAGATGATAAAATTTTGTATAGTTGGATAATGTTTTGAACATTTCCTATATCAAAAGTTGATCGGTTCAGGCACGTTATCTAAAAGCATTGATGTTCTAAATCAAACAACAGTTCTAAGTATGCAGAACACACACAAGAGGAAGAGTTCAGAAATGAACGAATCCTTTTTGAGGTATTGTAGACTAGGTCAGATCAATGCGACCCGACTGGCTAGAGTTACATATAGATGTATATTTAAATCAGTTTGAATTTACATCTTGTGAAACTCGCCAGTCATGTCACAAAGATAAGATGACCATAGCTCCGTTTATTGGAAACAGAGAAAGAGTTAATGAACTCTTGGGATGATACATGTTAATGTATGTAAGGTCCCCTTTCTACACATGCCAGGACTGGTTCTTTATACTTCATTACGTTCTCTCATGATCTCTTTAGATTCAGACATATGTTCTTGTTGAAACACAAGTCCGAACCTTTTGAGATATTCACAGAATATAAGTTAGAAGTAGAGAACCAAAATACGGGTATAAGTATTATGTCCTTTGATGTGATCAGGAAGGAGAATACTTAAGTACGGAATTCCTGGACTATTCTAAAGGAGAATGAGATTCTCTCTCAGCATTACTCCTCCGTATACACCATAGCACGATGGTATATCGGGACGGAGCAATCACACCCTATATGATATGGTGTGCTCTATGATGAGTACTGCTGAGTTACCTTTTTCCTTTTGGGAGTTATGCGCTTGAGAAGCTGCATACCTATTGAATAGGGTTCGAATCAAATCAATGCCTACCACTTCATATGTGATATGGAATGGGAAGAGCCCATGTCTTAAGCTAGTTAAGATTTGGGGTTGTCCGACCTATGTCTGAAAACAAAATTCGGACAAGCTCGAGGCAAGGTCTGTTATGTAGAACTGGAAGTGTTCCAGCTATACAAACTACAGCTGATGATTTGATAGAACCAAAGGATTCAGTAGATTCCAACGAACCTCAGCCTCTCCGCCGATCTAGTAGGGTTCCTCACCCACTTGAGAGATACTTCGGTTTCTCTATGACAGTGGGAGCGAGGAATGCATCATGAGATGATGACCCAACTAGTTTCGAGCTGGCCATCAGGAGTGAGACTCTGTAAGAATGGATGGATGCTTAGCAATCTGAGATGGAATCCATGTACACCAACAAAGTATGGACTTTAGTTGCTATATCTGAAGGGTTAAATCCCTATCAGGAGCAAGTATATCTTGAGAAGATTACTTGGTGTAGATGGAAAAGTTGAGACTTTCAAAGCTAGACTTGTTAAAGCTTTTCGTCATCGACCAGGCGTAGATCATGATGAAACCTTTTCAAGTGACTATGCTTAAGTCCATCCAGATCCTACTTGCCACGGCTACATACCATGACTGCGATATCTGGTGGTTGGGTGTCTTGACTGCTTTTCTAAATGATGATTTAGAAGAGAGCGTCTATAAATACGCAGCCAGAGGGCTTCGTAGACAGTGGGAGCAGCGGAAACGTGTGCAAGATGCTTTATAGGATAAAGCAGGCATCGCGGAGTTAGAACGTCTGTTTTGATGGATTAGTCAAAGAAGTTGATATCATCAAAATGGTAGATGAACCTTGTATAAACAAAAAGTAGTAGGGAGTATGGTGACGATCCTCGTAGAGTACGTGGATGACATACTCTTGATAGGGAAAGAGTTTCCTATGCTACGCTCGATCAATCTCCGCTTATCACAATGATTCTCCACATAGGATCAAAATGATACCTCCTAAATCCTGGGTTTTGGATCTATGAGATAGATCTAATTGGATGTTAGGACTCTCACTAGTTGTAGTGAGATGGTATCAACCGATCCTGGGGAGAATCACTGGAAGGGTTCCAGGGTGATAAACATGACTGAGTGTCAGTCACAGGCATTGTCTTAATCCTCAGTAGAGGGACGGTATGTTGGAAGAGTTCCAAGCTGGATACCGTGACATACTAGACGATAAAGGCAGGATACATCGCTACTAAAGATGCTACCAAAGAGACTGTTTGGGTGTATATTGGTTCATAAAATGAACTATGTTCCTCCCATTGTATGACAATGGAGTTGTGGCTCATGCCATGGAACGCCGGTCCCATCAGTGATCCAGACATATTCTAAGGCAGTATCACTTGATCATGGAGATGGTTGATCTCCAGGGAGATCGAGGTTAGGAGAGTAGACTCAGAGGACAACACGGCGGATCCACTCACGAAGGCCTATTCCTAGAGAGAGACTTTTGTGGGATGGTTGAGTATGAGATACTACAACCACTGCTATAGATGGCCCTAGTGCAAGTGGGAGATTGTTAGTTATATGTATGCCCTAGAGGCCATTACTATACATAGGATGTATATTGTAGTGGATGCTGGGACGTATATAGCGAGGACTTTCTTGCTCGACATGATAGTATGCTATCTGGTTGAACTTTACCTTAACGTGTATACTGATTGTCTCTCTGTTACATGTTGGTAATGCCCTTAGGATGTATGCTTGACTACCTGGACTATGATGCGGATCATACTAGTGGGGACATGGTAGACCATAAGTACATCCTTCAAAGTCCCTAGTCGTGGGTGTATCGAGACGGGGCATCGATATACCAGAGTAGACTGGCGTATACCTTCTCGACCCATACAGATGGGCGATGGATGATCCCATATCCATCGGTGTTTGACATCAGAGATGATATACGGGTGCTCAGTAGAGACTGGGTACACTGGACGGACTCGCCGAGAACTCCCAGATGGTATTATACCTCACGTCAGATGGCAGTTCTCTGGTGACACTGGTACAGAGTAGTCTGTTGACCCGAGATCGTCATTGAGTCTTGTGTGGTTCCCACTGTGCTTTGATTTCCATCTTACCACGTCCAAGAGGGCGTGCAAAACGGTGGTTTTTGGGTACAGTCCTGAGTCATATGGAGGCAATGAGCGATAGGAGGGGATTTGTCTCTCCCGGTATAGGGGGTTGATGTTGCGCTGTGTTTGATTGGCTATAACAGGAAATCCCTGGCCAGGGTTGCTGAGATTTACTGGTAAGTGTTACCAGTAGTTTCTCGAACAGTTATAGACCTCATATCGACACGACTTATCGAGCTATTGGGGTCTGACGTTTATCACCCCTAGGCGAGATATGCGACATATCAGACGATCAGACCGGACTGTACGGTAGTGTTACTGGTCGGATTCACAGGAGTATGAGCGGGCTTGCTCGTCGATCTTCTGATCGCTCAATACCCGGGTGGCCGTTACGTTTAGCAGACCGCTTGCGGCTTGTGGGTGTTTGATATGATCATCATCTGCTGCCGGCGTATTGACGAGTCTTTAGAGTCCTACACAGAGGTTTCCTGGCTCAAGCGAAACGAAATAGGAGCGCATATGAGATATGTGCGGGACCGAGAATAATACCAGTATGTGATACTGGATTCGATTCTCGCGATGTGACATTGATCGGTTATATGCGATATAGCCGGGTTATCGGATCAAGTGTTGATTCGATAAGTTGTTACTATAGATACCAGTCGGTTATGTGAGACATGACCGGATCATTGAATCAAGTGTTGATTTAATGATTTAATGTATAATTATATATTTGATATATTACTTTGCATTAACTAGTATCGGTTCACTTTAGACGGATTTTCTCACTTGGTTCGTGCGCATTGCATATGCGATATGTTTTTGTGCACTTGTATGTATCATGTTTGATGATGCATGCTAACTTGAGTTTGTGTAAAGATTAAACCATGGTTATTCAAATGGTTAGGGTTTTGTTTTTCATATCTATCTATTTATTTATTTATTTATTTTCTTTTTGGAAAAAGAAATGAGAAGAATGGTGGCTTTCTTTGTTTGTAGTTGAAGATTCATGAACCTTTGACTTTGTCCACCATTCTTATCTCATGCTTAACCTAACCATTTGATTTAACCCTAGTTCAATCTCTACACTTGACCATGGTTTAGATTATGATAAGTTTTGATTATTCTTTTCTTTTTCAAATTAACTTATCATAACTATTTTCCTTCTTCTTCTTCATTCTTCAAGTGAAGAAAACCAAGCTCCATCAATGGTGATTGTTGGAAAAGAGTGAGAAATCCAAAACTAAAGTCTACCCACTTCCTATTTCTTCATCCTCTACCTTTTGCCAAGTAGTAGAGTGTGTTTACTTCACAAGTTTCTTGACTTGGTGAAGTTGTGAGCTTGATCTAGCGATGCCTCGACGTAGATCATCTTCGGCATGGACATCGACGACCTAGCTCCCTTTTTCTCCGACGAAGTCGACTCTAGAGCCTGGATTTGATTTGGACAGCGGAGAGGACCTCGTTGCGGAGCCATGGAGGTGGAGCACCGGATCTACAAAGGTTGTATTTCCGTATCTTTTAGTTAAGTGTTAACTAGTTAGCTTTTTCGCCTAGAAATCTAGCAAACGATCCGTAGTCGGGTCTCTCGGCACCTGTAAAATTTTAATATGGCATGTTCGATGCCTTGTGCGACCTCATTAGGGTGCCTAGGAACCCTACATGCCGCCCCCTAAGCCCGATATGCGATAGTCTTAGAAGAATAGACCGGACTGTACGGAGATTGTAACATCAGGCTCAGTAGGAGTTCGGATGGTTTTCCTCATCGGCCTCACTACTACAAATAAGGGTTGCCCTTACGGATTTATCCGTAGGGACAAACCACTGCCCCTACGGATATATCCGTAGGGGCGAAAAAATAACCTGTAGGTGAAAACGCCGTAGGTGCAAGTTGAAGCCCTAAGCTTGACCCTACGGGCAAAAACTTGCCCCTACGGAGTTCTGTGTAGGTCCATTTGCACCTACGGAGTTGGCCGTAGGGGAAAAAAGTTATTTTATTTACGATTTTTTTAAAATATATTAAGTGTACCTACGGATGTATCCGTAGGGCCAGGTACTATCCCCTACGGATACATGCGTAGGTACATATCCGTAGGGACTTTTGTTTGCCCCTACGGATATATCCGTAAGGGCAATCCCAACCCCATGATACTGAGATCAGGGGGAAATATCAGTTAATGCTGATATTTTGCCTATACGGTTTAAACCTTAGGGGCAACATGTGTACCTACGGATTAATCCGTAGGTACACATTATCTGTTTTTTTTTAAAAAGGGCTGCCTGATTTTTTCTCGCGCTGTGCACAATAATATATATATCAATCAAATATAAAATTAATCATCACACAACATATATCGCAGTATTCATAATCACATCTCACGCATATAATATACAAAAGAAACCCAAAAACTGAATATGATATAAATATAAACCAATATCTATATCAATATCGTTTCAAAATGTAGTACAATATGTATCATATAAGTAAATACATGTTTCAAAAAATAAGAATCAAAAAGCTACCCTAGCTCGGTCCAGCTCCACCTCTGATAAACGATAGAATCTGGCGCGCCTGCTCCTCGGTCAATAAACCATGCAATTCGGCGCGTGCAGGAGTCTGAGCGGCCTGTGGAGCTGGCGATGTGGTCTGCGCAGCCGCCGTCGAGATAGTAGCTTGCGGAGCCGCAGCTGTGGGAGTCTGAGCAGGCGGTGGAGCTATAGGAGCTGTCTGCGGAACCGCAGCCGATGTAGTGGCTTGCGGAGCCACGGCCGAAGGAGATGCATGTGGAGGCTCGGCCGATGTACCCTGTCGCGTCTGAACCTAACGTGTGTAAGAAGCGTGTAAGAACTGTGTATTATTCGAATTCGTATCATTATCAACTTATTTCAAAACCCCATTTGGATATCTAGTTTGGAAAACCGTTGTTTATTTTAATTACATATGTATGTATGATTAATCAAACCTAAGTCTAAAACTAAATAAGCTCAGGCTACGTACTAATTATGGATATGTTGATATCTATAATATGACATGATATTTTATTATAAAGTAGTATACATACCAGCATCTCCTTCAACCCCTGAACGGTGGCCCTCAAGGTCTCCAGAACCGCTGGACACGTCGTTCAGTGAAGACGGAGGAAGTTACCGCCGGTGTGGAGTCCAACCTCATATGGGCCCTGCTAGGGCCCAGTCCCCGGCCTCTCTCCCAACCTCCGTGTTGCCCTCCGTGTGTGGTGTCCAGAACTGGGGTCAGCAGCCTTGGATCGCTCTGTCCGGTAAAATCGATCATCGAGGCCTCGGCCAGCTCAACCACCCGCTCCTACACCCACATTAAGCAGTAAAGTATAAGTATAAAATTTAAATTTGAACCTTCCAAAACTAAAATTTCAAATATGGGTAAAATAAATATTAACACATACGCAATACTCCTGGGTAGCGACGTCGGGATATCGAAGCTCGCCCGTGGCGGGATCTGTTAAGGTGCCGTAGACGCCAAGATATGCGGACAGCACGCTCGTTGTACCACCTTACGCCACGGTCTGAGCTGTCTGCAATATTAGAAAATAACTCTTAATATTAGAAATTTTAGAAAATTACTCTTAATATTGCAGAATATCACAAAGGTCGGTCTATTGTAATTTACCGATAACTCCATGGCTCGAGTAATATTCCTCGAGCCACCTGTATAAGTGGGGCGACCCCTCTTCGCCGACTTCCTGTTCTCTGTATTCTGAGCGATCTGTTTCTGCACAACGCATTAACATTTAGTTTTCTAATTAAGGAACACAAAAAAATAAATTATATCCTAAACAATGAATTACATTTAAAATACATAGCTGTTCGCGTTGGGAGTCGAAATATTCGCACAATAGAGGCCATGTCTTTACGTCGACTCTCGCAAACGCCGGAGTAGATAGGAGGGCCGCTCTCTCTGCCTCGGGGGTCGCCATCCATAGGGAGTAGCAGTCGGCCTTCATCGCATTCCTGTTCTATCGGACCTTGGTCTGCATGTTCTTCATCTGGCCATTGTACAGAGCATGAAGGTCGAGCACCCTCCCAGGATGATCAGGGTCGGGTACAGGCTGAAAATCGTAATCCGACTGAAAATACAAAAAAAACATTGTCATTAGATTGCAAGTGTTAATAATAAATATAATGGATAAATCAAATGAAAATATATATTAATACGTACCCGAGCCTGATCAAAGAAGAAGGCGAATGAGTATCGGTGCTGCTCGCCCCACTCAATGTGAAGTGGATAGTTCTTCACGAGCCGGCTCTCGTCCCCCATATAGCGGCCGAACCTCTCGGCATGAGGACCGGTATAGCGATAGTCAAGGGTAAAAAAGAGGGGGAATGCTGCCTCCCCCCTAGTCAAGGTACCGACGAAATATCTCGAAACGGATGAAAACACAAGTGAATGAAGGTGTTTGCTTTATACATTCTTAACTTGTCCACACGGGATAAATCTATCGGTTACCATACGATTGAATTTTCTCGTCGCATAGACTATACGACGGTTGTTTGTATCGAGCTATATCGTCCGATATTTAACAACCTTCATATAGTTCTATGTCATGACGAATATCGCACGTATGTTAACCGATAGACGGGGGCTAAGTGGCGCTTTTAGTTTCATATATGAGTATAGATGAGAATATGAAGCTTTCATATTATCATTGAGTATCATATATTGGTTTTAACTTGAACATCTCGAAACTCTCTAATGATGCGTTTGTTGTGCATTCGTGTTGTATGTGTAACATGATTTTAAACCTTGGAGATCAATATTGATAGAACCGATCATCCTACATTGCAATGGCGTTCATCTACCAAAAACTATTATTGCATTGGCATTCATCAATAACAATCAACAATTAAAATTACAAATGTGGGATACTGATATCATAAAGCGTTATACGCAACATATGAATTCACATGACTGAAACATGCATCAAAAAACATGTTCATCAAAAAGAAAGGCCACTATCAACAAATATAGACAAAGGATTATTATATTAACTATGAAACATATTAGAGAAAGGATATAAGTTCAAGATGTTAATAATACGATGATAATCAAAGCAGTTGCATACAGATGCTAAAACCGAATATGTGAGACGATATTCTTATAAAGATAGACATGTATTAAAAGAGGAGACGCCCAAGTAAAATCCATAACTAAATCCCTATCTCGCCCTTCATTTTCTTCAAATCAGAAATGTGTCTTTTTTTGGCAATTATATATAGCTAAAACAAAGAAGGTCCTACAATTCTAAGCATTTCCAATTACAACGGCCCATCCTCAAAATCCAGAATCTTATGAGCATCTTATGCAATTAGCAAACAAATTCAACCCAACATGCCCGATGGCTAAATGTTCCACAAAACAGTCTCTGTTTCCAAGAAAATTTGAGAATGACAAATAAAATTAATAATTAAACTGTGCTTTACCCACATTATTAGTTCAGTTTCCAACACCTTCTCAAACTAGACACATTTTCCTCTTTTGATCATCATCAACATTTCAATTAACGAGCTTAATGCTAATTAGAATGGAAATTAACTTAGACCCTGAAATCCAAAACCCCAACCCAACCCTAACCCTCACCCCAACCCCAACAGCAACAGCAATCCCCTGCCGAACCCCAACCCAAACAGCAGTCCCAGCCCCAGCTGCAGCCCCAGCCCCAACCATAACGCTAGCCGCAGCCCGAGCCCGAGCCCGAGCCCCAACCCCAACCACAGCCCTAGCTGCAGACCCAGCCGCAGCCCCAGCACCAGCCCCAGCCCCAGCCCTAGCCCGCAGCCCCAGCCCGCAGCCCTAGCCCCAGCCCCAATCATGAAGTGCTCAGGGACATACAACCCCAACCCCAACCCTAACCCTAACCCCAACCCCAACCCCAACCCCAACCGCTACCCCCTGCCGAACCCCAACCCCAACCGCAACAGCAGTCCCCTAGCCCCAACTCTAACCCTACCGCTAACCCCAACCGATGCCAACCCAAACCATGAACCATAGACTTAAAACAATCAAAAATTTGTTTAATTTAAGATTTGCCAACCTGTGCAGGCGGTGGCGATGATGAATCGGTGGCGACGACGAACGGAGATGAGGAAGAAGCAGGCGGTGGCAATGACGAACGGAGATTAGGAAGAAGCAGGCGGTGGCGACGACGAATGGGCTGGCGCTGGCGATGACGAGAATGGCGACGACGAGAACGGCGATCGGCGGGAACGAGGGTTTGGGGATTTAGGTTTGTGCGTTAAGTGATGAGAGAATAAAGAGATAATCAACGTAGGGATCGATCTGCCTTTTTAATTAAATCTTTATTTAGTTGCCCCTACGGATAAGCCCGTAGGTTCTTGGTTTGTGGCTCCGTAGGGGCAAACAACAATTTAAGATTCAATAATTTTTAAATAAATATGTAAGGACCGTAGGGGCAACCGTTTGGCCCTACGGATTAACCCGTAGGGGATAAACGAAATCTTCCCCTACGGATGTCGTAATCCGTAGGGGCAACCCCCTATTTTAGTAGTGCCTTCTTATCGACATCTACCTGGGGACCGTTACATACAGTTAGTACCGCTTGCGGCCGGTTGTTAAACCCACTGCCAACGTAGTGTCGAGTCTTTAGAGTCCCACACAGAGAGTTTCCCTACTTTAGGAGAAACGATATAAAGGTCGTATGGTTTTACGACAGGGTTCGGACACATACGTGCATTTATACACGTACGATGCTTGGATAGTTTATACTAGCGGGCTTTAGTTTAAGCCAGATTCTAATATTGGATTATTGGATTTATACAGTATCAGTATTTCCGTGTTTTTACGGATAGGAGAGGCATTCTCGTAATTAGTCGAGAAGCTTTTAGAAGAAAGGTGAGATGGAAAGCTTAGGTGTAATTTGCATTAAATGAATTTGTGACTCATGGAGTGATTCATCCAAGAGAGTTAATGAAGCATTTATTGCTTAATGATTCATGAGTTGATTCATTCATTTGTATTAAATGAAGCATGGTTTTAATCATCAAGTTGATTTATTTTAATAATTATTATGCTTCATCAAATATAGAATGAGTTATATTTTCATTTCATTCTTAAAAAAACACATTCTCTCTCCTCAAGCTCTCTCTCTCTTCAAAAACCTAACCCTAATCCTCTCATGTGTTGAGATCCTAAGGGTTAGCAAGACTAATACATCCTTAATCCACTTCTATATTTTCTAGGTCACTTGGATTAGCAATTGTAGCCACTTAGTTAGCTCAAGTGAGAGGTTAAAGCTTGGAGAAGGAACTCTCGGGTGGATCTTCTATCACATCGAGGATGGCGACGAGGAGGTGAACAACAAGAACAAGAAGGACTACTATCTTGAGGTATAATCATCTATCATAGTTGTTAATCACTTCTAGATAGTTGTTAGTTAGGGTTTAGCAAAGATCCGTAAGTTAGTCGATGTTACTTTAAACAAAATGATTATTTTACCTATTCTGCCTCCCTGCATCATGTGGGGTGTCTAACGTCGACTTACAGTGGTATCAGAGCCTAGCTAAACCATAACTAACATGTTAGCAAAGTCGTTAGATATTCGATCGCAAAACGAACCCGAAAAAACAACATTTTCACATAGTTTCTGCCGATTTTAAAACGGGGTCTAAAAATTTTTCAGGGACCTTTAAAAATACAAGAAGGGTTTTTTAAGAATTGTGAAGAAATTTGGGATCATGAATTGTCTAAACCACCGCGCAACCGCCGCCGATCCAAGCGATCCACTGCGGATCCGCGACTCAGTTGACACCGAGTCAACCAAAATTTGCTCAGTTATTCTTTTGTGTTTTCTGGGATGATTTGTTTCTGCTCAGGTTTTATGTGCACAGTGAATTGTTTGGAGTAGATTCATTTGTGTTGCTTGATCGAAATTCTAAGATGTTTGGCTAACTTGATTTTATCTGTGTTATGTTTAATGTGTTCGTAAACCTCCCCTAACTACTAGTATGTCGGTTAGCAGGGGGATGCACATTTCTGTAATGGTTTTTACTGGTTTGTTATTGTGAACTTGTTGGATTGTCGTGAATGGATAGCCGGGGATGTGAGACGAGTGTTTCTTTCATTAAAATGTAAATTGTAATTTGTTGTAATATTCTTTTGCGGGGCACATCCAGGTTGAGATTGTAGCCACCGTTGTATTATTTCATTTACTGTCTTTTGCTCTTAGGATAGACCCAAAGTGGGGTGCACAAATTACCGGGTACTTTGAAGTGCTTAGTGGCCTACTCACGTCGTTAAGGAAGAACGCTTCACTTCGGGTACTTGGCAGGTAGTTTGCCGCACCCGTAGGGGTCTAGGGTGGGGTTTTGGCTATTCATCGCGACTATGTAATCCGTCTTTCTTTGCAGGCTCAAAAGGAATGCGGATTCCTAGAAAATCTAATATGTTCTTCTGAGATCTAGAATGACTATTATTGCGTCTGACGAATGTACAATATCTATATATGATATCTAGTAGGCGTTACTAATGTTTTGCACCCGCGCTAGCCCAGCCCCCGCTCTGTCGTTAGTTATGTAACCTAACGGGTTAATGACGGGGCCCAGTGGCGAATGCGGATGGCAAAAGAGGACGTTGTATTTTCGTTGTTTTCTGCAATGATAGGTTAATTGATGGGACGCATTATTTTAATGCAAAGAAAATAAACAAAAGTTGAATCGTTGGAACAGTTTAAAAGAAACCACTCAGTTATTTTAAAATAGAAGATTTTTTTTTTAATTGCAAAGCTTAAACCACTCCTTTTAAAAAGCTATCAGGTTCCTTCGATCATATCAAGTTCACTACGTTCACGGTTTCGCCAAAACCATTCGTAGCCCTCCGTCATTTCATTTGGGTATTCAGTAGTATACAGGCTATGTATTTTGACCAACGCCAAAGCATAGTGTTTGGTAGCTGCTGGGTATTCATCTATTGCAAAGATAGATGAGTTGGTTTGGGACAGTCGTACAGCCATTTGGCCAACGTCAGGGGTATGTACGGATGGGTTCAAATTGACAAGATAATGATGGGTAGAACTTGATATGTGACTTATGATATTTTGACCAACGCCAAGGTCATAAGAGCATGGGGCAGAAATCGATATCGGGAATTTCTAAAGAAACTGAAATTTTCTAAGAGTTGCATACAATTTGGAGTGTGATAATTTTGGTAGGATTCCTTCAACTTTATCACACGATGATATTTGGATCCCGATCCGACTGTGAGTATCCGCTACTCATCAGGAGATTCATCACTTAATGATCAATGCTATAAACAAAGTAGGAGTCGATAAAGGTGTCAGCGGGGCTACGCCCCAAGAGAAAAGTGGTTATTTAATTAAGGAACTTCGCGAAAGCATCGTAAAACCTCCCTCGAAGTACCGACACCGGCCTGGCTGAACGGTGAAGCAAGTATTGTATGGTGAGAATAGTCCTGACTAGTTCTTCATTTTTTGTTTGAGGAGGGATTCGAGAAACAGTGGGAGCCATCATGTTTAGATAAACTAAAAACCACTCTAAACTTGCAAGAGCATCATGCTAAAATGTTTCCTTTCTCTCTCCTAATTGCAGCGACCCAGAACATGACAGGCCTTAAGTTACTATTAGATAAAAATATTTTGATAAGGCCAAACTATAATGACTGGTTCCGGAATGTCAAGATGGCAATAACTTTTGACAAATTGGGGTATGTCCTTGCTACTAAGGCACTTGCCGTCCTAGGTCCTGAATCCAGTGTCGCAGATAAGATAATCCGCAAGACCTGGGAGATAGACTGCGCGAAGGCCAAATGCATCGTGCTTGCCTCTATGAATAATGAACATCAGAGGAGGCATGAGAATATGGATCTTAAATCCATATTTCTCCACACCAAGGAACTGTATGGAGAGCAATCACGTATAGCTAAATATGAGACATCGAAGAAATTGTTCCAGTCGAGGCTTGCCGTCGGATCATCTGTAGGAGAACATGTTCTTAAGATGATTGGCTATATTGAAGAGCTCGCAGACCTCGGGAAAACATTAGAGAATGAGCTATATACAGACTTGGTTCTTCAGTCCCTTCCTTCCACCTACGCCCAATTTATCTTGAATTTCAACATTCAAGGTAAGGAAGTTGAGCTTCCAGAACTCCTTAACATGTTGAGGAGTGCAGAGGGCACCTTGCAGTAAGCAAGGGAAAGACCCACTATGTTTGTTCACGGTGCTTCCTCTTCCAGGTCCAAGGCAAGGGCCAAAGGAAGGAAGAAGAAGGCCGCTACTAAACAAAGAGGTGGTGGTTGTAAGGTGGGAGTTATAGGAAAGGCAAAGGTTGCGGTGCCAGTAGTGGGAAAGGATGAGTGCTTCCACTGTCATAGGAAAGGCCATTAGAAGAAAAATTGCAAAGCTTAGATTGCCAAGAACCTGGAACCGAGGAATGTTGTGGCTTCGGCTTTAGGTGTATTTGTAATTGAAAATTGTCTGTCAATCAACTCTACTTCTAGGTATTGGATACCGGATCAGGATCTCATATATGCAATTCATTACAGGCACTGAGAAATCGTAGAGTGCTGAAGGTTGGTGATATGACCCTCCAGGTTGCTACGGAGCTAGCGTGGGTGCTGTGTCCGTTGGGGATTATCACCTTGGATTGACGAGTGGACATATTTTGGTTTTGCGCAACTGTTTTTGTGTAGCCAGTTTAACGTGTAATATCATATCAGTATCGTTTTTATCAAAAGAAGGTTATGATTTCATGTTTGTAAGTGATGTTGTTAACACCACCTTAATCATGGTTTGATTGGGTCCGGTACACTAGATAACGGTATATATGTGTTAAACCAATTTCAGATTTTCAATGTCCAGAACACACTAAAAAGAAAGTCTCCAGATGTAAATCAGGATTTCTTATGGCATTGTAGACTAGGCACATCAATGAGACAAGGTTAAATAAGTTACATAGAGAAGGATATTTGGATCCGTTCGAATATCAATCTTATGCCACTTGTCAATCATGTCTTAAAGGAAAGATGACAAAGACAACATTCACTGGATTTAGAGTAAGAGCGAGCGAGCTCTTAGGACTCACACACAGCGATATATGTGGTCCAATGTCTATACATGCAAGAGGCGGTTTTTCATATTTCATTACTTTTACGGATGATTACTGTAGGTATGGATTCATTTTCTTAATGAAACATAAATCTGAGTCCTTTGAGAAATTCGGAGAATATAAGAATGAAGTAGAAAACCAAACCGGCAAAAGTATCAAGACACTGAGATCTGATCGAGGTGGTGAATACTTAAGTGCCGAGTTCCTGGCTTACATAAAAGAGAAAGAAATTCTCTCTCACCTTACTCTTCCATACACACCACAGCATAATGGTGTATCGGAAAGATGGAACCAAACCCTATTGGATATTGTTCGTTCTATGATGAGTAATGCTGAGTTACCCGATCTTTCTAGGGTTATGCACTAGAATCAGCTGCATATCTTTTGAACATGGTTCCTACGAAGACTGTGCCTATCACACCATATTAGATGTGGAGTGAGAAGAAACCCTATCTTCAGTATCTGAAGATATGGGGATGTCCAGCTTTTGTTAAAAAGCAGCATGCGGACAAACTCGAGGCACGATCAGTACAGTGTAAATTTGTGGGATAGCCAAAGAACTTCAAGGGGTATTTTTTCTATTACGCAGAGGAACAAAAGGTTTTTGTTTCTCGTAAAGCTCATTTTCTAGAACAACAGTTTTTAGGGAAGGAAACAAGTGGGAACGAAATAGAACTGGAAGAAATTCCTGAACCACAAACTACTACTGAAAATTTGGTAGAACTAGAAGTTCAAGAAGAACAGGACATTCCCGCACCCCTCTGCAGGAGTTGTAGACCATCTCTTCCGCCTGAGAGATACTATGGTTTTCTCATAGACGTGGATAGAGAGGATTGCCTCATTGATAATGATGAACCAAGTGGCTTCGAGCAGGCCATCCAGAGCGGCGACTCAGTAAGATGGCTGGATGCAATGCGGACCGAGATGGAGTCCATGTACACCAACAAAGTATGGATTTTGGACTTTGCTCCAGATGGGGTAAAACCCATAGGATGCAAGTGGATCTTCAAGAAAAAGATTGGTGTTGATGGACAGGTGGAAACCTATAAGGCTAGACTTGTTGCAAAGGGTTTTCGTCAAAGACCTGCTTTGGACTATGACGAAACTTTTTCTCCAGTGGCTATGCTCAAATCCATTCGGATCCTTATTGCCATTGCCTCCTTCCATGATTATGAGATCTGGCAGATGGACGTAAAGACGGCTTTTCTAAATGGTAATTTAGAAGAGTGCGTCTATATGGATTAGCTAGAAGGTTCAATCAGAGTGGGAGCAGCGGGAAAGTGTGCTAGTTACTTAAGTCTATTTATGGACTAAAGCAGGCATCACGGAGTTGGAACATCTGTTTTGATGAAACGGTCGAGGAATATGACTTTATCGAAAATCCAAATGAACCATGTATAAATAGTAAAATTGTAGCACGAACTGTCGTATTCCTCGTCTTGTACGTGGATGACATTCTCTTGATAGGAAATGACATTCCTATGCTACAATCTGTCAAAGGATTTTTGTCACAAAGGTTCTCCATGAAAGACCTGGATGATGCCTCTTACATACTGGGGATCCAGATCTGTCGTGATATATCTAAGAGGATGTTGGGACTTTCGCAGTGCAGGTATATCAACACTATACTGAAAAGATTCAGTATGGAAGATTCTAAGCGCGGTAATTTACCGACTTGTCACGGAATCACCCTCTCCAAAGAGATGTCTCCCAAGACTGATTTGGAAAGGGATCGCATGTCATTCATACCCTACGCTTCTGCGTTAGGCTCTATAATGTATGCGATGTTGTGCACCAGACCAGATGTAGCTTACGCACTCAGCGTGGAAAGCCGGTATCAGTCAGACCCAAGAGAGAAGCACTAGATAGCAGTAAAGAACATCTCAAGTACCTGAGAAGGACTAAGGATATGTTCTTGGTTTACGGCGGAAAAGACCTCCAGATCGAGGGTTTTGCTGACTCCAGCTTCCAGAGTGACAAGGATGACTCCAAGTCCATATCAGGTTATGTCTTTACCCTCAATGGATGGGCGGTATGCTGGAAGAGTTCCAACTAGGACATCGTTGCTGACTTGATGATGGAAGCTGAGTATATCCCCGCTCGTGATGCCGCAAAAAAAGCAGTCTGGATGAAGAAGTTCCTAACAGAACTTCAGGTGGTTCCATCCATTGTTGATCCAATACCTTTGTATAGTGACAACAACGGGGCTATAGCTTTAGCAATGGAACCCAGGTCCCATCAGAAGTCTAGACACATCTTAAGGCGGTATCACCTGATCAGGGAGATCATAGATCTCCGGGAGATCGAGGTCCGGAGAGTTGCTACAGAGGAGAACACTGTAGATCCATTAACAAATGCCTTGCCTCAGGCACAATTCGAGAGGCTATCCGAGATGGTAGGTCTTCGATATGCCAGTACATGGCCCTAGTGCAAGTGGGAGATTGTTAATGTATATGCCCTAAGGGCCATTATTGTATCATACTAGTTTGTATATTACTTAATGGAATCTTGGGATATTCACAGTTATATTAACAGTCTCGCTCAACATAGTAGTATGCTACTTGGTTTATATCCATCTTAATATGTTTATATGTTAGCATATCGCGAATACATATTGATAGAGCCCTTAGGATCTTGCTTGACTACCAGCGTTGTGATGGCAGTCACACTAGTGGGGGCTTATTAGTCTACAAGCACATCTTTTTTTCATGTCCCTAGTCGTAGGATTATCGAGACAGGACATCGATACTCCAGAGTAGATTAGTGTGTACGCTTCTCATCCTACCAGGGGAAATGGTCTGTCGCACAGCCATTAGTACGTTGTACTGGAGATAGTATACAGGTGCTCGTTGGGTTACGGGTACACCGGACAGGACTCACAGGGAACTGTTGGTTGGTATTGTACCGGTCATCAGTTAACAGTTCCCAAGTGACATGAGTATAGCATAATCCGCAGACTTGACACTGCTGCTTCGTCCTGAGTGTGTTCCCACTGTTCTTAGATTGCTACCCTACCACGGCTCAAAGGAGTCGTGCAAACAGGTAGCAGTTGGGTGCAGTCCCGAAGCACTTGGAGGCAGTGGCAGTTAGATAGGATTCGTCTCTCCCGGTATTAAGAGTTGATATCGAGCTATGTTTGGAGAGCCATTACACAAAGTCCGTGGACAGGGCAAACGAGATTTACTGGTAGGATTTTCAGTAGCTTCTCAAGGTGTAATGCGCTTCACTCCGACACGACTTATACCGCTTTTCGGGGACTGAGGCTTGCCGCCCCCTAGGCCCGATATGCGATAGTCTTAGACGAACAGACCGGACTGTCCGGAGATTGTCACATCAGGCTCAGTAGGAGTTCGAATGGGTTTCCTCATCGGCCTTCTTATCGACATCAACCTGGGGACCATTACGTACAACTAGTACCGCTTGCGGCCTGTGGTTAAACCCACTGCCAGCGTAGTGTCGAGTCTTTAGAGTCCCACACAGAAAGTTTCCCTGCTTCAGACGAAACGATATAGAGGTCGTATGGTTTTACGACAGGGTTCGGACACATACGTGCATTTATGCACGTACGATGCTCAGACAGTTTATACTAGCAGGCTTTAGTTCAAGCAAGATTCTAGTATTGTATTATTGGATTTATACAGTCTCAGTATTTCCGTGTTTTTACGGATGGGAGGAGCATTCTCGTAATTAGTCGAGAAGCTTCTAGAAGAAAGGTGAAGTGGAGAGCTTAGGTGTAATTTGCATCAAATGAATTTGTGACTCATGAAGTGATTCATCCAAGAGAGTTAATGAAGCATTTATTGATTAATGACTCATGAGATGATTCATTCATTTGTATTAAATGAAGCATGGTTGTAATTTTCTAGATGATTTATTTTGATATTTATTATGCCTCATCAAATATAGAATGAGTTATATTTCCATTTCATTCTCAAAAAACACATTCTCTCTCCTCAAGCTCTCTCTCTTCAAAAACCTAACCCTAATCCTCTCATGTGTTGAGATCCCAAGGGTTAGCAAGACAATTACATCCTTAATCCACTTCTATATCTTCTAGGTCACTTGGATTAGCAAGCGTAGCCACTTAGTTACCTCAAGTGAGAGGTTAAAGCTTGGAAAAGGAACTCTCGGGTGGATCTTCTATCACATCGAGTAGGCCGACGAGGAGGCGCACAACAAGAACAAGAAGGACTAGTATCTTGAGGTATAATCATCTATCATAGTAGTTAATCACTTCTAGATAGTTATTAGTTAGGGTTTAGCAAAGATCCGTAAGTTAGTCGATGTTACTTTAAACAAAATGATTGATTTACCTATTCCGCCTCCCCGCATCATGTGGGGTGTCTACCGTCGACTTACAGATTAGCACCTCTAAAATTTGAAAATAACACGTGTGATGCCTGTTTTAACCCCGTAGTAGTGCTAGTACACACATTCATGGTATCAGAGCCATGCTAGAACATTAGAGAAGGTCTTTACGATGTTAAAGTGTTCGATCGAGTTTCGAAACCAACAAAATAGCATGTTTTTGTGGATTTTTCAAAAGTTGAAATTTTGGTGATTAAAAATATGCAGAAAATCATGCAGGGTTTTATATGGTGCCATAAGAAATTTTAAACCCTAACTCTCTTAAAGAGCGGCGGAACCGCGGCCCTAACCTTAGTTTGGCCGCGGTTCCGCCGCATGTTTGGAGAGTTATGGTTTAATTTTTCTTGTGATGCTCCTTTTTTAAATTTGGCACTTTCTGGATGTTTTTAGTGATGCTCAAGTTGTTGAGATCTCTGGATTCTGTGGGTGTTCGATAAATCGATTGAAATGTTTCACGTCGTATAGAATTTGATGGTATGTGATACAATTTTTTGAATCCAAAATAATTGGTTTTGTGAAAACTAGTTAGTATTTTGTAAATCTAGCATTGTAATCTCTTTTGATAGATTGCCAAGAAGTTTTGATTCGGATCGAAACTCCTTCGCAATCACGTATCGTACACGAATACTGGACGAATAACTTTAGTAGGTAGCCACACCCCATAGCCCCGACCAAGTGACTGTAGGAGAACTCCGTTGCCAAAAGCATCCACTCGGGTGCTCGCGGCCACGGTGTTCCTCCTGTGTGCACTTCGTTGACGGTATCGGGGGTGTGGCCATCTACTAAAGTTTCCAAAGAGCATTCGATCGGGTAGTCGGGAATCTTGTTGAATTGCCCGACTAAGTTATTGAAAAGTGTTTTCGATTTGAGACTAAAATGCAAGATTTATAAATTAGGCATGAAATTCGGAATATTTGATGTTTCGAGTTTATGGTGCCTAAGGAGATGCGGATTCTAATTATTGTAGTTCTCATTTCTTTTGTACGACCGTAACTGTAATATATGGGGTATCCCAAATCTCGTTGCAATATGTCAATGGAATTTAGGATATGCATATTTACTTACGTTGATGACATGTGATGTTATGTGTTTCTGTGATATGTTATATTGGATCGTGTGATTGAATAGCCGGTGGTTTTATGTGAGATAAGAGTTTTTCAATTTTCATTCATGTAAAATTTGTGTGTAATATTCTTTTATTAGGACACTTCAGGGTTGAGGATGATGTTACTATTGTTGGATATTATTTACTTTTCAGCATTAGGATGACCCAAGGCAGGGAGCACAAGTAACCGGGTTCTGGAGTCCAGTGAGAGACCATCTCGAGGAGTCAAGACCGGGTTTCCTAACTCTAAAATTGGTAGGGTTGCTTGCCGCTCTCGTAGGGGTCTAGGGATGTGGGTTTGGCTATTAATCATGACTGTTGAATCCGTATTTTTCATTACTGGCTGAATTTAAAAGACGGACCTCATATTATATCTAATATTTCATTTGTTGACTTCTACTACTTGATTCTATGATGTGATCATATAACCGTGTAATAAGAATGCTATATAGATATGATATATATAATAAACGTTGCTTATGTTTTGCACCCGCGCTATTCCAGCCCTCGCTCTGCCATTAGTTAAGTAACCTGAAGGTGCATGACGGGGTGGCATAAGCGTACGTTCTATTTTCGTTTCATTTTCTGTGATGTTTAGGGAAACATTAAATGATGAGACTTCATTAATGAAATTAATGAAAAGAAAAGAAACCTAATGATGTTGAAGAATCAAAAGTTTTTAAAAAAGGTAGCTCTAGTTCTTGCTTTGCATAGTGGTATTCCTTGATGAATATCCAGCACATCATTCGATAAGGAAAGAGCCGAGATCCCTTCACCGGGACTGACCTCTTTAGCAAAACTAGCAAATTATAGTACCCACTCGGTTTATCATCATAGTTTCTGTAGTTCTTGGTATGCATAGTGGTATTTCTTGATGAATATCCAGCACCTCATTCGATGAGGAAAGAGACGAGATCTCTTCACCGGGAGTGGCCTCTTTAGAAAAATCTAGTAAAAGCTATTCGTTTTCTTTTTGAAAACTACTTGATTTTAAAAGTGGTTCTTAAACCACTCCTTTTCAAAACCTCTAGATTCTACAACGATATCAAGTTCATTATGTTAATGGTTTTCTTAAAAACCAGATGTAACCCTCCGTCATTTCAGATAAGTAATATCTAGTATTTGTGCTACGTTTGTTGGCCTTCGTCAAGGCGTAGTTTGAGTTAGCTGATTAGTATTTATCTGCAACATGAGATACGATTGGATTAGGGTAGTCGTACGGGTTTGTTGACCATAGTTAAGGGTCGTACGGGTGGGTTTAATTCAATCAAGAAATGAACGGGTTGAACTTGGCTAGCGCTTATGATTTGTTGACCATAGTTTAGATCATAAGTCGCTAGGGGTAAAAACAATTATCATGAATTTCTAGTGTTGAAATTTTCAATGAGATTTCATACCTTCAAACGAACTTGTCCCTTGCTGGCTTTCATCAATACTCAGTCTTTTTCACTAGTTGGATCTCGATACCCACCGTGAGTAAGAGTTACTCATGCGAGAGTTTTTCACTTTACAATTAGCCGATCCATTAAGTGAATAAGAAAGGTGTTAACGAGGTGATGTCCCTGCGAAAAGGAGGTTATTTAATTAGTTCTATGCGAAAGCTTGGGAAGACTCCCTTGGACTACTAACACCTGCGTGGCTGACCGATTGGCGAACTTTTAGGGTGTAATTAATCCCGGATAATCTTACCTTTTAGGTTTTGTAGAAAGATTTGATAAAAACTATGGGATCCATATTAATTAGATAAAATAATAACCAATCTAATCTTGCAAAGAGCGCATGCAAAAGAGATTATCCTTCTCTCTCTCCTGGAAGCGACCAATGACACACCTTAATCAAGATAATAATATGGATGTATTGACCGAACCTACTTATTATACTGGGCTAGGTTCTGCGCTATCTTATAACTGTTATAAGTCTGAGCAAGGAATAGAGGAATATCAAGATTCCCAAGCTACCCGAACGAAAAAGGAGCATGCTGATACATGTCCTTCGGGGTGTTCCTAACCGAGAACCATTTCTCAGTTTTCTCTATATCCTAGGTATTAGACACTGGATCAGGATTCCAAGTATGTAATTTGTTACATGGGCTATAGACAGGTAGAGAACTGGGAACCTCAGAGAAGGGAATGGTGCAATTGTTGCAGCTAAAGCAGTAGGCGAATATCACATTGTATTACGAAGAGGTAACATAAAGATTCTAAGAGACTGTTTTTTTGAACCAAAAAAATTGTGATTTTTTTCCTAAATCAAGTGTTGATTGGGTATGGTACGTTATATAATAGTAAATACTTTCTAAATCACAACACAGTTCTAAGTATACAGAACACACATAAGAGGAACAATTCAGAAATGAACGAAGCCTTCTTGTGGCATTGTAGACTAGGTCATATCAATGCGACAAGACCGGCTAAGTAGCATAAGAATGGATATTTGAATCGGTTCGAATTTACAACTTATGAAACTTTTCAGTCATGTCTCAAAGGTAAGATGACCAAAACCCCAATTACTGGACACGGAGAAAGAGCCACTGAACTGTTGGGGACAGATACATAGTGATGTATGCGGTCCTATGTCTACATATACCATGAATAGCTAATCATACTTTATTACATTCACCGATGATCTCTTAAGATATGGACATGTGTTCCAGTTGAAACACAAATCTGAATATTTTGAGAAATTCAATAAATATAAGTACGAAGTTGAGAACCAGATGGGTAAAAATATTAAAATCATTCGATATGAGCTGGGTGGAGAATACTTGAACATGAACTTTAGAAACTACTTAAAAGAGAATGGGATTCTCTCTCAGCTTACTCCTCCATAGACACCACAACAGAATGGAGTTTTGGAGCGGAGGAATCGGACTCTATTAGATATGGTGCGCTCTATGATGAGTAATGCGGAGTTGCCTATTTCCATTTGGTGTTATGCACTTAAGATAGCTGCATTCCTATTGAATAGAGTTCCGACAAATCCGTGCCTACCACTCCATATGAGATATGGAATGGGAAGATACCATCTCTTAAACGAGTAAAGATATGGAGTTGTCCGGCATATGATAAAAAGCAAAATCTGGACAAGCTCAAGGCAAGGTCAGTTCTGTGTAAGATTGTAGGATATCCAAAACATTCGCGAGGATATATCTTGTACCACACTGAGGAACAAAAGGTGTTTGTTTCTCGACATGCCACCTTCTTAGAAAAGGAATTTCTTGTGGAAGAGATTAGTGGTAATGAGGTAGAATTGGAAGAAGTTCTAGAAACATAAACAATAACTCACAATTTGGTAGAACCGGAGGATTTAATAAGTCCTCGACGAACCTCAGCCACTCCTTAGATATAGTAGGGTTCCTCATCCACATGAGAGATATTACAGTTTACTCATAGACGGTGGGAGCGAGGATTGCATCATGGAAGACGATGACCCAACTAGTTTCGAGCAGGCCATCACAAGTGAAGACTTTATGAAATAGCTGGATGATATGCGATACGAGATGTAATCTATGTACACCAACATAGTATGGACTTTGAAAGTTGCTCCTGAAGGGGTAAAACCCATCGGGAGTAAGTGGATCTTAAGAAGATAATTGGTGTAGATGGAAAAGTTGAAACCTTCAAAGCTAGACTTGTAGAAAAAGGTTTTCCTTAACGACCTGGTGTTGATTATGATGAAACCTTTTCTCCAGTGGCTATGCTTAAGTCCATCAGGATCCTACTTGTCGTTGCAGCATACCATGACTATGAAATCTGGCAGTTGGACGTCATGACCGTCTTTCTAAATGGTGATTTAGAAGAGGGCGTGTACATAACACAACCAGAGGGCTTCATAGATAGTGGGAGCAGCGGAAGCGTGTACATGTTTCTTAAATCAATCTATGGATTAAAGCAGGCATCACGGAGCTGGGACATCAGTTTTGATGAATCTATCAAAAAGTTTGATTTCATTAAAAATGTAGATGAACCATGTCTATACAAGAAGGTAGTAGAGAGCAAGGTTGTCTTCCTTTTATTATATGAGGATGGCATACTTATTAGGTTACGGCTGCGCCTCAGCCATCAATCTGTGACTAAATGCTGAATAAAAATTTATAAAACTTGGCGTTACCGCAACCAATTACCCGGATCTACCAATAAGCTCTAGATAACAAAACATGCAAAGTAGTTAGAATGGTTATACCGAATAGATCCGTGTCCTTCGGTCTTCAACATCACAAGTTCCTAGGGGCTTCCTTGATAAAGCTTGATCTTCGGTCTCCCTCCATCGAAGATGGTCCACCCGAGAGTCTATGCAACGAGCTCCAACATTATATCCGAGGCATTTAGGGCACCAAGATCGCCACTCTAGATACTGTAGATGAATTAGAGTGTGATGAAAGATTAATTTTTCTCAAGACACCCAAAGATTGTCAACTCATGAGAGGGTTTAGGTGGAGCTAGAGGAAGAAGAAGAAGATGCCGTGAGAATGAGGTGTTGAGAGCAACTCAAGAAAGAGAAAAGGAAATGAATAATATGACTTGTGTTTTTTTGTGCTGTGTGAGTTTGATAAGAAATAATGGATGTTAGTGTATATGCCCTAGAGGCCATTACTGTATCATACTAGCTTGTATATTACTTAATAAATGCATGGGATATTCACAGTTGTATTGACAGTCATGCTCAAAATTGTAGTATTCTACTTGGTTTGTTTCTAATTCAATATATGTATGTGTTTCTTTTAGCATATTGCTTATACATATTAGTGGAGCCCTTAGGATCTTTGCTTGATTAACAGCGTTGTGATGGCAGTCAGACTAGTGGGGCTGGGTAACATACAAGCACATCCTTATACAGGTCCCTAGTCATAGGATTATCGAGACGGGGCATCGATATTCTGGAGTAGACTAGTGTATACGCTTCTCATCCCAGCAGGGGAAATGGTCTGTCCCACAGCCATTAGTACGTCATACTGGATATAGTATGCAGGTGCTCGTTAGGTTACGAGGACACCGGACAGGATTCATCGGAAACTGCTGGTTGGTACTATACCTATCGTAAGATAGCAGTTCCCAAGTGACAAGAGTACAGCTTATTCCGTCGACTTGACACTGCTACTTCGCCTCGAGTGTGTTCCCACTGTACTTTGATTACTACCCTACCACTGCTCAAAGGAGTCGTGCAAACAAGTAGTAGTTGGGTGCAGTCGCGAAGCACCTTGAGGCAGTGGCAGTTAGACAGGATTCGTCTCTCCCGATATTGGGGGTTGATATCGCGTTGTGTCTGGAGAGCCATTACACAAAGTCCCTGGCCAGGGCAAGCGAGATTTATTGGTAGGTGTTCCAGTAGTTTCTCAGGTTGTTTTGGGCTACACTCTGACACGACTTATACCACTATTAATAGTCTGACGTTTACCGCCACCTTGGCCCGATATGCGATACTTTTAGACGAACAGACCGGCTTGTACGCAGATTGTCACGTTCAGGCTCAGTAGGAGTTCTGATGGGTCTTCCTCATCGGCTTTCTTATCGGCATCTACCTGGGGACCATAACGTACAGCTAGTACCGCTTACGGCCTGTGGTTAAACCCACTGACAGCGTAGTGTCGAGTCTTTAGAGTCCCACACAGAGAATTTCCCTGCACTAGGCAAGAGGTGTAGAGGCCGTATGGTTTTGCTCCAGGGCTACGATCACTTACGTGCACTTGTGCACGTATGATGTTCGGGCGGACAATACTAGTGGGCTTTGGTTTAAGCCGGATCCTAGTATTGTATTGATGGATCAGTTTTGTTTTCTAGTATTCGTGTTCTACGGAATGTGGATGCGGGTGTGTATGCACGGCTGTGAGAAGCGAAGAAGGAGATGCCTCATTAGGGTTTTGACCATTGACTTGATTAGAACCATTATATGGTGGAGGATAATGTTTACTAATCTTCTATTAACAATAATTGTGTCATGGCTAATTGGGTTTGACCATTTGACCTTGTTGACTTTTGTTGACTTACATGTTTTTGTTATGCACTAGATATTTTGGCTTAGCATTTATTATGACATAATAATGGTCAAATCAACTTAGCCATCACAGTTATAATGATAAAATTATTAGTTTTCTTTTTTCATGGCCCATTACCTTATTCTATTTCTCTTTCATAAAAAGAGAGCTCTCATACAAGCTCTTCTTCTTCTTCCTCACTAGAAAAAACTCTTAAGCTCTCATGTGTTGAGAAAATTAGAGTTTAAATAGATAAACAAATCCATATTCAAACTCTACATCACATAGGACATCAACCTTAGCAAACTTGTTGCCCTAGTTACCTCGGTTCATGAGGTGGAGCTCGGATTATAGACTCTCGGGTGGATCGTCTTCGACTCAAGAAGACCGTGGAGGTGGCTGCGATGCGGATCGTTCCTCGGAGCCCATGTAGATGAGGAGGACAGCGAAGAAGACCCGATGGACCGGTATCATGAGGTATAATCTTCTACTAGAGTAGATAGAAGCTCTTGTTAGTTTGTTAGAAATGGTTTAGCAAAGATCCACATGGTGGTCTATATTACCTTGTAAGAAAATTTTGATTTTTACCTATTCCGCCTCCCTGTAAACTACCGGAGTGTGTAACATAGACTTATAGTGGTATCAGAGCCTAGCTAAACCATTTATAATATGTTAGCAAAGTGTTAGAAATTTGATCACCGGAAAAATCACAAAACAACGTCGAAAAGGCACGTTTTCTGTCGATTTTTAAAACTTGTCCAAAAATTTGTCCAGGGACCTTTAAAATACGTGCAGGCTCTTTTATGGGCACCGAAGGAAAACAAGGAAGTGAATCGGTCTGACAACCGCAGAACCGCGGCAGAACCAAGCGTTCCGCCGCGGATCCGCGGCGGAGTCGACCCCGAGTCAACTCGTTTTTCCTGTAGAGTGTCCAGCATGGTGTCTTGTGATTTTTGTGATATTTTGTTTCTACCCAGATTGTTTGAGTACTGTGTTGTACTCGGGGTAGATTCAAATCTGGTAATCGATCGAAATTCTAAGTACTTTAGCTAATCGGATCTTCTGTGATGTGATATATGTACTGAACGTTGTAGGGTTGCTAGACACGCGCACAAGGGTCTACGAGGCATCAACCATGCCAGATTAACAATTTAGCCGTGCCGAACAACCCGAATACGGAACTTTAAACTAGAGATTAGGCGAAAACTAACATGCTAAACATTTTAACACTAAGTGAGAGGGATTACAACCTTTGTAGATCCGGTCCTTCACTTCATATGCTCCGTGTTGTGGTCCCTTCGCTGCGATCATCGGGATCCGGACTCTCGAGAGGTTCCACGAAGAGAAAGACGCAACCTTTGCTTCCGATCTTCGATACTAAGATGATCTACCTTGAAGTTTCTTTAACACAGGCTAACACTCATGAAATTATGTGAACACCCTCATCTAAATGGCAAGGGAAGATGAGGATGATGAAGTAGGATTTTTGCTCTCTTTATTTATCATTTTCTCATATTTATCCATCACAAAAATCAAAGAAAGAAACCATTTCAAGCAAAGAAGAAGAAGGAAGAAGATGATGAACAATATTATTTGTGATGAATAATAAAAGTTATCATAATTATTTATGCAACCATGGTTGTAGTAACCATTGTAGAGAGTTTACTAGGGTTAGGGTTTAGGTTAGGTCAAAGGGTGAGTCACTTACAAATATCTATCATAATATCTTAACAAAGACAAAGTAAAGCTTCTAGAATCAACTAGAAGGTTTAACCCCAATCCAAACCCTAATCATGTTTAAACTCCTCTAAACATGTTGCATTAATAATTATAATATGTTACAATATTATACATCACATATATAATATTTATTGTGACAAAATAAAATAATACATTTAACATATATCGCATATATATCAATGTATTACCCGAGTGAGAAAAAGAATCTTTTAGTGAGCAAATATTAGTTAATGCAATTTAATATATCAAATATATTATTATACATTAAATTATCGAATCAACACTAGATCCGACAATCCGGCTATATCGCATATAACCGACTAATATTTATCCGTACCGATTCATCGAATCAACACTTGATCCGATGACCCGGCTGATATCAAATATCGCGAGAATATAATACGGTATCACATATCGCATTATCCTCGGTCCCGCACATATCACATATGTGCTCCTACTCCGTTTTTCCTGAGTCAAGAAACCTCTGTGTGGGACTCTAAAGAATCGTCAATATGCCGGCAGTAGGTGATGATCATATCAATCACCCACAAGCCGCAAGCGGTCAGCTAAACGTAACAGCTACACAGGTATTGAGCGCTCAGAAGATCAACAAGCAAGCCTGCACATTCTCCTGTGAATCCAAACAGTAACACACCCGTACAGTCCGGTCTCGTCGTCTGATATGTTGCATATCTCGCCTAGGGGTGGTAAACGTCGGACCCCAGTAGCTCGATAAGTCATGTCGATATGAGGTCTATAACAGTTCGAGAAACTACTGATAACACTTACCAGTAAATCTCAGCTACCCTGGCCAGGGATTTCAGGTTATAGCCAATCGAACACAGCACAACATCAACTCCCTATACCGGGAGAGACGAATCCCCTCCTATCGCTCATTGCCTCCTTGTGATTCGGGACTGTACCCAAAAGCCACCTTTTTGCACGCCCTCTTGGACATGGTATGATGGAAATCAAAGCACAGTGGGAACCACACAAGACTCTATGACGATCTCGAGTCAACAGACTACTCTGTACCGGTGTCACCGGAGAACTGCCATCTGACGTATGGTATAATACCATCTGGGAGTTCTCGGCGAGTCCGTCCAGTGTACCCAGTCTCCACTGAGCACCCGTACACCATCCTTGATGTCAAACACCGATGGATATGGGATCATCCATCGCCCATCATATGGGTCAAGTTGCGTATACGCTAGTCTACTCTGGTGTATCGATGCCCTGTCTCGATATACCCTCGACTAGGAACAGTTATAGGATGTACTCATCGACTACCGCGGCCCCACTAGTATGATCTCATCATAGTCCTAGTAGTCGAGTACATATCCTAAGGGCTTTATCAACATGTAATATAGAGACAATCTGAGTACATGTTAAGATAAAGTATAACCAGATAGCATACTATCATGTCGAGCAAGAAAGTCCTCCCTATATATGTCCCAGCATCCACTACAATATACATCGTATGTACAGTAATGGCCTCTAGGGCATACATATAACTAACAATCTCCCACTTGCACTAGGGCCATCTGTTGTGGTATCGCATACCCAACAATTAGTTGCGGTTGAAGTATCTCATACTCAACCATCCCATAATAGTCTCTACTGGGAAAAATGCCTTTGTGAGTAGATCCACGCTGTTGTCCTCTGTGTCTACACTCCTAACCTCGATCTCCCTGGAGATCAACCATCTCCATGATCAGGTGATACTGCCTAAGAATTATATCTGGATTTCTGATGGGACGGTAGTTCCTTGGCATAAGCCACAACTCCATTGTCACACAATAGTAGGAACGAAGTTCATCTTATGAACCTATATATATATCCAGACTGCCTCTTTGGTAGTATCCTTGGTAACGATGTATCTTGCCTTTAATCGTCTAGTATGTCACGGTATCTAGCTTGGAACTCTTCCAACATACCGTCCCTCCACTGAAGGTAAAGACAATGCCTGCGACTGACATTCAGTCGTCCTTATCACCCTGGAACCTTTCCAGTGATTCTCCCCAGAATCGATTGATACCATCTCTCTACAACTAGTGAGTATCCTAACATCCAATTAGATCTATCTCATAGATCCAAAACCTAGGATTTAGTAGGTATCACTTTGATCCTATATGGAGAATCCTTGTGATAAGCGGAGATTGACCGTGCGTAGCATAGGAAACTTCTTCCCTATCAAGAGTATGTCATCCACGTACTCTACGAAGATCTCCACCATACTCCCTACTACCTTTTTGTATATACAAGGTTCATCTATCATTTTGATGAAGTCAAATTCTATGACTACCACATCAAAACAGATGTTCCAACTCCGCGATGCCTGTTTTATCATATAAAACATCTTGCACACGTTTCCGCTGCTCCCACTGTCTACGAAGCCCTCTGGCTGTGTACTTATAGACGCTCTTTTCTAAAACATCACTTAGAAAAGCAGTCATGACACCCAACCACCAGATATCGTAGTCATGGTATGTAGCCGTGGCATGTAGGATCTGGATGGACTTAAGCATAGCTTTGAAAGTCTCAACTTTTCCATGTACACCTAGTAATCTTCTCAAGATATACTTGCTCCTGATGGGGATTTAACCCTTCAGATAAAGCAACCAAAGTCCATACTTTGTTGGTGTATAAGGATTCCATCTCAGATCGATAAGCATCCAGCCATTCTTACAGAGTCGCACTCCTGATGGCCAGCTCGAAACTAGTTGGGTCATCATCTCATGATGCAATCCTCGCTCCCACTGTCATAGAGAAACCGAAGTATCTCTCAGGTGGGTGAGGAACCCTACTAGGTCAGCGGAGAGGCTGAGGTTCGTTGGAAACTATTGAATCCTTTGGTTCTATCAAATCATCAGCTGTAATTTGTATAGCTGGAACATTTCCAGTTCTACATAACAGTCTTTGCCTCGAGCTTGTCCGGATTTTGTTTTTAGACATAGGCCGGACAACCCCAAATCTTAACTAACTTAAGATATGGGCTCTTCCCTTTCCATATCATATATGAAGCGGTAGGCAACTGATTTGATTTGAACCCTATTCAATAGGTATGCAACTTCACAAGTGCATAACACCCTAAAGGAAATAGGAAACTCAGTAGTACTCATCATAGATCACACCATATCACATAGGGTGCTTTGGCTCCACCCCGATACACCGACGTGCTGTGGTGTATACGGAGGAGTAATGCTGAGAGAGAATCTCATTCTCCTTTAGAATAGTCCAGGAATTCCGTGCTTAAGTATTCTCCTCCTTGATCACATCATAGGACATAATACTTATACCCGTATTTTGGTTCTCTACTTCTAATTTATATTCTGTGAATAACTCAAAAGGTTCGGACCTGTGTTTCAACACATGTTTGAATCTTGGGAGATTATCAGAGAATGTAATGAAGTATTAAGAACCGGTCTTGGCATGTGTAGACAGGGGACCTTACATACATCAACATGTATCAATCCCAAGAGTTCACTAACTTTTTCTCTGTTTCCAATAAACAGAGCTGTGGTCATCTTATCTTTGTGACATGACCGGCAAGTTTCACAAGATGTAAATTCAAACTAATTTTAAATATGTATCTATATGTAACTTAGCTAGTCGGGTCGCATTGATATGACCTAGTCTACAATACCTCAAGAAGGAGTCGTTCATTTCTGAACTCTTCCTCTTGTGTGTGTTCCGTATACTAAGAACTGTAGTTTGATTTAGAACATCAATGCTTTTAGTTAACGTGCCTGAACCGATCAACTCTTGATATAGGAAATGCTCAAAACATTATCCAACAATACAAAATTATATCATTTCTTTACTAATAAAGAGACTGATATGATTTTGTATATCAGGTTCGGTATCTAATAACATTTGTTCAGAATCAATGTATTTCGGTAATACAGGGTGACAGTGACCAACAGACTTGGCTGCAACACTCGCACCGTTTTCTGCCTCATGAAACTTATCACCCGTTCTCAGTTCTTTACCTATCTGTAGCCCATGTAACAGATTACATATGCGGGATTCTGATCCTGTATCACATACCCAGGACGTAAAGGATACTGAGAAACAGTTCTATGTAATGAACACACCCGAAGATGATGCATCAGCATGCACTTTCATCGTTTGGGCAGCACGGGAAATCTGGTATTCCCTAATTTCCTGCTCTGTCTTATAACACTTATAAGTTGGAGCGGGACCAACGTTCCCCAGCTCAGTATAACAAGCGGGTTCGGTCAAATAATCCGTATTATTATCTTGATTAAGGCGTGATATGGTCGCTACCTGGAGAGAGAGAGAAGAAAACACTCAGCGTATGCTCTTGCAAGATTAGATTGGTTATATAATATATCTAATCAGGATGTCTCCCACTGTTTTTAGTCAAATCTTCCTTCAAACCCTAAAAGGAAAGACAAGCCGGGATTAATTACACGCTACAAGTTTGCCAATCTTTCAGCCAGGCCAGTGTCGGTACTTTGAGGGAGGTCCCCCGTGCTTTCGCACGAACCTAATTAAAGTAAACCTCATTTTCCCAGAGGCGTAACCCCGTTAACACCTTTCTAGACACCTACTTGATCGGCTAATTGTAATGTGTAAAACTCTCCCAGGAGTAACTCTTACTCGCAGCGGGTATCGGGATCCAACTATCTTGCAAATTTCAACACTTGAAATTCCCAATAATATTTTACCCCTAGCATCCTATGACCTTGACGGAGGTCAACAAACCATAGGCTACTAGTCAAGTTCAACCCGTCATTTCCTGATTGAATTAAACCCACCCGCACGACCCTTGACGGAGGTCAACAAGGCCGCACGACTACCCTAATCCAATCTGCATCATATGCATAAGCAGATAAATACTAGTCAGCTACCGCACACTACGCCTTGACGAAGGCCAACAAACGTAGCACGAATACTAAGTAGGACTTATCTGAAATGACGGAGGGCTACGACAGGTTTTTCAGAAAATCTATTGCGTAATGAACTTGATATCGTTGTAGAATCGAGTGATTTTAAATGGAGTGTTTTTGAGGCTTTTCCAGTTTTTGCTAAAGGGGTCACTCCCGGTGAAGGGATCGTCGGCCCTTTCCTCGTCGAATAAGGTGCAGGATATATCATATATACCACTATGCAAAGCAAGAACTATAGAAGCAATCAAAAGACAAACCGAGTTTGTAGCATCTGCCAGTTATTGCTAAAGGAGTCACTCCCGGTGAAGGGATCTCGGTCCTTTCCTTATTGAATAAGGTGCTGGATGTTCTACAAGTAACACCGCTATGCAAAGCAAGAACTAGAGCTACCAGTTTTTATAAACAAGTTTCTACAACATCTTAGGTTTCTTTTATTTCATTAATCACATTAATGAAGTCCCATTTTATTATGCTTCACAAGCATCTCTTTTGAAACGAAATCTGCAATATAACATATATCTCATATATATAATATAAACATTCGTCACAGGCAGTAATATAATCTTATCACAGAACATTGCAGCAGAAGAACATATATGAAATATTGGATATACTAGGACGTCCGTGTTTTCAATACGAGCCTGTATAAAACACGGATTCCACGGTCGCGATGAATAGCTAAACCCACATCCCCACACCCCTACGAGAGCGGCAAGTAACACTGCCAATTCTAGGGTTAGGAGACCCGGTCTCGACTCCTCGAGATGGTCTCCCACTGGACCCTAGAACCCGGTTACTTGTGCTCCCCGCCTTGGGTCTACCTAATGCGGAAAAGTAAATAATATACAACGGTGACGGCTTCCGCTACCTGGAAGTTCCCCAATTAAAGAATATTACATACATATGAATATTACATCAATGAAAAAGAAAAACTCTCATCTCACATAAAACCCCCGGCTATTCAAACGCGACGATCCAATACAACATATCACAGCAACACATAATATCTTATATCATCAACGTAAGAAAGTATGTGTATCCCGATTGTCGTTGATGTAGAGCAACGAAGCCGGCGATACACCACATACTACGCTTACGGTCACAGAAAAGAAAGTGTAAAACTACAACAGTTGGAATCCGCAACCACCTCAGACAACGCATGCCTGACTAAGTGAATTCCTTAGACATCACATGCCTAACAATTATAAACCCCGCATTTTAGTCTCATTTATCGAAAACTCTTTTCAATATCAAGTCGGCCAATTCAACAAGATTCCCGACATCCTGATCGAATGCTCGTCGCAAACTTTAGTAGACGGCCGCACCCCCAGATGCCGTCGACGAAGTGCACTAAGGCGGAACACCGCTACCGCGAGCACCCGAACGGATGCTTTCGGCGACGGGGTTCTCCTACAGTCACTTGGTCGGGGCTATGGGGCGTAGCTGTCTATTAAGTTTACCCGGCGAGTATCTGCGTACGCTACGTGATTGCGACGGACTTTTGATCACATCAAAATTCCGTGGAAACCGATCAATTGAGACTAAACTGCTATGTTTATAATATTCAAATCAGTTATCTCATAACTACCTGTGGATTCCAAATATTGTATCACATTCCAGATAAATAGACAAAGTTAAACTTTCCGATCGAATCATCAAGCGCCCAAGATTTCCCCAATATATCTCAATACTTGAAATCAGTTTAAAAATATTCATTACATGCCACAGTACCAATGGTCCAGCCGTAGAAGGGTCAAGCCAACACCTCACATGTGGCACGCCGTACTGCCCCAAACCTTAAGGTTCAAAAGGCAGTTCAAGACGGTCACATAATCGAGTTAAAGTTTGTTGTCTTCTAGAGGGTCCACCGAGTTACTTGCACGACTTAGAACATTCTTAAACACGAGAAAAAATCCAACTTTTGAAAAATTTTCCGACAGGGGAAAAAGTGAGTTATTGATATCCGTTCGAAATTTTTAACAGTTTCTTAAATTTATCCGGAAAGCCACATAGACAAAATCTAATACTCCGATCGAAACATCGAATCCCCAAAACAACCCCAGAAAACTCAACTGTAGTATAAAAATTAAAAATTCCCAGAGAACTCAGCACTGTGTAATAGGAATTACTGTGCAAAATAGGAGGGGTGACGTCGTCAAATGGCCGCGGAACCGCCGCAGAAGCCAGGCTTCTGCCGCGGTTCCGCCGCACTTTTGAAGAATTAGCCCCTCGAATTTCACAGTAATTCTAATAAGACCCTGCTGAATTTTTTAGAAATTTTTAATTGACAAAAATCAAAATTTTCAGAAAATTTCCAGAGAGCATTTTAGAGTCGGGGTTTCGGGCTCGATCGGACTTTAAACTTCGTCTAGACTTCGCCTAAAACTCTAGCTTGGCTCTGATACCGCTGTAGGGTTGCTAGACACGCACACAAGGGTCTACGAGGCATCAACCATGCCAGATTAAAAATTTAGCCGTGCCGAACAACCCGAATACGGAACTTTAAACTAGAGATTAGGCGAAAACTAACATGCTAAACATTTTAACACTAAGTGAGAGGGATTACAACCTTTGTAGATCCGGTCCTTCACTTCATATGCTCCGTGTTGTGGTCCCTTCGCTGCGATCATCGGGATCCGGACTCTCGAGAGGTTCCACGAAGAGAAAGACGCAACCTTTGCTTCCGATCTTCGATACTAAGATGATCTACCTTGAAGTTTCTTTAACACAGGCTAACACTCATGAAATTATGTGAACACCCTCATCTAAATGGCAAGGGAAGATGAGGATGATGAAGTAGGATTTTTGCTCTCTTTATTTATCTTTTTCTCATATTTATCCATCACAAAAATCAAAGCAAGAAACCATTTCAAGCAAAGAAGAAGAAGGAAGAAGATGATGAACAATATTATTTGTGATGAATAATAAAAGTTATCATAATTATTTATGCAACCATGGTTGTAGTAACCATTGTAGAGAGTTTACTAGGGTTAGGGTTTGGGTTAGGTCAAAAGGTGAGTCACTTAAAAATATCTATAATAATATCTTAACAAAGACAAAGTAAAGCTTCTAGAATCAACTAGAAGGTTTAACCCTAATCCAAACCCTAATCATGTTTAAACTCCTCTAAACATGTTGCATTAATAATTATAATATGTTACAATATTATATATCACATATACAATATTCATTGTGACAAAATAAAATAATACATTTAACATATATCGCATATATATCAATGTATTACCCGAGTGAGAAAAAGAATCTTTTAGTGAGCAAATATTAGTTAATGCAATTTAATATATCAAATATATTATTATACATTAAATTATCGAATCAACACTAGATCTGACAATCCGGCTATATCGCATATAACCGACTAATATTTATCCCTACCGATTCATCGAATCAACACTTGATCCGATGACCCGGCTGATATCAAATATCGCGAGAATATAATACGGTATCACATATCGCATTATCCTCGGTCCCGCACATATCACATATGTGCTCCTACTCCATTTTGCCTGAGTCAAGAAACCTCTGTGTGGGACTCTAAAGAATCGTCAATACGCCGGCAGTAGGTGATGATCATATCAATCACCCACAAGCTGCAAGCGGTCAGCTAAACGTAACAGCTACCCAGGTATTGAGCGCTCAGAAGATCAACAAGCAAGCCTGCACATTCCCCTGTGAATCCAAACAGTAACACTCCCGTACAGTCCGGTCTCGTCGTCTGATATGTTGCATATCTCGCCTAGGGGTGCTAAACGTCGGACCCCAGTAGCTCGATAAGTCATGTCGATATGAGGTCTATAACAGTACGAGAAACTACTGATAACACTTACCAGTAAATCTCAGCAACCCTGGCCAGGGATTTCCGGTTATAGCCAATCGAACACAGCACAACATCAACTCCCTATACCGGGAGAGACGAATCCCCTCCTATCGCTCATTGCCTCCATGTGATTCGGGACTGTACCCAAAAGCCACCTTTTTGCACGCCCTCTTGGATGTGGTATGATGGAAATCAAAGCACAGTGGGAACCACACAAGACTCTATGACGATCTCGGGTCAACAGACTACTCTGTACCAGTGTCACCGGAGAACTGCCATCTGACGTATGGTATAATACCATCTGGGAGTTCTCGGCGAGTCCGTCCAGTGTACCCAGTCTCCACTGAGCACCCGTACACCATCCTTGATTTCAAACACCGATGGATATGGGATCATCCATCGCCCATCATATGGGTCAAGATGCGTATACGCTAGTCTACTCTGGTGTATCGATGCCCTGTCTCGATATACCCTCTACTAGGAAAGTTATAGGATGTACTCATCGATACCGTGGCCCCACTAGTATGATCTCATCATAGTCCTAGTAGTCGAGTACATATCCTAAGGGCTTTATCAACATGTAATATAGAGACAATCAGAGTACATGTTAAGATAAAGTATAACCAGATAGCGTACTATCATGTCGAGCAAGAAAGTCCTCCCTATATATGTCCCAGCATCCACTACAATATACATCGTATGTACAGTAATGGCCTCTAGGGCATACATATAACTAACAAACGTCTACTAATCGCTATACGTCGATTAGTGGGGGTTGTACATATCTGTGATCTATGATGTTGGATTGTGTATATAAACTTGTTAGATCGTCGTAGATGAATAGCCGGGGATATGAGATAAGAGTTTTCATTTTTCATTCGATGTAAATTATAAATTGATGTAATATTATTCTATGGTCGCACATCCGGGTTGAGGTTGTAGCCACCATTGTATATTATTTCTTCTACTGTTTTCTGCTCCTATGATAGACCCTAGGTGGGGTGCACAAACTACCGGATACATTGAAGTGCCGAGTGGCCTACTCACTTTGTTGAAGGAGGCTGCTTCACTTCAGGTATTCGGCGGGTAGTTTGCCGCACCCGTAAGGTTCTATGGTGGGGTTTGGCTATTCATCACGACCGTGTAATCTGTCATTCGTTGCAGGCTCAAACGAAACGCGGATTCCTGGCATATTCAATGTGTTCATCTGTGATCTGGAATGGCTATCATTGCATCTGACGAATGTATATATCTATATATATGATATCTATTAGGCGTTGCTTATGTTTTGCATCCACGCTAGTCCATCCCCCGCTCTGTCGTTAATGAAGTAACCTAACGGGTGATGACGGGGCCCCGTGGCGAATGCGGATGGCATAAGCGTACGTTATATTTTCATTGTTTTCTGCAATGGTAGGATTAATTGATGGTACGCATTATATTAATGCAAAAAAAACAAACCAAAGCTGAATCGTTGGAACAATTTCAAAACCACTCGGTTTTTTCAAAACAGCAAAAACTTTTAAAATGCGGAGCTTAAACTACTCCTTTTAAAAGCTATCAGGTTCTTTTGATTATATCAAGTTCACTACGTTCACGGTTTCGCCAAAACCATTCGTAGCCCTCCGTCATTTCATATGAATATTCTATAGTATTCACGTTATGTTTGTTGACCTTTGTCAGTGTTAGTGTTTTTGCCCTAGAAGGCCATTACTGTATCATACTAGTTTGTATATTACTTAATGGAAGCTTGGGATATTCACATGTATATAACAGTCTTGCTAAACATGGTAGTATGCTACTTGGTTTTTCTATCTTAATATGTGAGTGTACGTATTGATAGAGCTCTTAGGATCTTGCTTGTCTACCAGCGTTGTGATGGCAGTCACACTAGTGGGGGCTGGGTAGTCTACAAGCACATCCTTATTCAGGTCCCTGGTCATTGGATTATCGAGACAGAGCATCGATACTCCGGAGTAGACTAGTGTGTACGCTTCTCATCCCAGTTGGGGAGATGGTCTGTCCCACAGCCGTCAGTACGTCGTACTGGAGATAGTATGCAGGTGCTCGTTAGGTTACGGGTACACCAGACAGGACTCACAGGGAACTGTTGGTTGGTTTTATACCAGTCGTCAGTGAACAGTTCCCAGGTGACATGAGTACAGCATAGTCCGCAGACTTGACACTGCTACTTCGCCTCGAGTGTGTCCCACTGTTCTTAGATTGCTACCCTACCACGGCTCAAAGGAATCGTGCAAACAGGTAGCAGTTGGGTGCAGTCCCGAGCACTTGGAGGCAGTGGCGGTTAGACAGGATTCGTCCCTCCCGGTATTGGGAGTAGATATCGCGCTGTGTCAGAGAGCCATTACGCAAAGTCCCTGGCCAGGGCAAGCGAGATTTGCTGGTAGGTTCCTGTAGTTTCTCAGGGTGTAATGGGCTTCGCTCCGACAAGACTTATACCGCTATTAGGGGACTGACGCTTGCCACTCCCTAGGCCCGATATGCGATAGTCTTGGACGAACGGACCGGACTGTATCGGAGATTGTCACAGCAGGCTCAGTAGGAGTTCGGATGGGTTTCCTCATCGACCTTCTTATCGACAACTACCTGGGGACCGTTACGTACAGCTAGTGCCGCTTGCGGTCTGTGGTTAAACCCCTGCCAGCGTAGTAGTCGAGTCTCTAGAGTCCCACACAGAGAGTTTCCTACTCCAGGCGAAACGATATAGAGGTCGTATGGTTTTACGACAAAGGGTTCGGACGCATACGTGTGTTTACGCACGTACGACTTTCGGACAGTATTTACCAGTCGGCTTTGGTTTAAGCCAGTTACTGGTATCCGGTTATTGGATTTTTACAGTCTAAAGTTTTTCCGTATTTTTACGGACCGGAGGGGCGTTCTCGTAATTATGCGAGAAGCTTCTAGAAGATGGTGACTAAGGAGGTTTAGGTGGCATATACATTGAATGAGATTAGTGAGTCATGAGAGTGATTCATCATGGTCATTAATGCATCATAAATGCTTAATGACTCATGACAATGAATCACCATTAGATATTTGTGAAGCATGCTTATTCATCACTTATTTTCTTTTCTTGATAAAAGAGAATGCTTCATTTATATTATGATAACTTACTATTCTCACTTCATAATATCATTCACATTCTCTCTCCTCAAGCTCACTCTCTTCAAACCCTAATCCTCACCTCTCATGTGTTGAGAACAAGGATTAGTTAGACTAAAAAATCCATAACCCTCACTCTATCTCATCTATCTTCTTTGATTAGCAATCTAAGAAGGTTAGTTGCCTCAAGTTTAGAGGCTAAGCTTGGAGTTTTGCTCTCGGCTGGATCATCTACTACATCGAGAAGGCCGAGGAGGACGAGGAGATCGTAAAGCCGAAGGACTTGGTTCGATAGGTATAATCCCTAAGCATAGTAGTTTAGAACAACTATGTGTCTGGTTAGTTATCGTTTAGCTTCGATTTAAGCGGTTAGTCGATGTTTGTACACTAAACAAGTTCGTTTTTGAAAATTCCGCCTCCCCACAAGTACTGGGGTGTTGTACATCGACTTACAGTGGTATCAGAGCCTCGCTAAACAATAAATAACTTTATTGCAAATTTGTACGAATTTCGAACGGAAAAAACGAAACCGGAAAACCCCGAACTGTCATGTTTCTGTCGAAATTTAAATGAAGTCTAAAAATTTTTCAGGGTTGTTCAGAAAGCTTGAAATGCATCCGGGAGAACACCCAAGAAAATTGGGCGCATGACTCTGCTAAAGCGCCGCGGAAGCGCGGCGGATCCTACACGATCCGCCGTGGATCCGCCGCCTAGTTGCCGAGTCATGAACTCAAATTTCTTGTGTGGGTCCCCTGTGATATTTGGTATTTTCTGGTAATTTTTAATTTTGCTCAGGTTTCAAGTTTACAGAGCAGTATTGGAGCAATATTAAATGCGTTTAATCGATCGAAATTGTACAGTATTTGCATATTGGATTATATCTGTGATTGTATAATGTGTTCGTAAACCTCCCCTAACTGCTAGTATGTCTGTTGGCAGGGGGTTGCACATTTCTGTAATGGTTTTATCTGTTTGTGCATATGAACTGCATTGGACTGTTGTGGTGTATAGCCGGGGTTATGCAATGGGTTATTATTTAATTCATTTGTTGTAAATGTAATTTGTTGTAATATTATTTTTGCGGGGCACATCCAGGTTGCGGTTGTAGCCACCGTTGTATTATTTCATTTTACTGTTTATGCTCCAAGGACTGACCCAAGGTGGGGTACACAAACTGCCGGACGGGTAGTTTGCCGTACCCGTAGGGGTCGAGGGTGGGGTAATGGCTATTCATCACAACTGTGTTATCCGTCTTTTCTTGCAGGCTCAAAAGAAATACGGATTGCTTGCAAATCCAATTAAGTTCATCTGTGTTCTGGAATGTATATCATTGCGTCAGACGAATGTAAAATATCTATATATATGATAGCTATTTAGACGTCACTTATGTTTTACACCCGCGCTAGCCCAGCCCCCGCTCTGTCGTTAGTTAAGTAACCTAACGGGTGATGACGGGACCCCGTGGCGAATGTGGATGGCATAAGAGGACGTTGTATTTTCGTTGTTTTCTGCAATGATAGGTTAATGATGGGACACATTATCTATAATGCAAAGAAAAACAAACCAAAGTTTAAATCGTTGGAACAGTTTAAAAGAAACCACTCGGTTAATTTTAAAAACAGATATTTTTTAAAATGCGGAGCTTTAACCACTCCTTTTAAAAGCTATCAGGTTCCTTCGGTTATATCAAGTTCACTACGTTCACGGTTTTGCCAAAACCAGTCGTAGCCCTCCGTCATTTCTTATGAATGGTCAATAGTATTCAAGCTATGTTTGTTTGGCCCTTAGTCAAGACATAGTGATTGGTAGCTGCTGGGGTATTCATTTGTTGCATAGATAGATGAGTTGGTTTGGGACACTCGTATTACTTTGTTTGGCCCTTAGTCAAGAGTATATACGGATGGGTTCAAATCAACAGGATAATGATGGGCAGAACTTGACATGTGACTTATGATTTGTTGGCTCTTAGTCAAGATCATAAGAACATGGGGCAAAAATATATATCGGGAATTTCTAAAGAAACTGAAATTTGCAAAGAAATGCATACCATTTGGAGTTTGATGAATGTTGGTAGGATTCCTTCAACATTATCATACGATGATATTTGGATCCCGATCCTACTGTGAGTATATGCTACTTATCAGGATATTCGTCACTTAACGATCAATGCTATAAACCAAGTAGGTGTCCAGAAAAGTGTCAGCGGGGTTATGCCCCTAGAGAAAAGAGGTTATTTAATTAAGGAACTTCACGAAAGCGTTGGAAAACCTCCCTTGAAGTATCGACACTGGCCTGGCTGAACGGTTAAGCAAGTATTGTACGGTGAGAATAGTCCTAGCTAATTCTTCTTTTATGGTTTGAGGAAGGATTCGAGAAACAGTGGGAGCCATCCAGTTTAGATAAACTAAAAACCACTCTAAACTTGCAAGAGCATCATGCTAAAGAGTTTTCTTCTCTCTCTCCTAATTACAACGACCCTGAAAATGACTGGACTTAAGTTACTTTTAGAGAAAAATATACTGACAGGGCCAAACTATAAAAATTGGCTGCGGAATGTCAAAATGGCTTTGATCTATGACAGATTGGGGTACATCCTCACCGCTACGGCACCTGCTGTCCCTGGTCCCAAATCCAGCAATGCGGATAAGGAAATCCGCAAAACCTGGGATTTAGATTGCGCGAAAGCCAAGTGCATCGTGCTTGCCTCAATGAACAATGAACATCAGAGGAGGCACGAGGATATGTCCCTAGATGGCATATTTCTCCATACAAATGAGCTTTATGGAGAGCAATCTCGTATAGCAAGATACGAGACCTCTAAGAACTTGTTTCGAGCGAGGTTGGCTGTCGGGTCATCGGTAGGTGAACATGTCCTAAAGATGATCGGCTATATTGAAGAGCTCGCAGACCTTGGGACGACTTTGGATAATGAGCTCTATACAGACCTTATTCTCCAGTCCCTTCCTCCCACCTACGCCCAGTTTATCCTCAACTTCAACCTTCAAGGAAAAGAAGTTGAACTTGCGGAACTCCTGAACATGTTAAGGAGTGCAGAGGGCACCTTGCAGAAGGCAAGGGAAACACCCGCTATGTTTGTTGGCGGTGCATCTTCTTCCGGGTCCAAGGCTAGGGCCAAAGGAAGGAAGAAGAAGGCCGCACACAGACCTAGAGGAGGTGTTAGTAAGGTGGGAGGGAAGGGAAAGAAAAAGTTTGCGGTACCGGTAGTGGGCCAGGATGAGTCCTTCCATTGTCACAGGAAAGGGCACTGGAAGAAGGATTGCAAGGCGTGGAACGCCAAGAACCAGGAACCGAAGCAAGCTGTGGCTTCGACTTCAGGTGTGTTTGTAATTGAGAATTGTCTGTCGATCAACTCTACTTCCTGGGTATTAGATACCGGATCAGGATCTCATATTTGCAATTCATTGCAGGCACTGAGAAACCATAGAGTGCTGAAGAAAGGTGATATGACCCTAAAGGTTGCTAACAGAGCTAGCGTGGGAGCTGCGTCCGTCGGGGATTATCACCTAGGATTGACGAGTGGACACATTTTGGTTTTACATAACTGTTATTTTGTACCAAGCTTAACGTGTAATATCATATCAGTTTCCTTGTTATCAAATAAAGGTTATGATTTCACGTTTGTAAGAGATGTTGTTAACATCCACCTTAATCATGGTTTGATTGGGTCCGGTACTCTAAATAACGGTATATATGTTTTAAACCAACTCCAAATTTTCAATGTCCAGAACACACTAAAAAGAAAGTCTCCAGATTTAAATAAAGCTTTCTTATGGCATTGTAGATTGGGTCACATCAATGAGAGAAGGTTGACTAAGTTGCATAGAGAAGGATATTTGGACTCGTTCGATTATCAAACTTATGACACTTGTCAATCCTGTCTCAAAGGAAAGATGACAAAGACTCCATTTACTGGACAAGGAGTAAGAGCGAGCGAGCTCTTAGGACTCTTACACAGCGATGTATGTGGTCCAATGTCTACACATGCGAGAGGTGGTTGTTCCTACTTCATTACTTTTACAGATGATTTCTCTAGGTTTGGACATGTCTTCTTAATGAAGCATTAATCCGAGGCCTTTGAGAAATTCAAGGAATACAAGAGTGAAGCGGAAAACCAAACAGGCAAAAGTAGTAAGACACTGAGATCTGATCGAGGTGGAGAATACTTAAGTGCCGAGTTCCTAGGTTACCTAAAAGAAAAAGGAATTCTCTCTCAGCTTACTCCTCCATGCACTCCATAGCACAACAGTGTATCGGAGAGACGGAATCGAACCCTATTAGATATGGTACGATCCATGATGAGTAATGCTGAGTTACCGCGATCTTTCTGGGGTTATGCGCTAGAATCAGCGGCATATCTTTTAAACCAGGTCCCAACCAAGACTGTGCCTACCACACCATATTAGATGTGGAGTGGGAAGAAACCCTGTCTAAAACATTTTAGGACATGGGGGTGTCCAGCTTTTGTAAAAAAGCAGCATGTGGATAAGCTCGAGGCACGCTCAGTACTGTGTAAGCTTGTGGGATATCCAAAGAACTCCAAGGGATATTATTTCTATTACGCAGAGGAACAAAAGGTTTTTGTTTCTCGTCATGCCCACTTCTTAGAAACTGAATTTTTAGAAAATCAGAAGAGTGGGAGCGCAATAGAACTGGAAGAAATTCCAGAACCACAAGCTGTTACTGAAAGTTTGGTAGAACCAGAGGTTCAAAAAGAACAGAACATTCCCGCACCCCTCCGCAGGAGTAGTAGGCCGTCTCATCCGCCTGAGAGATACTACGGTTTTCTCATAGATGGGGATAGAGAGGATTGCATCATAGATGATGATGAACCTACTGACTTCCAGCAGGCCATCCAGAGCGGCGACTCGGTACGATGGCTAGATGCAATGCGGTCCGAAATGGAGTCCATGTACACCAACAAAGTATGGACTTTGGACTTTGCTCCAGATGGGGTAAAACCCATAGGATGCAAATGGATCTTCAAGAAAAAGATTGGTGTAGATGGACAGGTGGAAACCTATAAGGCTAGACTTGTTGCAAAGGGTTTTCGTCAAAGACCTGGTTTGGACTATGACGAAACTTTTTCTCCAGTGGCTATGCTCAAATCCATTCGGGTCCTTCTTGCTATTGCTGCGTTCCATGATTATGAAATCTGGCAGATGGACGTAAAGACGGCTTTTCTGAATGGAAAGTTAGAAGAGAGCGTCTATATGGATCAGCCAGAGGGTTTCAATCAGAGTGGGAGCAGCGGGAAAGTATGCAAGCTGCTTAAGTCCATTTATGGACTAAAGCAGGCATCACGGAGTTGGAACATCTGTTTTGATGAGACAGTCAAAGAATATGACTTTATCAAAAATCCAAATGAACCGTGCATATATAGTAAAGTTGTAGCCAGAAGTGTCGTATTCCTCGTCTTGTATGTGGATGACATTCTATTGATAGGAAATGACATTCCTATGCTACAATCTGTCAAAGGATTCTTGTCACACAGGTTCTCCATGAAAGACCTGGGTGATGCCTCTTACATTCTGGGGATCCGGATCTATCGTGATAGATCCAAGAGGATGTTGGGACTTTCACAGTCCAGGTATATCGACACTGTACTGAAAAGATTCAGTATGGAAGATTCTAAGCGCGGTAATCTACCGGCTTGTCACGGAATCACCCTCTCCAAAGAGATGTCTCCCAAGACTGATTTGGAAAGCGAACACATGTTTATTATACCCTACGCTTCTGCGGTAGGCTCTATAATGTATGCGATGTTGTGCACCAGACCAGATGTAGCTTACGCACTGAGCGTGGTAAGCCGGTATCAGTCAGACCCAGGGGAGAAGCACTGGATAGCAGTAAAGAACATTCTCAAGTACCTGAGAAGGACTAAGGAGATGTTTTTGGTTTACGGCGGAAAAGACCTCAGGTTGGAGGCCTTTGCTGATTCCGGCTTCCAGAGTGATAAGGACGATTCCAAGTCCATGTCGGGTTATGTCTTTACCCTCAATGGAGGGGCGGTGTGCTGGAAGAGCTCCAAGCAGGACACCGTTGCTGACTCGACGATGGAAGCGGAGTATATAGCTGCTTGCGATGCCGTAAAAGAAGCAGTCTGGATGAAGAAGTTCCTAACAGAACTTCAGGTGGTTCCTACCATAGTTGATCCAATACCTCTGTATTGCGACAACAACGGAGCTATAGCTTTAGCAAAGGAACCAAGGTCCCATCAGAAGTCCAGACACATCTTGAGGCGGTATCACCTGATCAGGGAGATCATTGATCGTCAGGAGATCGAGGTTCGGAGAGTTGCTTCTGAAGAGAACATTGCTGATCCATTCACGAAGGCCCTACCTCAGATTCAGTTCGAGAGGCTACTCGAGATCATCGGTCTACGATATGCCAGTACATGGCCCTAGTGCAAGTGGGATATTGTTAGTGTTTATGCCCTAGAAGGCCATTACTGTATCATACTAGTTTGTATATTACTTAATGGAAGCTTGGGATATTCACATTATATAACAGTCTTGCTAAACATGGTAGTATGCTACTTGGTTTTTCTATCTTAATATGTGAGTGTACGTATTGATAGAGCTCTTAGGATCTTGCTTGTCTACCAGCGTTGTGATGGCAGTCACACTAGTGGGGGCTGGGTAGTCTACAAGCACATCCTTATTCAGGTCCCTGGTCGTTGGATTATCGAGACAGAGCATCGATACTCCGGAGTAGACTAGTGTGTACGCTTCTCATCCCAGTTGGGGAGATGGTCTGTCCCACAGCCGTCAGTACGTCGTACTGGAGATAGTATGCAGGTGCTCGTTAGGTTACGGGTACACCGGACAGGACTCACAGGGAACTGTTGGTTGGTTTTGTACCAGTCGTCAGTGAACAGTTCCCAGGTGACATGAGTACAGCATAGTCCGCAGACTTGACACTGCTACTTCGCCTCGAGTGTGTCCCACTGTTCTTAGATTGCTACCCTACCACGGCTCAAAGGAATCGTGCAAACAGGTAGCAGTTGGTTGCAGTCCCGAGCACTTGGAGGCAGTGGCGGTTAGACAGGATTCGTCCCTCCCGGTATTGGGAGTAGATATTGCGCTGTGTCAGAGAGCCATTACGCAAAGTCCCTGGCCAGGGCAAGCGAGATTTGCTGGTAGGTTCCAGTAGTTTCTCAGGGTGTAATGGGCTTCGCTCCGACACGACTTATACCGCTATTAGGGGACTGACGCTTGCCGCCCCCTAGGCCCGATATGCGATAGTCTTGGACGAACGGACCGGACTGTATCGGAGATTGTCACAGCAGGCTCAGTAGGAGTTTGGATGGGTTTCCTCATCGACCTTCTTATCGACAACTACCTGGGGACCGTTACGTACAGCTAGTGCCGCTTGCGGTCTGTGGTTAAACCCACTGCCAGCGTAGTAGTCGAGTCTCTAGAGTCCCACACAGAGAGTTTCCTACTCCAGGCGAAACGATATAGAGGTCGTATGGTTTTACGACAAAGGGTTCGGACGCATACGTGTGTTTACGCACGTACGACTTTCGGACAGTATTTACCAGTCGGCTTTGGTTTAAGCCAGTTACTGGTATCCGGTTATTGGATTTTTACAGTCTAAAGTTTTTCCGTATTTTTACGGACCGGAGGGGCGTTCTCGTAATTACACGAGAAGCTTCTAGAAGATGGTGACTAAGGAGGTTTAGGTGGCATATACATTGAATGAGATTAGTGAGTCATGAGAGTGATTCATCATGGTCATTGATGCATCATAAATGCTTAATGACTCATGACAATGAATCACCATTAGATATTTGTGAAGCATGCTTATTCATCACTTATTTTCTTTTCTTGATAAAAGAGAATGCTTCATTTATATTATGATAACTTACTATTCTCACTTCATAATATCATTCACATTCTCTCTCCTCAAGCTCACTCTCTTCAAACCCTAATCCTCACCTCTCATGTATTGAGAACAAGGATTAGTTAGACTAAACAATCCATAACCCTCACTCTATCTCATCTATCTTCTTTGATTAGCAATCCAAGAAGGTTAGTTGCCTCAAGTTTTGAGGCTAAGCTTGGAGTTTTGCTCTCGGGTGGATCATCTACTACATCGAGAAGGCCGAGGAGGACGAGGAGATCGTAAAACCGAAGTACTTGGTTCGATAGGTATAATCCCTAAGCATAGTAGTTTAGAACAATTATGTGTTTGTTTAGTTATCGTTTAGCTTCGATTTAAGCGGTTAGTCGATATTTGTTCACTAAACAAGTTCGTTTTTGAAAATTCCGCCTCCCCACAATTACTGGGGTGTTGTACATCGACTTACAGTCAGGGCACAGTGATTGGTAGCTGTTGGATTTTCATATGTAGCATAGATAGATGCGTTGGTTTGGGATAGTCGTATTACCTTGTTGACCATTGTCAAGGGTATATACGGGTGGGTTCAAATTAACCTGGACAATGATGGGTAGAACTTGGCATGTGACTTATGATTTGTTGACCTTCGTCAAGGTCATAAGAGCATGAGGAAAAAATCCACATCGGGAGTTTATAAGGAAATTGAAACTTGCTAGTATTGCATTGCATTTGGAGTTTGATAATGTTGGTAATATTCCTTCAGCATTATCGTACAATGATATTTGGATCCCGATCCTACCGTGAGTATCCGCTACTACTCGGGAGATTTTTTCACTTAACGATCAATGCTGTAAAATAAGTAGGTGTCTAGAACAGTGTTAGCGGGGCTACGCCTCCGGGGAAAAGATGTTATTTAATTAAGGAACTTCGCGAAAGCGTCGTAAAACCTCCCTCGAAGTACCGACACTAGCCTGGCTGAATGGTTAAGAAAGTATTGTACGGTGAAATAAATCCTGACTAATTCTTCTTTTATGGTTTGAGGAAGGATTCGAGAAACAGTGGGACCATCCTGTTTAGATAAACCAAAAAGCAATCTAAATTTGCAAGAGCATCAGGATAAGTGTTTTCTTCACTCTCTCTTAATTGCAGCGACTAAGTGACCAGACATAGGTTACATCTAGGTAATAAAATGACTGAATCTGACTATAATGACTGGCAAAGGTCTTTACAGATGTCCATTACCTATGACAAGCTGGGACACCTCTTCACTACTCAAAACCCTGGCGTCTCAGGTCCAGTTTCCACCGTCACGGATGATGATATCCGTAAGACATCGGAAAAAAGACTGTGCGAATGCCAAGTGCCTCGTGTTGGCTAAAGTTGATGGTGCAAATCAGAGGCAACATGAGAAGATGGACTTAGCTTCCATCTTCCTCAATAACAAAGATTTATATGGAGAGCAATCTATTATCGCAAGATATGAGATCTCGAAGGAATTGCTTCAAGCGAGGTTGGCTATCGGCTCATCTGCAGGGGACAGCGTCCTTACAGTGACTAGATGTATTGATCAGCACACGGACCAGAAGACCATGTTGGGAAACATGTCATATGTTGACTTGTTTCTATAGTCCCCACCCTCTAATTGCACACTGAAGGAAACCAGGCGGGTAGATGGAAAGTGAAGGGAAAAAGTTTCGGGACTAGATATAGGGAAGGAGGGACGTCCCTATTATTGCAGGAAAGGACATTGGCAGAGGCATTGCTGGGCTTGCAAAGCCAGTAGCTAGGATTCGATGCATGTTGTGGCTTCGGTTTCGGGTGCGTTTGTAATAGAAAACTGTATGTCAATTAACGATACTTCCTGGGTACTAGATACCGGATCAGGATCTCATATCTGTAATTCATTATAGGCTTTGAGAAATCGTAGAGTTATCCGGTTAGGTGATATAACTCTCAGAGTTGCGAACGGAATGAGCGTAGACGCTGAATCCGTAGGGGAATATCATCTAGGATTGACAAGTGGGCAGATATTGATTCTATGTAACTGTTTGTATGTACCTAGTATGGCATGTAATATCATATCTATATCCTTACATTCATTGGAAGGATATGATTTTACATTTGTAAGTGATGTGGTCCACATCCACCTAAATCAAGTTCTGATTGGGTCAGGTAAATTAGATAACGGTATATACATACTAAATTAAGCTCAGGTTTTCAGTATCCAGAACACACTAAAAAGAAAGTCGCCGGAATTAAATTAGGCTTTCTTTTGGTATTGTAGACTGGGTCACAACAATGAAGCATGATTGGCGAAGTTACATAGAGAGGGATATTTGAATCCGATCGAATATCAGACTTATGCTACTTGTGAATCTTGTCTTGTGGGAAAGATGACAAAGACTCCGTTTATTGGACATGGGGTGAGAGTGAGCGAGCTCTTGGGACTTATACACAGTTATGTGTGTGGTCCAATGTCTACACATGCGCGAGATGGCTATTCCTATTTCATTACTTCTACGGATGATTTCTCTAGGTATGGACATGTATTCTTGATGAAGCATAAATCCGAGGCCTTTGAGAAATTCTGGGAATACAAGAATGAAGTGGAAAAACAAACAGACAAAAGTATTAAGACACTGAGATCTGATCGAGGTGGTGAATACTTAAGTGCTGAGTTCCTGGGCTACTTAAAAGAGAATGGAATTCTCTCTCAGCTTACTCCTCCATACACACCAAAACACAACGGTGTATCGGAAAGGAGGAATCGAACTCTTTTGGATATGGTTCGTTCCATCATGAGTAAGGCTGAGTTACCGCGATCCTTCTTGGGTTATGCACTAGAATCAGCTGAATATCTTTTGAACAAGGTTCCAACCAAGACTGTGCCTACCTCACCATATCAGATGTGGAGTGCGAAGAAACCCTGTCTTAAGTAGCTTAACACATGGGGATGTCCAGTTTTCGTAAAAAAGCAGCATGCGGACAAGCTTGAGGCGCACTCAGTACTGTGTAAGATTGTGGGATACCTTAAGAACTCCAGGGGGTATCTTTTCTATTACACAGAGGAACAAAAGGTTTTTGTTTCTTAGCGTCCCCACTTCTTGGAAACTGAATTTTTAGAAAATCAGATAAGTGGGAGCTCAATAGAACTGGAAGAAATTCCAGAACCGCAAACTATTACTGAAAGCTTGGTAGAACCACAGGTTTCAGAAGAACCGGACATCCCAACGCCACTCCGCAGGAGTAGTAGGCAATCTCATCCGCCCGAGAGATACTACGGTTTTCTCATAGACGGGGATCGAAAGGATTGCATCATTGACAATGATGATCCTACTTGCTTTCAGCAATCCATTCAGAGCGGTGACTCAGTAAAACGGCTGGATGCAATGCGGACCGAAATGGAGTCCATGTACACCAACAAAGTTTGGACTTTGGACATTGCTCCAGAAGGGGTAAAACCCGTAGGCTGCAAATGGATCTTCAGAAAGAAGATTGGTGTAGATGGGCAGGTTGAAACCTTTTCTCCAGTGGCTATGCTCAAATCCATACGGATTCTTCTTTCCATTGCTTCCTTCCACGATTATGAGATCTTGCAGATGGACGTAAAGACGGCTATTCTAAATGGTAATTTAGAAGAGTGTGTCCATATGGATCAGCCGGAGGGTTTCATTCAGTGTGGGAGCAGCGGTAAAGTGTGCAAGTTGCTTAAGTCCATTTATGGAATAAAGTAGGCATCGCGGAGTTGGAACATCTGATTTGATGATACTGCCAAAGAATTCGGGTTTATCAAAAATCTAGATGAACCATGCTTTTACAGTAAGATTGTAGGGAGAACTGTGGTATTCCTCGTCTTGTATGTGGACGACATTCTCTTAATAGGAAATGGCATTCCTATGCTACAGTCAGTCAAAGGATTCTTGTCACACAGGTTCTGCCTCCTACATTCTGGGGATCCAAATCTATCGTGATAGATCTATGAGGATGTTGGGACATTCACAGTCCAGGTACATCGACACCATACTGAAACGATTCAATACGGAAGATTCAAAGCGCGGTAATCTACTGGATTGTCACGGAATCATCCTCTCCAAAGAGATGTCTCCTAAGACTGATTTGGGAAGGGCTCACTTGTCATCAATACCCTACACATCTGCGGTAGGCTCTATAATGTATGCGATGTTGTGTACCAGAGCAGATGTAGCATACGCATTAAGCGTTGTAAGCCGGTATCAGTCAAACCGAGAAGAGAAACGCTGGATACTAGTAAAGAACATTCTCAAGTACTTGAGAAGGACCAAAGAGATGTTCTTGGTGTATGGCGGAAAAGACCTCCAGATCGAGGCCTTTGCTGAGTCCAGCTTCCAGATTGACAAGGATGACTCCAAGTCCATGTCGGGTTATGTCTTCACCCTCAATGGAGGGGCGGTCTGTTGGAAGTGCACCAAATAGAAAACCATTGTTGACTCGACAATGGAAGCGAAGTACATAGCTGCTTGCGATGCCGCAAAAAAAGTTGTCTGGATGAAGAAGTTCCTCACAGAACTTCAGGTGGTTCCTACCATTGTTGATCCAATACCGCTGTATTGCGACATCAACGACGCTATTGCATTAATGAAGGAACCCAGGTCCCATCAGAAGTCCAGGCATATTTTAATGCGGTACCACCTGATCAGGGAGATCGTAGATCGCCGGGAGATCGTAGAACGCCGGGAGATCGAGGTGAAGGGAGTAGATTCGGAGAATAACACTGCAGATCCACTCACGAAGGCCATCCCTCAGACACAATTCGAGAGGCTGATCGAGATGATAGGTCTTTGATACGCCAGTACATGGCCCTAGTGCAAGTGGGAGATTGTTAGTGTATATGCCCTAGAGGCCATTACAGTATCATACCAGCTTGTATATTACTTAATGGATGCTTGGGTTATTCACAGTTGTATTGACAGACTTCCTCAAAATGGTAGTATGTTACTTGGTTTGTTTCTACTTCAATATGTGCATATGTTTCTTTTAGCATATTGCTTATACATATTAGTGGAGCCCTTAGGATCTTTGCTTGATTACGAGCATTGTGATGGCAGTCACACTAGTGGAGGCTGGGTAATCTACAAGCACATCCTTGTACAGGTCCCTATCCGTAGGATTATCGAGACAGGGCATCGATATTTCGGAGTAGACTAGTGTATACGGTTCTCATCCCAGCAGGGGAAATGGTCTGTCCCACAGCCATTAGTACGTCGTACAGGAGATAGTATGCTAGTGCTCGTTTGGTTACGATACACCGCACAGGACTCTTCGGAAACTACTGGTTGGTACTATACCTATCGTCAGATAGCAATTCCCAGGTGACATGAATACAATTTAGTCCGTCGACTTGATACTGCTACTTCGCCTCGAGTGTATTCCCACTGTACTTTGATTTCTACTCTACCATGGCTCAAAGGAGTCGTGCAAATAGGTAGTAGTTGGGTGTAGTCCCGAAGCACTTGGAGGCAGTGGCGGTTAGACATGATTCGTCTCTCCCATTATTGGGGGTTGATATCGCGCTGTGTCTGGAGAGCCATTACACAAAGTCCTTGGCCAGGGCAAGCGAGATTTACTGGTATGTGTTATAGTTGTTTCTCAGGGTGTTTTGGGCTACACTCCGACACGACTTATAACGCTATTAAGGGTCTGACGTTTACCGCCCCCTTGGCCCGAAATGCGATACTCTTAGACGAATAGACGAGACTGTATGCAGATTGTTACGTTCAGGCTCAGTAGGAGTTCGGATAGGTTATCCTCATCGGCCTTCTTATCGACATCTACCTGGGGACCGTTACGTACAGCTAGTACCACTTGCGGCCTGTGGTTAAACCCACTGCCAGCGTAGTGTCGAGTCATTAGATTCCTATATAGAGAGTTTCCCTGCACTGGGCAAAAGTTGAAGAGGCCGTATAGTTTTGCGGCAGGGCTACGATCACTTACGTGCACTTATGCATGTACGATGTTCGGGCGGACAATACTATTGGGCTTTGGTTTAAGCCGGATCCTAATATTGTATAGATGGATCAGTTTTGTCTTCTAGTATTCGTGTTCTACGGATTGTGGATGCGGGTGTGTACGAACGGATGTGAGGAACGAAGAAGGAGATGCCTCATTAGGGTTTTGACCATTGACTTGATTAGAACCTTTATGAGGTGGAGGATAATGTTTACTAATCTTTTATTAACAATAATTGTGTCATGGCAAATTGGGTTTGACCATTTGATGTTGTTGACTTCTGTTGACTTAGATATTTTTTTTAAGCACTAGATATTTTTGCTTAGCATTTATTATGACATAATAATGGTCAAATCAACATAGCCATCACAATTATAATGATAAAAGTATTAGTTTTCTTTTTCCATGGCTCATTATCTCATTCTCTTTCTCTTTTATAAAAAGAGAGCTCTCATACAAGCTCTTCTTCTTCTTCCTCACTAGAAAAAACTCTTAAGCTCTCATGTGTTAAGAAAATTAGAGTTTAAATAGACAAACAAATCCATCTTCAAACTCTACATCACCTAGGACATCAAGCTTAGCATAATTGTTTCCCTAGTTACCTCAGTTCTTGAGTTGGAGCTTGTACTATAGACTCTCGGGTGGATCGTCTTCGACTCAAGAAGGTCGTAGAGGTGGCCGCGATCTGGATCGATCCTCAGAGCCCACGTAGATGAGGAGGGCAGCGGAGAAGACCCGATGGACCGGTATTATGAGGTGTAATCTTCTAGCAGAGTAAATAGAACCTCTTGTTAGTTTGATAGAAATGGTTTAGCAAAGATCCTCATGGTAGTCTATGTTACCTTGTAAGAAAATTTTGATTTTTACCTATTCCGCCTCCCCGTAAACTATCGGGGTATGTAACATAGACTTACAATGGAGCCATAACATAAATGTCTATGTCTCCAAAATATCTTAGTCAACAAAAAATATCTCAAGTCAACATAATTTCACAATAAACAAAACCCCTAAGAATGCTAGAATAGTAACCATAGGTCACTAATTAGCCATGCCACCAAAAATTCAATAAACACCTCATCCTACACCATAATAACCTTTTAATCGAAAAAGGACTAAACCATGATGAGATGTAATCTTCTAAAAGTAATCTTGTAATAAATTATAAGAATACCCCACAACTGTTATACATACCCGCATCCGTATTCTGAAGAATACGAATAAAATGAGACGAAAATAATCCAACAATATAAGACTAGGATCCAGCTTAAACCAATGTCCACTAGTATTATTCTTCCGAAAATCATCTGTGCACAAGTACACGTATGTGACTGAACCCAGCCGTAAAACCATACAGCGACTACAATTTTTCTCCCAAAGCAGGGAAACCCTCTGTGTGGGAATCTAAAGACTCGTCAATATGCTGGAAGTGGGTTTAACCACAAGTACGTGAGCAGCACTAGCTGTAGGTAACGGCTACCCAAGTATTGAGCGAAAGGGCGACCGACAAGCAAACTCATCCTGAAACCCCTACTGAGCCTGATAGTGACAATATCCGTACTGTCCGGTCCATTCGTCTATGAGTATCGCATAACGAGTCTACAGGGATGGATAAAGTCAGACCCCTAATAACCCAACATTTAGTGTTGGTATGAAACCTATCACCACCTGAGAAACTACCGATCCTAACTCAGTAATTCTCGACTACCTTGGCCAAGGATTTCTGGTGATGGCCACCCGTGCACACCGCGACATCAACCCCTAATACCGGGTGAGACGAATCCCCTGACGATCCACTCACTGCTTCCATGTGTACCCAACTAAAAGTTGTTTGCACGACTTCTTTGAGCTGTGGTAGAGTAGTAATCAAAGCACAGTGGGTACTCACACGAGACAAATGACAATCTTAGGTCGATAGACTCACCTGTACACATGTCACCAGAGAACTGCTATCTGACAATAGGTATAATACCAACTAGCATGTTCCCGGTGAGTCCATCCGGTGTACTCCAATAAGCACTTGTATACATCTTAGCTGAACTAACTAACACCAATGGCTTGTGAGACTGGCCGCCGCCCCTCGTCAGGGTCTCGATCAGTATACACTGGTCTACTCTTGGTGTATCGATGCCCAGTCTCGAAACTCCCATGACTAGGGACATTTGAAGGATGTGCTTATAGACCACCCAGCTCCCACGTATATGATCGCCATCATTCTGCTGACAGTCAATCAAGAATCTTATGGGCTCTATCAATATATAATAGTGATCTGTAATGCCACTAAAAGCATTTACACGATGATAATGACAAACCAGATAGCGTACTATCTTCTCGAATAAGACTGTTCTACCGGTATAGGTCCTCCCTCAATTATTGCAATCACGTGCCTGCGATCCAATAATTGTCTTGAGGGCACTATAACCAACAATCTCCCACTTGCACTTAAGGCTAATTATTACGGTGTCGAATAGTCAAAACTTGGGTGATACCGAACACCCAACTTCTCTAGTAATCAGTTTCCCAAAACTCGTTTGTAAAACTATTGCGTTCGAGAAATAGCCTCAGTGAGTGGATCCGCTCCAATATTTCTTTCTATGTCTCTCATTATCTCAAGTTCGAGGGGAATGACATCTCCCGAAATGAGCAATACCTGTCTTAGAATATGTCTGGATATCTGATGGGACCCAGTTCGCAAATGAACTCCAAATCTAGTAAACTTCTTAGACTGTATCGTCCACTGAATTTAATCAGTATCCTACGCCATGCTTCCCTCAGTATCCGCATGTACCATCAGTCCAAACTACAGCCCCTCAAAAGTGGGAAAACTATAACTTTGACAGTCACTTTGTCATCTAGGTCATCTTGGAAACATGGAAAGATAACCGTCTCCCGAAGGAGGCTGTTGTTACCACATCCAAGAACATCCACTTATGTTCTTAAATTGCATCCGAATGTTTCTCCAGGATTGGATTAATATATAAACTTGCCGCAGCTAGCGCAAAAACAATATCAGGTGTGGTACTTGAAATCTCATGATTGACTCAATTGCCTAAGCAAGTGATATGCCAATCAGGCACATCCCTCTCCCCTTTAGTATGTAAGACACCTTTAAAGAGGGCGAATCCATCACCTGCAGGTACACCACCATTCGAAGAGTCGTCCATTCTAAAACACCTTTAGAATAGTGTCAAAATACCTAGATTAGGAAACTACCAAAATCTAGATCTAAAACCCTAGATCTAGTAACCAGAATGCCTGATATAATATCTATATCATATGTGGAGAAACCACTGTGTGGCAACCACAGTATAACCGATCGTAGTATAGGAATTATACTTCCTATAAAGTGTATGTCATCCAAATACCAGGACATCACACCCTACTACCTTGTTAACAGATCCATCACCAATTCTAATGAAGTCAAAGCATTTGATTATTATATCAAAAATAGATGATCTATCTCCGCTATAGCTGCTTTAGTATATAAATAGATACAAGCTACTTGTCCACTATGCTTCCGCTGCTCCCAATGACTTTAAAAACCCTCTGGCAGAGTCATATACACGTGCACTTCTAAAGATAGTTTTGAACGACGCTATAGTCATCCTCCTGGGGGTCTCATAGTCTAGAATAGCAGTAATGGCATGTCTGGGTAAACAAGAACCTCCCTGTCACCGTTTTTGAGGATACCAAAGTACTTCTAAGACGCTTGAGATTACCTACCATATCTGCGGAGTGGCTATTGGAATGTAAAACCCGAATGAATCTTTAGGTTCTATTTAATTTTCAGTAATCGTATTTAGTTCTGGAATCACTTTCAATTCTACCATACTCCCACTACTGCTTTCTAAAAAAGTCCATTTTGCTAAAACTGTGGCGAGTCAAGAACAATATCACTATTGATCTTTCAGATGGTAGAAAGTTATCCCTCGTCATAGCCTGGGATACCCCACAAACTGCCATTACTGAAACGTGCCATGAGTATGTCCAGAGTTTGGTTTTAGGCATAAGCCGGACAAGTCCATATACCTTAACATCGTTAAGATTTGAACCATTCTATATACAATATAGAAACAGAGGCACTAATTTAATTGGAACCAGATTCAAATCACGCAACTGTCTCCAGTGCCTGGCAACCAAATGGAGAAAGGCTGATTAGCATTACTCAACTAGGAGTGCATCCAGATATGAGTAACCTGAAAGAGAAACAAGTTCTCAAAACCATTACTATCAACTGAATTCCAAACACACATATCTATATCTTCGATCACCTTGAAAAATCCCGATACTTGCAACACATGGTTCTCTACTTTATTCTTATACCTATAACTTTTCAAAACATGGACCTTGTATTTCTATGAAATACTTGTCTAAAAACTAAAGAGGTCACAAGTAAACAGAATATAGTACGATTACCAATCCCTTTGTCATAATTATCACGACCAGAAATGTCACATGACTGGCACTTGAATCATATGAAGTCTATAGGACCCCATTTAATTCAAGTAAGCCAAAATTACAGAAATCTAAACCATTTGAAAAGAGAGAGAAGGAAAATTTAGTTTGAAAGCAAGTAGTCTAATAACATAAGCCGAAGTATGAATTTTTAAAACATCAAGTCTTTTCTGAAAATTTCGGCAGAGTCTCCTTTGTAAATACTTGCCCTAAACGGGTACAACACATGAAATATATATAAATGATAAAAAGCATCCACAAGTGGGAGCTAGCTCTTCGCCAATTGGCGGTCACAACCATGTAAGAAATATAATATACAACGCCGAAAGGCGAGGGTCAAAACTTAAAAGAAACCCAATATCATCAAGAAAACCATAATAATATAGCGCGCGACTCTAAGGCCGAAAGAATATACAACTGGTCTTCTAAGTCTAATAAATATACAAGTCTAGTTGAAGGAGTTTACTAGATACAACTGAAAATAAATACAGTACAATGGTGGTCACAATACAAGTGAACCCACCTACCAAAGCAATTACTCGGAAGTTAGCAGTGTGCCAGCAAAGCCGTAATGAAACCTGTATGGCAAAACCTGCAAGAACTGTTGCACAACGGGGGTGAGTTGCCAACTCGCGTGTAGAAAACATCACCGAGCAGAAATTGAATGTATGACTCAATCCTAGGTCATACGATAATAATATACTTTCAAAATAATATCCTGAACCATCTACGCATAAGTAGAATACCATATGCCTATGTCAGTGCCTCAAATAGCAACATATCGTATATATGATGTACGAATGCATTACGAATGAAAACAGAATACATCATGAATGAGAAAAATGTTTCCTTTATTTAGTGAGATTTTAGTATATATAAATCGAGGTATCATCAATGAAATCAACATAAAATCCGTGTCAAGCATCGACACAAACATAAATCCAAATATCCAATATCTCGGGCTCCGGCTATCCGGACTGGCCCATATCATATAGTCTCAATAATTTAAAGTCTTAATATCTCGGGCTCCGGATATCCAGACTGGACCCTGGGCTACAGCTATCCGGACTGGCCCCTCATCAAATCTCACGACTACGTCGGTAACCTCTGGATATCCGCCACGTCAAAAATAACCAGTCGGTAGTGCTCCCCTGCCAGGCTCAACGCCATCATCTGCGACCGTCTTGCCCTGGGGTACCGCAACGGGTTCACCAAGCACCCACAGACGGTTCCTCATCCTCCTCGAATCGTGTGTATGATATCGCTCAAGAGCCTAGAAAACTCATGGTGGACATATCTCATATCATATCACGAGAAAACCGCAACTTGCATTTTAAAATAATAATTAGTCTTTATAAAATCCTTGCGATTTCTTTAAATCCAGAAATCTCATGGAAGATCCGAAATCTCAAAATGAAAGGTCAATAACAGTGAATACCGGCCTCCGGCAATCCGGACCGGCCCATAATATCCCATGGCAAATGAATATATAAATATGCATGGAAAATGACAGTAATAAATGCAATATCTAAATTAGCATATAAAGACATGCCAACTAGTATTATGTCGAAACTAACAGCTCGCAATTTATGCTAATGAAGTAGTATTTTCTAATGTATACGTGGCATAACAATTACCGATGAAGATGTGTGTGAGCCGGCAAGCAGGTGTACGTGTAGTATACGCATCATCGGTAATGGAGCTGGTGACCTGACAGCATTTAATAATAACAATAAAGGTACATTTAAACATGCAATGCGATGCGATAAAAACAACATGAATATACGAGATGAATAGTAAATGCAACAATAAAGAATCTACATTAGATATACGAGTCATACAGTTTGTCATTGAAATAACACGAATCGTGGTGTTTAGAAAATAAGGGCTACGTTGTTTTTAAGAAAGATACATCCTTTGAAGTATCCGTAGTAACTCTTAGCCTGTTTTTATTGTATTCACGATTCGTTGGTTTTGGAAATAAGTATGACTCGAGCCCAGTCTAACATCTACTAAGTAAACTACACGACTAAACTATCAGACTAATCGAAAGGGTAAGGAAAACCATCTAAGTCTGAGTCGATAAATATTTATTGTAGTCGGTGATCCCGCCTCAATAGCGTCACATACAATAAGAATATAATACGACATCCTCGAATAATGAGTGCGGATCTATCATCATATTTATATCTCGTACGGTAAATCCATCGTACGACATCCAAAAATCGGGGTACGGGTCGCCTATCATATATACATCATTATCCGTATGGTATCATTATCACCATATCATGAATAGGGTACTAATCTAAGTCTAGTACACACCGATACCATCAACATATATCTGCGTGTGTATGAGAACACATCGCCTAACGATCCGCTATAATAATATGTCGTATCTCATAACACAACCAAAATCACATCACCGATTTCACGGCATCCAGCTTAATCACATCGACTCGTCTCCAAATATCATATAGTATCGTCATCAAACATGTATACGTACACACAGATATATATATATATATATATACGTACATACTCACATATATATATGTGTATATATATATATACATATCCCCATACACACACAAGAACATCGAATATATGTGTTTGTGCGTGTGTGCAAATCTTTACTCTAGGGTTTCGCGACTAAGAAACTAAACTAAATTACTATATTCCGAATACGCTAACACTAACCCGAAGTCACCTAAGCATTTCTTGCAAAGTATACACATCTCATAAAACACATCAGTATATATATATATATATATATTGATGGCTATAGTGCCCTCAAGGCAATTATCAGAGTCGCGGACTTGTGATTATGATGATTGAATGAGGACCTATACCGATAAAACAGTCTTACTCAAGATGATAGTATGCTATCTGGTTTGTCTTTATCATCATGTACATGTTGATAGAGCCCATAGGATTCTTGCTTGACTGCCAGCATTATGATGGCGATCATATATGTGGGAGCTGGGGTCTATAAGCACATCCTTAAATGTCTCTAGTCGTAGGAGTATCGAGACCGAGTATCGATACTCCAGTGTAGACTAGTGTATATTGATCGAGACCCCGACGAGGGGTGGTGGCCAGGTCTCACAAGCCATTGGTGTTAGTTTGTTCACCTAAGATAGTATACAGGTGCTCATTCGGTTATGAGTACACTGGACGGACTCACCGGGAACCTGCTAGTTGGTATTATACCTATTGTCAGATAGGAGTTACTAGGTGACATGTGTGCAAGTTAGTCTGTCGACCTGAGATCGTCAATTGTCTCGTGTGAGTTCCCTCTGTGCTTTGATTACTACCCTACCACGGCTCAAAGGAGTCGTGCAAACAGGTTTTAGTTGGGTATAGTCCCGAGACACATAGAGGCAGTGATAGGATCGTCTGGGATTCGTCTCTCCCGGTATTGGGGGTTAATGTCGCATTGTGTACGGGTGGTCATCACCATAAATCCATGGCCGTGGTAGATGAGGATTACCGATACAGGATAGATAGTTCTCAGGAGGTGATGGGTTACATGCCGACACTAAATATCGCGTTGTTAGGGGTTTGACTTTATCCACCCCCCTAAACTCGATATGCGATACTCTTAGACGAACAGACCGGACTGTGCGGATATTGTCACTGTCAGGCTCAGTAGGGGTTCAGGATGAGTTTGCTAGTCAGCCACCCTTTCGCTCAAAACCTGGGTAGCCGTTACATACAGCTAGTGCCGCTGACGTGCTTGTGGTTAAACCCACTGCCAGCGTATTGACGGGTCTTTAAAGTCCCACACAGAGGGTTTTCACGATTCAGGCGATATGGTGTACATGAGGTATGTTGATACATACAGGTGTCCGATTAAATATGTGCAAGTGCTGCGCAGACATTAATTGGACGGTTGATAATACTAGCGGTTTAGGATTAAGCCAGTTTATTAAATCAGTGTTTAATTTAATAATTGATATATGTATTTGTATATACGTATTGTAGTATTATTGTTCACTATATGTTTTCTCTCTCGGCTATTCTTCTTTTGGTACGAATACGCGTATATGTATTTCGGTACATGTACCGGGAAATATTCCGTATTTGTATGGAATAGCTTCTAGAAGAAGTTGCCACCTCATTTATATGATCTACCTTTTTGGAAAATCATTTGTTTTATAAATGAGGTGGAATATGTGAGGTGGCATGAGGCATGGTTCATAGCATGGTGCAAAGTATGGTTGTGAATATTTTATTTGATTAAATGGATATGATATTTTCTTTTGGTGAATGAGAGAGGGGGGGTGGGCCGGCCACTCAATCAAGGGGTGGGAGCTTCATTTCATTTGGAAAAACATCACATTATTACACTCTCCACACTAACTCTCTCGTGCTCAAAAAGAAACTTAACCATTTTTCCTTTGTTAATGCAAAAGCCTCATTACCTCCTTCATCTTCTTTTATGGTTGCTCCCATTAGCACATGGATGAGAGAAAAATTGTAGTGATACTTCCATACACCCCCACACTCCATAGCTAGCGACTTTGGAGCGTAGGTTATCTTGTTGGTCGAGATTGGAGCTTGCGCCGTTTCCCTCGGGTGGATCATCGGAGACGAAGGAAGAACGGCAACCAAACCACATCAACGAGTCGCTAGGAGCTTGGAATGAAGACCGAAGGACACGGATCAACTCGGTATAACGATTCCAATTCATAGATAGTTTGCTAGTTTAGGGTTTAAGGTCGATCCGTAAATCGGGTAGCGGTAGCGCCGGTTTCAGAAATTTTTGTTCTGCATTTTGGCCGCGTTTCGACAGCCGGGGCACTGCCGGGACCCTTCATGGTATCAGAGCCACCCTTTAAACCCCTTACTTTAGACGTGCTTAAAAGATTAATCGACGGATTTTACCGAAAACACTATTCGAATTTTCTGTTTGCTGTCGATTTTCAAATTTGGTCAAAAAATTATTTCACATATCTTAAAAATCCGTGCAGGCAAATACAAGGCTACAGAAAAAATTTGAGCTCATGATGCCACTAAAGTGCCGCGGATCCGCCGCATTAACCCCCTTTTAGCGGCGGATCCACGGCCACTTTTTGGCGACGGGCCTTCAATTTTTTACTGTAGCACAGAGACTTGGAATTGTGAAATTTTTCATATTCTGTTTTGGCTCAGGTTTCAGTGAAGTGTTGTTTTGCTATTGGGGCCAATTTGGAATTTAGTCGATCGATATTTTAAGCGTGCGTTTGACAGTACATACATTATATTCTGCGACCGAGAATGTCATTTGATCGGTAAACTCGTCTAGTTGCTATATGTCTTTTAGACGGGTTTGCGAACATGACATTCACGTTGATGTTTGATCAGTCGAAAATACTGCATTTTTAACACGGCAATTTCCCTATCATTTGCACTCATCTAGAAGTGTTCGGTATTCATATTGCACATATTAGCAGAACACCTGTAAAATACCAGATTACCTGTGTTGTATACTAAAACCGGCATTTCTAAGGAAAGTTGTGCGTTTATCATGGCATTGCATCATTTTTGTATAGCGCAACTCTTGTCTTGGAGTCTATGCAGGAAATTCCAGAAGCAATGCCAAAATTGGGAAAAGAGCCGATAAAAGATACGCTAACTCCAAGATGTGAGATATGGTAGTGATATAGAAAGCCCAATAAAATTCAACATATCAGGAAAAGCCCCAAGTCTAAGCCCAAATGAGTACCAGAGATCCAAAGCTACAAGCCTTCAGAAGAGCCGCGGTTCCGCGGCGGGAGCCCGCTTGCGCCGCGGAACCGCGGCGGCTTGATGGCTTTAGATGCCCAGATTTCCTACACGTGTCTTAAATAACGGCTAAATCTTCCAGAACATTTTAGAAATGCCACGTGGCTCATCTAGAAGGCTCGGCTTAACAAACTATTTCTAGAAGGCTCTCTTTAACAAACTTTTGGAGGGCAAATTCAAATTTGAAATCCTAAATCTAGTGTTTTGAGATCTATAAAAAGGGCCTAGATCTAGGGTTGAGGTTGTTCAAGAATCATCCATCATCTTCTAACCACAAGTTGAGTGACACAACTTGTGCCTCAAAACCCTAATCCCAATTCAAAAATCAAAATCAAGATCCCGAGTACCTTTCAAGCAAGAAGCCTTCAACATTTAGAAAGCGACGCCGGATTTCATCGGAGCAAGAGATCCAAGGAGATCCGCGACTCAAGGAGCCGAGCGAAGCCTAAATCGACGATCTAGTTCCTTCCTTTTGTAAATTCAAGAGAGTTGTAACGAAATTTGTCGATAAATAAAGGTGAAATTTCTATATCTTGCTTATCTTTTAATTTTAGCATTATGATTCGATCTCAATTTGTGATTGCGTTTGTTATTATGATGTTTGAGTAAAACTCCGCTCGTATAGGAGTTGTGACGATCAATAGAATGGTGATGATTTAGATTGTTTTACAATTCTTAAATCCTATAACGATCGTAAATTCTTGTGAATCAAATGATCGATGACCTAGTTTCGGGATGATCCTTTCTTGATTGTGTTCACTCGAAACTAGGGAACAAAGATTGATCGTTTGATTGACTAGAAGCTTGAATTTGAACGAGATTCATTGAAAGGACAACGGATAAGACGAGGAAACCCTTGCTTCTTCGCAAAATCCTTAACCTCTATGAATTATCATCGATCTAGTATCAATTCGTTAATGTATAAGAACATGAAATCATTAGATCTCATCACATCTATAGATCCGATCTACTCCTACGAGCTACACATCGAATTTTGATTGCAGGTTTGGAAATCATCACCTCTCACATCTCAATTCTTGTTTTTAATGTTTTCTTGTTATTAGATATAGATTTTTCTAATTCTTGAAATGCAATTTTATAAATCATGAATTGTTTTCATTTCTTTTCCCTAAAGTTTCGACTCATCTAAATCCTAAACACGAACGATTACACTTTCCCTGTGGACGATCCGCACTTACTAACGCGCTACATTCGACACCGTTATTGATTGCGGTCAAAATATTTTTGGTTGTGATTTCTATATAATTTTCCAACTACACATCCGGAAATCGTTTTCAATCAATGTTCTGTGATGTGCTGTGATGTTTGTTGGATCGTCGTGGTGGATAGCAATGGTGCAATGTTAGTACATTTTATTTCATTTGTATATTTGATATTGCGGGGCGAGCGTCCGACATGTGGACTGCCGTCACTGGCAGTTTGTATATTATTCTTTTGGGGCACGACTGGGCTGAGGTCGATGTCACCCTTGTATATTATTTTATTTTCTGTACTAGGATTACCCCGAGGTGGAGTGCACGAATAGACGGATTCTAGAGGGCAACTGGTCCGCATCTCAAGGCATTAAGACGGAGGGAACCTTACTCTAGAATTGGCGGGCTATTCGCCGCATTCGTAGGGGGTATAGGTGACCCAGGAGGGGTGCTCAAGTTACCGGATTCCGTGAAGTGCTGGGTGGTCCATTCACGTTGCTAAAGGGGGCTGCCTCACTTCTACTTTTGGCGGGTAACTTGCCACGCTCGTAGGGGTCTAGGTTTCATTGCACTTGCTATCCACACGACAGGGAACGTCGGGTCTCATTTGCGGCTCAAGTGAAACCCGGGGCTCCAGATTATCCACCATTCTGTGATGTTTCTGTGATGTTGATTTATATCATGCCTGGGACGAATGTCATTTATATATTTATATATACTAGTAGATGTTGTATATGTTTTGCACCCGTGCTAGCCCAGTCCCCGCTCTGTCGTTAGTTAAGTAACCTAACGGGTGATGATGGGGCCCAGTGGCGAATGCGGATGGCATATACGTACATTTTATTTTCGTTCTTTTATGGTGTGATTAATTGATGGGACTACATTGATTCTTATCAATGCAAGGATAAAACAAACCTACTTATATGATGTTGTTGGAACTATGTTTTTAAAAACTGACATTACAGACGTTTTCTTTTGCTTTGCATCATGGTATTCATTTGGAATATCCTGCACCTCATTCGACGAGGCAAAGGCCGAGATCCCTTCATCGGGAGAGACCCCTTGGGTAAAAGTTTGCGTCAACGTAATAACTTCATTATAGTCGATTGTTTTTGTTTTGCATCGTGGTATTCAGTTTGGGATATCCTGCACCCCATTCGACGGGGAAAGAGACGAGATCCCTTCACCGGGAGTGACCTCTTTAGCAAAAGTTTCCGCCACTATATATTTATAAAACCACGTGGATTCCTTCAACGATATCAAGTTCATTACGTTAAAGGTTTTTCGCCAAAAACCAGTCATAGCCCTCCGTCATTTCAGATAGGTATCTCGTAGTATTCGTGCTTTGTACGTTGGTCTCTATCAAGGCATAGTGTACGGTAGCTACGTGATACGTGTCTGTAGCATGGATATGCGATTATCTAGGACAGCCGAATAGTCACGTTGGTCTCTATCAAGGGCTTGTGCGGGTGGATATAGATCAATCTTGGATAATGATGGGTTGAACTTGACTAGCGACTTATGGCACGTTGGTCTCTATCAAGGCCATGAAGTCGTTAGGGGTAAAAAAAATCATATCGGGAGTTTCAAATATACGGAAAACTTGCCAGGCTTGCGCATATCTTCTGGATTGTGGTGACTTGAGTGGCTTCCATTAAGTTATCATGCTATGATAGTGTCACGACCCGAAAATACGGAACATGACCGGCACTTAAACTACGAACGTCTCGAGGCGTACGTAATCTAAGTAAACCGAAAACCCAGAAATCCAAACCAAGAAAATAGTAGAGTGCAGGAAAAACCAACTTAAAGCAAGTAATTTCAATAGCATAAGCCGAATTATGCGGTTTTTAAAACATAAAAAATTTACTGAAAATTTCGGCAGAGTCTCCTTTGTAAATACTGGCCCCCAAACGGGATACAACATGAATAGTATACGAAATCAAGAAAAGGGCATCCCCAAGCGGGAGCTAGCACTTCGTCAATCGACGGTCACAAGCACACAAACAATATAATATACAACGCCAATGGCGAGGATCAAAACTCAAAAGGAAACTCAAAACCACCAGAAATAAATGAGCGACTCTAAGGTCGAAAGAATAAACAACACTGGTCTCTATCTCAAAAAATACATGTTTGGTTGATGGAATTTACTAGATACAACGGAATAATATTATACAAGGTAATATGATGGGTACGATACAAGAAAAAACCCACCTACTAGCAAGCCACCCGGAAATGGAACTGAGCCCGCAAAGCCGTAATGAAACCTGTATGGCAAACCTGCAAGAAACTGGGGCACAACGGGGGTGAGTTGCCAACTCGTGAATAGAAAAACATCTACGAACAGAAATCGCATAAATAACGCAATCCTAGGTCAATGATCATAATATAGCCTCAAAAATGTATATAACATGTAGCCTATAACAAGGCTAGGGTAAATATCTAACCCGAGTGTAATCTCATGTGCCCGTGTCAGTGCCTCAAGTAGCAATATATCATATGAATGAGGTATGAATGCATGAAAACAGAATACATGTATATGAAGAAACTGTTTTCAAAAATTAGTGAGATTTCCTTCGTATTTTTAAACTGAGGTATCATAAATGAAATCAGTATCAACAGTGTCTAGCATAGACACAAAACATAAATCCCACTGTCTCGAAATATCAATGTCTCAATCTCAATATCTAGGGCGCCGTCAGTCCAGACCGGCCCCTACCATCCATCTCAAGACCACGACGGTATCCTCCGGATATCCGACGCGTCGGGTAATATCACCGGTAGGTAGTGCTCCCCAGCCAGGCTCAACGTCAACACCACATTCCTCTTGCCCCGGGGTACCATACCGGGCCCACCATGTACCCGTGACGGTTCCTCCACTCCTCGACACGGATCTCCAAAACCACAGCAAACTCATGGTGGACGACACTTTACATCACTAGAAAACCGCAACATTTTATATTTTAAAAGATCATAAGTTGTAAATTTTGCGGCTTTTCCCGAAATCCAGAAATATCATAAATCTCAAGAAATCATCACAAGTGCATATGTCAATGATAATGAACTAGGCATGAACAACTGAATAACAGTATGCATGAAGTGGTAGGTAATAACTACAATGTCTAATATGGCATATAAGGGAAGTACACTAATATCATGTCAAAACTACCAGCTAACAATCTAAGTCAAGCAATTATATTCTCTAAAGTGTACGTGACATGGCAATTACCGATGAAGATGTGTGTGAGCCGGCAAGTAGGTGTACGTGGTACATACGCATCATCGGTAATGGTGCTGGTGTCCTAACAGCATGATATCAATAATGGAATATGCAGCAAAATAAATATGCGAGGCAGAGCGAACAGCAATAATGTGCGGGAGCTGAATGCTAGACACAACGATAACTAATCTGCAATAATCTAATATAAGTCCTACGAATGGTGCCTTTTGAAATAACACGAATCATGGGGTTTTGAAAATAGGGGCTACGGTGTTTTTATGAAAAGATACGTCGTTTTTGAAATATCCGTAGATTCCCTTGAGCTGTCTTTAAAAATGCCCACGATTCGTTAGTTTTTGAAATAGGTAAGAAGTCTAATCTAATCTAACAACTACACTAAACTATACGGCTGAACTAACAAGCTGAACTACAGGTAAGGAAACCGCCTATCATCTGAGTCGATACATATACATACCTGTATATGTATAGTCGGTGATCCCGCCTCAATAATATCATATCCGATACCATATCTATAATCAGGCATCCCAAGTCAAGAATGCGGATCAATCATCAATATAGCTCGTACGTAAATCCGTCGTACGGCATCCCAATCTGGGTACGGGTCAATATCACATTCATCATAATATTCACCGGGTATCCTCTTTATCAAATATCATGATCCGGGTACTGATCTACGTCTAGTACCATACTGATACCGCCTAAGTATGCATGCCGGTGTAAGAATCACTACGCCAAAAGACCCGCTAAAACATCAAGTCGTATCTCAATACGAACCAAATCACATCACCGATCTCCTGGCCTCAAGCCCAATCTCATCGACTCATCTCAATTTCCAAATACTATTCTCAAATCCAGTATATGAACACATAGTCCCATACCTATGTGAACACATAAAAATATATTCCCATATACGCACATATAAAAGAAAGAATGTATGCAAGTATGTATGTGTGTATGTGTAGTGCAACACTACCCTAGGGTTCGCAACACTAAGGTAATCCAACACACCAATATCCATCCTAAGCAACGTTATTAATCCCAAATAACATATAATAAATGTTGGTGTGTATACGCATCCGTATACACCACCACGGACTGCGGGGGTGCTATACGCCATCCACCCGACTTCTCCCCGTAGATATAAATCTACTCACCTGGTCCTCGCTCGCCGGTGCCGATGTCGCCACGCGCTTGCTTGTCGTCTCGAAGTCCACATGGGGTACCTACATATCACAACGTATCGTATCGCATAAAAACCCAATTCAAAATCGAAACGGCATACGAAAACTAAATCGGCACGCGTATCATGCATAGGTCAAAACCTATCGCCTACACATGCAAGAATAGCCAAACCAACCCTCAATGTCGATGTACAAACGTCAAAACATCGAGAAAAATCCAATCACACTCATTTGCACATTCACGAACACTAATTTTAATATAAACTAGGTTAAAACTCACAAAAATCCCATTTTCACTTAAAAAGTCATTTTTCCGAAAATCTAGCAAGCACAATTCGCCGTTTTTGTACAAAACATGATGTTTAAATGAAAGTAGCGGCCAATATACTTATTAAATATCTTAAATAAGTCGTATAAACAATTTCCGGAATTTAATCTCATTAAATTCCAAAAATCCTAATATTCTAGTTTACAAAAATACCCTTTTTTAACAATTTCAAAGCAAAAATGCACAAACTACAATCTAGCTTAGATTTGTATGAACTAAAGTATTAAACTACACTTAATAATGTTAAAGAAGTCATGAAAAGTATATTTAGATTTTTCTCTTAATTATAATCATAGTTTTCAAAACCTAGTTAGCAAATTAGCGTAATTGTCATAATTTAATTTAACAAAAATGCAACCTAGCAACTTACTTTGATTTAGCAACCATTTATATGTCAAAACATCACACAAGCATAATCTCATAACATAAAACCCTAACTAGCAATTAACCATATTCTAGAATTCCCAAGCTTTCAAATTAAAACCTAATTAAGCATCTAATTAGATAATAAGGAAGTATTATAGCAACAATTAAATAACTAATCAAAAATCAAACCATGAGACAAATATTTATACCTCACAAAACTTGAATCAAACATGCAACCTAGCCTCACAAACTTGCTTCTTTCACCATGATCCATACTAGAATAGGTAAAGGAAAAATGGGTATGAATTGGATTTGAGTTTTAGCTTGATTTTAGATGGAATTTTGGAGATTTTTTTGAAGGGTTTTGAGTGAAATGAGATGAGAAAAAGGGGAGGACAGCAAGAGGGAGGCTCGGCAGCATCATGAGGAGGAGAGGAGTGAGAGTGAGGTGGGGAAAAGCAAGTGAAGAAAGTTCAAAGTCAACACAAAAGTCAAAGCCCATACTTCAATTAACTTCTTCTCTCTTTATTCTTTTCTTTTCAAATCTTCAAGTGGGGAAAATTGATGGGGCTGCTGAATTCAGCCATGGGGATAAGTGAATGGGGGTGTGTGGGTGTGGGTACGGGTGTGGGGTGATGAAAAATGATAAATACAACACCCCAAACATCCATTTACGCTAAAAAAAGCCTTTTTTCTTCAATAATTTCTAAACCGTTTTGGCAAATGATTTCGTTCCAAAAACCACATGATAAAATTTTATTTAATGTTTTATGATGCACAAAATTTATTTCAACTCATTCCAATTTGTAATTTTCCCTAATTAAATGTATTAGTGACGGCTTAAATAATAATAAAATAATAAATTTTTTTTGAAAATTTGAAATTTCACCAGCGGCTCAATAAACACCAAATAATAGAAATTACATAGCTAGAATATGTATATTTAATTTTTATAATAAGATATTTATATTTTGATTTTTTACAGAAAACCCCCTTATTTTACCGATTTTTCGAAATATCATCGAAACGACTTTCAAAGCGTTACAATCTTCCCCCCTTAAAGAAATTCGGTCCCCGAATTTAAATTCAAACTCCCCCAAATACTAAAACATCTAAGAAAACCCATCAAGTCGTCGGGGCTCCGAAATTGTAAATACATAAAACAAATCGTAGCGCAGCGCATGCGCTTGAAAATTGAGCATATAACTCAAATCAAAACTCCGTCAAGCATCCCGCAATCATCGGAGTCAAGGTGAAGACACGAATGCCAAATCTCAAGCAAGACCGATATGCTATAAATCGGAACTACACATGTAAATATCAGGAGGAAATGCATGCCAAATCCTTTAAGTTGCTGTGCAATGCACATAACACTGCACAGTGGCGGACGTCTATCATAAGAAAATAACTATATACATATATACCTTTGTTTGAAATGTACGTTCCTCCGTTTTGGGAAACAATTTAGAAGGGTTTTCCTTGTTTTAAACGTTTCGCGTCATATCATACACGTAGGTAAATACTGAGACTATAGCTCGCTTTTTGGAATTCCCTTCAATAGCTATCACTGCATGCAAAATACATTCAGGTACTGTCCTCTGACTAGTCCTGCTTAGTACGAAAACACATCGCAATTATTATAAAAAAAACGTACTGCTCTATAAGAAATCAATCCCAAAATACGTGTATGAATACTACGTGCGTCTAGTGCGCACGACAATCAAAATCCATAAACGTGCCATATAAGTGCACAGAAATAAGATCTAAGTGCATCGGGTGTGCACAAAGCATCTGTCGTAGGCAACGTGTGTGCCTGACAGCAAAAATCAGGTGCATCTGACATGCACGAAAAAAATCTCGATTTAGTGCATCTGGTGTGCACCAAAATCGCATCTCAAGACATGCGCTCAACATGCGCGAAAATCCAAATCAGGTGCATCCATCGCGCACGAAATCATGAAATCCAATATCAAGCGCCGAACGTGCGCAAAATCAATCAGGTGCACAAGGTGCACAAAACAAATATCGAGTATCATAATCGAAATCGAAGTCCAGTGCATCTAAGTGCACAAAAGGCGTATCACTGCACTGCAAGCATATATAAACCATACAGAGTGCAGGAACCAAATCGTGTGCGTGCATATGCACAAAATCAACTCAAATGTCTAAAACCGTAAAATCACAAACATGTGAAACCAAAGCACGAAAACGATATCAAGTGCAACACTGTGCAAAGATCGTAAATCCACAATCATCAAAATCAAATCATGCGAATAAATCACCCAAAACATCGAAATCAATAATGGCGGAATAGTACCGCTCAAGTGCATCCTCTAAGAATCTCGGCCAACTGTCACGGTCACTAGTGGGACGTCTCGTCGATGATCATGAACTCTGTCCTGCTGGTGTGCATAACCATGACCACTCCTGGGTCAAGGTCTTCACTGTGAATTACCAATCTTTCGGTCCATCGGCTCATCGGCCCTGTCAGGTATGCTAACGGGGACGATTCCGTTCTGGCACTTCTCTGGTCACCTCTTGGTCAATCATCGCGACCACTCGTAAGACAGCATATCACTGGCGTCGGCTTCTGGCTCTCTGAATGTACTTGACACATCTGATCCTGGGTGCAAGTATCATTGCAGCAGTGTCCTGGAAGGAATCCTGCTCACGGTCTCTTCCATGTCTCGTCTCTGCCAACTGTCCGGAAGTCGTTGTCCTTTCCTATATCTGCATCTTGCTCTGGAACGACTGCATACTCATCGCGACTCCTTCTGGAAGGTAAGTCCAAGTACCATGCCTCGGCATGCGCATCGCCTCTCTGATGTCGGCGGAGTGGAACATCATCTCATCTAGATCTGGTGTGAACCTCTTACTCCACTTTCCTCTAATGTCGTCTGCTTTGGACTCGTCTCGTCGCGGCTGAATGGACTGAGCTCCAACGGCTATCCTCGTATCTGGAGTCTCCCAAGAATGCATCTCACCACCTAGCATCCGAATTAAGTCGAGCCATCCGATCGAGTCGTCAAAACCTCATAATCCCCCAAGAGCTCAACATCTTGGGTACAGTTTAATAGTATCGAGTACATACCACAGCATCGGTGGTCCAGCCATAGAAGGGCAAACCCAAGCCTCACTAATGGCGCCGTGGAAATGCCGCAAACCCGAAGGTTCAAAGGCTTTCACACGGTCATTATGTCGAGTTAGGGTTTCATTCTTATAGAGGGACCATAGAATTGCCTGCATGTCTTTTCGACTACTTTAAACTTGGAATAATAGGTTTCTGACATTTGATCGTCTCTGTCGACTCTCAACGTCTCCGCGTGAAGTCGTCTCTTGCTGGAATCAATCTATCTGATGACCTCTCATCGGGTTAGGCGAACGATCCACATGTCCTAGTCATTCATCCACGATGAGTAGCGACCTTCTATCATCTCTTAGTACAACTCGTTCTGCACTAACTCCAGCATCTGGGGCAATACTTCGTCGTTCGCGGCAATAACTGGCTCGCTCGTCTACACGCTGAACAGTGCCTCGATCATCATGAATAAGCAACACACCAACGGTCATCAAGATCTGGCTGGCCTCTATCATTGGCTCAATCCTCTAGTGTCGATCAGCACCTCCGAGTAACCTCATAAGGGCGATCCGCCAAACGCTCGTGGCGCGGAAACACAGTAAGAAGACACATCTCTGCAATCGTGTCGCCGGAATTTTGCCTTGGTCAGTCCTCGTTCGCGACGAGCTTGTGCTGAACGCAACTCTAGCCGTAGCTCTCCCTGCCGTAACCGTAGCAGCAAAACCAAACTGGTACCGATGAGGCTAGATCGGAAAGAACATAATACTGAACAAAGAAATGTACATCCTAAGGCTTCTTAAGTGGAGTAGCGTATCGTAAATATGCCGCGGAACATACCCACGGTACGTCACTCTACTTTAGTCACCTATTCCATCAACCAAGGGTCATCCTACGCTCCGAAGGTTAAAACCTAACGCTCTGATACCAACTTTGTCACGACCCGAAAATACGGAACATGACCGGCACTTAAACTACGAACGTCTCGAGGCGTACGTAATCTAAGTAAACCGAAAACCCAGAAATCCAAACCAAGAAAATAGTAGAGTGCAGGAAAAACCAACTTAAAGCAAGTAATTTCAATAGCATAAGCCGAATTATGCGGTTTTTAAAACATAAAAAATTTACTGAAAATTTCGGCAGAGTCTCCTTTGTAAATACTGGCCCCCAAACGGGATACAACATGAATAGTATACGAAATCAAGAAAAGGGCATCCCCAAGCGGGAGCTAGCTCTTCGTCAATCGACGGTCACAAGCACACAAACAATATAATATACAACGCCAACGGCGAGGATCAAAACTCAAAAGGAAACTCAAAACCACCAGAAATAAATGAGCGACTCTAAGGTCGAAAGAATAAACAACACTGGTCTCTATCTCAAAAAATACATGTTTGGTTGATGGAATTTACTAGATACAACGGAATAATATTATACAAGGTAATATGATGGGTACGATACAAGAAAAAACCCACCTACTAGCAAGCCACCCGGAAATGGAACTGAGCCCGCAAAGCCGTAATGAAACCTGTATGGCAAACCTGCAAGAAACTGGGGCACAATGGGGGTGAGTTGCCAACTCGTGAATAGAAAAACATCTACGAACAGAAATCGCATAAATAACGCAATCCTAGGTCAATGATCATAATATAGCCTCAAAAATGTATATAACATGTAGCCTATAACAAGGCTAGGGTAAATATCTAACCCGAGTGTAATCTCATGTGCCCGTGTCAGTGCCTCAAGTAGCAATATATCATATGAATGAGGTATGAATGCATGAAAACAGAATACATGTATATGAAGAAACTGTTTTCAAAAATTAGTGAGATTTCCTTCGTATTTTTTAACTGAGGTATCATAAATGAAATCAGTATCAACAGTGTCTAGCATAGACACAAAACATAAATCCCACTGTCTCGAAATATCAATGTCTCAATCTCAATATCTAGGGCGCCGTCAGTCCAGACCGGCCCCTACCATCCATCTCAAGACCACGACGGTATCCTCCGGATATCCGACGCGTCGGGTAATATCACCGGTAGGTAGTGCTCCCCAGCCAGGCTCAACGTCAACACCATATTCCTCTTGCCCCGGGGTACCATACCGGGCCCACCATGTACCCGTGACGGTTCCTCCACTCCTCGACACGGATCTCCAAAACCACAGCAAACTCATGGTGGACGACACTTTACATCACTAGAAAACCGCAACATTTTATATTTTAAAAGATCATAAGTTGTAAATTTTGCGGCTTTCCCCGAAATCCAGAAATATCATAAATCTCAAGAAAGCATCACAAGTGCATATGTCAATGATAATGAACTAGGCATGAACAACTGAATAACAGTATGCATGAAGTGGTAGGTAATAACTACAATGTCTAATATGGCATATAAGGGAAGTACACTAATATCATGTCAAAACTACCAGCTAACAATCTAAGTCAAGCAATTATATTCTCTAAAGTGTACGTGACATGGCAATTACCGATGAAGATGTGTGTGAGCCGGCAAGTAGGTGTACGTGGTACATACGCATCATCGGTAATGGTGCTGGTGTCCTAACAGCATGATATCAATAATGGAATATGCAGCAAAATAAATATGCGAGGCAGAGCGAACAGCAATAATGTGCGGGAGCTGAATGCTAGACACAACGATAACTAATCTGCAATAATCTAATATAAGTCCTACGAATGGTGCCTTTTGAAATAACACGAATCATGGGGTTTTGAAAATAGGGGCTACGGTGTTTTTATGAAAAGATACGTCGTTTTTGAAATATCCGTAGATTCCCTTAAGCTGTCTTTAAAAATGCCCACGATTCGTTAGTTTTTGAAATAGGTAAGAAGTCTAATCTAATCTAACAACTACACTAAACTATACGGCTGAACTAACAAGCTGAACTACAGGTAAGGAAACCGCCTATCATCTGAGTCGATACATATACATACCTGTATATGTATAGTCGGTGATCCCGCCTCAATAATATCATATCCGATACCATATCTATAATCAGGCATCCCAAGTCAAGAGTGCGGATCAATCATCAATATAGCTCGTACGTAAATCCGTCGTACGGCATCCCAATCTGGGTACGGGTCAATATCACATTCATCATAATATTCACCGGGTATCCTCTTTATCAAATATCATGATCCGGGTACTGATCTACGTCTAGTACCATACTGATACCGCCTAAGTATGCATGCCGGTGTAAGAATCACTACGCCAAAAGACCCGCTAAAACATCAAGTCGTATCTCAATACGAACCAAATCACATCACCGATCTCCTGGCCTCAAGCCCAATCTCATCGACTCATCTCAATTTCCAAATACTATTCTCAAATCCAGTATATGAACACATAGTCCCATACCTATGTGAACACATAAAAATATATTCCCATATACGCACATATAAAAGAAAGAATGTATGCAAGTATGTATGTGTGTATGTGTAGTGCAACACTACCCTAGGGTTCGCAACACTAAGGTAATCCAACACACCAATATCCATCCTAAGCAACGTTATTAATCCCAAATAACATATAATAAATGTTGGTGTGTATACGCATCCGTATACACCACCACGGACTGCGGGGGTGCTATACGCCATCCACCCGACTTCTCCCCGTAGATATAAATCTACTCACCTGGTCCTCGCTCGCCGGTGCCGATGTCGCCACGCGCTTGCTTGTCGTCTCGAAGTCCACATGGGGTACCTACATATCACAACGTATCGTATGGCATAAAAACCCAATTCAAAATCGAAACGGCATACGAAAACTAAATCGGCACGCGTATCATGCATAGGTCAAAACCTATCGCCTACACATGCAAGAATAGCCAAACCAACCCTCGATGTCGATGTACAAACGTCAAAACATCGAGAAAAATCCAATCACACTCATTTGCACATTCACGAACACTAATTTTAATATAAACTAGGTTAAAACTCACAAAAACCCCATTTTCACTTAAAAAGTCATTTTTCCGAAAATCTACCAAGCACAATTCGCCGTTTTTGTACAAAACATGATGTTTAAATGAAAGTAGCGGCCAATATACTTATTAAATATCTTAAATAAGTCGTATAAACAATTTCCGGAATTTAATCTCATTAAATTCCAAAAATCCTAATATTCTAGTTTACAAAAATACCCTTTTTTAACAATTTCAAAGCAAAAATGCACAAACTACAATCTAGCTTAGATTTGTATGAACTAAAGTATTAAACTACACTTAATAATGTTAAAGAAGTCATGAAAAGTATATTTAGATTTTTCTCTTAATTATAATCATAGTTTTCAAAACCTAGTTAGCAAATTAGCGTAATTGTCACAATTTAATTTAACAAAAATGCAACCTAGCAACTTACTTTGATTTAGCAACCATTTATATGTCAAAACATCACACAAGCATAATCTCATAACATAAAACCCTAACTAGCAATTAACCATATTCTAGAATTCCCAAGCTTTCAAATTAAAACCTAATTAAGCATCTAATTAGATAATAAGGAAGTATTATAGCAACAATTAAATAACTAATCAAAAATCAAACCATGAGACAAATATTTATACCTCACAAAACTTGAATCAAACATGCAACCTAGCCTCACAAACTTGCTTCTTTCACCATGATCCATACTAGAATAGGTAAAGGAAAAATGGGTATGAATTGGATTTGAGTTTTAGCTTGATTTTAGATGGAATTTTGGAGATTTTTTTGAAGGGTTTTGAGTGAAATGAGATGAGAAAAAGGGGAGGACAGCAAGAGGGAGGCTCGGCTGCATCATGAGGAGGAGAGGAGTGAGAGTGAGGTGGGGAAAAGCAAGTGAAGAAAGTTCAAAGTCAACACAAAAGTCAAAGCCCATACTTCAATTAACTTCTTCTCTCTTTATTCTTTTCTTTTCAAATCTTCAAGTGGGGAAAATTGATGGGGCTGCTGAATTCAGCCATGGGGATAAGTGAATGGGGGTGTGTGGGTGTGGGTACGGGTGTGGGGTGATGAAAAATGATAAATACAATACCCCAAACATCCGTTTACGCTAAAAAAAGCCTTTTTTCTTCAATAATTTCTAAACCGTTTTGGCAAATGATTTCGTTCCAAAAATCACATGAGAAAATTTTATTTAATGTTTTATGATGCACAAAATTTATTTCAACTCATTCCAATTTGTAATTTTCCCTAATTAAATGTATTAGTGACGGCTTAAATAATAATAAAATAATAATTTTTTTTTGAAAATTTGAAATTTCACCAGCGGCTCAATAAACACCAAATAATAGCAATTACATAGCTAGAATATGTATATTTAATTTTTATAATAAGATATTTATATTTTGACTTTTTACAGAAAACCCCCTTATTTTACCGATTTTTCGAAATATCACCGAAACGACTTTCAAAGCGTTACAGATAGTTGGATCCCGATTCGCACTGATGAGTAGGATTACTCCTCTGGTGATTCCGACTAATTCTCCTTTCAGCTTTGGAGGAGAATTCGAGGATACGGTGGGAGCCATCCAGATTAGACAAAATGATCAACCATTCTGATCTAGGTTAGAGTCCAGGCTAAATGTTTCTTCTCTCTCTCTCTCTCTGGCTGCGACGATGACCCGACCTTTGACTAAAACTCATGAAACCAACTTGACCGAACCTTCTTAAAACACTTTGGCTTTTTGGAATGTCATGGTGTCGCATATATCATTGGCACTTCTATATCACCTTTGCATTTCTCCAGAACACCACGTATCACTACGAACGTCCACTTCCATTGGATAAGTCCATCGTATGGTCATATACGAACTGGAAGGAAATTTTTCGAGGATGGATTCCGGTTCTGAAGAGATTGAATAGGATTATTCGGTTGTCTTTTCTCTTTACCTTCTCTCAGGATGTGAGGGCTCCTAGGGTTAGGAGAGGGTACACCTATTGAGCTTATTGGATAGTCTTCTTCCAAACCATAGGCAGGTGCCGAACGGTAGGGAAGGATGAAAACCAACAAGCTTAACTATGGTGTACAGAAGGTAATAAGTAAAGACATATAAAGGGATTAGAATAATGGCAAAGAAAATTGCGATCACCATCATTCACGACAAAGACCATGTATACCCCTGCCACTCCTACATCCACTTTGCATTTCTCTAGGACACTCCGTATCACTATGGATATCCACTTCCATTGGATAAATCAATCGTATCGTTACATACGAACTCGAAGGAACTTTTTTCGAGGATGGATTCTGGTCCAGGAGAAATTGAATAGGATTATTCAGATGTCTTTTCTCTTTACCTTCTCTCAGGTTGCGAGGGCTCCTAAGATTAGAAGAGTACACCTATTACGCTTATTGGATAGTCTTCTTCCAAATCTTAGGCTGGTGCCGAAGGGTAGGGAATGAAGAAAACCAATTAGCGTAAAGGAGGTGTACAGAAGGTAATAAGTAAAGACATAATAAAGGGATTGTAGTGAGGGCAGGTAAGTATATGGTTGCTGTCATGATTCAGGATAATGGAAGAGGCGTTGCTAGGAATACCAGTTAACCCTTTGAAACATTTTCATGTTTCAGTTTTACTGTGCAATGTTAATTGAATATTGTTTTCCCAATAAGAATCTAACTCCAGGGTATGTATATACCAGATCAGTTTCTCACATCTGTATATTATTACAGATGGTGAGTGGGAGTAAGATATTGGGAATTGGGTGATTAGATCCTAATTATATCGGAATTCGTTGTAATTGGTGATATTTGAGGAAATCATCTTGGGTTTTTGCCGGATGGCAAATATTTGGTTTTGAATATCCGTTGTTATGCACCAATTTCAAACCGTTATATCTATACCTTTATTTTTATAAAGTGAGATATATCTTTTTATATTATGTCTGTGACATTTGCCTATATCGGTTAGTGATTAGGTAAGGTGCATTCAACAGCGGTGTAATTCTTCTTAACCATACTATAGTTTTTCAACCTAGGACGCAAAGGGTTGAGTTATTGAACTCAGGGGACTTATACAAAGTATTGTATGTTGCCCAGTGTCCATTGGGACAAAGGGGTTGGTACTCGTACTATATTATGTTTACTTATGACTTCTCCAGTTCTGGACATGTATTTCGTTGGAATGTAAGGTCCAGATATTCAGAAGTTATAGGTATAAGAAAAAAGTAGTGGACCACTTGTTGTAAGTATCAGGATTCTTCGAGGAAGTCGAACATGTAGAAACTTGTGTTTGGTATTCAGTTAATAGTAATGGTTTTGAGAACTTGCTTCTCCATTGGGTTACTCATATATGGATGCACTCCTACATAAGTAATGCTGATTGTCCTCTTTCCATTTGGTTGATATGCACTGGAGACAGATGCATGATTTTGAATCTTGTTCAAATTAGATTAGTGCTTTTGTTTCTATATTAGATTTATATAGAATCAAGTTATATCTTAACGATGTTAAGGTATAGGGAGTTGTCCGGCTGATGCTTAAAACCAGAATCCGGATAAACTCTAGGCACGTTTCAGTAATGGCTGTTTGTGGGTTATCCCGGGCTATGACAAGGGATAACTTTCTACCATCAGGAAGATCAATATTTATACTGTTCTTGACTCGCTACAGTTTTAATAAAATGGACTTTTTTAGAAAACACAAGTGGGAGTATGGTAGAACTGGAAGTTATTCCAGAACCACAAACGATTACTGGAAATTTAAAAGAACCTAAGGATTCAATTGAATTTGATTTTCCATTAGCCACTCCGCAGATATGGTGGGTAACGTCAAGCACTTGAGAGGTATTTCGGTCTTCTCAGAGACGGTGACAGGGAGGTTCTTGTTTACCCAGACTTGCCATTGCTGTTGTTCTGGACTATAAGACCCGGCAGGAGGATGAGTATAGCGTCGTTCTAAACTAGTTTTAGAAGTGCACGTGTATACGACTCTGCCAGAGGGTTATTGTAGTCAGTGGAAGCATAGTGGGCAAGTAGCTTATGTCTATTTATAGACTAAAGCAGGTATAGCGGAAATAGATCATCTAATTTTGATGTGACAGTCATAGGCTTTGACTTCATCAGAATAGGAAATGGATCTGCTAAGAAGATAGTAGAGAGTGATGTCCAGGTATTGGGATGACATGCACTTCATAGGAGGGGACATTCCTATACTACGATCGGTTATATTGTGGTTGTCACAAAGTTGTTTCTCCACACATGATATGGATATAATATTAGGTTTTCTGGTTACTAGATCTATGATTTTAGATCTAGATTTGGGAAGTATCCTAATCTAGGTACATTGACATTAAATGGACGACTCCTGGCATGGTGGTGTACCTGCAGGTGATGGACTCACAATCTCTAAAGGTGTCTTACAGACTAAAGGTGAAAGGGATCTACATGATTAGCATATCAATTGCTTAGGCAATTGAGTTAATCATGAAATGTCGACTACCACACCAGATATTGCTTTTGCACTAGATGCAATAAGCAGACATATTAATCCAATCCTGGAGAAACATTGGGGAGCAATTTATGAGCATAAGTGAATGTTCTTGGGAAGTGATTACGGCAGCCTCATTCAGGAGACGGTTATCATTTCAGGCTTCCAAGGTGACCTGGATGACAGAGTGACTGTCAGAGTTATAGTTTTTCCCTTTTCTGAGCGACAGTATGTTGGACAGGTGGTCCAAGCGGATACTGAGGAAAGGCATGGCGCGGGATACTGATTAAATTCAGTGGACGATACAATCTATGTAGTTTTCTGGATTTGGAGTCCATTTATGAACTGGGTCCCATCAGACATCCAGACAAATTCTAAGACAAGTATTACTCATTTCGGGAGATAGTTTTCTCCGCGAAGTTGAGATATAAAGAGATACAGAAAGAAACATTGGAGCGGATCCACTCACTGAGGCTATTTCTCGAACGCAATCATTTTCGGAAACGGGCTTTGCGAAGCTGATTAGTAGAGAAGTTGGGTGTTCGGTATCACACGGGCTGTGAGTATACGACATCACAATAATTGGCCTTAAGTGCAAGTTGGAGATTATTGGCTATAGTGCCCTCAAGGCAATTATCACAGTCGCGGGCTTGTGATTATGATGATTGAGTGAGGACCTATACCGATAAAACAGTCTTACTCAAGATGATAGTATGCTATCTGGTTTGTCTTTATCATCATGTACATGTTGATAGAGCCTATAGGATTCTTGCTTGACTGCCAGCATTATGATGGAGATCATATATGTGGGAGCTGGGGTCTATAAGCACTTCCTTAAATGTCCCTAGTCGTAGGAGTATCGAGACCGGGCATTGATACTCCAGTGTAGACTAGTGTATACTGATCGAGACCACGACGAGGTGTGGTGGCTAGGTCTCACAAGCCATTGGTGTTAATTTGTTCACATAAGATAGTATACGGGTGCACATTGGGTTATGAGTACACTGGACGGACTCGCCGGGAACCTGCTAGTTGGTATTATACCTATTGTCAGATAGCAGTTCCCAGGTGACATGCATGCAGGTTAGTTTGCCAACCTGAGATCGTCATTTGTCTCGTATGAGTTCCCACTGTGCTTTGATTACTACCCTACCACAGCTCAAAGGAGTCGTGCAAATAGGTTTTAGTTGGGTACAGTCCCGAGCCACATGGAGGCAGTGATCGGATCGTCGGGGATTCGTCTCTCTCGGTATTGGGAGTTGATGTCGCATTGTGTACGGGTGGCCATCACCATAAATCCAAGGCCATGGTAGACGGGGATTACCGATCCAGGATCGATAGTTTCTCAGGAGGTGATGGGTTACATGCCGACACTAAATATCGCGTTGTTAGGGGTCTGACTTTATTCACCCCTAGACTCGATATGCGATACTCTTAGACGAACAGACCGGACTGTGCGGATATTGTCACTGTCAGGCTCAGTAGGGGTTCAGGTTGAGTTTGCTCGTCGGCCTCCCTTTCGCTCAATACCTGGGTAGCCGTTACGTATAGCTAGTGCCGCTAACGTGCTTGTGGTTAAACACACTGCCAGCGTATTGACGAGCCTTTAGAGTCCCACACAGAGGGTTTTCACGATTCAGGCGATATGGTGTACATGAGGTATGTTGATACATACAGGTGTCTGATTAAATATGTGCATGTGCTGCGCAGACTTTAATTGGACGGTTGATAATATTAGCGGCTTAGGATTAAGCCAGTTTATTAAATCAGGTTTTGATTTAATAATTGATATATGTATTTGTATAAACGTATTCTAGTATTATTGTTCACTATATGTTTTCTCTCTCGGCTATTCAGATTTTGGTACGAATACGCGTATATGTATTTCGGTACTTGTACCGGGACGTATTCCGTATTTGTACGTAATAGCTTCTAGAAGAAGTTGCCACCTCATTTATATAATTTAACTTTTTGGAAAATCATTTGTTTTATAAATGCGGTGGAATATGTGAGGTGGCTTGAGGCATGGTTCATAGCATGGTGCAGAGTATGGTTGTGAATATTTTATTTGATTAAATGTATATGATATTTTCTTTTGGTGAATGAGAGATGGGGGTAGGCCGGCCACTCAATCAAGGGGTGGGGGCTTCTTTTCATTTGGAAAAACATCACATTATTACACTCTCCACACTCACTCTCTCATGCTCAAAAAGAAACTTAACCATTTTTCCTTTTGTTCATGCAAAAGCCTCATTACCTCCTTCATCTTCTTATGTGCTTGCTCCCAATAGCACATGGATGAGAGAAAAATTGTAGTGATATTTCCATACACCCTCACACTCCATAGCTAGCGACTTTGGAGCTTAGGTTACTTTGTTTGTCGAGGTTGGAGCTTGCGCCGTTTCCCTCGGGTGGATCATCGGAGACGAAGGAAGACCGGCAACCAAACCACATCAACGAGCCGCTAGGTGCTTGGAATGATGACCGAAGGATACGGATCAACTCGGTATCACGATTCCAACTCTTAGTTAGTTTGCTAGTTTAGGGTTTATAGTCGATCCGTAAATCGGGTAGCGGTAGCGCCGGTTCCAGAAATTTTTGTTCCGTATTTTGGCCGCGTTTCGACGGCAGGGGCGCTGCCGGGACCCTTCATATATATATATATATATATATATATATATATATATATCATAACGCATTCGCGTGCTACACTACGAAACTGTTGGGGTGCTAGTGCTATACACCATCCACCCGACTTCCCCCGTAGATATATATCTACTCACCATGATCCTTACTTGCCGAAGTCGACATCGCCATGTTCGTCCATATCGTCCGAAGTCCACGCAAGGGTGCCTACACATATAATACAAAGTATCGTAAACCGAAATCGTGCACGAAAACTAAAACGTTGCACGAATCACACATAGGTTAAAACCTATGGTCTACTCACGCAAATCAATCAAATAACACTCGATATCGACGTACAAACGTCAAGTGACCGATACAAAACACAATTACCAAAATTTCTAGTCAGGGAAAGTTATAAAACAAAGTAGCAACCAATGAAAACTTTCTCCAGATTTTGGTTCAGGCAAAATTGGAAAAAACAAACAATACTAGGGTGATGTATAGGGGGCATATAAGCTACATAGCAAACCTAGACACAAATCTCCACAAGGTAGCTGATTGTCACGATCTAACCGTGTCGTGTTTAAAAAGAGTTTTGAAATTACCGCAATCAAAACAGTGTCGCTTGTAGCGATCCGCGATGAATACGGGTCGTCCGTAGGGAGATGGTAAGTTTTATATCCTGTTTTATCGAGTTAATACCATGTTTTGATTTGTTGGTTAACTAATTGTCGTAACAAAGATATGAATAAAAAGGACTTGTTAAGGGTAGTAATAAGTTAGATTGTATGAAAGTGATGTTTGCCAATTCCTTATAGCCCCAACTTGGTATTGACACTAAAACAATAGGTAACAACGCAGATTAGGGAACTTGAAATACGGTATTTGCGGCAATTCACTAAATCCGTTTTCCTTGTCCTTGTCCTTCCGTTGTTATCTCTTAATTTTAGCCTTCGGCAAACCACGGGCAATCCGGTCATGATTAGGAATCATCACTATCGTGGTAGGATCGGATGCCTAGTGAGCGGAGTTGCGGGTGATTTGCACGAAGTTTCAATAGGCAAGTTTTAGGTTTTAAAGTTTGGACAAAGAAAATCTTCGAATGCGATCTAACATATTACACCCTTAACAAGTGAAAAGATTACTCACACATATTTTCAAATTAACAAGAAAGAAAAGAGAAGATACATAAAAACAGTCAATGAAATAAAGAGGAAAAGAGAACCGATGAGTTTAAGCTTTTTATCTCCAAGTGTTCGATCCCCGGCAACGTGTGAAATCCGAATACCAAGCTTTAAGGTTGCAAGCTCAATTAAGAGGTTGCAAGATCAAAGCAAAGCATGAATTTCACAATTGAAATTATGTAAAGTTGAATAAGACATGTAAGAAAAATATGAACTTTTATTGAAGAACAAACTTGTTACAAGAGATCTTGAAGTCAAGAACCTAAGCCTTAAACTTGCAAGTTCTAAATGAGAAGTTGCAAGGTCAAGACAAAGGGTGAAGAGCTCAAGAATGAAAAGAAAAATTACAAGAATTCTAAGATAAAAACTAAAGAAAAAAGATACCCATTCCTCTTGCCTCTGTTCTGTATTTATAGGCTCAGAAAGATATCAAATAAACAACAAAATCGAGACCAACTGGCAGAGAGAGAGCGGGGTGAGAAGATGGGCCCTACAGGAGCAATTGAGGATGGCCAGGCCGGTTGTTTTGCTGTTTTGGCCGCTCCAAACATGGAATTTTGGTGCAGGATTTGGTGCACTGTTTTATCTTGTCCCCTGTATCTTCTTGGTCTAGTTTATTTCTTCTGATTCGACCTGATTTGCACCCAATGTTTGGAGGGAATTTTGAATATGTAATTCAACACATGATCTTTACCATTAAATGCTCATCACTTCATTCCCACATATGGCTTGATTCATATCTGCCCCATTATGGTTCATGCTGATTTGTTTGATTGCCTTTGATTTGAACACATGCCTTTTAGTCTTGAATGCATATGATATCATATGCATATAAAATCATATCCATGATTGCATATAAAATCATATCCACATGTGCTTAAAAGTCTTGTGTACAGACTTGTTGTGTTGGACCCTTTAGATAAAAAGATGTGTACACAACTTGTTGCGTAAAGGAACTCCTGAAGTATCGGTCGATTAGCGTTTCTGGTCGCAGTGTCTTCCCTCAAGTGATATATCCGTGCTGTTGGAAGCATTTCCAGTATTTTGTCATGGATACCTGTAATCTGTAATACTGAGCAGAGACTGGTCAATAATACCGATAAATACAACAATTAGATAATGAATGAGCGGTATTAGAATGCAATTTTCTAATATGAACAAATACCCTCCATACTTATCTATTGCTCGTCCCGAGCAAAATCATTTATTCACAAAAGAAAATCCTAACCACACTTTCGCAGGGATCGCGATAGCACTGAGCGTGTGCAACAAGCCGTTAAACCTCTAGGTGTCCCTAGTAGGAGGAGTGTTGTCTCCTGAGAGTTTTCAGTGGATACTACCCACAAAATCCCGTCAAGCTAGTTTTTGCGAAATAACTATGATTCAAACCCTAAGCTTTTGTTTTAAAGATAACAATTCTATTATCCTAAATTTAGAACTATCGAACCTTTATTTTTCACACCTCGCTTCTTATTTAAATTGAGATTTTATATGTCTTTACATGCAGTGCAAATAGTGTCGTTATGTTTCAAAAGGATCGATTAAAGTCGTCATGTCACAAAATAAAGCCCAGATAAAAACTTTAAAAGGATCTCATAAGTTTTATAAAGAGTTAATTATTTCTCAAGTTTCGTTTTCCAGTTAGATTTCAATTTCAGAATTTCTATCTTCCTTAACAGGAGACTAGGTCTTAATTTTCACTCAACCTTTTTCTTGTTTTCATTTCATACACACTTTTGTGAACGTGCAATAGTCTTTATCATAGAATAAAACTTCCATATCTCCGCTAGAAATACTTTTTTTAATAAAACCCTGCCCTTTTTCAAGATTATTCTAACACAAAGAATCGTTAGGAATTTTAACTCGGAGAGAACACTTGCTTGACTTTGTTTTAATCTGGACTTTCTAGGCTTCTTAGCGAGCTTTGGGCCAATGCTCCCAAACCAGTTGGTTTTAGGGCATTAGGTGTAGAGACATCCCAGCGGACTTAATTACTCAAGTTACCTAGGCCCAAAAACTAAAGTCAATGATTATTTAATACGAACGGTGATATAACCGGTAGTTCAATTATTTTTTGGATATAAGACGTGTTTAGTGGGTTAGGTGTGTAATCATTCCAATCAAGATTCAGATGGGTTATTCTTCATAATTAGTTCCAATTAAGGCGTCAATAATATCCCTTCATATTCACCTTTCTTTAAAACCAGTCTTGATATTACATATTTCAGAATAAAGCTATTTGATTCTCAGAAAATAGTTTATCAATTTAAAAGTTTTCAGAAGACTTGTCATCTAATTTTCAAAACTCACGACACGTGTAGTGTGATGTAAAGACGTATATTAGCTATAGTTAACTTCAAAGGAGAGTTATCTTTCAGGTTTTCAAAATCTAAAAATTGGATTTAGTTGTTCCTATCTTATCAAACAAAACCGTCGAAATATTGAATCTAAGTTCTCCCGCTTGCTAACTTGAAGACAAAGTTTTAATATTTTTTTGAAAATTTCTTATTTTAATGGATTTTTTAAATAAGTATGAAAATGCAGAATATACAAATGAATGCGAAGGTTGGAAATGCGTACCGAGCGTACCCCCAAACATAAACTTGACAGTGCCCTCACTGTCATTGTACATTAAAAATGCTAAAATATTGAAGGTTAGATATACAATTTTTTTTTCTACAAAAAAAAATCGTATATACATACCCCCAAACTTATTTGAAACAGCGTCCACTGTTTTGGCTGGATAACCGTAGTTTGGTTGTAGACAGAGGAAGATTATGCAGGGTAAACCGGCTCCTGCAAGAGCATGAGCTCCTCTGATGGTTCAGCGCTAAGGTACGGTTTTAGTCTGTGTCCATTTACTTTGAAAAGCGAACCGTCCTTTGGATTTTCCAAATCCACCGCGCCGTGCGGATATACAGTCCGCACAACAAAGGGTCCCTTCCAGTGAGGTCTGAGCTTGCCGGGATGAAAATGCAGTCGGGTGTCGTAAAGAAGCACCTGCTGTCCAGGTGTGAAAGTTTTGCGCGTGAGGTGTTTATCATGAAACACCTTCGTTCGGTTCTTTACAATAACCGCGTTGTCGTAAGCTTCATCCAGAAGCTCGTTCAATTCGTTCAGCTGCAGCTTCCGATAGCTGCCCGCATCTTTGAGAGATAGATTCAGCTCCTTAATCGCCCAAAATGCGCGATGCCCTATTTCGACTGGAAGGTGGCAAGCCTTTCCGTAAACAAGCCGATAAGGAGACATGCCGAGATCGGTCTTATAAGCAGTTCGAAATGCCTAAAGGGCATCATTGAGTTTTACCGACCAATCCTTACGGTTCTTGGAAACCGTCTTCTCCAGTATCTGCTTGATTTGCCGATTTGAAATTTCGGCTTGCCCACTGGTTTGGGGGTGGTAGGGCGTAGATAGCTTATGACTAATGGATTTCCGCATCAAGGCCTCGAAAGTCTTATTGCAGAAATGAGTTCCATTGTCGCTAATGATTGCTCGGGGGTACCTAAACCGGGAGAAAATGTTTTCCTTAAGAAATCTAATGACAACCTTGTTGTCGTTTGTTCGGCTGGGCACAGCCTCGACCCACTTAGAGACATAATCAACAGCTAGAAGGATGTACAAGTTCCCAAAAGAGCTGGGAAACGGCCCCATGAAATTAATCCCCCAAACATCGAAAATCTCCACAACCAAGATTGGTTGGAGCGGCATCTCGTTTGTCCTGGATATCCGGCCCAAATGTTGGCACCGGGTGCAAGTCTTGCAGTAATCATGAGCGTCTTTGAAGAGTTGTGGCCAGTAGAAGCCACACTGCAAGATCTTCTCGGCTATCTTTCTGGGGCCAAAATGCCCGCCACATGCTTGATCGTGGCAAAACGACAGCACACTCTTGACTTCATTGTCAGGGACACAGCGACGAATAATCTGGTCGGGACAGTATTTAAACAGATAGGGGTCGTCCCAGTAAAAGTGTTTTACTTAGGATAAGAATCGAAGTCTGTCCTGACATGACCATTCAGTCGGTAGTAGTCCTGTGGCTAAATAGTTCACAATATCTGCAAACCAGGGTTCGCAAGATACCGTCAAGAGTTGTTCTTCCGGAAAAATATCGTTGATCGGAATTTGAAGCGACGGCGAAGAAGGAAGTCATGAGAGATGGTCGGCGACTACGTTCTCACATCCTCTTTTGTCCTTGATGACAAGGTCAAACTCTTGAAGCAAGAGGATCCAACGTATCAGCCGAGATTTTGCATATTTCTTCGTAAAAAGATGGCGCAGAGCAAAATGGTCAGTGTAGACATTGACTGGAGAGCCGATGAGGTAGGGCCTGAACTTTTCTAAAGCAAATACAACAGCCAAGAATTCCTTCTCAGTTGTTGTATAATTAAGTTGGGCATCGTTCAGGGTTCGGCTAGCATAATAGATTACGTGCGGCATGTTGTTGATGTGTTGTCCAAGGACAGCACCAATGGCAAAGTCGGATGCATCGCACATAATCTCAAATGGGTGCGTCCAGTCAGGAGAAGAAAGAACGGGAGCAGAAGTGAGTGAGCTTTTTAATGAATCGAACGCAGTCACACAGCTCGAGTTGAAGTCGAATGGCGTGTCCTTGGCCAGTAAAAGAGTCAAGGGTCTAGCAATCTTGCTAAAGTCCTTGATGAATCGTCTATAGAAAACGGCATGGCCAAGGAAGGCTCGGATATCTCTGACGCATCGGGTAGGAGGGAGATTGGAAATGACATCAATCTGTACTTTATCTACCTCAATGCCTTTTTGCCAGATGATATGTCCTAAGACAATACCTTCGCGCACCATGAAGTGGCACTTCTCCCAGTTCAAAGTGAGATTCTTGTCCTTACATCGGGTAAGGACAGCGTCGAGATGCAGCAAACACTCATCAAAGGAATCGCCAAAAATGGAGAAATCGTCCATGAAGATCTCCAAGAATTTTTCCACCATGTCTGAGAAGATTCCCATCATACACCGCTGGAAGGTAGCGGGCGCATTGCATAACCCAAAAGGCATGCGACGATATGCAAACGTGCCGAAAGGACAAGTGAATGTGTTCTTGTCCTGGTCTTTTTCGGCGATGGGAATCTGATTATAGCCAGAGTAGCCATCAAGAAAGCAGTAGTACTCGTGTCCAGCCAATCGTTCAAGCATTTGGTCAATGAAAGGTAGCGGAAAGTGGTCCTTCCGCGTTGCGGCGTTGAGTTTTTTGTAATCGATGCATACTCGCCACCCAGTTTGGGTGCAAGTAGGGATTAACTCGTTCTCCTCGTTGGTTATGACCGTTATGCCTGATTTCTTGGGGACAACGTGAATGGGGCTAACCCACTGGCTATCAGAGATAGGGTAAATGATACCACTATCCAGACATTTTATGATCTCCTTTTTTACAGCCTCCTTCATAACTGGGTTGAGTCGCCTTTGTGGACCCTGGCTGGTTTGGCATCATCCATCAGATGAATGTGATGTTCAACGATCAGGGGACTAATCCCCTTGATGTCCGCCATTGACCAGCCAAAAGCTTGCCTATTGCTGTGCAAGACCGCGAGAAGGGCTTTCTCTTGCTCGGGAGCTAGAGAAGCCGAGATGATAACAGGAAGTGTCTCATTTTCACCCAAGTAAGCATACTTAAGGTGAGACGGCAAATGCTTGTGTTCGAGCGTTGGAGGTGAAACGATTGAAGGAAAGATTGGTGAAAAGGTCTCGAACTCAAAGGATTCCAGCAAAGGTTCAAAAAAAATGTAAGCGACCGAATTGGATGGTTTAGGTAACTCATCCGGAAATTCGAAGGATTCAAACTCGGGTGGTGAGTGGCTAAGATCGTTCGAGAAAGTGAAACACTCGTAGTCATTGTCGGGCACAGAAGCAGCAGCAGGTTCGTAGAGGAACGCACTAGTGGCGGTAAGGTCGTCGTGATCGAATAAAAACTCCTCGAATTCACATTCCTCCGGGGTGATCTCTTGGATTGAGCAAACGTCTGGTATATGAGCATTAGGTTCGGAGGGCTGATTCCCCAACCTAAAAATGTTGAGTTCAATTGTCATGTTTCCAAAAGATAGGTTCATCGAACCATTTCGACAATTGATCTCAGCATTTGAGGTTGCAAGGAATGGGCGACCGAGAATCACCGGAATTTGATTCCGGGGGTTAGCTACAGGCTGTGTGTCCAAAACAATGAAGTCAACGGGGAATATGAAGTCCCCAACCTTGATTAACACATCCTCTAGCTCTCCCCTATGATGGGTGATCGATCGGTCGGCCATTTGGAGAGTGCAGTGTGTGGGTTTCAGCTCTCCTACACCTAGTTGCTCATATACTGAGTACGGAAGCAGGTTAACACTGGCACCAAGATCTAATAGTGCGCGGTTGACGTTCTTATCCCCAATGGTAATAGAAATCGTAGGACAGCCAGGGTCCTTCCGTTTTTGAGGTAAAGATTGGGTAAGAGCATCACTCACAGCACTAGCCAAGAAAACTTTCTTTGGAACATTAGATTTCCTCTTTTTCGTGCACAAGTCCTTTAAGATTTTAGCGTACGAAGGGACTTGTTGGACGGCATCTAAAAGGGGAATGTTGATGTCAACCTGCTTAAACAACTCCAGAATCTTCTCCATTTGTTGATTTTGTTTATTGGACCTCAACCGGTTTGGAAATGAAACGTTTTCAAAATTGGTTGAGTCCAATACTTGTGGAGGAGATTGTGGAGTTGGAATGGATCCCAGAGCTTGTGTTTTCGTGGAGTGAGAAATGGGTCCGTTTAGAGCAGAAGAAGAGGAAGAGCCTTTTGAAGAATGGAGAATAGGCTCCGAAGAAGAAGAAGAAGAAGAAGAAATGGCCGGGGTGTCATCGTCGATCCGTGTGCCAATGTTTTTTTGCAGCATCCTCCCAGATCTCAATGTAGTCATGGCACTCACTTTATGGTTTTGTTGTTCAAGAGCAACATGTACGTTATGTGGGTGACCGGGATTTGGAATTGGTTGAGATGGGAGCTTCCCCTTCTCTCGCTCGCTTAAGGCCGCATTCAGTTGTGCTATCTGGGCTTCGATGGTCTTGATGCTTTGCCCATGTGCAGCAGTGTGTTGCACCAAAGACTGAATGGAAGACTGGATATTGGCGGTGGATTGAGTTGATTATTTTACGAACGCCTCCAGACTTCGTTCTAGCGAGGAAACCTTATCGTTGTTTGGCGGAACAAAGTTGTTTTGAGGAAAAGAATTGTTGGGTGCAAAATTGTTCGTCGGATTTTGAAAAGGTTGGGGTTGGAAGGGCTGCTGAAATTGTTGTTGTGCTTGTTGTTGAGGAGGCCCCTTTTGAAAGTTGTTCTTCCCTTGAAACTGATTTTGATTCTGGTTCCAAGCGAAGTTAGGGTGGTTTCTCCATCCAGGGTTGTACGTGGAAGAGTATGGATCGTTTCTTGGTCTTTGTTGAAATGCAACATTGACCTGATCCTGTCCTTGCGAAGGTGGGTTGTGAGGACACTCTTCGGTTAGGTGAGATGGATCAGAACAACAAGCGCAAATGGTACGAAGGCGAAGAACGGGGGCAGGAACGGGAGATTAAAATTTGCTCTCTATCGCTTCAAGTTTTCTCGTTATTGCAGCCATTTCAGCTTTCATTGCAATAGAGACATCGAGTCGGTGAATGCCTACCCTAGACTGACCAGTAGAAGTAGAGGAAGAAGAAGAAGTACTTGGTCTGGTGCTCTCCCATTGAAGCGTTTGTTCCGCAAGGTCGTCGAAGAATTTCCATGCTTCCTCGTCAGATTTCGATAGGAAGTGGCCCTGACAAATGGTTTCCAACAACTGCTTGGTTGCTAGGTTCAGGCCCTCGTATAAAGTTTGGCAAAGTTGTCATTTCTCAATACCGTTGTGAGGGCACTGAACAAGAAGGTCTTTATACCGGTCAAAACACTTCCAAAAAGGTTCATTAGGAAGCCGGAAGAATTGGTTGATTTCGTTACGGATTCTCGCGGTTTTATGATTCGGATAGAATTTCTTGAGAAACGCTTTCACAAACTCGTCCCAACAGGTAATGCAGTGGGAAGTGGTGCTATACAACCACTTTTCAGCAAGATCGCACAAAGTGAACGGAATGACCCGTAGCCGTATAGCATCGTTAGACAGCTGGGTCGTTTTCATCATAGCAGAAACATTTTGGAACTTTTTGATGAAGATATAGGCATCTTCAGATTCAAGCCCATGAAATTTCGGAAGCATGTTAATGAAGTGGGGCTTAATTTCAAAATTATCTCCATTGGCCGGTGGAAGTGAAAGACATGTTGGAAGTGCAGAGCGGGTAGGGTAGAAACGATCCTGGAGTGCGATTCGCTGTGGCGCTGCAACAGGATGCGGGTTATTCGCACCCAGATTAGGTGGAATCAGTCCCTGGGCAGGTGGAAGGATGTTAGGATTAAACCCTGACATCTCAGAAGAAGAATTAGGTGATAGAGAAGGTGAAGATGTATGAACAGAATCTCGGTCAACGTCGGAGTTGACCGGCAAAGGTAAAGGTGATAAAGGGGTGGAGGGATTTTCGACGTTGGAGTCGATCGCGTAGTCCGTAGGGACTAACGAAGCACGGACTAAACGGGAACTAGGGTCCTTAGTCCAAGCGGATACACACTAAACGAGTTTAGTGTAGTCAAAGCGTAGAATGTGAGGGTAAGAAAACGAAATTGGAGAAAAATTGGGTGATGGTGGTAAAAATGGCAATTTTTTGTTTGTTTCAAAAGAATGGGAAAATTAAACGACTGTTCAACAAACGCAATCACAAATGCACAGTCAATACCTAGACTAGGGTTTTCTAAGTCCACTAGACCTGCTCCTAACTGTTCCAAAGGTCAAGAAATAGGACCTCAAACCGCCTCTTCACCACCAATTGCGGCCAGGTAAGCGCCAGGTAAGTGTGAAGGAACCACAGTAGTGGGCCTAATTCAAAACTACTAGCCTTGACACACTTGCCTAGTCACCGCAAAGTCAAGTTAGGATAAACAGCCGATGCCTATAACTAGTCCTCTGTCCTATTGAGCGCGAAGTCCTTACGGCTGAGTCTAATCTTTTTTATTAACTTGAGGTGACACTTATGCAATTAGTGATTTCTGGGGTCTTAGGGAGGGTGATGAAATCCCTACCCAATCTGGATTGGTGTTAGAGCCCCTTAAGTCCGTATTAAATGATGCAATGCGCAAAATTCAACCAAGTTTTGTTTTCAAGCTATCAATTATCTTTTTTTACTTTTAATGCGGCGCTGCAACAAATACGGTTATTTTTTTTTTTGGCTTTTTTGCGGCGATTTTTTCTAAGATTCCTGCAAAGACAAGAATATTGGAGTGTCGGGTTTGAGAGGGGAAGTTTAGAAAAATATGTACCAAAAATTATCGAGTTCTAGAAACTCGTGTTGATATTGCCTCCAAGTGGTCGAATGGTTCGCTTGCGCGGGTCTAACTACCCGGATCTTTGGTACTGAGTGTTCACCCTCCTTTGCACTTGAAAATGCCTTTTGTTCCGCACGATCGCTGCTCAGAATCCGTCAAATCTGCATATGTTGGAAAAATACGGATATTTGAGCCAAAAAGCAATAATAATAACCACAATTCTAAATACAAGTAATTAAGAAAATCAAATAACAAAAATGGAATTTAATCAAAACACTGGAGACGACACAGAAAAACAAAAGTGAAAAGGCCACACCAAGGCCGGCGAGCTTGGTTTTTCAAGGTATGTCGCCGTTTTTTGTGTGAGGAAATTGGCTCCAATTTTGTGTGTTGTCTCAATGAAGAAATGTTATTCCAATTTTATAACTTGATTTATTTCTTTAGCACCAGAGTGTTAGCAGAATTCAAATCCAGAGAATAAAAGAATTATATTTATGTTTGTGGTTGGTTTCAAAAAGAATGGTTATTTGTTTGAATGTGTTAGAAGTTAGTTTTATACAGAATATGCACAAATTTAACCCGAGAATACAAGTATAAAAGCGTTACCGTCTCCCAGGCAACGGCGACATATGATTGTCACGATCTAACCGTGTCGTGTTTAAAAAGAGTTTTGAAATTACCGCAATCAAAACGGTGTCGCTTGTAGCGATCCGCGATGAATACGGGTCGTCCGCAGGGAGATGGTAAGTTTTTATATCTTGTTTTAACGAGTTAATACCGTGTTTTGATTTGTTGGTTAACTAATTGTCGTAACAAAGATATGAATAAAAAGGACTTGTTAAGGGTAGTAATAAGTGAGATTGTATGAAGGTGATGTTTGCCAATTCCTTATAGCCCCAACTTGGTATTGACACTAAAACAATAGGTAACAACGCGGATTAGGGAACTTGAAATACGGTATTTGCGGCAGTTCACTAAATCCGTTTTCCTTGTCCCTTGTCCCTTCCATTGTTATCTCTTAATTTTAGCCTTCGGCAAACCACGGGCAATCCGGTCATGATTAGGAATCATCACTATCGTGGTAGGATATGATGCCTAGTGAGCGGAGTTGCGGGTGATATGCATGAAGTTTCAATAGGCAAGTTTTAGGTTTTAAAGTTTGGACAAAGAAAATCTTTGAATATGATCTAACATATTACACTCTTAACAAATGAAAAGATTACTCACACATATTTACAAATTAACAAGAAAGAAAAAAGAAGATACATAAAAACAGGCAATGAAATAGAGATGAAAAGAGAACCGATGAGTTCAAGCTTTTTATCTCCAAGTGTTCGATCCCCGGCAACGTGTGAAATCCGAATACCAAGCTTTAAGGTTGCAAGCTCACTTAAGAGGTTGCAAGATCAAAGCAAATCATGAATTTCACAATTGAAATTATGTAAAGAAGAAAAAGACATGTAAGAAAAATATGAACTTTTATTGAAGAACAAACTTGTTACAAGAGATATTGAAGTCAAGAACCTAAGCCTTAAGCTTGCAAGTTCTAAATGAGAAGTTGCAAGGTCAAGACAAAGGGTGAAGAGCTCAAGAATTTAAATAAATTCGGTCCCCGAATTTAAATTTAACCCCTCAAATACTAAAACATTTTAGTAAAAATATCAAGTCGTCGGGTCTCCGAAATCATAAATACATTAAACATATCGTAGGGCAATGCATGCGCATGAAAAACGAGTATATAACTCAAAATCGAAACTCCTTCAAGCATCCGGCAATCATCGGAGTCATGGTAAAGACACTAATGTCAAGGTCCAATACAAAAACCAACATGATACACATCAAAACTATAAATGTACGTATCGTTGTAAATTCGTCAAAACATCTAAAACAAATGCATGACTAGCCTTTTTCAAATCACTGTGCAATGCGCGTATCATGGCACAAGTAGCGGAAGTTCATTATAAGAAAAATAACTATATATGTATATATATATCCTTTATTTAACATACACGTCCTGCCGTTTTTGAAAGCAATTTTATAAGGGTTTCCTTTATAAAATGTTCGTGTCATCTCGGACACACAGGAAAATACATAGACTATAGCCCCTTTTTTGAAATCCCTTCGGTAACTATCAATGCATGCAAAAACATATTCAGGTACTGTTCTCTGACTAGTCCTGCTCAGCTACTATACCAAATAGTAAATATCATAAACACGTACTGCTCAAAAGAATCATACTCAATAGTATTGGATATAGTGCCCTCAGAATCAATTATTGGATCACAGGCACGTGATTGCAATGATTGAGGGAGGACCTATACCGGTAGGACAGTCTTACTCAAGATGATAGTATGATATCTGGTATATCTTTAGCATCGTGTACAGCTTTAGGTGATATTACAGATCATTATTACACATTGATAGAGCCATTAGAATTCTTGCTTGACGACCAGCAGTATGATGGCGATCATATACGTGAGAGTTGGGTGGTCTATAAACACATCCATAATTTAGTCCTTAGTCGTACGAGTTTCGAGACTGGGCATCGATACTCTATTAGTAGACTAGTGTATACAGTCGAGACCCCGACGAGGGGAGGTGGCCGGTCTCACAAGCCATTGGTGTCAGTTGGTTCACCTAAGATGTATACAGGTGCTCATTGGGTTATGAGTACACCGGACAGGACTCGCCGGGAACATGCGAGTTGGTATTATACCTGACGTCAGGTAGCAGTTCCCTGGTGACATGTGTACAGGTTAGTTCATCGACCTAAGATCGTCATTTGTCTCGTTTGAGTTCCCACTGTGCTTTGATTATTACCCTACCACGGCTCAAAGGAGTCGTGCAAATAGGTTTTAGTTGGGTACAGTCCTGAGCCATATGGAGGCAGTGAGCGGATCGGCAGGGGTTTCGTCTCTCCTGGTATTGGGGGTGAGATCGCGCTGTGTCTAGGAGAGCCATTACACGAAGTCCTTGGCTAAGGCATGAGATTAACTCGTAGGTATTCCAGTAGTATCTCGGGGTGTTCTGGGCTACACTCCGACACGACTTGTACCGCTTTTGGGGTTCTGACTTTTACCACCCCCCTGGGCCTGACATGCAATACTTATAGACGAATGGACCGGACTGTACGGATATTGTCACTGACAGGCTCAGAAGGGTGTCAGGATGAGTTCGCTCATCGACCTCCCTTTTGGTCAATAGCTAGTACCACTGACGTGCTAGTGGTTAAACCCACAGCCAATGTATTGACGAGTCTTTAGAGTCCTCCACAGACAGTTTCTCAAGTTTTGGATGAAACGTTGTAAAGGCCGTATGGTATTATGGTAGGGTTCGATCATATACGTGCTGTAGTGTACAGATCATGATCGGACGGATCATACTAGTGGGCTTTGGTTTAAGCCGGATCATAGTATTAGATTTGTTAGATTACTTTAGTCTCATCGCATTCGCATTCAGTCGGAATATGGAAGCAGGTATGTATATACAGGTGAGGGGTATCCTTGTGATCCGTCACGAGTTTACTTTAGATGTTGCCGTATCTTTTTGTTGTTGTAAACATTTGGGTTTATGTTTACAAATGGAAATTATGAGCTAGAAATCATGATTAGGAGCATTTATTGTGACACAAGCACAAGTGGTGACTCATGGTCTCTTTCTTTGTGCATGTGTCACTTTATGTGATTGATTTATATGGTGAAATGAAAGAACGAGAGAGAAAGGGAAGCTATGTATAAGGTTAGATCTTGTATTATTTTCTTCTTGCTCTCATTTTTCATTTCATCACACATGAGAAAGAAAAAGCCTCTTCTTCTTCTTCTTCCTCCAGCTCACAATCTCCATTGATGGCTTCACCTTCAACCTCCATCCATACAATGGATGTAAGAGACAAAATTGTCACACACATTCTCTACTTCACCTTGGACACGTCGGCTAGCGAACTTCGTGCATGAGTTGCTTCGGATGAAGCGGGAGCCTGTAAAAAGACTTGATGATGTGGTGCGCTTTACCGACGAGGAGATCGAGATCGGAAAAGCCGCAAGGAGTTTGGGATGGTGGCCAAAGACCGAAGGACACGGATCGATCGGTATAGCCTTTCCAACCCTTCTCTAGTTTTCTACTTGTAGGTTAATGGTTCGATCCGGGTTTATAGTGTACGATAGCGCCGGTTTCAAGTTTTGAAAAGTTTTCGTTTCCGCATTTTGGGCTCGGACAAACGGCCGGGGCGCTACCGTAGACTTACATGGTATCAGAGCCACGCCATTAACCTTTACTAGCTTGTTCTAACGTATTTAAAATATCGATCGAACGAAATTTTCCAAAACCACATTTCCAATTCTGCAGTTTCTGTCGAAATTTTTTTTGTGGTAAAAAAATTATTTTGAGTGTTGCAGAAAATCAGGCAGGCTTTTCTAAGAAATCCGAGAAAATTTGGTACCCTATCTCACCATTGCGTCGCGGAACCGCGGCATTACCCTTGTTTTGGCCACGGTTCCGCCGCACTACTCTTGAATCAGGGCACCATTTTTCCTCCAGCGATTTCTGACTTGGAAATGAAGTTTCTGGAATATTTTGTTTGGGCCCAGATTTTGTTTCAGTGCTGGATTTGTGCTTGGGGCCCACTACGGGAAATTTTGTCAATCGAAATTTTTTAAATATGTTAGTTCACGGTGTTTAATTTATATCTGTGACCGTGAATGTCATTCGAGCAGTAAATCTTGTCTAATTGCTATAGTTCTTTTAGACGGATTTGCGAACGTGACATTCACGTTGATGTTCTTTGTTGTGCTGTGATGTTGCGGATTTCTCGTGGTGGATAGCCTGTTGCAATGGTAGTACAGTTTGGTTATATTTATACATTTGATATTGCGGGGCGAGCGTCCGACATGTGGACTGCCTTTGTAAGTCCATGCTACCTCTCCCGGTACTTTCGGGCATGCGGAATTTGGTGAAAAACAATTTTCTAGAGGCGGTAACATGGACTCAAAACCGGATCTTTGTTAAACATCTAACTAGGAGTTGTTAACTACACGGTTAGGGGGTTATACCTTTCTTTCTTGAACTCCTTCGTCTTCAAGCCTCGATGGTTGTCTGGATCGGCTTCACCCCGTCGTCTCCTTGCGCCGAAGATCGATCCACCTGAAAGCTTCTACCTTTGGCTTCTTCTTCGAACTTTGAAGAAAATAGTTCACTCGGTTTGCTAAATCTTGTGAACTAGAGTGAGTAGAGGAGAGTGTGTTGGGATTTTCTCTATGCTTCTTGGTTCTCAACACATGAGACAAGTGGACCATAGACTAAAAGAGAGGGAGAGCAAGAGGAAGAAGATGAGAGCTCAAGAACACAAGAGAGAGAAAGGAAATGAAAGAATGAGCAAGACATTTTTTTTCTTGGCTCTCATAATCCAAAACCATCATAACCAATAATAGCAATCAAGTATTAGTGATGGTTTAAGCTACAATAGCCATATCATTTCATGCACTCATTTTGCACAAGAGAACAAGCAAGCAAAAGTCTTTGCCATGAAATGATAGCCATTGTCATCATGATGGTCAACTAGTCCAACCTATTCAACCGGTCAACAAAATCAACAAGTCAACAAAGTCAACCCCTCAACAACCATGTCACTATAATACTTAATTAATATTATTGTTAATTACATATCATATTCTCATTAGGGTTGAGCAAATAGTCAATAGTCAACATTAAACGGTCAACAACCCTAATGAGAATCCTCTGCCTCTGTCTCTCCATCAACTATGCATACACACCCGCATCCGTGTTCCGAGGAACACGAATACAAACGAGATAAAACCAATCCCAAAACGTACACTAGGATCTGGCTTAAACCAAAGCCCGCTAGTGTTAACTGTCCGGACACTGTACGTGCACAAGTGCACGGATGTGACCGAACACTGTTGCAAAACCATGCGACTTGTCGCAAAACCATGCGACCTCTACTCTTTTGCCTAAAGGCGAATAGCTTTCTGTGTGGGACACTAAAGACTCGACACTACGCTGGCAGTGGGTTTAACCACAGACCGCAAGCGGCACTAGCTGTGCGTAACGGTCCCCAGGTAGATGCCGACAAGAAGACTGATGAGGTGAAACCCATCTGAACTCCTACTGAGCCTGAATGTGACAGTCTCCGTACAGTCCGGTCTGTTCGTCTGATACATAGCATGGCGGGCCTAGGGGGGCGGGAAACGTCAGTCCCCTAATAGCGGTACAAGTCGTATCAGAGTGAAGCCCAATACACCCTGAGATAACACTGGAAGCCTACCAGTATATCTCGCTTGCCCTGGCCAGGGACTACTCGTGTAATGGCTCTCCTAGACACAGCGCGATGTCAATCCCCAATACCGGGAGAGACGAATCCTGTTTAACCATCACTGCCTCCAAGTGCTTCGGGACTGCACCCAACTACCACCTGTTTGCACGTATCCTTTGAGCCGTGGTAGGGTAGTAATCAAAGTACAGTGGGAACACACTCGAGGCGAAGTGACAGTGTCAAGTCAACGGACTAAGCTGTACTCATGTCACATGGGAACTGATAACCGACGATAGGTATAATACCAAACGGTCAGTTCCCGACGAGTCCTGTCCAGTGTACTCGTAACCTAACGAGCACCCGCAAACTATCTCCAGTACGACGTACTGATAGCTGTGGGACAGACCATCTCCCATACTGGGATGAGAAGCGCATACGCTAGTCTACTCTGGAGTATCGATGTCCTGTCTCGATAGTCCTGCGACTAGGGACCTGCATAAGGATGTGCTTATAGATTACCCAGCCCCCACTAGTGTGACTGCCATCACAACGCTGGTAATCAAGCAAAGATCCTAAGGGTTCCACTAATGCGTATAGGTGATATAATAAAATAAACACATGTACACATTGAAGTAGAAACAAACCAAGTAGCATACTACTATTTTGAGCAAGATTGTTTATACAAGGTGAATATCCCAAGCTTCCATTAAGTAATATACAAAGTAGTATGATACAGTAATGGCCTCTAGGGCATATACACTAACAATCTCCCACTTGCACTAAGGCCATGTGCTGGCGTATCGAAGACTTATCATCTCGATCAGCCGCTCGAACTGAGTCTGGGGCAAGGCCTTAGTGAATGGATCTGCAGTGTTATCTTCTGAAGCAACCCTCCGAACCTCGATCTCCTGGCGATCCACGATCTCCCTGATCAGGTGATACCGCCTCAAGATGTGTCTGGATCTCTGATGGGACCTGGGTTCCTTCGCAAAAGCTATAGCCCCGTTGTTGTCGCAATACAGAGGTATTGGATCAACAATGGACGGAACCACCTAAAGTTCTTTCAAGAACTTCCTCATCCAGACAGCTTCTTTTGCGGCATCTGATGCAGCGATGTATTCCGCTTCCATCGTCGAGTCTGCAACGGTTTCCTGTTTGGAACTCTTCCAACACACCGCCCCTCCATTGAGGGTAAAGACAAAACCCGACAAGGACTTGGAATAATCCTTGTCACTCTGGAAGCTGGAGTCAGCAAAGGCCTCGATCTGGAGGACTTTTCCGCCATACACCAAGAACATCTCCTTAGTCCTTCTCAGGTACTTGAGAATGTTCTTTACCGCTATCCAGTGTTTCTTCCCAGGGTTTGACTGATACCGGCTTACCACACTCAGTGCATAAGCTACATCCGGTCTGGTACACAACATCGCATACATTATAGAGCCTACCGCAGAAGCGTAGGGTATAATAGACATGCGATCCCTCTCCAAACCAGTCTTGGGAGACATCTCTTTAGAGAGGGTGATCCCGTGACAAGCCGGTAGGTTACCGCGCTTGGAATCTTCCATACTGAATCTTTTCAGTATGGTGTCGATGTACCTGGACTGTGAAAGTCCTAATATCCTCTTGGATCTATCACGATGGATCCGGATCCCCAGGATGTATGAGGCATCATCCAGGTCTTTCATGGGGAACCTGTGTGACAAGAACCCCTTGACATATTGTAGCATAGGAATGTCATTTCCTATTAAGAGAATATCATCCATGTACAAAACAAAGAATACTACAGTTCTCGCTACAAATCTACTATAGATGCATGGTTCATCTGGATTTTTGATAAAGCCAAATTCTTTGACCGTCTCATCAAAGCAGATGTTCCAACTCCGCGATGCCTGCTTTAGTCCATAGATGGACTTAAGCAACTTGCACACCTTTCCGCTGCTCCCACTCTGAATGAAACCCTCTGGCTGGTCCATATAGACACACTCCTCTAAATTTCCATTTAGAAAAGAGGTCTTTACGTCCATCTGCCAAATCTCATAATCGTGGAAGGCAGCAATGGCAAGAAGGATACGAATGGATTTCAGCATAGCCACTGGAGAAAAGGTTTCGTTATAGTCCAAACCAGGTCTTTGACGAAAACCCTTTGCAACAAGTCTAGCTTTATAGGTCTCAACCTGTCCATTTACACCAATCTTCCTTTTGAAGATCCACTTGCATCCTACGGGTTTTACCCCGTCTGGAGCAATGTCCAACGTCCATACTTTGTTGGTGTACATGGACTGCATTTCGGTCCGCATTGCATCCAGCCATTTTACCGAGTCAACGCTCTGAACGGCCTGCTGGAAGCTAGTAGGCTCATCATAATCTATGATGCAATCCTATCTATCCCTATCTATGAGTAAACCGTAGTATCTCTCGGGCGGATGAGACTTCCTACTACTCTTGCGGAGCGGCGTAGGAATGTCCTGTTCTTTTGAACCCTCTGGTACCACTAAGCTTTCAGTAATAATCTGTGGTTCTGGAATTTCTTCCATTTCTACTGCGCTCCCACTAATTTCCTTTTCCAAGAACTGGTGTTCTAGAAAGTGGGCATGCCGAGAAACAAAAACCTTTTGTTTCTCTTCGCAGTAGAAGAAATATCCCTTGGAGTTCTTTCGATATTCCACAAACTTGCACTGTACGGAGCGTGCTTCGAGCTTTTCCGCATGCTGCTTTTTGACAAAAGCTGGACTTCCCCATGTCTTAATGTGATTAAGATAGGGTCTCTTCCCACACCATATCTCATATGGTGTGGTAAGCACAGTTTTAGCTGGAACTCGGTTCAAAAGGTATGCAGCTGATTCTAGTGCATACCCCCAGAATGATCACGGTAACTCAGCGTTACTCATCATGGACCGTACCATATCCAGTAGGGTTCGGTTCCGTCTCTCCGATACACCGTTATGTTGCAGAGTGTATGGAGGAGTAAGCTGAGAGAGAATTCCGTTCTCTTTTAAATAGTCCAGGAACTCGCCACTCAAGTATTCAACACCTCGATCCGATCTTAGAATCTTTATACTTTTGCCGGTTTGTTTTTCTACTTCATTCTTATATTCCTGGAATTTTCCAAAGGCTTCGGACTTATGTTTCATTAAGAAGACATAACCGTACCTTGAAAAGTCATCCGGAAAAGTAATGAAGTAAGAATAACCGCTTCGCGCATGTGTAGACATTGGACCGCACACGTCGCTGTGTACAAGTCCCAAGAGCTCGCTCGCTCTTACTCCATGTCCAGTGAATGGAGTCTTTGTCAACTTTCCTTTGAGACAGGATTGACAAGTGGCATACGATTGATATTCGAACGGATTCAAATATCCTTCTGCATGTAACTTTGTCAACCTTCTCTCATTGATGTGACCCAGTCTACAATGCCATAAGAAAGTCTGATTGATTTCTGGAGACTTTCTTTTATGTGTATTCTGGACATTGAAAATCTGTGGTTGGTTTAATACGTATATACCATTGCACAATGTACCTGACCCAATCAAGACTTGATTAAGGTGAATGTTTACAACATTACTTACAAACGCAAATTCATAACCTTCTTTAGAAACCAAAGATACAGAAATGATATTACAAGTTACGTTGGGTACAAAAAAGCAATTACGTAAAACCAAAACATGTCCATCTGACATTCCCAGGTGATAGCCCCCCACGGCCTTAGCATCCATGCTAGCTCCGTTTGCAACTTTTAGGGTCATGTCACCTGCCTTCAAAAACCTTAGGTTTCTCAACGCCTGGAAAGAATTACAGAAATGAGATCCTGATCCGGTATCCAATACCCAGGAAGTAGAGTTTATTGAAAGACAGTTATCAATAACATACACACCTGAAGCTGAAGCCGCAACCTGCTTCAGTTCCTGTGTTCTGGCTTTCCAAGCCCTGCAATCATTCTTCCAGTGTCCCTTCTTATGACAATAGAAGCATTCCTCTTTATCTACAAGCTTTCCCACTTTCTTTGTCGCTTTTGCCTTTCCCTTCGTATCCACTTTACTAACACCGCCCCTTAGTTTGGCGGGGGCTTTCTTCTTCTTTCCCTTGGCTTTCGCCTTGGACCTAGAAGAGGAAGATCCTCCTACAAACAAAGTGGATGTTTCCCTACCTTTCTGTAGGGTGCCCTCTGCGCTCCTCAGCATGTTGAGGAGTTCTGAAAGTTCAACTTCCTTTTCTTGTAAGTTGAAGTTCAGTATAAACTGGGCATAAGTGGAAGGAAGGGACTGGAGAATCAAGTCCGTATAGAGCTCATTCTCCAACGTGGTCCCAAGGTCCGCGAGCTCTTCAATGTAGCCAATCATCTTAAGTACGTGTTCCGCTACCGATGATCCGACGGCTAATCTTGCCGAAAATAACTTCTTCGACACTTCGTATCTTGCGATACGAGATTGCTCTCCATACAGTTCTTTTGTATGGAGAAATATGGAATCGAGGTCCATATTCTCGTGCCTCCTCTGATGTTCGTTGTCCATAGAGGCAAGCACGAGGCACATGGCCTTCGCGCAATCGATTTCCCAGGTCTTACGGATTTCCTTATCCGCGATGCTGGTTTTGGGACCTGGGACAGGGGGAGCTTTGGTGGTAAGAAGATACCCCAGCTTGTCGTAAGTGATTGCCATCTTGACATTCCTGAGCCAATCTTTGTAGTTTGGCCCTGTCAGTATGTTTTTATCTAGAATTAACTTAAGTCCAGTCATGTCGATTGGTCGCTGCAATTAGGAGAGAGAGAAGAAACACTCAGCATGATGCTCTTGCAAGTTTAGAGTGGTTTTAAGTTTATCTAAACAGGATGGCTCCCACTGTCTCTCGAATCCCTCCTCAAACCAAAAAGGAAGAATTAGTCGGGATCAATCTCACCGCACAATACTTGCTTAACCATTCAGCCAAGCCAGTGTCGGTACTTCGAGGGAGGTTTTCCAACGCTTTCGCGAAGTTCCTTAATTAAATAACCTCTTTTCCCTTGGGGCGTAGCCCCGCTAACACCTTTCTAGACACCTACTAGGTTTATAGCATTGATCGTTAAGTAAGAAATTTCCTGAGGAGTAGCATATACTCACAGTAGGATCGGGATCCAAATATCATCGCATGACGAAACTGAAGGAATCCTACCAGAATCCTCACACTCCAAATGGTATGCAACACTAGCAAGTTTCAGTTCTTTTGAAACTCCCGATGTGGATTTTTGCCCCATGCTCTTTTGACCTTGACTTTGGCCAAAATATCATAAGTCACATGTCAAGTTCTACCCGTCATTCTCCAGGTTAATTTGGATCCACTCGCACCTACCCTTGACTTTGGCCAAAATGGCAGTACGACTGTCCCAAACCAACGTATCTATCTATGCTACACATGAATACCCAATAGCTACCAATCACTATGCCTTGACTTTGGCCAACATACATAGCTTGAATACTTTTGACTATCCATGTAAAACGACGGAGGGCTACGAATGGTTTTGGCAAAACCGTGAACGTAGTGAACTTGATATAATCGATGGAACGAGATAGCTTTTAAAAGGAGTGGCTCAAACTCCGCAATTTAAAAGTTGGTTTTGAAAAGAACCGAGTGGTTTTTCGAAAGTGTTCCAACGACTTTTACTTGGTTTATTTTCTTGCATTAGCTCTTTTAATGCATGATATTCTTGCATTAGTTCTTTTAATGCGTCCTATCATTTAATACTACCATTGCAGAAAATAACCAAAATATGACGTACGCTTATGCCATTCGCATTCGCCATGGGGCCCCGTCATTACCCGTTAGGTTACTTAACTAACGACAGAGCGGGGGCGGGGCTAGCGCGGCTGTAAGACATAAGCAACGCCTAAATAATATCATATATAGATATATTGCAATGATAGCCATTTCAGATCACAGATGAACACATTGGATATACTAGGAACCCGCAATTCGTACGAGCCTGTAACGAAAAGCAGATTACAAGGTCGCGGTGAATAGCCAATACCCCACCCAAGACCCCTACGGGTACGGCAAACTACCCGCCAAGTACCCGAAGCGAAGCAACCTCCCTCAACTCCGTGAGTAGGCCACTCGGCACTTCGGCATACCCGGTAGTTTGTGCACCCCCTCCATGGGTCTATCCTAGGAGCAAAAACAGTAAAAAGAAATTATACAATGACGGCTACAACCCCGACCCGGTTGTGCGGCCATACAAATAATTATTACATCAATTTACAAATTTACATGAATTGAAAGAAAAGAAAACTCTCGTTTCACAATCCCCGGCTATTCACCCGTGACAATCCAATGAATTCATATACACATTCCAGCAACATTACAGATCACAGATTTGTATAACCCCCACTAATCGACATATAGTGATTAGCAGACGTTCAACACAAATATCACGTCACAGAAATACCCGTCAGCTTAAGTCTTTAGAAACTCGATCGAAATACGGTTTTTAAAGCCCCAAAAACAAAATTTTCTTTCTGGAAAATCTGGGCTGAAAACACATATACCAAAAATCCCAAAATAACCCACCGAGTATACTGTAGCAAAGACGATCCAGAGAAGAGCTAAGAAGGCCGCGGAACCGGGGCAATAGCAAGCTATTGCCGCGTTTCCGTGGTGGTTTGATGGAATCTCTGCATCGTTTTTCTACAGTATCTTTAAAAAACCCTGAGTCGATTTTTAAAGCATGATTTATTATTTTTACAGACTTAAAAAAGTCGACAGCAAGCATGAATTCCGGGTTCATTTCGGGACTTTTTCTCCGATCGAATTTCTGGCTACCATGCTAACATGTTAGATAGAGTTTAACTAGGCTCTGATTCCACTGTAAGTCCATGCTACCTCTCTCGGTACTTTCGGGCATGCGGAATTTGGTGAAAAACAATTTTCTAGAGGCGGTAACATGGACTCAAATCCGGATCTTTGTTAAACATCTAACTAACAACCTAACTAGGAGTTGCTAACTACTCGGTTAGGGGGTTATACCTTTCTTTCTTGAACTCCTTCGTCTTCAAGCCTCGATGGTTGTCCGAATCGGCTTCACCCCGTCGTCTCCTTGCGCCGAAGATCGATCCACCTGAAAGCTTCTACCTTTGGCTTCTTCTTCGAACTTTGAAGAAAATAGTTCACTCTGTTTGCTAAACCTTATGAACTAGAGTGAGTAGAGGACAGTGTGTTGGGATTTTCTCTATGGTTCTTGGTTCTCAACACATGAGACAAGTGAACCATAGACTAAAGAGAGGGAGAGCAAGAGGAATAAGATGAGAGCTCAAGAACACAAGAGAGAGAAAAGAAATGAAAGAATGAGCAAGACTTTTTTTTTCTTGCCTCTCATAATCCAAAACCATCATAACCAATAATAGCAATCAAGTATTAGTGATGGTTTAAGCTATAATAGCCATATCATTTCATGCACTCATTTTGCACAAGAGAACAAGCAAGCAAAAGTCTTTGCCATGAAATGATAGCCATTGTCATCATGATGGTCAACTAGTCCAACCTAGTCAACCGGTTAACAAAGTCAATAAGTCAACAAAGTCAACCCCTCAACAACCATGTCACTATAATACTTAATTAATATTATTGTTAATTACATATCATATTCTCATTACGGTTGAGCAAAAAGTCAATAGTCAACAGTCAATGGTCAACAACCCTAATGAGAATCCTCTGCCTCTGTCTCTCCGTGAACTGTGCATACACACCCGCATCCGCGTTCCGAGGAACACGAATACAAACGAGATAAAACCAATCCCAAAACGTACACTAGGATCTGGCTTAAACCAAAGCCCGCTAGTGTTAACTGTCCGGACACTGTACGTGGACAAGTGCACGGATGTGACCGAACCCTGTCGCAAAACCATACGACCCGTCGCAAAACCATGCGACCTCTACTCTTTTGCCTAAAGGCGAATAGCTTTCTGTGTGGGACTCTAAAGACTCGACACTATGCAGGCAGTGGGTTTAACCACAGACCGCAAGCGGCACTAGCTGTGCGTAACGGTCCCCAGGTAGATGCCGACAAGAAGACTGACGAGGTGAAACCCATCTGAACTCCTACTGAGCCTGAATGTGACAGTCTCCGTACAGTCCGGTCTGTTCGTCTGATACATCGCATGGCGGGCCTAGGGGGCGGTAAACGTCAGTCCCCTAATAGCGGTACAAGTCGTGTCGGGGTGAGGCCCAATACACCCTGAGATAACACTGGAAGCCTACCAGTATATCTCGCTTGCCCTGGATAGGGTCTACTCGTGTAATGGCTCTCCTAGACACAGCGCGGTGTCAACACCTAATACCGGGAGAGACGAATCCTGTCTAACCGTCACTGCCTCCAAGTGCTTCGGGACTGCACCCAACTACCACCTGTTTGCATGTCTCCTTTGAGCCGTGGTAGGGTAGTAATCAAAGTACAGTGGGAACACACTCGAGGCGAAGTGACATTGTCAAGTCAGCGGACTAAGCTGTACTCATGTCACCTGGGAACTGATAACTGATGATAGGTATAATACCAACCGGTCAGTTCCCGACGAGTCCTGTCCAGTGTACTCGTAACCTAACGAGCACCCGCATACTATCTCCAGTACGACGTACTGATGGCTGTGGGACAGACCATCTCCCACACTGGGATGAGAAGCGCATACGCTATTCTACTCCGGAGTATCGATGCCCTGTCTCGATAGTCCTGCGACTAGGGACCTGCATAAGGATGTGCTTATAGATTACCCAGCCCCCACTAGTGTGACTGCCATCACAACGCTGGTAATCAAGCAAAGATCTTAAGGGCTCCACTAATGCGTATAGGTGATATAATAAAATAAACACATGTACACATTGAAATAGAAACAAACCAAGTAGCATACTACTATTTTGAGCAAGATTGTTTATACAAGGTGAATATCCCAAGCTTCCATTAAGTAATATACAAAGTAGTATGATACAGTAATGGCCTCTAGGGCATATACACTAACAGCCTTCACTGCCTGTTTGTGTATTATTCTTTTGGAGCACGACCGGGCTGAGGTCGATGTACCCGTTGTATATATTTTACTTTCTGTACTAGGATTACCCCGCGGTGGGGTGCACGGATAGCCGGGTTCTAGAGGGCAACGAGCCCGCATCTCATGGCTTTGAGACGGAGGGAGCTTCACTCTAGAATTGGCGGGCTATTCGCCGCAGTCGTAGGGGGTATAGGTTGACCCAAAGAGGGGTGCCCAAGTTACCGGATTCCGTGAAGTGCTGGGTGATCCATTCACTTTGTTGAAGGGGGCCGCCTCACTTCAGGCTTTCACGAGTAAATTGCCACGCCCATAAGGGTCTAGGATTTCATTGCACAGGTTATCCACACGACAAGAGGAATGTCGGGTTTCAGTAGCGGCTCTATGAAACCCGGGGATCCCAGATTATCTGTATTGTTTTGTGATGCTTATTACATTTCTGTGATGTTGCATTTTATCACGACTGGAGCGATTATTATATACTGTTATATATATACTAGTAGATGTTGTATATGTTTTACCCCCGCGCTGGTCCAGTCCACGCTCTGTCGTTAGTTAAGTAACCTAACGGGTGATGACGGGACCCTGTGGCGAATGCGGATGGCATATACGTACATCGTATTTTCGTTCTTTATTGGTGTGATCAATTGATGGGACTGCATTGATTCGGATCAATGTAGGCCAAACAAACCTGTTTGATGTTGTTGGAACAATTTTTCAGAAAGCTGTTATTGCAAGTACGTTCTCTTTTATTTTGCACAGTGGTATTCCGTTATGAATATCCAGCACCTTAGTCGACGAGGGAAGGGCCGAGATCCCTTCACCGGGAGTGACCCCTTGGACAGAAGTTTGAGTCAGGGCAATAACTTCATTATAGTCGATTAATTTTTACTTTGCATCGGGGTACTCAGTTGGAATATCCTGCACCTCATTCTACGAGGAAAGAGTCGAGATCCTTTCACCGGGAGTGACCCTTTTAGCAAAGGTTTTTGTCACTATAATTTTATAAAAAGCTATCTGATTCCTTCAACGATATCAAGTTCGCTACGTTAAAGGTTTTTCTCCAAAAAACCAGCCGTAGCCCTCCGTCATTTCTTACAAGTATAACTTAGTATTCGTGCTGCGTTTGTTGACTGTGTCAAGGCGTAGTGTACGGTAGCTAAGTAGTGTTTGTTTGTGGCATATTAATGGGATTGGTTAGGACAGTCGTGCGGCCTTGTTGACTGTGTCAAGGGCTCGTACGGGTGGGTTTAATGCCATCCAGGATAATGACTGGTTGAACTTGACTAAGACTCTTTGATTTGTTGACTGTGTCAAGGTCACTTGGGTCCTAGGGGCAAAAATCACATCGCGGGTTTCTAAAGAAACTGAAACTTGCCAGGCATGCATATACCTTCTGGAGTGTGATAACGTGAATGGATTCCATCACGTTATCATGCGATGATAGTTGGATCACGATTCCCACTGATGAGTTAGTTTACTCCTCGGGTGATCCCGACTAATTCTTCTTTCAGGTTTGGAGGAGAATTTGAGGTTACAGTGGGAGGTTTCCTGATTAGATAAATTGGTAACCATTCTGATCTAGATTAGAGTGCACGCAGAGTGTTTCTTTTCTCTCTCTCTTTAGCAACGACCATGGCCCGACCCTAGACTATGACTCAGTGACCAAGTTGACCGAACCTTCTTATAACACTGGCTTTTGGATTGTCTGAGTTGCAGACCTTATTGCCACTCCTACTTTTACCCTTTTTCTCCACAACACCCCGTATTACTACGAACATCCACATCCATTGGATAAAACCATCATATGGTTATATACGAACTCGAAGGAAGATGTTCCAGATTCTAGGATGGTTTCCGGTTCTGGAGAAAACAAATAGGACTATTCAGTTGTCTTTTCCTTTTACCTTCTCTCAGGTTGCAAGTGTTCCTTGGATTATGACAGTACACCTATTACGCTAATTGGATATTCTTCTTCCAAACCATAGGCAGGTGCCGAATGGTAGGGAATGAAGAAAGTCGATTAGCCTAAGTGTGGTGTACAGAAGGTATTAAGTAAAGACAAATAAAGGGATTAGAAAGAGAGAAAAGTAAATTGCGACTGCTATTCATAACTGAACCACGTATTTCATTACCACTCATACTTCACATTTCTATTTCTCCAGAACATCCCATATCATTACGAAGATCCACAGTTTATTTAGATAATCCATCGTATGGTTATATACGAACTCGAAGGAACTTGTTCCAGTTCGGGGTTGGATTATGGTTCAGGAGAAATAGGAATAAGGTTTTTTTCAGTTGCCTTTTATCTTTACCTTCTCCCGCGTTACGAGTGCTCGTAGGATTAGGAAGTACACCTCTAATGCTCATTGGATAGTCTTCTTCCAAACCATAGGCTGGTGCCGAACGGTAGGGAAAGAAGAAAAACCATTTAGCCTAAAGGAATGTACAGAAGGTAATGACTAATGACATATAAAGGGATTTGGAGAGATGTCATAGAAATATACGGTTACAGTTGTGAATCTAATAATGGAAGAGGCATTACTAAGAATACCCAGATACCCCAACGAAACATTTACATGTTTCAGTTTCACTATGTATTGTTAATAGAAAACTGATTTCCCAATTAGTACTTACTCCAGGGTATGTATTTACCAGGTTTGATTCTCACATCTGTATGGTTTTACAGATGATGAGTGGGAGTAAATTATTAGGAATTGGGTGATCATCCTCATTATATCGGGATTCCTTGTAATTGGTGATGGTTGAGGAAATCACCTTGGTTGTTTGCCGGATGGCAAATATTTGATTTTGAATATCCGTTGTAATGCACCAATTTCAAATTAATATATCTGTACGTTTATTTTTATAAAGTGAGATATAACTTTTTGAAATTATGTCTATGACATTTACCTATATCAGTGGATGGTTAGGTAAGGAGTATTAAACAGCGGTGTAATTCTTCTTAACCATAAGTATAGGTTTCAACCTACGACACACAAGGAATGAGTTATTAGACTCAAAGGACTCATACATAGTATTGTATGTTGTCCAGTGTCCATTAGGATAGAGGGGTTGGTCCTCGTACTATATTCGGTTTACTTATGACTTCTCTAGTTTTTAGACAAGTGTTTCGATGAAACACAAGGTCCAAGTTTTGAGAAGTTATAGATATATGAATAAAGTAGAGAACCAGGTATTGCAAGTATCAGGATTCTTCAAGGTGATCAAAGATGTGGGTACTTGTGTATGGTATTCAGTTGATAGTAATGATTATGAGAACTTGCTTCTTTTTTAGGTTACTCATATCTGGATGTATTCCTAAGTTGAGTAATGCTGATCAGCCTCTCTCCGTTTAGGTGACATGCACTGGAGACAGCTGCATGATTTGAATCTTGTTCCAATTAAATTAGTGCCTCTTTTTCTATATTGGATATAGAACGGTTCATATCTTAACGATGTTAATGTACGGGGAGTTGTCCGGCTTTTGCTTAATACCAAACTCTGTATAACTCAAGGCACGTTTCCGTAATGGCTGTTTGTGGGTTGACCCAAGCTATGACGAGGGTTGACTTTCTACAATCTGGAAGATCAATAGTGATATTGTTCTTGACTCGCCACAGTTTTAATAAAAATGGATTTTTTTCAGAAAACAGTAGTGGGAGTATGGTAAAACTGGAAGTGATTCCAGAACCGCAAAAGATTACTGAAAATTTGATAAGAACCTAAACATTCAATCTGGTTTGACATTCCATTAGCCACTTCGCAGATATGGTGGGTAACCTCAGCCACTCGAGAGGTACTTCGGTATGCTCAAAGACGGTGACAAGGAGGTTCTTGTTTACCCAGACTTGCCATTGCTGTTGTTCCAGACTGTGAGACCAGGCAGGAGGATGAGTATAGCGTCGTTCTAAACTGGCTTTAGAAGTGTACATGTATATGACTCTGCTAGAGGGTTGTCGTAGTCAGTGGGAGCAGCGGAAGTAAAGTGGACAAGTAGCTTATGTCTATTTATGGACTAAAGCAGATATAGCGGAAATAGATCATCTATTTCTTATGTGACAGTCATAGGTTCGACTTCATCAGAATAGGGGATGGATCTGTTAAGAAGGTAGTAGTGTGTAATGTCCTGGTATTTGGATGACATAAACAGAGTAGGAAGGGATGTTCCTATACTACGATCGGTTATGTTTTGGTTGTCACACAGTGGTTTCTCCACATAGGATATAGATATAATATCAGACATTCTTGTTACTAGATCTATGGTTTTAGATCTAGATTTGGGTAGTTTCCCAATCTGTGTACTTAGACAGCATTCTATAGCTGTTTTAGAATGGACGACTCCTGGCATGGTAGTATACCTGCAGGTGATGGATTCACCCTCTCTAAAGATGTCTTACACACTAAAAGGGAAAGGGATGTGCATGATTGGAAGATCACTTGCTTAGGCAATTGAGTTGATCATGAGATGTCAAGTAACACACAAGATGTTGTTTTTGCACGAGATGCAATAAGTTGATATTAATCCTATCCTGGAGAAACATTCGGAAGCAGTTTTAGAACATAAGTGGAAGTTCTAGGGATATGATAACAGCATCCTCCTTCGGGAGACGGTTATCGTTCCAGGCTTCCAAGGTGACCTGGATGACAGAGTGACTGTCAGAGTTATAGTTTTCCCTCTGACAAGGGGCAGCTGTTTGGACAGGAGGTCTAAGCGGATATTGAGGGAGGCATGGCTCAGGATACTGATTAAGTTCAGTTGTCGATATAGTCTAAGAAGTTTGGATTTGGAGTTCATTTATGAACTAAGTCCCATCAGATATCCAGACATATTCTAAGACAGGTACTGCTCATTTCGGTACATGGCTTTCTCCACGAACTTGAGATAAAAGGAGACATAGAAAGAAACATTAGGGCGGATCCACTCACTGAGGCTACTCCTCGAACGCAATAGTTTCGCAAACAGGCTTTATGAGACTGATTAGTAGAGGAGTTGGGTGTTCGGTATCACACGGGCTGTGAGTATGCGATATCGCAATAATTAGCCTTGAGTGCAAGTGGGAGATTATTGGATATAGTACTCTCAGAGTCAATTATTGGATCACAGGCATGTGATTGCAATGATTGAGGGTGGAGCTATACCGGTAGGACAGTCTTACTCCAGATGATAGTTTACTATCTACTTTATCTTTATCATCGTGTACAGCTTTAGGTGATATTACAGATCACTATTACACGTTGATAGAGACCTTAGGATTCTTTTTTGACCACCAGCTGTATGATGGCGATCATATACATGAGAGTTGGGTGGTCTATAAACACATCCTTAAAGGGGTCCCTAGTCGTAGGATTTTCGAGACTGGGCATCGATACTCCATTAGTAGACTAGTGTATACAGTCGAGACCCCGACGAGGGGAGGTGGCCTGTCACGACCCTAAAGTACGGAACATGACCGGCACTTAAACTACGAAACGTCTTGAGGCGTACGTAATCTAAGTAAACCGAAAGCCTAGAAATCCAAACCAATAAAAGTAGTAGAGTGAAGGAAAACCAATTTAAATCAAGTATTTTTAATAGCATAGCCGAATTATGCGTTTAACAAAAATCAAATATTTCCTGAAAATTTCGACAGAGTCTACTTTGTAAATACTGGCGCCCAAACGGGATACAACGTGAATAGTATACGAAATCAATAAAAGGGCATCGCCAAGCGGGAGCTAGCTCTTCGTCAATCGACGGTCACAACCACCCAAGCAATATAATATACAACGCCAACGGCGAGGATCAAAACTCAAAACCATAAGAAAACCACAGAAATAAAACACGCGACTCTAAGGTCGAAAGAATAGCATCTCTGGTCTCTCTCTCAAAAAAAATACATTTTTGGTCGATGGAACTTCTAGATACAACAGAGTAATAATATACAAGATATATAATGGGGGTACGATACAAGTAAACCCACCTACTAGCAATCACCCGAAGGAAACTATGCCCGCAAAGCCGTAACGAACCTGTACGGAAAACCTGCAAGAAACTGGGGCACAACGGGGGTGAGTTGCCAACTCGTGAATAGAAAAACATCTACGCACAGAAATCGCATAAATAACGCAACCTAGGTCAATGATCATAATATATCCTCAAATATATGTAAAACATGCAGCCTATAACAATGGCTAGGGTAATATCTAACCCGAGTGTGATCTCATATGCCCGTGTCAGTGCCTCAGGTAGCAATATATGATATGAATGAGGTATGAATGCATGAAAACAGAATACATGTAAATGAAGAACCGTTTTCATAATTTAGTTAGATTTCCTTTGTATTTTTAAAATGAGGTATCATAATGAAATCAGCATAAAACAGTGCCTAGCATCGGCACAAAACGTAATCCCAATATCTCGATATCTCTGTATCACAGTCTCTGTACCTCAATATCTCGAAATCTCAATGTCTCAATCACAATATCTAGGACGCCGTCAGTCCAGACCGGCCCCTACCATCCATCTCAAGACCACGACGGTATCCTCCGGATATCCGACGCGTCGGGTAAAATCACCAGTAGGTAGTCTCTCCCTGCCAGGCTCACATCGTCATCATCACGCGCTTCTTGCCCCGGGGTACCTTACCGGGTCCACCATGTACCCGAAACGGTTCATCCGTCTCCTCGAATCGGGTCTCGAAATCCATCAGCAAACTCATGGTGGACGACTCATACATCATGGGAAAAACCGCACTTTTTATTTAAAAAGAGAGAAATCAGTTTATATAAATTTTGCGGTTTTCCCCCCAAATCCAGAAAATTTCATGGAAATCCAAATCCAAATCATCAATAGCATGTAAAAACCATGAATATAGGCATAACAATGAATAACAGTAAGCATGAAGTGACAAGTAATAACTAAAATGTTAAGCTGGCATATAAGGCAGACACACTAATATCATGTCAAATTACTAACTAACAAGCTAAGTCAAGCAATAATATTTTCTAAGGTGTACGTGACATGCCAATTACCGATGAAGATGTGTGTGAGCCGGCAAGTAAGTGTACGTGGTACATACGCATCATCGGTAATGGTGCTGGTGTCCTAACAATATGATATCAACATTGCAATAAGAAATTATAACATAAGTATGCGATGCGAAGCGAACCACAATAATAAGCGGGAGCTGAATACTAGACGCAACTGTAACTAACCTGCATTAATCTAATATAAGTTCTACAAATGGTTCCTTTTGAAATAACACGAATCATGGGGTTTTGAAAATAGGAGCTACGGTGTTTTTATGAAAAGATACGTCTTTTGAAATATCCGTAGGATCCCTTGGGCTGTCTTTTAAAATACCCACGATTCGTTTGTTTTTGAAATATGTAAGAATCGAATCTAATCTAACAACTAAACTAAACTAAAGGGCTAAGCTAACAAGCTGGACTACAGGTAAGGAAATCGCCGAACATCTGAGTCGATCCATATACATACCTGTATATATATTAGTCGGTGATCCCGCCTCAATAATATCATATCCGATACCATATCTACAATCAGCCATCCCAAGTCAAGAGTGCGGATCAATCATCAAGATATAGCTCGTACGTAAATCCGTCGTACGGCATCCCCAAATCTGGGTACGGGTCAATATCATATTCCTCACACCATTCCTCTAGTATCCTCTTTATTCAAGATCATAGTCTACGGTACTGACCTATGTCTAGTACAATACTAATATCCTCAATATACTCATGATCTGACTACAGATCGACAATCTCGTACAAACCGATACCGTCAGCACATATCATCATCAAGGGGTATACATCGCCCGATACGGCCTAATATCAATATCCTAGCATATCATGCCTCATATCACGATCACATGTCGACCATTTTATTTATAACACTATTCACCCGTATCGCCGCCCCAAGATCCGCTATAACACCAGGACGTACCTCAAGTACGAATCCTGCTATATCACCGATATCACAACCACAAAACAAATCTCATCGACTCAGCTCAATCCCAAGTATCATCCTCAAATCCGTATGTGAACACATGGTCCCATACCCATGTGAACACATAACTATAAAGAATCCCATGAGCACATATAAATAGGAATGTATGCAAGTATGTATGTGTGTATGTGTAGTGCAACACTACCCTAGGGTTCGTAACACTAAAGTAATCCCATACACCAATATACATCCTAAACATCGTTATTAATCCCAAATAACATATAATAAATTGTTGGTGTGTACGCATCCGTATACACCACCACGGACTGCGGGGGTGCTATACGCCATCCACCCGACTTCTCCCCGTAGATATAAATCTACTCACCTGGTCCTCGCTCGCCAGTGCCGACGTCACCATGCGCTTGCTTGTCATCTCGAAGTCCACATGGGGGTACCTACATGTCATAACGTATTGTGTCGTATAAAAACCAAATTCGAAATCGAAACGGCATACGAAACCAAATCGGCACGCATATCACGTATAGGTCAAAACCTATCGCCTACGCATGCAAGAATAGTGAAACCAACCCTCGATGTCGATGTACCAACATCAACACATCGAGAAAAACCCAAACACACCAATGATGATTTCAAAACTCATTAATTATAATATTAAGTAGAACGCAACTCATCAAAACCCCAAAATAAATCAAATCGATTTATTTTCGAAAACCTAGAAAGCACTAAATTTTCGTTTTAATTCGAAACTTGAGGTTCTAACAAAACTAATGGCCATAATATCCATTAAATATCATAATTATGTCATATAAACCATTTCCACAATTTAATCTCATCAATTTTTATAAAACTAAAAATTCTAGTTTTGCAATTTTATCATATTTTAACAATTTTAAGTAAAAATGCACAAAATAACAACTAAGCTTGGTTTTGCATGATTCAAAGGTATTAAACCACTCATGGAAACCTTAATGATGTGCTAAAAATCCTAACTAGATTTTAATCTCACTTAATTACATTAATCCTAAAATCTAGTTTGCAACATAATACAATTTGGACAATTTCTTTTTAAAGTGAATTTGCAACTAACAACTAGTTTAGGTTTTGAAATTCTCAAGATTATAAATTACACAACACAACCGTAACCAAATAATCCAAACCTTAACTCACAATTCAACTCTTCTCTTTAAATTTCAACTTTCAATTAAACCCACAATTTAAACACCTAATTAGCTTAGATCACAATAAAAACTAACATGGTACAATTAGTGTAAGATTATACCTCTCAAATTTGAAGATCTAACATGAAAATCTTGGCCTCCAAAATAGCTTCTTGATCCATGATCCACACTAGAATAGGTTAAGAAGAAATGGGTAAAGATTGGATTTTGATTTTGTGGGATTTTTGTGTTGATTTTTGGGCATTTTGTTGAATTTTTTTGATGCAAAATGAGAGGGGAAGAAAGTGGGGCAGTTGTGGTGTGCAGGAAAAGAGGGCTCGGCCAATGTTGTGAGGGGGAGAGAGAGAGTGGTGTGGGTTTTAAAGTCAACACAAGATCATGCTTCATTTTCTTTATTTCCTTTTCTTTTCTTTTCTTTTTTATTCTTTATTCTATGTGTGAGGAATGAGGTGGGGACTTGGGTGATTGGGGCAGCCTAGGCTCAGCCATGGGAGGAAAATGGGGTGTGTGTGGGTGAGTGGGTTGGGAAAGGATAAATGTTATACCCCAATTCCATTAACACTAATTTCACCGAAAAAAGCCTTTTTCTTCGATATTTTCTAAACCGTTTGGGCAAATGATTTCTTTCCAAAAACCACATGATAAAATTTTATTTAATGTTTTATGATGCACAAAATTTGTTTCAACTCATTCCAATTTGTAATTTTCCCTAATTAAATATATTAGTGACGGCTTAAAATAATATTAAAATAATTAATTTCGGAAAATTTTTCAGAAAATTTGAAATTTCACCAGTGGGTCAATAAACATCTAATACTAGCAATTACATAGCTAGAATATGTATATTTAATTTTACAATAAAGATATTTATATTTTGACTTTTTACAGAAAACCCCCTTATTTTACCGATTTTCCGAAATTTCACTGAAACGATTTTCAAAACGCTACATGGCCGGTCTCACAAGCCATTGGTGTCAGTTGGTTCATCTAAGATGTATACAGGTGCTCATTGGGTTATGAGTACACCGGACAGGACTCGCCGGGAACATGCTAGTTGGTATTATACCTGACGTCAGATTGCAGTCCCCTGATGACATGTGTATATGTTAGTTCATCGACCTGAGATCGTCATTTGTCTCGTGTGAGTTCCTACTGTGCTTTGATTATTACCCTATCACGGCTCAAAGGAGTCGTGCAAACAGGTTTTAGTTGGGTACAATCCCAAGCCACATGGAGGCAGTGAGTGGATCGGCAGGGGTTTCGTCTCACCCAGTATTGGGGTGCGATCGCGCTGTGTCTAGGAGAGCCATTACACGAAGTCCTTGTCCAAGGCAGGAGATTTACTGGTAGATATTCTTGCAGTATCTTAGGGTGTTCTGGGATACACTCCGACATGACTTGTACCACTTTTGGGGGTCTGACTTTTACCAACCCCCTAGGCCCGACATGCGATGCTCATAGACGGATGGACTGAGCTGTATGGATATTGTCGCTGACAGGCTCAGTAGGGTGTCAGGATGAGTTCGCTCATCGACCTCCCTTTTGGTCAATACCTGGTGGCCCGTTACGTACAGCTAGTACAACTGACATGCTAGTGGTTAAATCCACAGCCAATGTATTGACGAGTCTTTAGAGTCCCCCACAGACAGTTTCTCAAGTTTCGGGTGAAACGATGTAGAGGCCTTATTATATTATGGCAGGGTTCGATCATATACGTGCAGTAGTCCACGGATCATGATCGGACGGATCATACTAGTGGGCTTTGGTTTAAGCCGGATCCTAGTATTAGATTTGTTGGATTACTTTAGTCTCATCGCATTCGCATTACGTCGGAATACGGAAGCATGTATGTATATACAGGTGAGGGGTATTCTTGTGATCCGTCACGAGTTTACTTTAGATGTTGCCGTATTTTTTTGTTGTTGTAAACATTTGGGTTAATGTTTACAAATGGAAATTATGAGCTAGAAATCATAATTAGGAGCATTTATTGTGACACATGCACATGTGGTGACTCATGGTCTCTTTCTTTGTGCATGTGTCACTTTATGTGATTGATTTATATAGTGAAATGAAAGAAAGAGATAGAAAGGGCAGCCATGTATAAGGTTAGCTCTTGTATTATTTTCTTCCTGCTCTCATTTTTCATTTCATCGCACATGAGAAAGAAAAAGCCTCTTCTTCTTCTACTTCCTCTAGCTCACAATCTCCATTGATGGCTTCACCTTCAACCTCCATCCATACAAGGGATGCAAGATACAAAGTTGTCACACACATTCTCTACTTCACCTTGGACACGTCGTCTAGAGAACTTCGTGCCCGAGTTTTTTTGGATGAAGCGGGAGCCCGTAAAAAGACTCGATGATGTGGTGCCCTTTCCCGACGAGGAGATCGAGATCGGAGATGCCGCGAGGAGCTTGGGATGGTGGCCAAAGACCGAAGGACACGGATCGATCGGTATAGCCTTTCCAATCCTTCTCTAGTTTGCTAGTTGTAGGTTAATGGTTCGATCCGGATTTATAGTGTACGATAGTGCCGGTTTCAAGTTTTGAAAAAGTTTTCTTTTCTGCATTTTGGCTTCGGGCTGCCGGGGCGCTACCGTAGACTTACAAATATTAGATGTAACATTTCCACGTGCGTCTGGTGCGCACAGAAATCGAAATCCGTGAATGCGCCAAACATGTGTACAGAAACAAAATCTAAGTGCAACGGGAGTGCACGAAAACACCTGTCAAAGGCAACGGTGTTCCTGACAACAATTTCAGGTGAATCTGATATGCACGAAGAATCCCGATTTAGTGCATCTGATGTGCACCAAAATCGCATCAAGCGCATCAAGTATGCGCAGGAATCCAAATCAAGTGCACAAGATGCACGAAAACAAATATCGAGTATCACAATTGAAATCGACGGTATACAGCACATCTCAATCCAAATCAGGTATACGGTTGCATATAATCTCACAACCATGTGCATCAGTGTGCACAAATCGAATCAAAATACTAAAAGTGCATGAAAACTATGCCGAAAGCACAGGTCAAATCACATACATACCATAGGCATGAAATCAAAATCAATATCTCAAATGACATCAAATCGAAATCAAGTGCAACTGTGGTGCACAAAATCTCAACCATGCAAATAAATCGCCCAAAATACCAAAATCTAAGATGACGGAAACAGTCCCGCCCTAGCACATCCTCTAAAGATCTCTGGCCAACTGTCATGGTCACTCATAACATGCCTCATCAACAATGCCGAACTCTGGCCTGCTGGGTGTGCACAATACGACTGATGCTGGGTCCAAGTCTTCTCGTATAGTATTTCGAGAAGATCCTGTCGGGGTCTCTCCCAACCTCGTTTCTGCTGTACTACTCGGAAGTCATCATCTTTTACAAAATCTATTTCTTGTTCCAGAACGGCCTTATACTCATCACGACTCTTTCTAAAAGATATATTCATATATGACGCCTCTGCATGCGTATCACATTTCTGATGTCAGCGGAATGGAACGTCATCTCGTAAAAATCTCGTGCGAACCTTATACTCCACTTTCCTCTAATGTCGACGGATTCGGATTCGTCTCTTCGTGGCTGCATGGACTGCGCTACAATGGCTATACACATATCTGGAGTCTCCCAAGCAATGGATCCCATCATATGATATCCGAACGACGTCTAACTTTTCGATCGATTCGTCAAAGTTCCATAATCCCCCAAGAGCTCAACTCTTGAGTACAGTTTAATAATATTCAGTACATGCCACAGTACATATGGACCAGCCGTAGAAGGGCAAACCCAATCCTCATTAATGGCACCGCGGAACTACCGCAAACCCTAAGGTTCCAAGGCGTTCCCATTGTCATTATATCGAGTTAGGGTTTCATTCTTCTAGAGGGTCCACGGAATTACTTGCATGTTTTTCCGAATACCTTAAACCTGGAAAAATGGGTTTCTGACATTCGATCGTCTCTATCAACTCTCAACGCAACTACGTGAAGTCTTCTCTAGCTGGAATCAATCAATCTGATGACCTCGCATCGGGGTGTGCAAACGAACCACATGTCCTAGTCATTCATCCCTGGTGACTAGCGATCTTCTATCATATCTCTAAATATAAGTCTTGTTGCAATAGCTCCTAACATCTGCGGCGATATCTTGTCATTCGCAGCAACAACTGGCTCATTCGTCCGGACGTTAAGCAGTGCATCAATCATCAAGAATAACGGTGCATTGATGGTCATCACATTCTAGCCGGCCTCTATCAGTGGCCCAATCCTCTGGTGCTGATCTGCACGTCCGAGAAATTTGTAAAAGCAATCCATCAAACGCTCATGGCATGAAAACACAATAAAATGACACACCTATGCAATCGTGTGTCACCGGAATACATACTGGTCAGTCCACGTCCAAGATGAACTCGTGCTGACCGCAACTCTAGCCGCACCTCTCTCTGCCCGTGCAATCGTGTATCAAAACCACCAACTGATATCGATGAGGATAGATCATATGAATGAATAGAATACTATGCAAAGAAATGTACATCCTAAGGTTTCTTAAGCGGAGTAGCGTATCGCAAATATGCCGCGGAACATACACACGGTACGTCACTCTACTTAAGTCACCTACTCCATCAACCAAGGTCAACCTATGCGATGAAAGTTCGTGTCTATTACCCCCTCGACCAAGTCTAAGTTCCGTAAGGTCAAGCCTAGGTTCCAAATATATATAAATGCCCAAGACTCCGTATAGTCAAACATAGAGTCGAACCAAGGTTAAACCTAGCGCTCTGATACCAACTTTGTCACGACCCGAAATAGCGGGTGACTGGCAGTTGAATCATATGAAGTCTATAGGACCCCATCTAATTCAAGTAAGCCAAAATCCCAGAAATCTAAACCATTTGAAAAGAGAGAGAAGGAAAAGTTTAGTTTTAAAACAAGTAGTCTAACAACATAAACATCAAGTCTTTTCTTAAAATTTCGACAGAGTCACCTTTGTAAATAATGGCCCCAAACGGGTACAACACATGAAATATATATAAATGATAAAAGGCATCCCCAAGTAGGAGCTAGCTCTTCGCCAATTGGCGGTCACAACCACGCAAGCAATATAATATACAACGCCGAAGGGCGAGGGTCAAAAATTAAAAGGAACCCAATACCATCAAGAAAACCATAATAATACAACACGCGACTTTAATGTCGAAAAAATATACAAATGGTCTTCTAAGTCTAACAAATATACAAGTCTGGCTGATGGAGTTTACTAGATACAAGTGAAAATAAATACAGTACAATGGCGGACACGATGCAATTGAACCCAACTACTAAAGCAATCACCCGGAAGGAAGCAGTGTGCCAGCAAAGCTGCAACGAAACCTGTACGGCAAAACCTGCAAGAACTATGGCACAACGGGGGTGAGTTGCTAACTCGTGAGCAGAAAACATCACCGAGTATAAATCACATGTATGACTCAATGCTAGGTCATAGTGTAACACCTTAGATTTCGGTTAGTGTTAGTTCGGACGATAATGCGGGTTTTTGGTAAAAGGTTTACCAATTCGGGTTCTTCACATTTTATAACATTTAATTAATAATTTATTATTATTTGTTCTGGCATGCACGCACGTGTGCACGTTAATGTGAGGGTTTGTTTGTGCTAATTTAGATTAGTGACTATGACAACTTAACCTAATCTAATCATTGCTTTAATCCAATCCTTTGCTTTAATCATATCCTTAACCATTATCCCTGATATTTTGTATAAGAAGAGAGATGTTTCTTTTGGAAGTGAGGAGGTGGCAAGGTGTTGTGTGAATGCATTAAATGGTGGTTTAATGCAAGGGTGCACTAACCTCTTGCTCTCACCTCTCTCTTTCCCTTTATCTTTTCCTTCTCTCTTTCTCTCACACTCATTTCCTTCTCATTTTCTCTTACCTCTCTCATCTCAACTGAACACTATCATTTCCTACAGAAAACTTCACCAAATATTCAAAAAAATCACATCTTTGGACTTGATTTGCCTCTTGGATGCCTTGGAGCTTGGGAAGGTAGGATCTTTGAGTTCTTTTGGTTAGGTAATGATCTTTTTATATTAAGTAGGTGTTTATTGTGTAGTGTAGATTATTAGTTTCAGTTTAGATAGCGTTATGTATCGTTTCGGGTAAATATCGTATTTTTAGCGTTGTTTTGAGGTCTCGGATGATCTGCTATCAAACCAGTTAATTGTTGCAAAAGTTCCCATCACAGTAACCTAGTGTAGTTACCTAGAACCTACCCTCAAAGTACGAACCCATTTCCTTCTTGGACGGCCGCAAATTAATTGCTTCTGGCCGCAATTTGCGGCCAGACTAGGGAGTTAGGGTGTGGATTTCGGTATAGGGCCTCTGGGGTAGTATGTGGTCTTATGGTACTTACAACTTTTACATATTGTTAAAATACAAAAATCTGGGACCACTTTACGTATTTCTTGTGTTTCGTTTCACGCATTACGTTATCCGATACGGTTCGTGTTCTGTGTTCTTTTGGTCTTGAGGTTGTTCCATAGTGTCGCTATGCACGTTAGCTACAATACGAAAACTTGAAAGTTCGTTTGTGTTGTCGCGTTAGTCAGTGTAGTTTTAAGTGTTTTAGATCTATTGCTAATATATACTTGTTTTGTTGTGTTATGCTTTAGGTTTGCAAGCGGGGACTTCGGGCGCTGCGAAGAAGGGGAAACAAGTGGATGGCTTTACTTAACCAGGAGCTTTGGTGAGCAGATTTAACATCTATAGGAGAATCGCCCGCATGGCGTTATGCGTCTGGGCTAGAGATGTTATGAATTGTCGCATATTCTATTTTATATATAGGGTTGCGCATACACCTTATTGCGTAGTTATTTGTTGGGCTTGGACTAGTACCCGTAGAACACTGCACTATTATTGACGGCTCATGTTGCACGAGCACTGATTATATACCACACACACCGTCAATAATTGCCATGACACGCACAACACACATACCTATAAGATATTGTTTGGTTAGGGACATTGAGACACTAATTCATATTTTTTTATGCATATCACATATAGCATACCTGTATACCTACATACTTCAACATATGCCTTGACATGCTTTCATGCTAGTTACCTGTATACCTATAGGGTATTGTACCATTAGCGATAGGTACATACACACATAATGACATAGCTACATGTATACCTTGCATACATACTTCACTTCTACCTGGAGGATATATTACAACATTACTGATAGGTAGATACTTATACTTTGCTATACTTTTATGCCTACACATATATCTGATAATAGCTACATGTTCACCTTTATTTGATATTATATAGACTTGGAGAAATTAGGTTCCGCATGATATTTATATTAACTTGTTGCAGTTAAATAGCAGCTTTTCCTTTATATGCTCGCATTTAAGTTTTATGTTGCGTATATTATATTCATGGATTTTTGCATTGAGATATAGATTTTTCATGATGTTTTCTGGATTTGAGGACCGTGGTAGTTTCATGAAATTATGTATTATTTGAAAAACCCGGTTTCACTTGATTTGATATTTCAGTAGCCACAATGTGTTTTGTTGGTTCTGATATATATATCCCATGCGAGGAGCGTCGTGGACCGTATGAGGGTATATGGTGGGGCCCGGAGGTACCCCGGGGCAAGAAAGGGATTTCGATGTAACATGCCGATGAGGCCTGACAGAGGAACCATACATGCCGGTGCCAGTACCTTTGACTCGACGGGTATCGTGGGGATACAGGCTGGGGTCATGTACGTATGGATACATCGAAAGACGAGGGTCGAAGCTAGGGGACTCGGGTCTTCGGAATAGCGAATGCTACATACATATCAGGGGCCAGTCATGGTGACAACAGCTGATAGATCAGTATTTTTGTGTCGATGCTTCACACATTGGTTTCATGATATTTTTACTCCTAAGTATATATAACAGTGGAATGGGACGCTGTTATATATGCATATATATATATATATACATATATTAGTGGAATGGGACGCTAATATATATGTATACATATCAACTCATATACATCATCTTAATTATTCATGCAAATATACTTTGGATATTTGAGATTCACTTGATATTGGACTGAGAATATTTGAGATTCACTTGATATTGGATTCAGGATATTTGAGATTCACTTGATATTGGATTCAGGATATTTGAGATTCACTTGATATTGGATTTAGGATAATAGAGATTCACTTGATATTTGATACAGGATATATGAGATTTACTTAATATTGTACATTCAGAATTTATGAGATTTACAGGATATGAGAGCCAATTTGGGGGCTGATTTGAGAAAATTTGGATTTGGATTGTCTTGATGGATTTTGGTCTTCCCACGATGTCAGGATTCCGTGGAAATGACAAGTTTCATCCCATACTCCACATTTATTATTTATGCACTGCTTCACGTATTAGTAGTACTAGATAAAGTACCTTCCATTACTGTTCCATTTACGTACTTAATTTTATATGCGTTGCTTCATGTATTAGTTGTACCTGCTAGAGTACCTTTCATGACTGTTGTATATATACATTATCATATCATTTATTTATGTATTAGTTATAGTTGATAGGGTACATTACATGACTGTTGCATACAGATTGTCATATTATTGCTTCATGTATTAGTTATACCTGCTAGTGTACCTTTCATGACTATTGCATAACTATGACCATTTATTGCTATTAGCTTGCATTTTTTAGATTCGCGTTGTACATGCATACTTGCGATTACCTGCATATGTTACTTACTATTCACGAGTTGGCAACTCACCCCTGTTGTGCCACAGTGTTTTGCAGGTTGTTCCCCCTGAGTAGTCGAGGCCGGCTATTCATCTATCTTTTCATCTTTTGCTCCGGATACCGTTTCGGCTCATAGTGTGCTGTTTTGCTTAGGTAGGTTTTACGGTTATCCGATGTTGTATATGTTCATTGTATATTCGTTGTATCCTGTACTCTCCATCTACCATTATCTTGTATGACTTTGGGACTTACTGTGAGGACGATATTGTATATTATTTTGTGACTTGGATGTCTTTTATGCAGTTTTATTTATATTGTCTTTTATTTCTTTGTTACGGCGTTGTATATCTGTTGTGGTGACTGTTTTCCGCCTTTGAGCGTGTTTTTTCTCCCGTTTGGGGATGCTTTACTTATATTTTTGTTGTACCCATTTTAGGGCTAGTTTTTACAAAGGAGGTGCTGCTAAAATTTTAAAGGAAATAAAGTTAGACTTTTTAAAGAATTTGGGTTGAGATTTCAATGGTTTTGAAAATGCTCTTATATCTTACTACTTTTGACGGTTTAGATTGCTGGGTTTTCGGCATACTTAAATTGCGTTATGCCTGTGGACGCTGCGTAGATTAAAGGCCGTCACGTGCTAATTTCGGGCCGTGACAAAGTTAGTATCAGAGCGCTAGGTTTTATCTTTCGGATTGTAGGATGACCTTGGTATGATGGAGTAGGTAGCTTAAGCAGAGTAATGTAGTGTGTGTATGTCCGCGGCATACTCATGACACGGTACTCCGCCTAAGATGACCTAAGTACTAATTGCTTGAAATTCCTTCCTTGATGATACATATCCTTGTGATTCGATTTCCGTGTTCTTATCGAATCCTATCTCTTTTTATAGCCTTTTCCGCCGATGACTATGGGGACTCAGAGTGATGCAGCGAGGGCCGAGGTCATAATTGACTCGAGTGGGACGAGGACTGACCAGGATGGCACGCTCGTTGCACAGGAGCAGATGGATCCGCCTTCCACAGATCTTATCGATAGGCTTGTGGCAGAGATGCAGGACTTGCGCCAGACGATGAGGTCTTTGGTTGAGGCCAGCAGAGCGCAGCGACAGAAGGTTGCCACCCCAGTTACCCAGTTATTCCTTGCGGTTAGTACATGGCATTCCATCACCTACATAGCACCAGTGGATGCAGCCCCAGTTGACGAGGCACGTCTTCCAGAAACTTGGGGAATTTCAGAAAAGTGGATGACTCGTACCGGTGTACCAGCCCAGAGACAGAGGTTCAGTCACTGAAACAGATTTCGTGACCGTCGTGGGAGTAGCAGAGGCTTAGGATGAAGACAGTCGTTCAGCTCTCATCCCAGGAGGGTCAGCAGTCGCCGCATGAATGTTTCTGGTATGGGAGCCTTCATCACCTCATCAGGAATTGTTCCTTAGCACTGCGTTAGGATCGTATTCAGAGAGGAAGTGGACATGGAGGGTTCGCTTAAAGGGGACAGGTTGGCAGAGGAGGAGTTCAGCCAGTTGCGGGTAGGGGGCAGACACGAGAGTTTGCTTCTACTCATCGGGACGCGCGGGCGTCCAATGCAAAGTTTTCAGGTATTCTTAATTCCTATGTTCTTTTGTTGCACTTGTTTGTTTTACACGCTTTGTGCCGTGGTTGGGCCGAGAGTCGTGTTAGCTTGATCAGCCGTTTGTGTGTTAACTTCTGTCAGCGATTCTTTAGTTGCGAGACACGTATTTCAGTCGTGTGCCAATTGGATAGGAGATAGAGATTCGTCCTTCATAATGATCCTTCTTGAGATGATGGATTTGACGTTCTCCTGGGAACGGACTAGTTAGCTACGTGCTAGACGTCTGTGGACTGCCGCGAGAAAACAGTCAGGTTTTGTTTTCCCGGTGAATCAGTTCTTGTTGTGAGGGAGGATAGTGGTGCCGCCTCTCACAGCTTGAATTCAGCCTTTTTCGCTAGTCGGCTTTAGAAGAGAGGATGTCATGGATTCTTACCTTTCATTCGTGATACCAGAGCCCCAGTGGGTTTGTTGGACCTGGTTTCTTTCGTGCGAGAGTTTTCCGACGTTGTTCCAGATGAGCCGGCGAAGCTTAGGGAGCTTAAGGATCTGCTGCAGAGTTGCTAGATAGGTGGGGTTTGTGCGTCTTAGTGTTTCGCTTTGGGGAACTCCTATTCTGTTGGTCGGGAGAAGGACAGCATTTTGAGGTTGTGTAATTATTGATCGTCAATTGAACCGGCTTACGTGCGGATAGGTATCCTTTACCTCGCATTGACGATTTCTTCGATCAGCTCCAGAGTGCGAGACATTTTCTAAGTTTTTTTGGGACCAGGTCATCATTGGTTGCGGGTTCGGAGTAATGACATTCCGAAGACTGCTTTTGTGCGATATATGGGCAGATTGTGTTTTGGTGGTGTCGTTGGACTCACCAATGCCCTAGCAGCATTCGTGGTTGTGATGAACCAGATTTCTTCAGGATGTTCCTCGACCAGTTTATTGTTGTGTCATTGATGATATTCTGGTCTTTTCCAAGAGTCGTGAGGAACAGGAGCAGCACTTGAGGATTTGCTTTGCAGACATTGGGAGAGCCCCAGCAGTTTGCTAAATTCTCGGAGTGTTCCTTCAGGCTTGATTGTGTTGAGTCCTAGGTCTTGTAGTTATAGGAGACGGTTTCATATGTTCCCGAGGAAGATCGAGGCCGTACAGCTTTGGCCCAGACTTGTGTACGGGATGGACGTCCGCAGATCTTTGGGCTTAGCAGGTTTTTACCACCGTTTTGTGCAGGATTGCTTGTGTATCGCTGCACCGTTCACTGGACTGATCAGAAAGGAGGTTCCTTTTTCTTGGACTGGGTCATCCGTGCAGAGTTTTCGGCAGTTGAAGGCTCGGTTGACAACTGCACCAGTTCTCTCTTTGCTCTCTGGTTCAGGTGACTTTGTTGTTTAACTGTGATGTTTCGCATGTAGGGCTCGATTGTGTACTGATGTGACACTATAGAGTTATCGCTTTTGCTTCCCGACAGTTGGAGGAAGTACGAGTAGGATATCCCACTCATGATCTGGAGATGGCCGCGGTGGTCGTGCGTTGGAGATTTGGGGACACTACTTTTTCGGAGAGTTGTGTCGGATTTTTACGGACCACCAGAGCTTACTGTACATCTTCCTGCAGCGGGTTTTGATTGTTGAGACAGCACCGTTGGATGGAGCTTGTAAAGAATTGTGTTTGTGAGATCCTCGTTACCCCTGGCAAGGCGATTGTGGTAGCTGATGCTGGAGTCGTAGGCCCGGGATTAGCTTATTCCAGCTGTGCGCAGTTCAGAGACAGTCTTCTGCAGATTTACAGTTCGTGTGCGATCGTGGGGTATAGTTTAAGTTTGCCTCTACTGAGGGGACAACTTGCTTATGTCCGCGCCCGTCCACTTTTTCTTAATCGTGTTCATGAGGCACTGCCCGCAGATGCTCGTTTGTTAGAGATTCTTGAGCATACTCGGCTGGGTAAAGATTTGGAGTCCTTGATTTGTGACCAGGGTGTGCTATGTTTAAGGACGTGTTTGTGTGTACCTGATACTGTTGGGTAGCGACGCGAAATCCTATAGCAGGCACATCGGTCAGCTTTCTGTGTTCGTTCAAGTTCCACCAACATTTGACGTGACTTGTGAGATAGTTACGGGTAGGCAGGGATGAAGTATGAAGTTTCGGATGTCGTTTCGAGGTGTCTTTCTTGTTGAGAGCTAAGGTTGAGCATCTCAGACCGGCTGGAGAGTTGCAATCTTTAACTGCTCCAGAGTGGGAATGGGAGCAGATCTCCATGAATATTCGTTGTGGCGTCTACTTAGGTTTAGTCAGGGTGTGACTCCATTTGGTTGTTTGTTGTTCGGTTATGCTCAGTTTGCTCAGTTGTTCTTTGTTAAGTTTGTGCGTTTGCATGGAGTTCCTTCATGTGTTGTATCCAATGGAGGCACCCAGTTCGCTTGCCGTCTTGGGCAAAAGCTTCAAGAGCCTTGTGTACTGGTTGAGCTTTAGCTTCGCTTTTCCATCTGTGGGATGTTGGTCAGACAGAGAGGACTATACAGACTCTAGAGAATATGCTTGTACGTACGTACTAAATGCTGTCGGCAGTTGGGATTGTCACTTGCCATTTTTAGGATTCTCCTTTGATAGCAGTTATCAGGAGACATTCCAATTGGCAATCTTTAGGTTTTGTTTGGTAGGTTGTGTCGATCGCCAGTCTGTTTTTCTAACTCCGCGTGAGTAAGATTTTTGGACACCAGCTAGTCTAGAGACTTCGAAGATGATCCGGTTGTTTCAGGTCAGGATGAGAACAGCCCATTGCAGACAGAGGTCGTATGCCGACCGTGGTGGGTTTTGGGAAGCTTATCCCAGGATTGCAGGTCCTTTTGAGATCCTTAAGAGAGTTAGTTCCGTTGCATATAATTTGGCACTTCCGCCCAGATTATTGAGTATTCACCCCGTATTCCCTTTGTCTATACTTTGCTAATACCTTCATGACCTTTCTTACATGATTCAGCACTAGACCATTTAGCTTGGACGCGATCTTTTCGTTCACCGGCAGCCATTTGTGTTAGTGGTTCGGCAGGTGGAGAAACTCCGGTCAAGAGTCTTGCCATCTGTGGAGAGTTTTCTTAGCCGTAACCGTATAGTGAGGTGATCACTTGGGAGGCTGCGAGCGAGATTTTGGAGTTTTGTACTCTTCTCCTTGAAGGAACGCTTAGTGAGAATTTTAAATTCGGGGACGAATTTTTATAAGGGGGGAGATTGTAACGCCTTAGATTTCGGTTAGTGTTAGTTTAGAAGATAATGCGGGTTTTTGGTAAAAAGTTTACCAATTCGGGTTCCTCAAATTTTATAACATTTAATTAACAATTTACTATTATTTGTTATGGTATGCACGCACGTGTGTACGTTAATGTGAGTGTTTGTTTGTGCTAATTTAGATTAGTGACCATGACAACTTAACCTAATCTTATCTTTACTTTAAACCAATTCTTTGCTTTAATCTTATCCTTAACCATTATCCTTGATATTTTGTGTGAGAAGAGAGAAATTTCTTTTTGAAGTGAGAAGGTGGCAAGGTGTTGTGTGAATGCATTAAATGGTGGTTTAATGCAAGGGTGCACTCACCTCTTACTCTCAGCTCCCTTTTTCCCTTTATCTTTTCCTTCTCTCTTTCTCTCACACTCATTTCCTTCTCATTTTCTCACCCCTCTCTCATCTCAACTGAACACTATCATTTCCTACACAAAACTTCACCAAATATTCACAAAAATCCCACAAAAATCACATCTTTGGACTTGATTTGCCTCTTGGATGCCTTGGAGCTTGGGAAGCTAGGAGTTTTGAGTTCTTTTGGTTAGGTAATGATCTCTTTCTGTTAAGCAGGTGTTTATTTTGTAGCGTAGCATATTAGTTTCAGTTTAGATAGCGTTATGTATCGTTTCGGATAAATATAGTATTTTTAGCGTTGTTTTGAGGTCTTAGATGATCTACTATCAAACTAGGTAATTGTTGCAAAAGTTCCCATCATAGTAACCTAATGTAGGAACCTAGAACCTACCCTCAAAGTACGAACCCATTTACTTCTTGTACGGCCGTAAATTAATTGCTTCTGGCCGCAATTTGTAGCCAGACTACGGAGTTAGGGTGTAGATTTTGGTGTAGGGGTCTATAGGGTTTTATGTGCTCTCATGGTACTTGAAACTTTTACAGATTGTTAGTATAGAAAAATCTGGGACCACTTTACGTATTTCTTGTGTTTCGTTTCACGCGTTACTTTATCCAATACGGTTCGTGTTCTGTGTTCTGTTGCTCTTGAGTTGGTTCCGTAGTGTCGCTTTGCACGTTAGCTACAATACGAACACTTGAGTGTACGTTTGTGTTGTCTCATTAGTCAGAGTAGTCTGTACGAGTTTTGGGTCTATTGCTAATATATACTTGTTTTGTTGTGTTATGCTTTAGGTTCGCAGGCGGGGACTTCGGCGCTGTGATGAAGGGGAAACAGGTGGTTGGCTTTACTTAGCCAGGTGCGTTGGTGAGTAGATTTAACATCTATAGGGGAATCGTCTACATGGCGTTATGCGTCTGGGCTAGAGATGTTATGAATTGTCGCATATTCTATTTCATATATAGGGTTTCGCATACACCTTATTGCTTAGTTATTTGTTGTTCTTGGACTAGTACCCTTAAGACACTGCACTATTATTGACGGCTCATGTTGCACGAGCACTGATTGTATGCCACAGACACCGTCAATAATTGCCATGACACGCACAACACAAATACCTATATGATATTGTTTGGTTAGGGACATTGAGACATTGATTCATATTTTTTTATGCATATGACATATAGCATATCTGTATACCTACATGCTCACACATATGCCTTGACATGCTTACATGCTAGTTACCTGTATACCTATAGCGTATTGTACCATTAGCGATAGGTACATACACACATAATGACATAGCTACATTTATACCATGCATACATACTTCACTTATACCTTGAGAATATATTACATCATTACTGAGAGGTAGATACTTATACTTTGCTATACCTTTATGTCTACACATATATCTGGTTATAACTACATGTTCACCTTTATTTGATGTTATATAGACTTGGAGAAATTAGGAACCGCATGATAATTATATTAACTTGTTGCAGTTAAATAGCGGTTTTTCCTTTATATGCTCGCATTTCAGTTTTATGTTGCGTATACTATATTCATGGATTTTCACATTGAGATATGGATTTTTCATGATGTTTTTTTGGATTTGAGGACCGTGGTAGTTTCATTAAATTATGCATTATTTGAAAAACCCGGTTTCTCTTGATATGATATTTCAGCAGCGACCATGTGTTTTGTCGGTTCTGATATATATACCACATGCGTGGAGCGTCGTGGGCTGTAAGGGGGTACATGGTGGGGCCCGGAGGTACCCGGGGCAAGAAAGTGATTTCGATGTAACATGCCGATGAGGCCTGACATGGGAACCATACTTGCCGGTGACAGTACTTTTGACTCGACGGGTATCATGGGGATACAGGCCGGGGTCATGTACGTATGGATATGCCGAGAGACGAGGGTCGAAGCAAGGCACTCGGGTTTTCGGAATAGCGTATGCTACGTACCCATCGGGGGCCAGTCGTGGTGACAACACCTGATAGATCAGTATTTTTGTGTCGATTCTTGACACAATGGTTTCATGATTTTTTTACTCCTAAGTATATATAATAGTGGAATGCGACGCTGCTATATATGCATATATATATGTATGTATGTATATATATATATATATTTATATTTATTAGTAGAATGGGACGCTAATATATATGTATACATATCAAGTCATATACATCATCTTAATTATTCATGCAAATAAACTTAGGATATTTGAGATTCACTTGATATTGGACTTAGGATATTTAAGATTCACTTGATATTGGATTCAGGATATTTGAGATTCACTTGATATTGGATTCAGGATATTAGAGATTCACTTGACATTGGATACAGGATTTATGAGATTTACTTGATATTGTACATTCAGGATTTATGAGACTTACATGATATGAGAGCCAATTTAGGGGCTGATTTGAGTAAATTGGGATTTGGATTGTCTTGATGGATTTTGGTCCTACCACGATATCAGGATTCCGTAGAAATGACATGTTTCATCCCATACTCCACATTTATTATTTATACACAGCTTCATGTATTAGTAGTACCCGATAGAGTACCTTCCATGACTGTTGCATCACATACTTTATTTTATATGCATTGCTTCATGTATTAGTTGTACCTGCTAGAGTACCTTTCAATACTATTGCATATATACATTGTCATATCATTTCTTCATATATTAGTTGTACCTGATAGGGTACATTACATGACTGTTGCATACAGAGTGTCATATTATTGCTTCATGTATTAGTTATACCTTCTAGTGTACCTTTCATGACTATTGCATACATATGACCATTTATTGCTATTAGCTTGCATATGTTAGATTCGCGTTGTACGTGTATACTTGTGATTACCTACATATGTTACTTACTATTCATGAGTTGGCAACTCACCGCCGTTATGCCACAGTGTTTTGCAGGTTGTTCCCCAGAGTAGTCGAGGAAGGCCATTTATCTATCTTTTCATCTTTTGCCGCAGATACCGCTTCGGCTCATAGTGTGCACTTTTGCTTAGGTGGGTTTTGCGGTTATCCGATGTTGTTAATGTTCATTGTATAATCGTTGTATCCTGTACTCTCCATCTACCATTAACTTGTATGACTTAGAAACTAGATGTGAGGACGATATTGTATATTATTTTGTGACTTGAAGGTCTTTTATGAAGTTTTATTTATATCGTCTTTTATTTCTTCGCTACGGCGTCGTATATCTGTTGTGGTGGTTGTTTTCCGCCTTTGGGCGTGTTTTTGCTCCCATTTGGGGATGATTTACTTATATTTTTGTTGTACCCATTTTGGGGCTGGTTTTTACAAAGGAGGTGCTGCCAAAATTTTAAAGGAAATAAAGTTGGACCTTTTAAAGAATTTGGATTGAGATTTCAATGGTTTTGAAAATGCTATTATTTCTTACTACTTTTGACGGTTTAGACTGCTGGGTTTTCGGCTTACTTAAATTGCGTTACGCATGTGGACGTTGCATAGTTTAAGGGCTGTCACGTGCCAATTTCGGGTCGTGACACATACGATAATAATATACCCAGAAAATAATATCCTAAACCATCTACACATAAGTGTAATACCACGTGCTCTTGTCAGTGCCTCAGATAGCAACATATCATATGTATGATGTATGAATGCATTATGAATGGAATCATAATACATCATGAATGAGAAAACGGTTTCCTTTATTTAGTGAGATTTCAGTATATATAAATCGAGGCATCATCAATGAAATCAACATAAAATCCGTGTCAAGCATTGACACAAAAATAAATCCAAATATCCATTATCTCAGCCTTCGGCTATCCGGACTGGCCCATATTATATAGTCTCAATACCTCATAGTCACAATATCTCGGGCTCCGGCTATCCGGACTGGCCCCTCATCAAATCTCACGACTACATCGGTATCATCCGGATATCCTCCGCGTCACAAATAACCGGTCGGTAGTACTCCCCTGCCAGGCTCAACGCCATCATCTGCGACCATCTCATCCCGGGGTACAGCACCGGGTCCACCATGCACCCACAGACGGTTCCTCCTCCTCCTCGAATCGGGTGTATGATAACGCTCAAGAGCCGAGAAAACTCATGGTGGACATATCTTATATCATATCACGAGAAAACCGCAACTTGCATTTTAAAATGATAATCAGTCTTTATAAAATCCTTACGGTTTATAAAAATCCAGAAATTTCATGAAAAATCCAAAATCTCAAAATGGAAGGTCAATAACAGTGAATACAGGGCTCCGGCAATCCGGACCGGCCCACAATTTCGCATGGAAAATGAATATATAAATATGCATGGAAAATCACAGTAATAAATGCAATATCTAAATTAGCATAGAAAGGCATGCGCACTAGTATTATGTCGAAACAATCAGCTAGCAATTTATACTAATGAAGTAGTATTTTCTAATGTGTACGTGAAATTGTTAGTTATATGTATGCCCTAGAGGCCATTACTATACATAGGATGTATATTGTAGTGGATGCTTGGACATATATAGGGAGGACTTTCTTGCTCGATATGATAGTATGCTATCTGGTTACTCTTTACCTTAACATGTACACTGATTGTCTCTCTGTTACATGTTGGTAAAGCCCTTAGGATGTGTACTTGACTACCTGGACTATGATGCGGATCATACTAATGGGGACATGGTAGTCCATAAGTACATCCTTCAAGGTCCCTAGTCATGGGTGTATCGAGATGGGGCATCGATATACCATAGTAGACTAGCGTATACCTTCTCGATCCATACAGATGGGCGATGGATGATCCTATATCCATTGGTGTTTGACATCAGAGATAATATACGAGTGCTCAGTAGAGACTGGGTACACTGGACGGACTCGCCGAGAACTCCCAGATGGTATTATACCTTACGTCAAATGGCAGTTCTCTGGTGACACTGGTACAGGTTAGTCTGTAGACCCGAGATCGTCATAGAGTCTTGTGTGATTCCCACTGTGCTTTGATTTCCACCTTACCACGTCCAATAGGGCGTGCAAAACGGTGGTTTTTTGGTACAACCCCGAATCACATGAAGGCAATGAGCGATAGGAGGGGATTCGTCTCTCCCGGTGTAGGGAGTTGATGTTGCGCTATGTTCGATTGGTTATAACCGGAAATCCCTGGTCAGGGTTGCTGAGATTTATTGGTAAGTGTTACCAGTAGTTTCTCAAACTGTTATAGACCTCATATCGACACGACTTATTGAGCTACTGGGGTCTGACGTTTACCACCCCTAGGCGAGATATGCGACATATCAGAAGACGAGATCGGACTGTACGGTAAGTGTTGCTGGTTGGATTCACAGGAGTGTGAGTGGGCTTGCTCGTTGATCTTCTGATCACTCAATACCTGGGTGGCAGTTACGTTTAGCAGACCGCTTGCGGCTTGTGGGTGTTTGATATGATCATCACCTGCTGCCGGCGTATTGACGAGTCTTTAGAGTCCTACACAGAGGTTTACTGGCTTAAGCGAAACGAAATAGGAGCGCATATGAGATATGTGCGGGACCGAGTATAATACCAGTATGTGATACTGTATTTTATTCTCGCGATTTGTATCATTGAACGGTTATATGTGATATCGCCGGGTTACCGAATCAAGTGTTGATTCGATATATTGATACACTTGATATTATTCGGTTATATGCAGTATGACCGGATCATTAAATCAAGTGTTGATTTAATGATTTAATGTATAATTATATATTTGATATGTTACTTTACATTAACTAATATTGGTTCACTTAAGATTGATTTTCTCACTTGAAGTGCACATTGTATATATGATATATTTTTTGTGTTTGCATCACTTTTGATGATACATGCAAACTTGGGTGTGTGTATGCTTCAAACCATGTTTAGGAAAATGGTTTAGGGTTTTATTTTCTTTATTTATGATGATTAAAAAAATGGTGGTTTTTCTTGTTTTATGCTTGAAGCTTCATGAAGCTTTTTAAGCATCTTTGAAAAAGTCTTACCATTTTGTTTTATCCCTTAACCTAACCATTTACGTAAACCTTAGTTTATTCTCTACACAAGTTACTACACCCATGGTTGCATTATGATAAGCATCACTTGATTTATTAGTTTCAAGAATTGATTATTCTTTTCCTTATTCTTCTTCATCTTCTTGAAGTGAAGAGACCATTCTTGAAAATTTCTAAGTGAGAAGTCCAAATCCAAAGTGAATCCACTTCCTTTTTCTTCATCCTCTACCACTTGCCATGTTGTATAGGGCGTTTTCTTCATAAGGTTTATGACCAAGTGAAGATGGAGCTTCAGTATGAGTCGCCTCGACGTAGATCATCTTCGGCATCGAAGTCAACGACCTAGCCCGATCATTTCTTCGATGAAACCAATGCTAGAGTCTAAGATCCCGATGGTCGCAGCGGAGGGACGTCATCACGGAGCTAAAGAGGTGGAGGACCGGATCTACAAAGGTTGTAGTCACTTTCACTTGTAGCAAAGTAGTTTTTTTGCTTGCTTTTCGCCTAATCTCTAGTTAACGATCTTGCATTAGGGTTTCTCGGCACATAAAATTTTAATTTGGCATGGTAGATGCCTTGAGTAACCTCTTGAGTGTGCCTAGAAGCCCTACAGTGGTATCAGAGCCAAGCTAGAGCTTTAGACGAAGTGTATACGATGTTAGAAGTCCGATCGAACCCGAAACCCTAATTGAAAACCCTTCTCTGTACAATTTTTGTAAACTGTGATTTTTGTGAATTAAAAATATGCATAAAAATCAGCAGAGTTTTCTAAGAACTACTGTGCAAAACGTGCGCCTAATTCGATCATGGCGCTGCAGAACCGCGGCACGAGCATGGCTCGTGCGGCGATTCCGTGGCCGTACAGTCACCTTGTTCATTTCAGTTTGCACAGTAATGTCACTATCCGTCTGCTGTGCTTTCTAGGTATTTTTATTTTATACTCAACAGTTGAGTTTTCTGGGTTGTATTGGGGACTCGGTGTTTCGATCGTGAAGTCTAACTTCGTCTATGTGTTTTTCCGGATAATTTCATTGAATGTTGAAAAGTTCGACCGGATATAAATACCCATTTTTTTCCCTGTCGGGAAATTTCCAAATGTTGGATTTTTTCGTGGTTTAAGAACGTTCTAAGTAGTGCAAGTAACGCGATTGACCGTCTAGAAGACAACAAACCTTAACTCGATTATATGACTGTCTTGAACTGCCCTTTGATCCTTAGGGTTTGGGGTAGTACGGCGTGCCATATGTGAGGCGTTGGCTTGACCCTTCTATGACTGGACCGTTGGTACTGTGGCATGAAGTGAATGTTTTTTAAACTTATTTCATGTATTGAGCTGTTCCGGGAAAACGTGGGTCTTTGATTGTTCGATCGAAAAGTTTAACATTTTCTATTTATCTGGAATGTGATACAATATTTGGAATTCACAAGTAGTTATGAGATAACTGATATGAATGTTATAAGCATAGCACTTTAGTCTCACTTGATCGGTTGCCACGGAATTTTGATGTGATCAAAAGTCCTTCGCAATCACGTTGCGTATGCGGATACTCGCCGGGTAAACTTAATAAACAGGTACACCCCATAGCCCCGACCAAGTGACTGTAGGAGAACCCCGTCGCCGAAAGCATCCGTTCGGGTGCTCGCGGCAGCGGTGTTCCGCCATAGTGCACTTCGTTGACGGTATCGGGGGTGCAGCCGTCTACTAAAGTTTCCGACGAGCATTCGTTCTGGATGTCAGGAATATTGTTGAATTTCCCGACTTGATATTGAAAAGAGTTTTCGATAATGAGACTAAAATGCGGGGTTTATAATTGTTAGGCATGCGATGTCTAAGGATTTCATTTGATTAGGCATGCGATGTCTAAAGAGGTTGCCGATTCCAACTGTTGTAGTTTTACACTTTCTTTTCTGTGACCGTAAGTGTAATATGTGATATCGCCGGTTTCATTGCTATATGTCAACGACAATTGGGATGGGCATATTTACTTACGTTGATGACATGTGATGTTATGCGTTGCTGGATATGTTATATTGGATCGTCGTGTTTGAATGGCCGGGGATTTTTATGTGAGATGAGTGTTTTTCTTTTTCATTCATGTAAAAACTTGTATGTAATATTCTTTTATTGGAGCACTTCCAGGTTGCGGAAGATGTCACCGTTGATGTATATTATTTACTTTTCCGCATTAGGATAGACCCAAGGAGGGGAGCACAAGTGACCGGGTTCTAGTGTACAGTAGGAGACCATCTCGAAGAGTCGAGTCCGGGTCTCCTAACTCTAGAATTGGTAGGGTTGCTTGCCGCTCTCGTAGGGGTCTAGGGGTGTGGGTTTGGATATTCATCACGACCGTGGAATCCGTGTTTTATACAGGCTCTAAATAAAACACGGACATCCTAGTATATCCAATATTTCATATGTTATCTTCTGCTGCGATAACTGTGATGTGATCATTTGATATGTTGTGATAGATACTGTATATAGTATATATGATATATTATATAGACGTTACTTATGTTTTACACCAGCGCTAGCCCTGCCCCGCTTTGCCGTTAGTTACCTAACCTAACGGTGCACGAGGGGACATCGAGGCGAATGCGGATGGCATAAGTGTCCATCGTATTTATCTGTGATGTTTAGGTGGACTTAAATGATGGGACTTCATTAATGTGATTAATGAAAGAAAAGAAACCTAAAGATGTTGTGGAATTAAATTTTCAAAAACAGGTAGCTACAGTTCTTGCTCTGCATCGCGATGTTCCTTGTAGAACATCCTGCACCTTATTCGATGAGGAAAGGGCCGAGATCCCTTCACCGGGAGTGACCCCTTTAGCAATAACTGGCAGATGCTACAACACTCGGTTTGTCTTTTGATTACTTCTATAGTTCTTGCTTTGCATAGTGGTATATATGATATATCCTGCACCTTATTCGATGAGGAAAGGGCCGACGATCCCTTCACCGGGAGTGACCCAATTAGCAAAACTACAAAAGCCTCAAAAACACTTCATTTCAAAATTCATTCGATTCTACAACGATATCAAGTTCATTAAGCAATAGGTTTTCAGAAAAACCTGTCGTAGCCCTCCGTCATTTCAAATAAGTTGTATATAGTATTCGTGCTACATTTGTTGGCTTTCGTCAAGATGTAGTGTGTGGTAGCTATATGCTGCTTATCTGCTGCATACGATGCGATTGGATTAGGGTAGTCGTACGGCTTTGTTGGCTTTCGTCAAGGGTCGTGCGGGTGGGTTTAATTCAATCAAGAAATGTATGGGTTGAACTTAACTAGCGGGCTATGGTTTGTTGGCTTTCGTCAAGGTCAAAGCACGTTAGGGGCAAAATTATCGGGAATTTCAAGTTTTGAAATTTTCAATGAGATTGCATACCTTCTATGAGATAGTTGGATCCCGATACCCACTACGGGTAATTGTTACTCCTGGGAGTGTTTTACACATTACAATTAGCCGATCGAGTAGGCGTCTAGAAAGGTGTTAACGAGGTTACGCCTTTGGGAAAATGTGGTTTACTTTAATTAAGTTCGTGCTAAAGCACGGGGGACCTCCCTCAAAGTACCGACACTGGCCTGGCTGAAAGATTGGCGAACTTGTAGGGTGTAATTAATCCCGGCTAGTCTTTCCTTTTAGGGTTTGAAGGAAGATTTGATAAAAACAGTGGGAGCCATCCTGATTAGATAAAATTATAACCAATCTATTCTTGCAAGAGCGCGAGCTGAGTGTTTTCTTCTTTCTCTCTCCAGGTAGCGACCATATCATGCCTTAATCAAGATAATAATACGGATGTATTGACCGAACCTGCTTGTTATATAGAGCTAGGGAACGTTGGTCCCACTCCAACTTATAATTGTTATAAGACAGAGCAGGAAATAGGGGAATACCAGGATTCCCATGCCGCCCAAACGAAGAAAGTGCATATGATGCATCTCCTTCGGGTGTGCTCATTATAAAGAATTGTTTCTCTGTGTCCTCTACGTCCTAGGTATTAGATACCGGATCAGGATCCTGCAAATGTAATCGTTACATGGGCTACAGAAAAGTAGAGAACCGAGAACAGGTGATAAGTTTCATGAGACAGAAAATGGTGCAAGTGTTGCAGCCAAGTCTGTTTGTCACTGTCACCCTGTGTTACCAGAATACATTGATTCTGAACGACTGTTATTTGATACCGAACCTGATATACAAAATCATATCAGTCTCTTTATTAGTAAAGAAAGGATATAATTTTGTATTATTGGATAATGTTTTGAACATTTCCTATATCAAAAGTTGATCGATTCAGGCACGTTATCTAAAAGCATTGATGTTCTAAATCAAACTACAGTTCTTAGTACAAAGAACACACACAAGAGGAAGAGTTCAGAAATGAACGGATCTTTCTTGAGGTATTATAGACTAGGTCATATCAATGCGACCCGATTAGCTAAAGTTACATATAGATGCATATTTAAATTAGTTTGAATTTACATCTTGTGAAACTTGCTGGTCATGTCACAGAGATAAGATAACCATAGCTCTGTTTAATGGAAACAGAGAAAGAGTTAGTGAACTTTTGGGATAATACATGTTAATGTATGAAGATCCCCTGTCTATACATGCCAACACCGGTTCTTTGTAGCTCATTACATTCTCTGATGATCTCTCAAGATTCAGACATATGTTCCTGTTGAAACACAAGTCCGAACCTTTTTGAGATATTCACAGAATATAAGTTAGATGTAGAGAACCAAAACGGGTATAAGTATTATGTCCTTTGATGTAATCAGGGAGGAGAATACTTGAGCACGGAATTCCTGGATTATTCTTGTTAGTTATATGTATGCCCTAGAGGCCATTACTGTACATTGGATGTATATTGTAGTGGATGCTGGGACATATATAGATAGGACTTTCTTGCTCGACATGATAGTACGCTATCTGGTTGCTCTTTATCTTAACATGTATACTTTCTGTCTCTCTGATTACATGTTGATAAAGCCCTTAGGATGTATACTCGACTTCTAGGACTATGATGAAGATCATGCTAGTGGGGCCTGGGTAGTTAATGAGTACATCCTTCAATGTTCCTAGTCGTGGGAATATCGAGACGGGGCATCGATATTCCAGAGTAGACTAGCGTATATCTTCTCGACCCATGTGATGGGCGATGGATGATCCCATATCCATTGGTGTTTGACATCGAAGATGGTATGCGGGTGCTCAGTGGAGACTGGGTACACTGAACGGACTCGCCGAGAACTCCCAGATGGTATTATACATCACGTCAGATGGCAGTTCTCTGGTGACACTGGTACAGCTTAGTCTGTTGACCCGAGATCGTCATAGAGTCTTATGTGTCTCCCACTGTGCTTTGATTTCCACCCTACCACGGCTCTACTGAGTCGTGCAAACAGGTGGTTTTTGGGTACAGTCCCGATTCACATGGAGGCAATGAGCGATAGGAGGGGATTCGTCTCTCCCGGTATTGGGGGTTGATGTTGCGCTATGCTCGACTGGCCATAACAGGAAATCCCTTGCCAGGGTTGCTGTGACATACTGGTAAGAGTTATCAGTAGTTTCACGAAAGTTATGGACCCTACGTCAGCATGACTTATCATGCTATTGGGGTCTGACGTTTACCACCCCTAGGCGAGATATGCGACATATCAGACGAACAGACCGGACTGTACTTTAAGTGTTACTGGTTGGCTTCACAGGAGTGTTAGCGGGCTTGCTCGTCGATCTTCTGATCGCTCAATACCCGGGTGGCCATTACGTTTAGCAGACCGCTTGCGGCTTGTGGGTGTTTGATATGATCATCATTTGCTGCCGGCGTATTGACGAGTCTTTAGAGCCCTACACAGAGGTTTCCTGGCTCAAGCGAAACGAAATAGGAGCGCATATGAGATATGTGCGGGACCGAGAATAATGCGTGTATGTGATACCGTATTCCATTCTTGCGATTAATGTATCGATTGGTTATATGCGATATAACCTAGTTATCGAATCAATGATTTATTCGATATGCCGATACATTGGATACTAGCCGGTTATATGCGACATGACCGGATCATTGAATCAAGTGTTGATTTAATGATTTAATGTATAATTATATATTTGATATATTACTTTGCATTAACTAGTATTGGTTCACTTTAAATGGATTTACTCACTTGATATGCACAAGTTGTATATGAGATATACTTTTGTGCACAAGATTGTATCATGTTTGATGATACATGCAAGCTTGGGTTTGTGTAAAGAATTGACCATGGTTATATGAATGGTTAGGGTTTCATTTTATTTACTTATTGTTTTATCTATTTATTGATTTATTTATTTATTATTGGCAAAAGAAAAGAAAATGAAATGGTGGCTTGATTTGTTTGTAGTTGAAGCTTCTTGAAACTTTGACTAAGTGACCATTTTGTCTTCATGCTTAACCCTAACCCTTCAAACTAACCTTAGTCAATTCTCTACACCTAACTAAGGTTAAAGATATGATAAGTATCATTTTACTTTATATTTTAAATATCTTATCATAATTCTTTCTCATCTTCTTCTTCATCATCAACATGAAAAAGCTTGCAACCAACAATGGCAACTAGCCAAAATGAGTGAGAAATCCAATTCTAAAGTGAACCCACCTCCTATTTCTTCATCCTCTACCTCTTGCCAAGTAGTATAGGGTGTTTCCTTCATAAGTTTTCATGGCTTGGTGAAGTTGGAGCTTGATCTTGTGATGCCTCGACGTAGATCATCTTCGGCATCGAAGCCGACGATCAAGCCCGCCCATTTCTTCGATGAAGTCGATGCTAGAGTCCGGAATCCGATTTGGACAGCGGAGTGACATCATCACGGAGCTTAGGATGTGGTGGACCGGATCTACAAAGGTTGTAGCCCCTTTCCTTTAGCGTTAAAGTCGTTAACTTGCATCGCATAGCCTATATATCTAGTTAACGATCCGTATTAGGGTTTCTCGGCACCCGTAAAGTTTAAAATTGGCATGGTTGATGCCTTGTGAAACTTCATTAGCGCGCCTAGGATCCCTACAGTGGTATCAGAGCCTAGCTAGAGCCTTAGGCGATGCGTCGACGGAGTTAGAAGTCCGATCAAACCGAAACCCTAATTCAAAACATGCTCTCTGTACATTTTTGAAAATTGTGGATTTTTGAGAATTAAAATATGCAGAAAATTCAGCAGGAAATTCTAAGAATTACGTTGCAAAAATTACCTAATGATCTGTCTAAAGTGCGGCGGAACCGCGGCATTAGCGTGCTAATGCGGCGGTTCCGCGGCCATTTTGTCTCTTCTCCCATTGAATTTTGCACAGTAATTCCTATTTTGCAGTGCTGGTTTTCCTGGGATATTTTTTTCTGAACTCAAGAGTTGAGTTTTCTGGGTTGTATTGGGGACTCGGTGTTTCGATCGAATTGTCTAATTTTGTCTATGTGGCTTTCCGGATATTTTAGAATATGTTAAAAAGTTCGACCGGATATAAATACCCACCTTTTCCCCTGCCGGAAAATTTCCAAGTGTTGGATTTTTCTGTGGTTTAAGGACGTTCCAAGTAATGCAAGTAACGCGATGGTCCCTCTAGAAGACAACAAACCTTAACTCGATTATGTGACCGTCTTGAACTGCCCTTTGAACCTTAGGGTTTGGAGCAGTACGGCGTGCCACATGTGAGGCGTTGGCTTGACCCTTCTACGGCTGGACCGTTGGTACTGAGGCATGAAGTGAATGTCTTTGAACTTAATTCATGTGTTGAGTGGTTTCGGGAAAACTTGGGTGTTCGAATGTTCGTTCGGAAAGTTTAACAATTTCTATTTATCCGGAATGTGATACAATAGTTGGAATTCACAATAGGTTATGAGATAACTGAATGAATGTTATAAACATAGCATTTTAGTCTCACTTGATCGGTTGCCACAGAATTTTGATGTGATCAAAAGTCCGTCGCAATCACGTAGTGTACGCGGATACTCGCCGGGTAAACTTAATAGACAGCCTCGCTCCATAGCCCCGACCAAGTGACTATAGGAGAACCCCGTCGCCGAAAGCATCCGTTCGGGTGCTCGCGGCAGCGGTGTTCCTCCTTGGTGCACTTCGTCGACGGCGTCGTGGGTGCGGCCACCTATTGAAGTTTGCGACGAGCATTCGATCAGGATGTCGGGAATCTTGTTGAATTGCCCGACTTGATATTGAAAAGAGTTTTCGATAATGAAACTAAAATGCGGGGTTTATAATTGTTAGGCATATGATGTTTAAGGAATTCATTGGTTTAGGCATGCGATGTCTATGGAGGTTGCGGATTCCAACTGTTGTAGTTTTACACTTCCTTTTCTGTGACCGTAAGTGTAATATGTGATATCGCCAGTTTCGTTGCTATATGTCAACGACAATTGGGATACGCATGTTTACTTACGTTGATGACATGTGATGTTATGTGTTGCTGGATATGTTATATTGGATCGTCGTGTTCGAATAGCCGGGGTTTTTTTATGTGAGATGAGTGTTTTTCATTTTCATTCATGTAAAAACTTGTATGTAATATTATTTTATTGGGGCACTTTCAGGTTGCGGAAGATGTCACCGTTGATGTATATTATTTATTTTTCTGCACTAGAATAGACCCAAGGAGGGGAGCACAAGTAACCGGGTTCAAGGGTCCAGAGGGAGACCATCTCGAGGAGTCGAGTCCGGGTCTCCTAACCCTAGAATTGGTAGGGTTGCTTGCCGCTCTCGTAGGGGTCTAGGGGTGTAGGATAGGCTATTCATCACGACCGTGGAATCCGTGTTTTATACTGGCTCGTATTGAAAACACGAACGTCCTAGTATATCCAATATTTCATATATTTCTTCTGCTGTGATTTATCTGTGATGTGATCATGTGATTTGTTCAGATAGATATAGTATATAGTATATATGATATATTATATAGACGTTGCATATGTTTTACACCCGCGCTAGCCCTGCCTCGCTCTGGCGTTAGTTACCTAACCTAACGGTGCAGACGGGACATCGAGGCGAATGCGGATGGCATTAGCGTACGTTATATTTATCTGTGATGTTTAGGTGGACATAAATGATGGGATATTCATTAATGAGATTAATGAAAGAAAATAAACCTAATTGATGTTGTGGAATCGAATTTCAAAATAAAACAGCTAGCTACAGTTCTTGCTTTGCATTGCGGTGTTCATTACAGAACATCCTGCACCTTATTCGATGAGGAAAGGACCGAGATCCCTTCACCGGGAGTGACTCCTTTAGCAATAACTGGCAGATACTACAACCCTCGGTTTGTCATTTGATTGCTTCTATAGTTTCTGCTTTGTACAGTGATATATATGATATATCCCGCACCTCATTCGACGGGGAAAGGGCCGACGATCCCTTTACCTGGAGTGACCCCTTTAGCAAAACTAGAAAAGCTTCAAAAACATTCCATTTAAAAACTATTGCGCAACGAGATCAAGTTCAAAGCGTTAAAGGTTTTCATAAAAACTATTCGCAACCCTCCGTCATTTTAGGAAGTAGAGTACTTAGTATTCGTGCTGTGTTTGTTGACCTTAGCTAAGGCACAGTGTACGGTAGCTAAGTGATGTCTTCCTACACCGCATATGATGCGATTAGTTAGGACAGTCGCGTGACTTTGTTGACCTTAATTAAGGGTCATGTTGGTGGGTCTAATTAATCACGAAATGACGGGTAGAACTTGACTAGTACTTATGATTTGTTGACCAGAGTTAAGGTCATAAGTGCTAGGGGTAAAAATCTTTATCGGGAGTTTCAAGTGTTGAAATTTGCAATGAGATTGCATACCTTCTATGTGATAGTTGGATCCCGATACCCACTGCGAGTAATTGTTACTCCTGGGAGAGTTTTGCACTTTGCAATTAGCCAATCAAGTAGGTGTCTAGAAAGGTGTCAACGGGGTTACGCCTCTGGGAAAATGAGGTTTACTGTAATTAGGTCCGTGCGAAAGCACGGGGAACCTCCCTCAAAGTACCGAGACTGGCCTGGCTGAAAGATTGGCGAACTTGTAGAGTGTAATTAATCCCGGCTAGTCTTTCCTTTTAAGGTTTGAAGGAAGATTTGATAAAAACAGTTGGAGCCATCCTGATTAGATAAAATAATAACCAATCTATTCTTGCAAGAGCGCACGCTAAGTGTTTTCTTCTCTCTCTCTCCAGGTAGCGACCATATCACGCCTTAATCAAGATAATAATATGGATGTATTGACCGAACCCGCTTGTTATACTGAGCTGGGGAACGTTGGTCCCGCTCCAACTTATAATTGTTATAAGACCGAGCAGGAAATAGGGGAATACCAGGATTCCCATGCCGCCCAAACGAAGAAAGTGCATATGATGCATCTCCTTCGGATGTGTTCATTACAAAGAACTGTTTCTCAGTATCCTCTGCATCCTGGGTATATGATACCGGATCAGGATCCCAGATATGTAATCTGTTACAAAGGGCAAGAAAAGGGTAGAAAAACTGAGAACGGGTGATAAGTTTCATGAGACAGAAAACGGGGCAAGTGTTGCAGCCAAGTCTGTTGGTCACTGTCACCCTGTATTGCCAATACATTGATTCTGAACAAATGCAATTAGATACAGAACCTGATATACAAAATCATATCACTCTCTTTATTTAGTAAAGAAATGTTAAAATTTTGTATTGATGGATAATATTTTGAACATTTCCTATATCAAAAGTTGATCGGTTCAGGCACGTTATCTAAAAGCATTGACGTTCTAAATCAAACTACAGTTCCTCGTATACAGAACACACACAAGTGGAAGAGTTCAGAAATGAACGAATCATTCTTGAGGCATTGTAGACTAGGTCATATCAATGCGACCCGACTGGCTGAAGTTACATTTTAGATGCATATTTAAATCAGTTTGAATTTACATCTTGTGAAACTTGCCAGTCATGTCACAAAGATAAGATGACCATAGCTCTGTTTATTGGAAACAGGAAAAGAGTTTGTAAAACTCTTGGGACTGATACATGATGATGTATGTGAGGTCTCCTGTCTACATATGCTAGGACTGGTTCTTTATACTTCATTACGTTCTCTGATAATCTCTCAAGATTCAGACATATGTTCCTGTTGAAACATAAGTCCGAACCTTTTGAGATATTCACAGAATATAAGCTAGAAGTAGAGAACCAATACGGGTATAAGTATTATGTCCTATGATAAGATCAGGGAGGAGAATACTTGTGCATGGCATTCCTGGACCATTCTAAATGAGAATGAGATTCTCTCTCCGTATTACTCCTCTGAATACACCACAGCACAACGGTGCATCAGGGCGGAGCAATCGCACAATATTAGATATGGTGTGCTCTATGATGAGTATTACTGAGTTACCTATTTCCTTTTTGGGTTGTGCACTTGAGAAGCTGCATACCTATTGAATTGGGTTCAAATCAAATCAGTTGCCTACCACTTCATATGTGATATGGAAAGGGAAGAGCCTATATCTTAAGTTAGTTAAGGTTTGGGGTTGTCTGGCCTATGTCAAAAGCAAAATCCGGACAAGATCGAGGTAAAGTCAGTTGTGTAGAACTGGAAAGGTTCCAGCTATACAAAACTGCAGCTGATGATTTGACAGAATCAAAGAATTCAATAGTTCCCGACAAACCTCAGCCTCTTCGCCGATTTAGCAGGGTTCCTCACCTGCTTGAGAGATACTTCGGTTTCTCGATGACAGTGGGAGCAAGGATTGCATCATGAGATGATGACCCAACTAGATTCGAGCAGGCCATCAAGAGTAGGGACTCTGTAAGAATGGCTGGATGCTTAGCAATCTGAGATGGAATCCATATACACCAACAAAGTATGGACTTTGGTTGTGATATCTGAAGGGTTAAATCCCCATCAGGAGCAAGTATATCTTGAGAAGATTACTTGGTGTAGATGGACAAGTTGAGACTTTCAAAGTTAGACTTGTTAAAGGTTTTCGTCATCGAACAGGCACGAATAATGATGAAACCTTTTCCAGGGACTATGCTTAAGTCCATCCAGATCCTACTTACCACGGCTACATACCATGACTACGATATCTGGTGGTTCGGTGCCATGACTACTTTTCTAAATAATGATTTAGAAGAGAACGTCTATAAGAACACAGCCAGAGGGTTACGTAAACAGTGGGAGCAGCGGAAACGTGTGCAAGATGTTTTATGTGATGAAGCAGGCATCGCAGAGTTGGAACATCTGTTTTGATGAGTTAGTCAAACAATTTGACATCATCAAAATGGTAGATGAACCTTGTATATACAAAACGGTAGTAGAGAGTGAAGTGGTCATCCTCGTATTGTACGTGGACAACATACTATTGATAGGAAAGGAATTTCCTATGCTACGATCGGTCGATCTCCTCTTATCACATAGATTCTCCATAAAGGATCAAAGTGATACCTCCTAAATCCTGGGAGTTGGATCTATGAGATAGATCTAAATAGATTTTAGGATTCTCACTAGCAATAGTGAGATAGTATCAGTTGATCCTGGGGAGAATCACTGGAAGTGTTCCAGAGTGATAAAGACGACTGAATGTCAGTCACAGGCATTGTCTTTACCCTCAGTAAAGGGACGGTATGTTGGAAGATTTCCAAGCTAGATACCGTGACAAACTAGAAGATAAAGGCTGGTAACATCGCTATTAAAGATACTACCAAAGAGGCAGTTTGGGTATATATTGGTTCATAGGATGAACTAGGTTCCTACCATTGTGTGACAATGGAACTGTGGCTTTGGCTCTGGAACCCTGGTCCCATCAGTGACCTAGACATATTCTGAGGCAGCATCACCTGATCATGGATATAGTTGATCTCCAGGGTGATCGAGGTTAGGAGAGTAGACTCAGAGGACAACACAGCGGATCCACTCACGAAAGCCTTTTCCCAAAGAGAGACTTTTAGGGGATGGTTGAGTATTAGATACTACAACTGCTGCTATAGATGGCCCTAGTGCAAGTGGGAGATTGTTAGTTATATGTATGCCCTAGAGGCCATTACTGTACATTGGATGTATATTGTAGTGGATGCTGGGACATATATAGGTAGGACTTTCTTGCTCGACATGATAGTACGCTATCTGGTTGCTCTTTATCTGAACATGTATACTTTCTGTCTCTCTGATTACATATTGATAAAGCCCTTAGGATGTGTACTCGACTTCCAGGACTATAATGAAGATCATACTAGTGGGGCCTGGGTAGTCAATGAGTACATCCTTCAATGTTCCTAGTCGTGGGAATATCGAGACGGGGCATCGATATTCCAGAGTAGACTAGCGTATATCTTCTCGACCCATGTGATGGGCGATGGATGATCCCATATCCATTGGTGTTTGACATCGGAGATGGTATGCGGGTGCTCAGTGGAGACTGGGTACACTGAACGGACTCACCGAGAACTCCCAGATGGTATTATACCTCACGTCAGATGGCAGTTCTCTGGTGACACTGGTACAGCTTAGTCTGTTGACCCGAGATCGTCATAGAGTCTTGTGTGTCTCCCACTGTGCTTTGATTTCCACCCTACCATGGCTCTACTGAGTCGTACAAACAGGTGGTTTTTGGGTACAGTCCCGATTCACATGGAGGCAATGAGCGATAGGAGGGGATTCGTCTCTCCCGGTATTGGGGGTTGATGTTGCGCTATGCTCGACTGGCAATAACAGGAAATCCCTGGCCAGGGTTGTTGTGATATACTGGTAAGAGTTATCAGTAGTTTCATGAAAGTTATGGACCCTACGTCAGCATGACTAATCAAGCTATTGGGGTCTGACGTTTACCACCCCTAGGCGAGATATGCGACATATCAGACGAACAGACCGGACTGTACGGTAAGTGTTACTGGTTGGATTCACAGGAGTGTGAGCGGGCTTGCTCGTCGATCTTCTGATCGCTCAATACCCGGGTGGCCGTTACGTTTAGCAGACAGCTTGCGGCTTGCGGGTGTTTGATATGATCATCATTTGCTGCCGGCGTATTGACGAGTCTTTAGAGTCCTAAACAGAGGTTTCCTGGCTCAAGCGAAACGAAATAGGAGCGCATATGAGATATGTGCGGGACCGAGAATAATGCGTGTATGTGATACCGTATTCCATTCTTGCGATTAATGTATCGATTGGTTATATTTGATATAACCTAGTTATCGAATCAAGGATTGATTCGATAAGCCGATACATTGGATACTAACCGGTTATATGCGACATGACCGGATCATTGAATCAAGTGTTGATTTAATGATTTAATGTATAATTATATATTTGATATATTACTTTGCATTAACTAGTATTGGTTCACTTTAAATGGATTTACTCACTTGATATGCACAAGTTGTATATGAGATATACTTTTGTGCACAAGATTGTATCATGTTTGATGATACATGCAAGCTTGGGTTTGTGTAAAGAATTGACCATGGTTATATGAATGGTTAGGGTTTCATTTTATTTACTTATTCTTTTATCTATTTATTGATTTATTTATTTATTATTGGAAAAAGAAAAGAAAATGAAATGGTGGCTTGATTTGTTTGTAGTTGAAGCTTCTTGAAACTTTGACTAAGTGACCATTTTGTCTTCATGCTTAACCCTAACCCTTCAAACTAACCTTAGTCAATTCTCTACACCTAACTAAGGTTAAAGATATGATAAGTATCATTTTTCTTTATATTTTAAATATCTTATCATAATTCTTTCTCATCTTCTTCTTCATCATCAACATGAAAAAGCTTGCAACCAACAATGGCAACTAGCCAAAATGAGTGAGAAATCCAATTCTAAAGTGAACCCACCTCCTATTTCTTCATCCTCTACCTCTTGCCAAGTAGTATAGGGTGTTTCCTTCATAAGTTTTCATGGCTTGGTGAAGTTGGAGCTTAGCTTGTGATGACTCGACGTAGATCATCTTCGGCATCGAAGCCGACGATCAAGCCCGCCCATTTCTTCGATGAAGTCGATGCTAGAGTCCGGAATTCGATTTGGACAGCGGAGGGACATCATCGCGGAGCTTAGGAAGTGGTGGACCGGGTCTACAAAGGTTGTAGCCCCTTTCCTTTAGCGTTAAAGTCGTTAACTTGCATCGCATAGCCTATATATCTAGTTAACGATCCGTATTAGGGTTTCTCGGCACCCGTAAAATTTAAAATTGGCATGGTTGATGCCTTGTGAGACTTCATTAGCGTGCCTAGGATCCCTACAATTCTAAAGGAGAATGGGATTTTCTCTCAGCACTACTCCTCCATACACACCACAACACGTCGGTGTATCGGGGCGGAGCAATCACACCCTATATGATAAGGTGTGCCCTATGATGAGTAGTACTGAGTTTCTTATTTTCTTTTGGGAGTTATGCACTTGAGAAGTTGCATACCTATTGAATAGGGTTCAAATCAAATCAGTTTCCTACCACATCATATATGGTATGGTAAGGGAAGAGCCCATCTCTTAAATTAGTTAAGATTTGGGGTTGTCCGGCCTATGTCTAAAAGCAAAATCCGGACAAGATCGAGGCAAGGACTGTTATGTAGAACTGGAAATGTTCCAGCTATACAAACTACAGCTAATGATTTGAAAGAACCAAAGGATTCAATAGTCGCCGAAGAACCTCAGCCTCTCTGCCGATCTAGCAGGGTTCCTCACCTGCATGAGAGATACTTCGGTTTCTCGATGACAGTGGGAGCGAGGAATGCATCATGAGATGATGACCCAATTAGTTTCGAGCAGGCCATCGAGAGTGAGACTCTTTAAGAATGGCTGGATGCTTAGCGATCTGAGATGGAATCCATGTACACCAACAACGTATGGACTTTGGTTGCTATATCTAAAGGGTTAAATCCCCATCAGGAGCAAGTATATCTTGAGAAGACTACTTGGTGTAGATGGAAAAGTTAAGACTTTCAAAGCTAGACTTCTTAAAGGTTTTCTTCATCGGCCAGGCGTGGATAATGATGAAACCTTTTCCAGTTACTATGCGTAAGTCCATCCGGATCCTACTTAACATTGCTACATACCATGACTACGATATCTGGTGGTTGGGTGTCATGACTATTCTTCTAAATACTGATTTAGAAGAGAAGGTCTATAGGTACACAGCCAGATGGCTTAGTAGACAATGGGAGCAGCGAAAACGTGTGCAAGATGTTTTATATGGTAAAGCAGGCATCGCGGAGTTGGAACGTCTGTTTTGATGTGTTAGTCAAAGAGTTTGATATCATCAAAATGGTAGATGAACCTTGTATATACAAAAAGGTAGTGGAGAGTATGATAGTGATACTCGTAGAGTACGTCGATGACATTCTCTTGATAGGAAAGGAGTTTCCTATGCTACGCTCGGTCAATCTCCGCTTATCACAAGCATTCTCCACCTAGGATCAAGGTGATACCTCCTAAATCCTGGATTATGGATCTATGAGACAGATCTATTTGGATATTAGGATACTCACTAGATGTAGTGAGTTGGTATCAATTGATCCTGGGGAGAATCACTGGAAAGGTTCCTGGGTGATAAGGACGACTGAATGTCAGTCGCAGGCATTATCTTTACCCTCAGTGGAGGGACGGTATATTGGAAGAGTTCCAAGCTAGATACCGTGGCATACTAGACGATAAAGGCTCGATACATCGCTACTTAAGATGCTACTAAAGAGGCCGTCTGGGAGTATATTAGTTCATGAGATGAACTTAGTTCCTCCCATTGTGTGACAATGGAGTTGTGGCTTATGCCAAGGAATGTCCGTCCCATCAGTGATCCAGACATATTCTAAGGCAGTATCACCTGATCATGGATATGGTTGATCTCCAAGGGATCGAGGTAAGGAGAGAAGACTCAGAGGATAACACGGCGGATCCACTCACAAAGGCCTTTTCCCAGAGAGAGACTTTTATGGGATGGTTGAGTATGAGATACTACAACCACTGCTATCGGATGGCCCTAGTGCAAGTGGGAGATTGTTAGTTATATGTATGCTCTAAAGGCCATTACTTTACATAGGATGTATATTGTAGTGGATGTTTGGACATATATAGGAAGGACTTTCTTGCTCGATATGATAGTATGCTATCTGGTTACTCTTTACCTTAACGTGTACACTGATTGTCTCTCTGTTACATGTTGGTAAAGCCCTTAGGATGTGTACTTGACTACCTGGACTATGATGCGGATCATACTAGTGGGGACATGGTAGTCCATAAGTACATCCTTCAAGGTCCCTAGTCGTGGGTATATCGAGACGGGGCATCGATATACCAGAGTAGACTAGCGTATACCTTCTCGACCCATACAGATGGGCGATGGATGATCCCATATCCATTGGAGTTTGACATCAGAGATGATATACGGGTGCTCAGTGGAGACTGGGTACACTGAACGGACTCACCGAGAACTCCTAGATGGTATTATACTGTAAGTCCACGTTGCCCACACCGGTACTTGCGGGGAGGCGGAAAACGGAATAAAAATCGAATTTTTATGAGCTTAGGCAACATGGACTAGACAAAGAAGGATCTTTGCTAAACAAAAACAAGCTAAAGCTAAATAGAAACTAGCTAAGTGCTAGAAAGGTTATACCTTAGGCTTTATGTCCTTCTCTCCTTGCTCCTTGGAGTAGTGGAAGGAGGTCACCTTTGTCGTCTTCTCACGTCGAAGAAAGATCCACCCGAAAGCCTCGACCTTTGGCTTCAACTCCAAGCTCGAAGTAACTAGGGTGCAAGAAGTGCTAATCCTTGAACCCTAGATGAGAGTAGAGATTATCAAGAGAGGGTTTTTCTCAAGCTCAAGTGTTTCTCAACACATGAGAGGGGAGAGCTTGAGGGAGAGGAAGAACAAGAGAGAGAATGTGAATAATAGAATGAGAGAATAATATGAAGCATTCTCTCATATATATGAATTATTGTAATTAGATAATTAGTGAGATAATTGTCATGGCTAAATCAAGACATGACCATTATCATTTCATTTTTAATGCAAATTGCAAGGATCAAATAGCATCTTCCAAATGAAATGATGATGGTCAAAGTGTCAACAAGGTCAACAAGTCAAGGTGGGTCAAATGGTCAACAACCATAACCATGCACAATTATTAAACTAATATCAATTAACCTTAATACACACATAATCATTAGAGTTAATACAAATGACAGTAGTCATTAACCCTAATCAAAGTCCTCTCCCTCTGTCTCAAGCAACTGTGCATACGCACCCATATTCGTGATCCAAGGAACACGAATACAATGAGAAAAACCAATCCCAAATCATATACCAGGATCCGGCTTAAACCAAAGCCCGCTAGTATAAGCTATCCGGACAGCAAACGTGCACAAGTGCGCGGATGTGAATGAACCCTGTCGCAAAACCATGCGACCTCTACTCATTTTGCCTAAAGGCGAATAGCTCTCTGTGTAGGACTCTAAAGACTCGACACTACGCTGGCAGTGGGTTTAATCACAGACCGCAAGCGGCACTAGCTGTACGTAACGGTCCCCAGGTAGATGTCGACAAGAAGACTGACGAGGTGAACCCCATCTGAACTCCTACTGAGCCTGTATGTGACAATCTCTGTACAGTCCGGTCTGTTCGTCTGATACATCTCATGGCGGGCCTAGGGGGCGGTGAACGTCAGTCCCCTAATAGCCGTACAAGTCGTGTCAGAGTGTAGCCCAGAATACCCTGAGATAACACTGGAAACCTACCAATATATCTCGCTTGCCCTGGCCAGGGACTACTCGTGTAATGGCTCTCCTGGACAAAGCGCGATGTCAACCCCCAATACCGGGAGAGAAAAATCCTGTCTAACCGTCACTTCCTCCAAGTGCTTCGGGACTGCACCCAAAAACTACCTGTTTGCACGACTCCTTTGAGCCGTGGTAGGGTAGCAATCAAAGTGCAGTGGGAACACACTCGAGGCGAAGTGACAGTGTCAAGTCAGTGGACTAAGCTGTACTCATGTCACCTGGGAACTGATAACTGACGATAGGTATAATACCAACCAACAGTTCCCGACGTGTCCTGTCTAGTGTACTCGTAACCTAACGAGCACCCGCATACTATCTCAAGTACGACGTACTGACGGCTGTGGGACAGACCATCTCCCACACTGGGATGAGAAGCGCATACGCTAGGCTACTCCGGAGTATCGATGCCCTGTCTCGATAGTCCAACGACTAGGGACCTGTATAAGGATGTACTTATAGATCACCCAGCTCCCACGAGTGTGAGCGCCATCATAACGCTGGTAATCAAGCAAAGATCCTAAGGGCTCTTCTAATATGTATATCAGCGATATGCTAAAAGAAACACATGCACATATTAAAGCAGAGATAAACCAAGTAGCATACTACCATTTCAAGCAAGATTGTATATACAACTGTGAATATCCCAAGCTTCCATCATGTAATATACAAACTAGTATGATACAGTAATGGCCTCTAGGGCATATACACTAACAATCTCCCACTTGCACTAAGGCCATGTACTGGCGTATCGAAAACCTGTCATCTCGATCAGCCGCTCGAACTGAGTCCGGGGCAAGGCCTTGGTGAATGGATCTGCTGTGTTATCTTCTGAAGCAACCCTCGAACCTCGATCTCCTGGCGATCCACGATCTCCCTGATCAGGTGATACCGCCTTAAGATGTGTCTGGATTTCTGATGGGACCTGGGTTCCTTCGCTAAAGCTATAGCCCCGTTGTTGTCGCAATACAGAGGTATTGGGTCAACAATGGACGGAACCACCTGAAGTTCTCTCAAGAACTTCCTCATCCAGACAGCTTCTTTTGCGGCATCAGATGCAACGATGTATTCCGCTTCCATAGTCGAGTCAGCAACGGTTTCCTGTTTGGAGCTCTTCCAACACACTGCCCCTCCATTGAGGGTGAAGACAAAACCCGACATGGACTTGGAATCATCCTTGTCACTCTGGAAGCTGGAGTTAGCAAAGGCCTCAATCTGGAGGTCTTTTCCGCCATACACCAAGAACATCTCCTTAGTCCTTCTCAGGTACTTGAGAATGTTCTTTACTGCTATCCAATGTTTCTCCCCAGGGTTTGACTGATACCTGCTTACCACACTCAGTGCATAAGCTACATCCGGTCTCGTACACAACATCGCATACATTATAGAGCCTACCGCAGAAGTGTAGGATATAATAGACATGCGATCCCTCTCCAAATCAGTCTTGGGAGACATCTCTTTGGAGAGGGTGATCCCGTGACAAGCCGGTAGATTACCACGCTTGGAATCTTCCATACTGAATCTCTTCGGTATGGTGTCGATGTACCTGGACTGTGAAATTCCTAATATCCTCTTGGATTTGTCACGGTAGATCCGGATACCCAGAATGTATGAGGCATCACCCAGGTCTTTCATGGAGAACCTGTGTGACAAGAACCCCTTGACAGATTGTAGCACAGGAATGTCATTTCCTATTAAGAGAATGTCATCCACGTATAAAACGAGGAATACTACAGTTCTCGCTACAAATCTATAATAGATGCATGGTTCATCTGGATTTTTGATAAAGCCAAATTCCTTGACCGTCTCATCAAAACAGATGTTCCAACTCCGCGATGCCTGCTTTAGTCCATAAATGGACTTAAGCAACTTGCACACCTTTCCGCTGCTCCCACTCTGAATGAAACCCTCTGGCTGGTCCATATAGACACACTCCTTTAAATGTCCATTTATAAAAGCTGTCTTTACGTCCATTTTCCAAATCTCATAATCGTGGAAGACAGCAATGGCAAGAAGGATCCGAATGGATTTCAGCATAGCTACTGGAGAAAAAGTTTCGTCATAGTCCAAACCAGGTCTTTGACGAAAACCCTTTGCAACCAGTCTAGCTTTATAGGTCTCAACCTGTCCATCTACACCAATCTTCCTTTTGAAGATCCACTTGCATCCTACGGGTTTTACCCCATCTGGAGCAATGTCCAACGTCCATACTTTGTTGGTGTACATGGACTCCATCTCGGTCCGCATTGCATCCAGCCATTTTACCGAGTCGACGCTCTGAATGGCTTGCTGGAAGCTAGTATGCTCATCAAGGTCTATGATGCAATCCTCTCTATCCTCGTCAATGAGAAAACCGTAGTATCTCTCGGACGGATGAGACTGCCTACTACTCCTGCGGAGTGGCGTGGGAATGTCTTGATCTTTCGAACCCTCTGGTTCTACTAAGCTTTCAGTAATAGCTTGTGGTTCTGGAATTTCTTCCAGTTCTATTGCGCTCCCACTTATTTCTTTTTCTAAGAACTGATGTTCCAGAAAATGGGCATTACGAGAAACAAGGACTTTTTGTTCCTCTGCGTAATAGAAAAGATACCCCCTGGAGTTCTTTGGGTATCCCACAAACTTGCACAGTACTGAGCATGCCTCGAGCTTGTCCGTATACTGCTTTTTGACATAAGCTGGACATCCCCAAATCTTCAGGTATTGAAGATAGGATTTCGTCCCACTCCATAACTCAAATGGTGTGGTAGGCACAGTCTTAGTGGGAACTCGGTTCAAAATGTATGCAGCTGATTCTAACGCATATCCCCGGAACGATCGCCGCAACTCAGTGTTACTCATCATGGACCGTACCATATCCAATAGGGTTCGGTTCCGTCTCTCCGATACACCGTTATGTTGTGGGGTGTATGGAGGAGTAACCTGAGAGAGAATTCCATTCTCTTTTAAGTAACCAAGGAACTCGGCACTTAAGTATTCACCACCTCGATCAGATCTCAGTGCCTTGATACTTTTGCCTGTTTGTTTTTCTACTTCATTCTTATATTCCTGGAACTTTTCAAAAGCTTCGGATTTATGTTTCACCAAGAAGACATGTCCGAACCTTGAGAAATCATCCGTAAAAGTAATGAAGTAAGAATAACCGCTTTGTGCATGTGTAGACATTGGACCGCACACGTCGCTGTGTACGAGTCCCAAGAGCTCGCTCGCTCTCACTCCGTGTCCAGTGAACGGAGTCTTTGTCATCTTTCCTTTGAGACAGGATTGACAAGTTGCATACGATTGATATTCGAACGAATCCAAATATCCTTCTGCATGTAACTTAGTCAACCTTCTCTCATTGATGTGACCCAGTCTACAATGCCATAAGAAAGTTTTATCGATTTCTGGAGACATTCTTTTGTGTGTATTCTGGACATTGAAAATCTGTGGCTGGTTTAATACGTTTATACCGTTGTTCAATGTACCTAACCCAATCAAAACTTGATTAAGGTGAATGTTCACTACATTACTTACAAATGCAAATTCATAACCATCTTTAGATAATAAAGATACAGAAATGATATTACAGGCTGCATTTGGTACATAATAACAACTACGAAAAACCAAAAAGTGTCCATCCGACAATCCCAGGTGATAGTCCCCCACGGCCTTAGCATCCATGCTAGCACCGTTTGCAACTCTGAGGGTCATGTCACCTGCCTTCAAAACTCTACGCTTTCTCAACGCCTACAAAGAATTACAGATATGAGATCCTGATCCGGTATCCAATACCCAGGATGTAGAGTTTATTGATAGACAGTTTTCAATAACATACACACCTGAAGCTGAAGCTGCAACTCGCTTCAAATCCTGTGTTCTGGACTTCCAAGCCTTGCAATCCTGTTTCCAGTGACCACTTTTGTGGCAATAGATGCATTCTTCCTTCCCCACCAGCTTTCCCGCTATCTTTGTTGCTTTTCCTTTTCCTTTCGTATCCACTTTACCGACACCGCCTCTTGGTTTGGCGGGGTCTTTCTTCTTCTTGACCTTGGCTTTCGCCCTGGACCGAGAAGAGGAAGATCCTCCTACAAACAAAGTGGATGTCTCCCTACCCTTCTGTAGGGTGCCTTCAGCACTCCTCAACATTTTCAGAAGTTCGGAAAGTGCAACCTCCTTTCCTTGCATGTTGAAGTTAAGAATAAACTGGGCGTAAGTGGATGGAAGGGACTGGAGAATCAAATCAGTATAGAGTTCATTCTCCAATGTGGTCCCAAGGTCCGCGAGCTCCTCTATGTAGCCAATCATCTTAAGCACGTGTTCCGCTACTGATGATCCGACGGCCAACCTTGCCGAAAATAACTTCTTCGACACTTCGTATCTTGCGATACGAGACTGCTCTCCATACAGTTCTTTTGTATGAAGAAATATGGACTCTAGGTCCATATTCTCGTGCCTCCTCTGATGTTCATTGTCCATCGAGGCTAGTACGAGGCATCTGGCCTTCGCGCAATCTATTTCCCAGGTCTTGTAGATTTTCCTATCTACGACACTGGTTTTGGGACCTGGGACGGGGGAGCTTTGGTGGTAAGGATATACCCCAACTTGTCGTAAGTGATTGCCATCTTGACATTCCTGAGCCAATCTTTGTAGTTTGGCACTTTCAATATGTTTTTATCCAGTAATAACTTAAGTCCGGTCATGTTGAATGGTCGCTGCGAGAGAGAAAAGAAACACTTTAGCATGATGCTCTTGCAAGTTTAGAGTGGTTTTTAATTTGTCTAAACTGGATGGCTCCCACTGTCTCTCGAATCCCTTCTCAAACCGTAAAGAAAGGATTAGTCAGGATCAATCTCACCGTACAATACTTGCTTAACCGTTCAGCCAGGCCAGTGTCGGTACTTCGAGGGAGGTTTTCCAACGCTTTCGCGAAGTTCCTTAATTAAGTAACCTCTTTTCCCTGGGGGCATAGCCCCGCTAACACCTTTCTAGACATCTACTAAGTTTATAGCATTGATCGTTAAGTGAGAGTTTTCCCGAAGAGTAGCATATACTCACAGTAGGATCAGGATCCAAATATCATCGCGTGATAAAACCGAAGGAATCCTACCAGAATTATCATACTCCAAATGGTATGCAGCGCTAGCAAGTTTCAGTACTTATGAAACTCCCAATGTGGATTTTTGCCCCATGCTCTTATGACCTTGGCGTGAGGTCAAAATGTCATAAGTCACATGTCAAGTTCTTCCCATCATTATCCCGGTTAATTTGAACCCACCCGTACCTACCCTTGACGTAAGCCAAAATGGCAGTACGACTGTCTCAAACCAACGCATTCTATCTATGCAACAGATAAATATCCGGCAGCTACCAATCACTATGCCTTGGCGTGAGGTCAAAATACATAGCTTGAATACTACCGAATATTTAACTGAAATGATGGAGGGCTACAGATGGTTTTGGCAAAACCGTGAACGTAGTGAACTTGATATAATCGATGGAACGAGATAGCTTTTAAAAGGAGTGGTTCAAGCTCCGCGTTTAAAAGTTTAGTTTTGAAAATAACCGAGTGGTTTTCAAAGTGTTCCAATCGACTTATACTTGGTTTATTTTCTTTCATTAGTTCTTTTAATGCGTCCCATCATTTAACCCTACCATTGCAGAAAACAACCAAAATATGACGTAAGCTTATGCCATTCGCATTCGCCACGGGGCCCCGTCATCAACTGTTAGGTTACTTAACTAACGACAGAGCGGCGGCTGGGCTAGCGCGGCTTTAAAACATAAGCAACGTCTAAATAGTTATCATAAATAAATATATAGCAATGATAGACATTACAGATCACAGATGAATACATTGGATATACTAGGAATCCGCAACCCGTTCGAGCCTGCAACGAAAAGCGGATTACACGGTCGCGGTGAATAGCCGATACCCCACCCAAGACCCCTACGGGTGCGGCAAACTACCCGCCAAGTATCCGAAGCGAAGCAACCTCCCTCACCACCGTGAGTAGGCCACTCGGCACTTCGAGATACCCGATAGTTTGTACACCCCCTCCATGGGTCTATCCTAGGAGCAAAAACAGTAAAAAGAATTATACAATGACGGGTACAACCCCGACCCGGTTGTGCGGCCAAACAAATAATAATATTACATCAATTTACATGTTACAATGAATGAAAGAAAAAGCAACACTCATCCCACATCCATCCCGGCTATTCATCCACGACAATCCAACCCATTCATATACACATACCATCATCAATCACAGATCACAGATATGAATAACCCCGACTAATCGACATATAGCGATTAGCCGATGTTCAATACATATAAACATCACAGATATAACCTTGTAGTCAAAGTGTATTGAAGTTTGGAAAAAAATACGGATTTATAGGCCCCCAAAAACAAATTTCTATTCTGGAAAATCTGGGCACATATAAACCATCTTAAAAATCCTAAAACCAAGCCAGAAATACACTGCACCAAACTCGACCCAGTGAAGAGCCAAGACGGGCGCGGTTGCGCGGCAATAGCTTGCTATTGCCGCGGACCCGCGGCTCTTTGGTCGAATCACTGGATCATTTTTGGTGGCTTTCTTTAAAAAACCCTGAGATGATTTTTGGAGTATGACAAATTTTATTTTGAACAGAAAAAAAATTAACAGAAACTTAGGGTTTTGAAAACTCGGTTTTTCGATTTTTCCGATTCGAACTTCGATACACTCTACTACCTAGCTAGTTTATGTTTAGTTAGGCTCTGATACCACTGTAAGTCCACGTTGCCCACCGCGGTACTTGCGGGGAGGCGGAAAACGGAATAAAAATCGAATTTTTATGAGCTTAGGCAACATGGACTAGACAAAGAAGGATCTTTGCTAAACAAAAACAAGCTAAAGCTAACTAGAAACTAGCTAAGTGTTAGAAAGGTTATACCTTGGGCTTTATGTCCTTCTCTCCTTACTCCTTGGAGTGGTGGAAGGAGGTCACCTTTGTCGTCTTCTCACGTCGAAGAAAGATCCACCCGAAAGCCTCGACCTTTGGCTTCAACTCCAAGCTAGAAGTAACTAGGGTGCAAGAAGTGCTAATCCTTGAACCCTAGATGAGAGTAGAGATTATCAAGAGAGGGTTTTTCTTAAGCTCAAGTGTTTCTCAACACATGAGATGGGAGAGCTTGAGGGAGAGGAAGAACAAGAGAGAGAATGTGAATAATAGAATGAGAGAATAATATGAAGCATTCTCTCATATATGTGAATTATTGTAATTAGATAATTAGTGAGATAATTGTCATGGCTAAATCAAGACATGACCATTATTATTTCATTTTTAATGCAAATTGCGAGGATCAAATAGCATCTTCCAAATGAAATGATGATGGTCAAAGTGTCAACAAGGTCAACAAGTCAAGGTGGGTCAAATGGTCAACAACCATAACCATGCACAATTATTAAACTATTATCAATTAACCATAATACACACATAATCATTAGGGTTAATACAAATGACAATAGTCATTTACCCTAATCAAAGTCCTCTCCCTCTGTCTCAAGCAACTGTGCATACGCACCCGTATTCGTGATCCAAGGAACACGAATACAATGAGAAAAACCAATCCCAAATCATATACTAGGATCCGGCTTAAACCAAAGCCCGCTAGTTTAAGCTGTCCGGACAGAAAACGTGCACAAGTGCGCGGATGTGAATGAACCCTGTCGCAAAACCATGCGACCTCTACTCATTTTGCCTAAAGGCGAATAGCTCTCTGTGTGTGACTCTAAAGACTCGACACTACGCTGGCAGTGGGTTTAACCACAGACCGCAAGCGGCACTAGCTGTACGTAACGGTCCCCAGGTAGATGTCGACAAGAAGACTGACGAGGTGAACCCCATCTGAACTCCTACTGAGCCTGTATGTGACAATCTCCGTACAGTCCGGTCTGTTCGTCTGATACATTGCATGGCGGGCCTAGGGGGGCGGTGAACGTCAGTCCCCTAATAGCCGTACAAGTCGTGTCGGAGTGTAGCGCAGAACACACTGAGATAACACTGGAAACCTGCCAGTATATCTCGCTTGCCTTGGCCAGGGACTACTCCTGTAATGGCTCTCCTGGACACAGCGCGATGTCAACCCCCAATACCGGGAGAGACGAATCCTGTCTAACCGTCACTGCCTCCAAGTGCTTCGGAACTGCACCCAAAAACTACCTGTTTGCATGACTCCTTTGAGCCGTGGTAGGGTAGCAATCAAAGTGCAGTGGGAACACACTCGAGGCGAAGTGACAGTGTCAAGTCAGCGGACTAAGCTGTACTCAGGTCACCTGGAAACTGATAACTGACGATAGGTATAATACCAACCAACAGTTCCCGACGAGTCCTGTCCAGTGTACTCGTAACCTAACGAGCACCCGCATACTATCTCAAGTATGACGTACTGACGGCTGTGGGACAGACCGTCTCCCACACTGGGATGAGAAGTGCATACGCTAGTCTACTCCGGAGTATCGATGCCCTGTCTCGATAGTCCAACGACTAGGGACCTGTATAAGGATGTGCTTATAGATCACCCAGCTCCCATGAGTGTGAGCGCCATCACAACGCTGGTAATCAAGCAAAGATCCTAAGGTCTCTACTAATATGTATATCAGCGATATGCTAAAAGAAACACATGCACATATTAAAGCAGAAACAAACCAAATAGCATACTACCATTTCGAGCAAGATTGTATATACAACTGTGAATATCCCAAGCTTCCATCAAGTAATATACAAACTAGTATGATACAGTAATGGCCACTAGGGCATATACACTAACATATACTTTACGTCAGATGGCAGTTCTCTGGTGACACTGGTACAGGTTAGTCTGTAGACCCGAGATCGTCATAAAGTCTTGTGTGATTTCCACTGTGCTTTGATTTCCACCTTACCACGTCCAAGAGGGCGTGCAAAACGGTGGTTTTTGGGTACTGTCCCGAATCACATGAAGGCAATGAGCGTTAGGAGGGGATTCGTCTCTCCGGGTATAGGGAGTTGATATTGCGCTGTGTTCGATTGGCTATAACCGGAAATCCCAGGCCAGGGTTTCTGAGATTTATTGGTCAGTGTTACCATTAGTTTCTCGAACTATTATAGACCTCATATCGACACGACTTATCTAGCTACTGGGGTCTGACGTTTACCACCCAAAGGTGAGATATGCGACATATCAGACGACGAGACCGGACTGTACGGTAAGTGTTGCTGGTTGGATTCACAGGATTGTGAGCGGGCTTGCTCGTTGATCTTCTGATCGCTCAATACCCGGGTGGCCGTTACGTTTAGCAGACTGCTTGTGTCTTGTGGGTGTTTGATATGATCATCACCTGCTGCCGGCGTATTGACGAGTCTTTAGACACAGAGGTTTCCTGGCTCAAGCGAAACGAAATAGGAGCGCATATGAGATATGTGCGGGACCGAGTATATTACCATTATGTGATACTGTATTCTATTCTCGCGATTTGTATCATTGGACGGTTATATGTGATATAGCCGGGTTACCAAATCAAGTGTTGATTCGATATATTGATACACTTGATATTAGTCGGTTATATGCAGTATGACCGGATCATTAAATCTAGTGTTGATTTAATGATTTAATGTATAATTATATATTTGATATATTACTTTACATTAACTAATATTGGTTCACTTAAGATTGATTTTCTCACTTGAAGTGCACATTGTATATATGATATATTTTTTGTGTTTGTATCATTTTTTATGATACATGCAAACTTGGGTGTGTGTATGCTTCAAACCATGTTTAGGAAAATGGTTTAGGGTTTTATTTTCTTTATTTATGATGATTAAACAAAATGGTGGTTTTTCTTGTTTTATGCTTGAAGCTTCATAAAGCTTTTTAAGCATCTTTGAAAAAGTCTTACCATTTTGTTTTATCCCTTAACCTAACCATTTACCTAAACCTTAGTTTATTCTCTACACAAGTTACTACACCCATGGTTGCATTATGATAAGCATCACTTGATTTATTATTTTCAAGAATTGATTATTCTTTTTCTTCTTTTTCTTCATCTTCATGAAGTGAAGAAACCATTCTTGAAAATTTCCAAGTGTTGAAATCAAGTGAGAAATCCAAATCCAAAGTGAACCCACTTCCTATTTCTTCATCCTCTACCACTTGCCATGTTGTATAGTGTGTTTTCTTCACAAGGTTTATGACCAAGTGAAGATGGAGCTTGAGTTTGAGTCGCCTAGACGTAGATCATCTTCGGCATCGAAGTCAACGACCTAGCCCGATCATTTCTTCGATGAAACCAACGCTAGAGTCCAAGATCCCGATGGTCGCAGTGGAGGGACGTCATCACGGAGCTAAAGAGGTGGAAGACCGGATCTATAAAGGTTGTAGTCACTTTCAATTGTAGCAAAGTAGTTTGCTTGCTTGCTTTTCGCCTAATCTCTAGTTAACGATCTTGCATTAGGGTTTCTCGGCACATAAAATTTTAATTTGGCATGGTAGATGCCATTAGTAACCTCTTGAGTGTGCCTAGGAACCCTACAGAAATCACAATTACCGATGAAGATATGTGTGAGCCGGTAAGCAGGTGTACGTGTAGCATACGCATCATCGGTAATGGTGATGATGTCCTGACAGCATGGTTTGATAATAATAATAAAGGTACATTTAAACATGCAATGTGATGCGATAAGAACAACATGAATATACAGAGATGAATAGTAAATGCAACAATAAAGAATCTACATTAGATATATGAGTCATACAATTAATCATTTGAAATAACACAAATCGTGGTGTTTAGAAAATAGGGGCTACGATGTTTTTAAGAAAGGTACATCCTTAGAAGTATCCGTAGTACCTCTTGGCCTGTTTTTATAGTATTCATGACTCGTTGGTTTTGGAAATAAGTATTACACGAGCCCAGTGTAACATTTACTAAGTAAACTACAAGACTAAGCTATCAAACTAATCGAAAGTGTAAGGAAAGCCACCTAAGTTTGTGTCGATAAATATATATAGTAGTCGGTCATCCCGCCTCAATAGCGTCATATACAATAAAAATATAACACGACATCCTCGAATCATGAGTGCAGATCTATCATCATATTTATATCTCGTACAGTAAATCCATCGTACGGCATCCCAATATCGAGGTACGGGTTGCCTATCACATATACATCAATATCCGTATGTTATTATTATCACTATATCATGAGCTGGGTACTGATCTAAGTCTAGTACATACCGATACCATCAACATATATCTGCGTGTGTGTGAGAACACATCACCAAACAATCCGCTATAATAATATGTTGTATCTCATAACACGACCCAAATCACATCACCAATCTCACGGCATCCAGCCCAATCACATCGGTTCGTCTCCAAATATCATATACTATCCTCATCATACATGTATACGTACACACACACACACACACATATATATACATACTCACATACATATATGTATATATATATATATATACATATCCCTATATATACACAAGAACATCGAATGTATGCGTGTGTGTGTGCGTATGTGCAAATCATTACTCTAGGGTTTCGCGAATAAGAGACTAAACTAAATTACTATCTTCCGAATACGCTAACACTAACCCAAAGTCACATAAGCATTTCTTGCTAACTATACACATCTCATAAAACACATCAGTGTATATATATATATATAATTCATAGCGCAATCGCGTTCTACGCTACGAAACTGCGGGGGTTCTATACGCCATCCACTCGACTTCCCCGTAGATATATATCTACTCAACTTGATCCTTGCTTACCGAAGTCGACATCTCCATGTTCGTCCTTATCGTCTGAAGTCCATGCGAGGGTGCCTACACATATAACACAAAGTATCGTAAACAGAAATCGTGCACGAAAACTAAAACGGCACATGTATCACACATAGGTTAAAACCTATGGTCCACTCACGCAAATCAACCAAATAATACTCGATATCGACGTACAAACATCAAGTGACCGATACAAAAAATTACCAAAATTTCAAGTCATGGAAAGTTATAAATCAAAGAAGCAACCCATGAAAACTTGCTCCGGATTTTGGTTCAGGAAAAATTAGGATAAACAAACAATACTGGGGTGATGTATATGGGGCATATGAGCTACATACTAAACCTAGACCCAAATCTCCACAAGGTGGCCGGCCACAAGCCATGGAATTCCAACCTGCTCGGTTCTAAAGGCTTGGATTGGGTTCATTTTCACAAGGAGGTCTCGTAGTAGTCCATCTTGGCTAGTGGTGTTGTTTTCTTTTCTAGCAAAGGTCTCGGATCACTCCATATTCCCTGCACCCACAAAATATTCACAAAATGACATATCGATATCTAAATCTCATTGCAAGGTCTAGGTTCTGTTTTGTCCAGGTTTTTAGCACTATGTGGGTTTGTAGTCACCAAATACACTCAAGTTCACCAACACAACTCAAGAAAACCCTAACCCTCTGTAGGAATTTTCAAAGCTCACAAAACTACACTAAAACACTTCTAAACATGTATGGATGCTAAAATGAAGGAAATACTATACTAATAGTGAAATAATTACATAATTTGGCAAACCCTAGAATCCTTTAGAGCTCAAAATCCAATTTTTCTTGGTCTCCTAGGCTTGTAGTGAGCTTGTGCACATTTTTAATGAAAGGGATGCATGGTTTTGATGTAGTTTTGGGGATGAAGTGAGGTGTAGAGGAGGTGGGGACAAGAGGGCATCCATGGTGAGAGGGAGAGAAAGAAATGATGAAGATGAAGACAATGGATGTGGTCAAAGGAACCCCTCTTACTCTCTCTCTCTTGCCCATACCTCTTTTCTTTATTATTTTCTTTTTTTTCATTATCTTTTCTTTTCTTATCTTTTTAAAATAAAACCAAAACCCAAATATATGAGAAGAAAACAAGAATGTCATGGTTCATAGAATGATAAAAATGTGTTTTGAAACATGACGTGGTGCATGTCACAAGTAAAAATCATACTTAACGCATAATTAGTGATTAAAAATCAAGCTTAGATATAAACTTGTATATAATAAATTACATAAAAATTCGTAAAATGTCTAAATCTCACAAATTCTTTAAATTTTAACATTCAATGTAATTTTCCATTATTTTTCCAATCTATTGGTATATAATCAAATCATGACCTTAAAACTATTCTCCATTCATTAAAATACTCTTAATAATTATTATTTAATTATCTAAATTCCCAAAAATATTATTTTATTTTTTCTGAAATGTTACACTAATGGACACTGGACAACATACATTACATTATATAAGTCACCTGAGTTCAATAACTCAATCTCTGTGCGTCGTAGGACGAAAAATGTACTATACTTAAGAAGAATTACACTGTTGTTGAATGCTTCTTACCTAACCATCAACTGATATTGGTAAATGTCATAGTCATAATTTCAAAAATTTATAACCCACATTATAAAATAAACATACAAAAATTTATAACCCACATTATAAAATAAACATACAGATATATCAGTTTGAAACTGGTGCATAACTACGGATATTCAAAACCAAATATTTGCCGTCCGGCAAAAAACGCAGGTGATTTTCTCAAGTATCACCAATTGCAACGAATTCCAATATAATGAGGATATAATCACCTAATTACCAATATTTTACTTCTACTCATCATCTGCAATACCATACAGATGTGAGAATTAAACGTGGTAAATACATAGCCTTGAGTAAGAATCTAATTAGGAAATCAGTTTTCAATTAACAACTCACAGTGAAATTGAAACATGAAAATGTTTTGAAAGGGTATCCGGGTATTCCTAGTAATGCCTCTTCTACTATTAAGATTCATGACTGTAACCGTATATTTCCTTTCTATCTCTCCAATCCATTTATTTGTCTTTTCTTATTACCTTCTGTACACCGTATTTAGGATAAACGGTTTTCTTCTTTCCCTACCTTTTGGAACCAGCCTAAGTTTTGGAAGAAGACTATCCAATAAGCGTAATAGGTTTCCCTCCTAATCCTAGGAGCCCTCGCAACCTGAGAGAAGGTGAAAGGAAAAAGACAACTGAATACTCCTTATTCTATTTCTCCTATACCAGAAACCATCCTCGAATTGGAACAAGTTCCTTCAAGTTCGTATATGACTATACAATGGCGTAACCAATAAATGTGGATCTTCGTAGTGATACGGAATGTTCTGGAGAAATGCAAAGGTGAAGTAGGAGTGACGATGATATATGCGGTTTCGTCGTGAATGATAGCAGTCGCATTTTATTTTGCCCTCTTTCTAATCCCTTTATTTGTCTTTACTTATTATCTTCTGTACACTACACATAGGCTAATTGGTTTTCTTCCATCCCCATCCTTCGGCACCAGCCTAAGGTCTGGAAGAAGACTATCCAATAAGCGCAATAGGTATACCTTCTTCTAATCCTAGGAGCCCTCATAACCTGAGAGAAGGTAAAATGAAAAGATAACTGAATAGTCCTATTCAATTTCTCCAGAACCGGAAACCATTCTCGAAACTGAAATAAGTTTCTTCGAGTTCGTATGTAACTATACGATGGACATATCATATTACTGTGGATCTTCGTAGTGATACGGGGTATTCTTGAGAAAAGCAAAGGGTAAAAATAGGAGTGGCAATGAAATATGCAACTCTGACAATCCAAAAGCCGGTGTGTTTTAAGAAAGTTTAGTTAACTTGGTTCATGAGTTCTAGTCTAGGGTCGGTTCATGGTTGTTGCCAAAAGAGAGAGAGAGAGAGAGAGAGAAAAGAAACACTCAGCGTGCACTCTAACCTAGATCAGAATGGTTAATATCTTTATCTAATCAGGATGACTCCCACTTTATCTCACCAACGCATCTATCTATGTAACAGAAAAGTAATAAATAACTACCATACACTATGCCTTGAAGAAGGCCAACATACATAGCATGAATACTAAGTGCTACCCATCTGAAATTTTAGGGTACCCTAGGTCACCACTGGCTTTCGGGAGGCATCGTCGATGCCGTTTTCAAAAATTGTCGCGCTAAAGAACCCTAACCTAGAATCTTAACTAGAGAATTAAACGAATCATGAATGTAAACATATTTACATCTAAGTGAATAAGGAATAGAACCTTTGTATACCGGTCTTTCACTTCAATAGATCTATGTAGTAGTCCCTTCGCTCCAAGTAGTGAACTCCCGGACACTAGAAAGGCTCCACAAGATAAAAGGAACAAGCTTGCTTGAAGTCTTCGAGGCCAAAAATGATCTACGTCGAGGAGACACCAACTCAAGCTATCTCTTCACTAATATGAAATTAGTGAAGCAAACACCCTAAACTAAATGACTATTCTAGTAGAGGATGATCAAGCAGGAATTTTTCTCACTTTAGAAATTATTTTCTCACTCATTTTCTACACCTCCCAAAAAGCTAGAAAGCTTGAGGAAGGAGATGAAGAAAAACAACCATGGAAAAAGTCTAGTGTTGAATGGAAACCATGGGTAGGTAAATATTATATAGGAACTCATGTAGAGACTAAACCATGGCTAATCATACTGGTTGGCTTAATAAATATCTCATGTAAAACAAAATTAGTGGACTTGGTCAATGGTTCCACAAGCTTCAACCATATGACTAATTTCCATTTACTTTTGATTTACTTTAAATAAATAAAACCCTTGATTATGTTAAGCATGGTGTGAGTCTTATACTGTTAGTTATATGTATGCCCTGGAGGCTATTACTGTACATACGATGTATATTGTAGTGGATGCTTTGACATATATTGGGAGGACTTTCTTGCTCGACATAATAGTACGCTATCTGGTTGCTCTTTATCATAACATATACTCTGATTGTCTCTATGTTACATGTTGATAAAGCCCTTAGGATATGTACTCGACTACTGGGACTATGGTGAGACTTTGATGAGATCATACTAGTGGGGCCGCGGTAGTCGACGAGTACATCCTACAACTGTTCCTAGTCGAGGGTGTATCGAGACAGGGCATCGATACACCAGAGTAGACTAGCGTATACACATCTTGACCCATATGATCGGCGATGGATGATCCCATATCCATCGGTGTTTAACATCAAGGATGGTGTATGGGTGCTCAATAGAGACTGGGTACACTGGACGGACTCGTCGAGAACTCCCAGATGGTATTATACCTCACGTCAGATGGCAGTTCTCTGGTGACACTGGTACAGGTTAGTCTGTAGACCCGAGATCTTCATAGAGACTTGTGTGATTCCCACTGTGCTTTGATTTCCATCATACCACGTCCAAGAGGGTATGCAAAAAGGTGGCTTTTGGGTACAGTCCGGAATCCCATGAAGGCAATGAGCGATAGGAGGGGATTCGTCTCTCCCGGTATAGGGAGTTGATATTGTGCTGTGTTCGATTGGCTATAACTGGAAATCCCTGATCAGGGTTGTTGAGATTTACTGGTAAGTATTATCAGTAGTTTCTCGAACTGTTATAGACTTCATATCGACATGACTTATCAAGCTACTGGGGTCTGACGTTTACCACCCCAAGGCGAGATATGCGACATATCAGACGAAGAGACCGGACTTTACGGGAGTGTTACTGATTGGATTCGCAGGAGAATGTACATGCTTGCTTGTTGATCTACTGATCGCTCAATACCTGGGTGGCTGTTACGTTTAGCTGACCGCTTGCAGCTTGTGGGTGTTTGATACGATCATCACCTACTGCCGGCGTATTGAGGATTATTTAGAGTCCTACACAGAGGTTTCTTGGCTCAGACAAAATGGAGTCGGAACACATATATGATATGTGCTAGACCGAGAACAATACGTGTATGTGATACCGTATTAGATTCTCACGATATGAGATATCGACCAGGTATATGAGATATAACCGGGTCATCGGATCAAGTGTTGATTCGATGAACTGATACAGATTATATTAGTCGGTTATTTATGAAATAGCTGGATTATAGGATCAAGTGTTGATTCGATAATTTAATGTTTAATTATATACTTGAAATATTAAATTACATTAACTGATATAAGCTCACTAAAAGATTCTTTTTTTCTCACTAGGGTAATAAATTGATATATATGCGATATATGTTAATTGTATTATTTTATTTTGTTACAATAAATATTGTATATGTGATATATAATATAGTAACATGATATGATTACTAATGCAACATATTTAGTGGAGATTAAACAAGGTTAGGGTTTGATTTGGGTTAGTTTTTCTTGAACCATCTAGAAGGTTTCCTTTTGTTTCTTACAAAAATATTATAATGGATATTTTGTGAGATATTTTCCTTACCCAAACCACACCCTTAACCCTAGTTAACTCTCTACATGGGTTAGCCTTCTCATATTGACCATGGTTGCATTTGTAATCATTATTATATTTTTATTATTCATCACAAAAGGATTATTATTCATTCTTCTTCTTCCTCCTCCTTGAAAAGCTTTCTAGCTTTGGGTTTTGTGATGGATTTGAGTGAGATTAAGAAAACAAATGGGAGCTAAAATCCTACTTCATCATCCTAATCTATCCTAGCCATTTAGATTAGGGTGTTCACTTCATTAGTGAGTGGGAGCTTGTGTTAAAGAAACTTCAAAGTAGATCATCTTTGTTATCGAAGATCGGAAGCAAGTTTGCATCATTCTCTTCATGGAGACTCTCTAGAGTTTGGGAACTTGATGATCGAAGCTAAGGGACCTCAACATGGAGCTTTAGAAATTAAGAATCGGACTACAAAAGTTGTAATCCCAAACTCTTAGTGTTAAAGTGTTTAACATGCTTTGTTTCTCCTAATCTCTAGTTTAGAGATCTTGGTTAAGGTTGTTCGGCACGGCTATAATTTAAATATTGTATGGTTGATGCCTTGTAGAACCTTATTAGAGTGCCTAGTAACCCTACAGTGGTATCAGAGCCAAGCTAGAGCTTTAGGCGAAGTCTAGGCGAAGTTTGAAGCCCGATCGAACTCCGAATACCCGATAAAACCTAGTTTCAGGAAAAATTTTCAAAGGTTGACATTTTTCATATTAAAAATACTAAGAAAATTCAGCTGGTGATTTGATGGATTACTCTGAAAAATGTGCCCAAATTGCCTTTATTGCGCCGCGGAACCACGGCAATAGCCTTGCTTGCGCGGCGGTTCCGCTGCCAAACAGTGAAATTGGGTTTTGGTTTTCACACAGTAAAATCCGTACAGATCTCCTGATTGTTCTGGGAATTTTTATTCTACTCAAGTGTTGAATTTTCTGGGTTATATTGGGAGCTCGTTGATTCGATCGGAATGTATAACTTCGTTTAGTTTGTCCAGGTAATTTTTAGAACGTGTTAAAATGTTCGAACGGATATCAATAACTTACTTTTTCCCCTGCCGGAAAATTTCTAAGTGTTGGATTTTCCGTAGTTTAAGAACGTTCTAAGTCGTGCAAGTAACACGGTGGACCCTCTAGAAGACAACAAACCTTAACTCGATTATGTGACCGTCTGAACCGTCTCTAAACCTTAGGGTTTGTGGCAGTACGGCGTTGCCACATGTGAGGCGTTGGCTTGACCCTTCTACGGCTGGACCATTGGTACTGTGGCATATGATGGATGTTTTAAAACTAATTTCAAGTGTTGAGAACTATTTGGGAAATCTTTGGTGTTTATTTATTCGATCGGAAAGTTTAACATTGTCTATTTATCTGGAATGTGATACAATATTTGGAATCCATAAATTGTTATGAGATAACTAATTTGAATGTTGTAAATTTAGCAGTTTAGTCTCAAATGATCGGTTGCCACGGGATTTTGATGTGATCAAAAGTCCGTCGCAATCGCGTAGCGTACGCGGATACTCGCCGGGTAAACTTAACAGACAGCCACGCCCCATAGCCCCGACCAAGTGAATGTAGGAGAACCCCATCGCCAAAAGCATCCGTTCGGGTGCTCGCGGCAGCGGTCTTCCGCCTTAGTGCTCTTCGTCGGCGGCATCCGGGGGTGCGGCCGTCTGCTAAAGTTTGCGACGAGCATTCGATCAGGATGTCGGGAATCTAGTTGAATTTCCCGACTTGATATTCAAAAGACTTTTCGATAATGAGACTAAAATGCAGGGTTTATAATTGTTAGGCATGCGATATCTAAGGAATTCATTTGGTTAGGCATGTGATGTCGAAGGAGGTTGCGGAATCCAACTGTTGTAGTTTTACACTTTCTTTTCTGTGACTGGAAGCGTAGTATGTGGTGCATCGCCGGCTTTGTTTCTATACATCAACGGCAATCGGGATACGCATACTTGCTTACGTTGATTATATGAGATATTATGTGTTGCTGTAATATGTTATATTGGATCGTCGTGTTCTGAATAGCCGGGGGTTTATGTGAGATGAGAGTTTTTTCTTTTTCATTCATGTAAAATTCGTTTGTATGTAATATTCTTTTATTGGGGTACTTCCGGGCTGAGGATGATGTCACCTTTGTATATTATTTACTTTTCCGCATTAGGTAGACCCAAGGCGGGGAGCATAAGTAACAGGGCTCTAGGGTCCAGTGGGTGACCATCTCGAGGAGTCGAGACCGGGTCTCCAAACCCTAGAATTGGCAGTGTTACTTGCCGCTCTCATAGGGGTCTAGGGATGTGGGTCTGGCTATTCATCACGACCGTGGAATCCGTGTTTTATACAGGCTCGTATTAAAAACACGGACATCCTAGTATATCCAATATTTCATATATGTTCTTCTGCTGCAATGTTCTGTGATAAGATCATATTACTGCCTGAGACGAATGTTTATATTATATATATAAGATATATGTTACATTGCAGATTTCGTTTCAAATGTGATGCTTGTGAAGCATATTAAAATGGGACTTCATTAATGAGATTAATGAAACTAAAAGAAACCTAAAGATGTTGTAGAAACTTGTTTAAAAACTGGTAGCTCTAGTTCTTGCTTTACATAGCGGTGTTCCTTGTAGAACATCCAGCACCTTATTCGATAAGGAAAGAGCTGAGATCCCTTTACCGGGAGTGACCTCTTTAGTGAAACTAGCAGATGCTACAAACTCGGTTTGTATTTTGATTGTTTTTATAGTTTTTGCTTTGCATAGTGATATTTGTGAAATATCCTGCACCTTATTCGATGAGGAAAGAGCTGACGATCCCTTCACCGGGAGTGCCCTCTTTAGCAAAACTACAAAAGGCCTCAAAAACATTCCATTTAAAATCACTCGATTCTACAACGATATTAAGTTCATTACGCTCATGCTTTTCTTAAAAACCTGCACAGCCCTCCGTCATTTCAGATATCTACTACTTAGTATTCGTGCTGCGGTAGTTTGGCCTCCGTCAAGGTGTAGTGTACGGTAGCTAACTAGTGCTTATCAGCTAGCATACGATGCGATTGGATTAGGGTATTCGTACGGCGTAGTTTGGCCTCCGTCAAGGATCGTGCGGGTGGGTTTAATTCAATCAGGAAATGACGGGTTCAACTTGACTAGCGGACTATGGGTAGTTTAGCCTCTGTCGAGGTCATAGGACGTTAGGGGTAAAATATTATTGGGAATTTCAAGAGTTGAAATTTGCAATGAGATTGCATACCTTCTATGAGATAGTTGGATCCCGATACCCGCTGCGAGTAAGAGTTACTCCTGGGAGAGTTTTACACATTACAATTAGCCGATCAAGTAGGGGTCTAGAAAGGTGTCAACGGGGTTACGCCCCTGGGAAAAACGAGGTTTACTTTAATTAGGTCCGTACGAAAGCACGGGGAACCTCCCTCAAAGTACCGGCACTGGCCTGGATGAAAGATTGGCGAACTTGTAGAGTGTAATTAATCCCGGCTAGTCTTTCCTTTTAGGATTTGAAGGAAGATTTGACTAAAACAATGGGAGACATCCTGATTAGATAAATTGATAACCAATCTAATCTTGTAAAAGCGCACGCTGAGTGTTTTCTTCCCTCTCTCTCCGGGTTACGACTATGCCACGCCTTAATCAAGATAATAATACGGTTGGATTGATCGAACCCACTTATTATACTGCGCTAGGGAACGTTGGTCTCGCTCCAACTTATAATTGTTATAAGACAGAGCAGGAAATAGGGGATTACCAGAATTTCCGTGCCGCCCAAACAAAGAAAGTGCATGTTAATGCATCTTCTTCTGGTGTGTTCATTATATAGAACTGTTTCTCAATATCCTTTTCGTCCTGAGTATTTGATACCGGATCAGAATCCCACATATATAATTTGTTACATAGGCTACAGATAGGTAGAGAACTGAGAACGGGTGATAAGTTTCATGAGATAGAAACGGTGCAAGTGTTGCAGCCAAGTCTGTTGGTAGTTATCACCCTGTATTACCAGAATACATTGATTCTGAACGAATGTTATTAGATACCGAACCTGATATACAACATCATATCAGTCTCTTTATTAGTAAAGAAGGATATAATTTTGTATTGTTGGATAATATTTTGAACATTTCCTATATCAAGAGTTGATCGGTTCAGGAATGTTATCTAAAAGCATGGACGTTATAAATCAAAGCACAGTTCTTAACGTACAGAACTTTAAGTCCACGTTGCTCACCCCGGTTCTTATGGGGAAGCGGAAACGGCGAAAAACAATTATTTAGCGCATAAGCGACATGGACTAATAGCCGGATCTTTGCTAAACTAGAAACTAGCAAACTACTAGAGGTGTTAACTACTATGCCGTAGAAATTATACCTCACGAAACCTGTCCTTCGGGTCTTCATTCCGCTGTCCTCTTTGTCCATCCACGCGCCAAGGATCGATCCGGATCTTGGTCACCTCCGTGGTCACCTCCGCGGCCTTCTTGAGTCGAAGACGATCCACCCGAGAGGTGTACACCGAGCTCCTCCTCGAGCCAAGGCAACTAGGGCAACGAGATCGCTATTCTAGATGCCCTATGTTGTGTAGAATAGATATATAGAAGTGTTTGTCTTTGCGGGATCTTTTTCTCTCAACACATGAGATCAAAAGAAGAAATCAAGAGGAGGAAGAAGGAGGAGTTAGCAACCATGAGAGCTTTTCTTTTCTTCTCAAGAGAGAGAATAAATCATGAGAAATGAAATTGTTAGCTAAAGAAAAAGCTAACCATGGTTGAAATAATACATAAAAGCTATCATTACAAATCCTATCATGATAAAGTTGATGGCACTAATGACTTGACCATTTTCATAACTCAAGAAAGAAAAAGAAAAAGAAAACCAAAGAAGAGTGTAGACCTCTCAGGATGGTCAATGGTCAACTTTGGTCAACGGGTCAACAAAGTCAAGAGTGGTCAAGGTGGTCAAATGGTCAAAGCAATTAGCCATCATATAATTATCACTAAGAGGATTAGTAATGATGTCCCCGGCTCATAAAGGTTTTGACCGAACGAATTGCCAAAACCTTAATGAGCCTGTCACATAACTGTTTTGGCCGATCCAACTGCCAAAACCCTAATGAGGCACCTCCTCCTTCATCGCTCCTCAAAACTGTGCATACACACCCGCATCCGCATTCCGTAGAATGCGAATGCAAAGAAGACAAAATAAATCCATCCGTGTATTACTAGGATCCGGCTTAAACCAAAGCCCACTAGTATTGCCTGCCCGAACAGCATACGCACACAAGTGCACGTAAGTGATCGCAGCCCTGCCGTAAGACCATACGGCCTCTACACGTTTCGCTCAGTGCAGGGAAACTCTCTGTGTGGGACTCTAAAGACTTGACAATACGCTGGCAGTGGGTTAAACCACAGACCGCAAGCGGCACTAGCTGTACATAACGGTCCCCAGGTAGATGTCGATAAGAAGGCCGATAAGGTAAACCCATCCGAACTCCTACTGAGCCTGTATGTGACAATCTCGGTACAGTCCAGTCTGTTCGTCTAATACATCGCATGGCGGGCCTAGGGGGTGGTTGATTAGTCGAAAATATTGCATATTTTAGCCGGCAATTTCCTCATCATTTGCATCCATATAGAAGTGTTCGGTATTCATATTTTACATATTAGCAAAACTGTCGCAAAATATCAGATTGCATGTATTAGACTCTGAAACCGACACGATAAAGGAAATTAACAACATTTCATGGCATCGCATCATCCCTACATTTGCGCAACACTTGTTTTGAGATCTGTGCAGGAAAATCCAGCAGAAAGGCCAAAATTTACAGGGTACAGCTAAAACGTTACGCCAACTCAATGATTTCAGTTCTGGTATCAATCCAAAGGGACAAATACAAATCAACATATCAGATGAAGCCCCAAATACCATCAAAAGACGACACCAGATGAACCAAGCTCCAAGCCTCCTACATGGCCACGGAACCGTGGCCAGAGCCTGCTTGCACCGTGGTTCCGCGGCCATCTTGCCACGCCACCCTCTCAATTTTAGTGCACAATGCTTCTCATAGTTGCTGAAGTTCAGAAATATACCTCAAGTTCCAGAAGACTCCAGAGACTTCTGCCAGATCAGCAAGCTTTGGGATCAACACTAAACTAGCCTATCATTCTAGAAACTTCTTCCTAAACCCTAGCTTAAACCCTAAGCTAAGCCTAACAAACTCTTTCTAGAAGTCTTTCAACAAACTTTTGGAGGGAACTCAAAGGCTTAGGGTTTGGGTGCTCTATAAATAAGACCCTAGGCTCAATTGTAAAAGATATAATTCATGAGCTTGGAAAAATCAATCCATTAGTTCATTTGAGAGCCATTCAATCTTTTCCTTCATCTTCTTCTTCCACAAGTCTAGTGAGAGGACTTGTGTGAAACCCTAACCCTAAATTCCAATCAAAAGCTAAGATCCCGAGTACCCATCAAGCAAGAAGCCTTGCAACCTTTTATGAGCCGAGCCGATCTTCAACAGAGCAAGTGGTCAAAGCCGATCCGCGACTCACGGCGCCGAGCAACGCCAATTCAACAATTTAGTTCTTCCTCTTGCAGTTCTTGAGCGACTGTAATCAAATTGTTGATATAAATAAAAGGTGATATTCTTTTATCTTGTTTACTTTAAATTCTCGCATCATGATATCTTTTCAATTCTTGAATACTTTCTGTGTGATGATGTTTGAGTAATACTCCGCTCATCGAGGAGTCGAGACGATCAATAGAATGATGATGTAATATATCTTAAATCGATTCTTGAGTCCTACGATTTTTGTAAACCCTAGCAAGTTCAAGAATCGACGACCCAATTCATTGCGATGCTTTCTTGATTGATATCGCTCGAGATTAGGGAGTTACGATCGTTTCTTGAAATTGTTAGAGGCTAGAATGCAAATGATATCAACGAAAGAACAAGGGTTAAAAGATGAAACCCTAGTTTCATAAAGAAAGCCCTAACTCTCGTCGATCATCATCAATCTAGTATCAATCCTTCGAAGGACAAGAACACGAAATCTTGAAATTACATCACGTCTATAGATCCGATCGATTCCTAAGAGCCTCATTTAGATTCTTGACATTTTGGTTGGAAATATTGTCGAAACCCAATTCTTGATTGTTTATCAGTTTCTTGATTCTTGATTAAACTCGTGACACCTGAATCAATTGATAAATTCTTGAATCATGTTTTCTTTCCTTTTCGATTAACTTTTCGATTCAAACAAATTAAACATAGAAACGAATCGCACAATCCATGTGGACGATCCGCACTTGCTAACGAAATCTACACGACACCGTTATTGATTGCGGTCAAATCTAATTCTTTGGTTGTGATTTCTTTATACAATTTTCTAAATACCGATACAAGATACCGTTATCAATCAAATGAAACCGTTATCGGGAAACAATTGATTCGATACTTGCTTTTACATCCAATCGAGAAAATAAATTTCAATCAGTGGTGAACGTCAGTCCCCTAATAGCGGTACAAGTCGTGTCGGAGTGAAGCCTAGAACACCCTGAGATAACACTGGAAACCTACCAGTATATCTCGCTTGCCCTGGCCAGGGACTACTCGTGTAATGGCTCTCCTAGACACAGCGCGATGTCAACCCCCAATATCGGGAGAGAGGAATCCTGTCTAACCGTCACTGCCTCGAAATGTTTCGGGAATGCACCCAACTACTACCTGTTTGCACGACTCCTTTGAACCGTGGTACGGTAGTAATCTAAGTACAGTGGGAACACACTCGAGGCGAAGTGACAGTGTCAAGTCAGCGGACTAAGCTGTACTCATGTCACCTGGGAACTGATAACTGAAGATAGGTATAATACCAACCAACAGTTTCCGACGAGTCCTGTCCAGTGTACTCGTAACCCAACGACCATCCGCATACTATCTCCAGTACGACGTACTGATGGCTGTTGGACAGACCATCTCCCCTGCTGGGATGAGAAGCGCATACACTAGTCTACTCCGGAGTATCGATGCCCTGTCTCGATAGTCCTACGACTAGAGACCTGTATAAGGATGTGGTTATAGATTACCCAGCCCCCACAAGTGTGACTGCCATCATAACGTTGTTAATCAAGCAAAGATCCTAAGGGCTCTACTAATATGTAAAAGCGATATGCTAAAAGAAACACTTGCACATATTGAAGTAGATACAAACCAAGTATCATACTACTATTTTGAGCAAGATTGTCTATACAACTGTGAATATCCCAAGCTTCCATTAAGTAATATACAAACTAGTATGATACAGTAATGGCCTCTAAGGCATATACACTAACAATCTCCCACTTGCACTAAGGCCATGTACTGGCGTATCGAAGACCTATCATCTCGATCAGCCGCTCGAACTAAGTCTGGGGTAGGGCCTTCGTGAGTGGATCTGCAGTGTTATTCTCCGAATCTACTCACTTCACCTCGATTTCCCGGCAATCTACGATCTCCCTGATCAGGTGGTACCGCCTCAAAATGTGCCTGGACTTCTGATGGGACCTAGGTTCCTTCGCTAAAGCTATAGCGCCGTTGTTGTCGCAATACAGTGGTATTGGATCAACAATGGTAGGAACCACCTGAAGCTCCGTGAGGAACTTCTTCATCCAGACAGCTTCTTTTGCGGCATCGCAACCAGCTATGTACTCCGCTTCAATAGTTGAGTCAGCAACGGTCTCCTGCATGGAACTCTTCCAGCAAACCGCCCCTCCATTGAGGGTGAAGACATAACCCGACATGGACTTGGAGTCATCCTTGTCACTCTGGAAGCTGGAGTCAGCAAAGGCCTCGATCTGGAGGTCTTTTCCGCCATACACCAAGAACATCTCCATAGTCCTTCTCAGGTAATTGAGAATGTTTTTTTACTCCTATCCAGTGTTTCTCCCCTGGGTCCGACTGATACCGGCTTACAACGCTCAATGCATATACTACATCTGGTCTGGTACATAACATTGCATACATTATAGAGCCTACCGCAGAAGCGTAGGGTATAATAGACATGCGATCCCTTTCCAAATCAGTCTTGGGAGACATCTCTTTGGAGAGGGTGATCCCGTGACAAGCGGGTAAATTACCGCGCTTGGAATCTTCCATACCGATTCTTTTCAGTATGGTGTCGATGTACCTGGACTGTGAAAGTCCCAACATCCTCTTAGATCTATCACGATAGATCTGGATCCCCAAAATGCAGTTGGCATCGCCCAGGTCCTTCATGGAGAACCTCTGCGACAAGAATCCTTTGACTGACTATAGCATAGGAATATCATTTCCTATTAGGAGAATGTCATCCACGTACAAGACGAGGAATACCACAGTTCTCCCTACAATCTTACTGTAAATGCATGGTTCATCTGGGTTTTTGATAAAGTCGAATTCTTTGACAGTATCATCGAAGCAGATGTTCCAACTCCACGATGCTTGCTTCAGTCAATAGATAGACTTGAGCAACTTGCACACTTTACCGCTGCTCCCACTCTGAATGAATCCCTCTGGCTGATCCATATAGACGCACTCTTCTAAATTTCCATTTAGGAAAGTCGTCTTTACGTCCATCTGCAAGATTTCATAGTCGTGAAAGGCAGCAATGGCAAGAAGGATCCGAATGGATTTGAGCATAGCCCCTGGAGAAAAGGTCTCGTCATAGTCCAAACCAGGTCTTTGACAAAACCCTTTGCAACAAGTCAAGTTTTATAGGTTTCAACCTGCCTATCTACACCAATCTTCTTTCTGAAGATCCATTTGCAGCCTACGGGTTTTACCCCTTCTGGAGCAAAGTCCAAAGTCCAAACTTTGTTGGTGTTCATGGACTCTATCTCGGTCCGCATTGCATCCAACCATTTTACCGAGTCACCGCTCTGAATGGCTTGCTGGAAACTAGTAGGCTCACCATAATCCATAGTGCAATCCTCTCTATCCCCATCTATGAGAAAACCGTAGTATCTCTCGGGCGGATGAGACTGCCTACTACTCCTGCGGAGTGGCGCAGGGATGTCCTGTTCTTTCGAACCCTATGGTTCTACTAAGCTTTCAGTAATAGCTCGTGGTTCTGGAATTTTTTCCAGTTCTATTGCGCTCCCACTTATCTGGTTTTCCAAAAACTCAGTTTCCAAGAAGCGGGCATGACGAGAAACAAAAACCTTTTGTTCCTCTGCGTAATAAAAAAGATACCCCTTGGAGTTCTTTGGGTATCCAACAAACTTACACTGTACTGAGCGTGCCTCGAGCTTGTCCGCATGCTGCTTTTTGACAAAAGCTGGACATCCCCATGTCTTAATGTGATTACGATAGGGTTTCTTCCCACACCACATCTGATATGGTGTAGTAGGCACAGTCTTAGTTGGAACTCGGTTCAAAAGGTATGCAGCTGATTCTAGTGCATAACCCAAGAAAGATCGCGGTAACTCAGCCTTACTCATCATGGAACGAACCATATCCAAAAGGGTTCGATTCCGCCATTCCGATACACCATTGTGTTGTGCTGTGTATGGAGGGGTAAGCTGAAAGAGAATTCCATTCTCTTTTAAGAAGCCCAGAAACTCGGCACTTAAGTATTCACCACCTCGATCAGATCTCAGTATCTTGATAATTTTGCCTGTTTGTTTTTCAACATCAATCTTGTATTCCTGAAATTTCTCAAAGGCCTCGGATTTATGCTTCATTAAGAAGACATGTCCATACCTAGAGAAATCATCTGTGAAAGTAATGAAGTATGAATAACCACTTCGCGCATGGATAGACATTGGACCGCACACATCACTGTGTATGAGTCCCAAGTGCTCGCTTGCTCTTTCTCCGTGTCCAGTGAACGGAGTCTTTGTCATCTTTCCCATGAGACAAGATTCTCAAGTTGCATAAGACTGGTACTCGAACGGATCCAAGTATCCTTCTTTATGTAACTTTGTCAACCGTGTCTCATTAATGTGACCCAGTCTACAATGCCATAAGAAAGCCCGATTTAATTCCGGAGACATTCTTTTAAGTGTGTTCTGGACACTGAAGACCTGAGCTTGATTCAAAATGCATATACCGTTTTTCATTGTACCTGACCCAATCAGAACTTGATTTAAGTGGATGTTAACCACATCGCTTACAAAAGTAAAATCGTATCCTTCCGTAGAAAGTAAGGATACAGATATGATATAACAAGTCGCACCTGGTATATAAAAACAGTCACGCGGAATCAATATCTGCCCAGTTGTCAGTCCTAGATGATATTCCCCTACGGATTCAGCATACATGCTCATTCCGTTAGCAACCCTGAGAGTCATATCGTCTTTCTTGATAACCCTACGGTTTCTTAGAGCCTGTAACGAATTACAGATATGAGATCCTGATCCGGTATCCAATACCCAGGAAGTAGGGTTAACTGACATACAGTTCTCTATTACAAACACACCCGAAGCCGAAGCCACAACATGGTTCAAATTCTGGCTACTGGCTATGCTAGCCCTGCAATCCTTCTGCCAATGTTCATTCCTGTAACAATAGGAACGTCCCTCTTTTACTATATCCAGTCCCGAAACATCTGCCCTTCCCTTTCCTTCTACTTCCCTGGTTTCCTTCAGGGTCAAAGGTAGAGACTGTAGAATCAAGTCATCATCTGATCCGTTCTTCAACGTGGTCATCAGTTCTGTGAGCTCAAAACAGCTGGTTTATGTAAGGACGTTGCCCCCTACGGGAGACCCGATAGCCAACCTCGTTGGAAGCAATTCATTCGAGGTCTCATATCTTGCGATACGAGATTGCTCTCTAAGTCCATCTTCTCGTGCTGCTTCTGGTATGCACCATGAACTGAGGCTAACACGAGGCACTTGGATTTCGCACAGTCTTTTTCCGTTGTCTCACGGATATGAATATCCGTGACAGGGGAGACTGGACCTGAGACGGCAGGGGTTGGATCAGTCAAGAGGTGTCCCAGCTTGTCATGGGCAATGGACATCTGGACAGACCTTTGCCAGTTATAACAGTCAGATTCAGTCATTTTATTATCTAGATGTAACCTAGGTGCGGTCACTGGGTCGCTGCAATTAAGAGAGAGAGAAGAAAACACTCAGCATGATACTCTTGCAAGTTTAGATTGGTTTTTAATTTATCTAAACAGGATGGCTCCCACTGTCTCTCGAATCCCACCTCAAACCATAAAGGAAGAATTACTCAGGATCAATCTCACCGTACAATACTTGCTTAACCGTTTAGCCAGGCCAGTGTCGGTTCTTCGAGGGAGGTTTTCCAACGCTTTCGCGAAGTTCCTTAATTAAGTAACCTCTTTTCCCTAGGGGCGTAGCACCGCTAAAACCGTTCTAGACACCTACTTGGTTTATAGCATTGATCGTTAAGTGAGAAAGTTCCCGAGGAGTAGCATATACTCACAGTAGGATCGGGATCCAAGTATCATCGTGTGACAAAACTGAAGGAATCCTACCAGAATCATCACACTCCAAATGGTATGCAGCGCTAGCAAGTTTCAGTTCTTTTGAAACTCCCGATGTGGATCTTTGCCCCATGCTCTTATGACCTTGACTTTGGCCAACAAATCAAAAGTCACATGTCAAGTTTTACCCGTCATTGTCCAGGTTAATTTGAACCCACCCACACATACCCTTGACTTTGGCCAACAAGGCAGTACGACTGTCCCAAACCAGCGCATCTATCTATGCTACATATGAATACCCAATAGCTACCAAACACTGTGCCTTGACTTTGGCCAAAAAATATAGCTTGAATACTATTGACTATCCATATGAAATGACGGAGGGCTACGAATGGTTTTGGCGAAACCGTGAACGTGGTGAACTTGATATAATCGATGGAACGAGATAGCTTTTAAAAGGAGTGGTTCAAGCTCCGCGTTTACAAGTAGGTTTTTGAAAAGAACCGAGTGGTTTTGAAAGTGTTCCAACGACTTTTACTTGGTTTATTTTCTTGCATTAATTTTAATGCGTCCCATCATTTAATCCTACCATTGCAGAAAACAACCAAAATATGGCGTACGCTTATGCCATCCGCATTCGCTACGAGGTCCCGTCATCACCCGTTAGGTTACTTAACTAACGACAGAGCGAGGGCTGGGCTAGCGCGGATGCAAAACATAAGCAACGCCTAAATTGATATCATATATAGATATATAGCAATGATAGCCAATCCAGATCACAGATGAACACTTTGGATATACTAGGAACCCGCGATTCGTTCGAGCCTGCAATGAAAAGCGGATTACACGGTCGCGATGAATAGCCAAACCCCACCCTAGACCCCTACGGTTGCGGCAAACTACCCGCCATGTACCCGAAGCGCAGAAACCTCCCTCAACCCGTGAGTAGGCCACTCGACACTTCGAGATACCCGGTAGTTTGTGCACCCCACCTTTGGTCTATCCTAGGAGCAAAAACACTAAAAAGAAATTATACAATGACGACTACAACCTCACCCCGGTTGTGCGGCCAAACAAATAATATTACATCAATTTACAAATTTTACAATGAATGAAAGAAAAAGAAACTCTCTTCTCACATCCACCCCGGCTATTCATCCGCGACAATCCACCGAGTTCATATCCACAAACCATCAATATTACAGATCACAGATATGTATAACCCTAACTAATCGACGAATAGTGATTAGCGGACGTTCAATACATATATCACATCACAGAAAATATCCATTAGTCAAAGTGTACGGAATATCGATAAAATTACGGGTCTGTAACCACCCCAAAAAGTCAAATTGTTCGCTGGAAAATCTGGGCAGAAACAACATGTACTAAAAATTCTAAAACAGCCAAATAAAAACACTGCCAAAAACCCGGTCCACGACCGAGTCAACTCGGCCGCGTATCCGCGGCAAGAAGCATGTTCTTGCCGTGGAACCGCGGCTCTTTGACTGGTTCAGTGGACCATGTTTCTTCTGTGGTTTTACAAAACCCTGAGACGATTTTTCATGTATGTTAAATCATTTTTGGAGCAGTATAAAAAATCGGCAGAAACATGGTTTTTCCGGACTTGTTTTTCTACTTTTTTCTGATCGATATTCTAAACACTTTGCTAACTTGCTAGTTTATGTTTAGCTAGGCTCTAATACCACTGTAAGTCCATGTTGCTCACCCCGGTTCTTACGGGGAGGCGGAAACGGCGAAAAACAATTATTTAGCACATAGGCAACATGGACTAAAAGCCGGATCTTTGCTAAAATAGAAACTAGCAAACTACTAGAGGTGTTAACTACTATGCCGTAGAAATTATACCTCAAGAAACCGGTCCTTCGGGTCTGCATTCCGCTGTCCTCTTCGACCATCTACGCTCCGAGGATCGATCCGGAACTTGGTCATCTCCGCGGCCTTCTTGAGTCGAAGACGATCCACCCGAGAGTTGTACACCGAGCTCCTCCTCAAGCTAAGGAAACTAGGGCAACGAGATCGCTAGTCTAGATGCCCTAGGTTGTGTAGTAGAGATATATGGAAGTGTTTGTCTTTGTGGGTTCTTTTTCTCTCAACATATGAGATCAAAAGAAGAAATCAAGAGGAGGAAAAGGAGGAGCTAGCAACCATGAGAGCTTTTCTTTTCTTCTTAAGAGAGAGAATAAATCATGAGAAATGAAATTGTTAGCTAAAGAAAAAGCTAACCATTGTTGCAATAATACACAAAAGCTATCATTACAAATCCTATCATGATAAAGTTGATGGCACTAATGACTTGACCATTTTCATAACTCAAGAAAGAAAATGAAAAAGAAAACCAAAGAAGAGTGTAGACCTCTCATGAAGGTCAATGGTCAACTTTGGTCAACGGGTCAACTAAGTCAAGAGTGGTCAAGGTGGTCAAATGGTCAAAGCAGTTAGCCATCATATAATTATCACTAAGAGGATTAGTAATGATGTCCCCGGCTCATAAATGTTTTGACCGAACGAATTGCCAAAACCCTAATAAGCCTTCCACATAACGGTTTTGGCCGAACCAACTGCCAAAACCTTAATGAGGCACCTCCTCCTTCAACGCTCCTCAAAACTGTGCATACACACCGCATCCGCATTCCGTAGAATGTGAATGCATAGAAGACAAAACAAATCCATCCGTGCAATACTAGGATCCGGCTTAAACCAAAGCCCACTAGTATTGCCTGCCCGAACAGCATACGCACACAAGTGCTCGTAAGTGATCGCAGCCCTGCCGTAAGACCATACGGCCTCTACATGTTTCGCTCAGTGCAGGGAAACTCTTTGTGTAGGACTCTAAAGACTCGACACTACGCTGGCAGTGGGTTTAACCACAGACCGCAAGCGGCACTAGCTGTACATAACGGTCCCCAGGTAGATGTCGATAAGAAGGCCGAAGAGGTAAACCCATCTGAACTCCTACTGAACCTGTATGTGACAATCTCCGTACTGTCCGGTCTGTTCGTCTGATACATCACATGGCGGGCCTAGGGGGTGGTGAACATCAATCCCTTAATAGCGGTACAAGTCGTGTCGGAGTGAAGCCCAGAACACCCTGAGATAACACTGGAAACCTACCAGTATATCTCGCTAGCCCTGGCCAGGGACTACTCGTGTAATGGCTCTCCTAGACACAGCGCGATGTCAACCCCCAATATCGGGAGAGACGAATCCTGTCTAACCGTCACTGCCTCCAAATGTTTCGGGACTGCACCCAACTACTACCTGTTTGCACGACTCCTTTGACCCGTGGTAGGGTAGTAATCTAAGTACAGTGGGAACACACTCGAGGCGAAGTGACAGTATCAAGTCAGCGGATTAAGCTGTACTCATGTCACCTGGGAACTGATAACTCACGATAGGTATAATACCAACCAACAGTACCCGACGAGTCCTGTCCAGTGTACTCGTAACCCAACGAGCACCCGCATACTATCTCCAGTACGACATATTGATGGCCTGGGACAGACCATCTCTCCTGCTGGGATGAGAAGCGTATACGCTAGTCTACTCCGGAGTATCGATGCCCTGTCTCGATAGTCCTACGACTAGGGACCTGTATAAGGATGTGCTTATAGATTACCCAGCCCCTACGAGTATAACTGCCATCACAATGCTGGTAATCAAGCAAAGATCCTAATGGCTCTACTAATATGTATAAGCGATATGCTAAAAGAAACACATGCACATATTGAAGTAGATACAAACCAAGTAGCATACTACCATTTTGAGCAAGATTGTCTATACAACTGTGAATATCCCAAGCTTCCATTAAGTAATATACAAACTAGTATGATACAGTAATGGCCTCTAGGGCATATACACTAACAATCTCCCACTTGCACTAAGGCCATGTACTGGAGTATCGAAGACGTATCATCTCGATCAGCCACTCGAACTGAGTCTGGGGTAGGGCCTTCGTGAGTTGATCTGTAGTGTTATTTTCCGAATTTACTCTCTTCACCTCGATTTCCCAGCGATCTACGATCTCCCTGATCTGGTGGTACTGCCTCAAAATGTGCCTGGACTTCTGATGGGACCTGGGTTCCTTCGCTAAAGCTATAGCGCCGTTATTGTCGCAATACAGCGGTATTGGATCAACAATGGTAGGAACCACCTGAAGCTCCGTGAGTAACTTCTTCATCCAGACAGCTTCTTTTGCGGCATCGCAAGCAGCTGTGTACTCCGCTTCCATAGTTGAGTCAGCAACGGTCTCCTGCTTGGAACTCTTCCAGCAAACCGCCCCTCCATTGAGGGTGAAGACATAACCCGACATGGACTTGGAGTCATCCTTGTCGCTCTGGATGCCGGAGTCAGCAAAGGCCTCGATCTGGAGGTCTTTTCCGCCATACACCAAGAACATCTCCTTAGTCCTTCTCAGGTACTTGAGAATGTTCTTTACTGCTATCCAGTGTTTCTCCCCTGGGTCCGACTGATACCGGCTTACAACGCTCAATGCGTATACTACATCTGGTCTGGTACATAACATCGCATACATTATAGAGCCTACTGCAGAAGCGTAGGGTATAATAGACATGCGATCCCTTTCCAAATTAGTCTTGGGAGACATCTCTTTGGAGAGGGTGATCCCGTGACAAGCCGGTAAATTACCGCGCTTAGAATCTTCAATACTGAATCTTTTCAGTATGGTGTCGATGTACCTGGACTGTGAAAGTCCCAACATCCTCTTAGATCTATCACGATAGATCTGGATCCCCAGAATGTAGTTGGCATCGCCCAGGTCCTTCATGGAGAACCTCTGTGACTAGAATCCTTTGACTAACTGTAGCAAAGGAATATCATTTCCTATTAGGAGAATGTCATCCACGTACAAGACGAGGAATACCACATTTCTCCCTACAATCTTACTTTAAATGCATGGTTCATCTGTGTTTTTGATAAAGTCAAATTCATTGACAGTATCATCGAAGCAGATTTTCCAACTCCGCGATGCCTGCTTCAGTCCATAGATGGACTTGAGCAACTTGCACAGTTTACCGCTGCTCCCACTCTGAATGAATCCCTCTGGCTGATCCATATAGACGCACTCTTCTAAATTTCCATTTAGAAAAGCCGTCTTTACGTCCATCTGCCATATTTCATAGTCGTGGAAGGCAGCAATGGCAAGAAGGATCTGAATGGATTTGAGCATAGCCACTGGAGAAAAGGCCTCGTCATAGTCCAAACCAGGTCTTTGACGAAAATCCTTTGCAACAAGTCTATTTTTATAGGTTTCAACCTGCCCATTTACACCAATCTTCTTTCTGAAGATCCATTTGCAGCCTATGGGTTTTACCCCTTCTGGAGCAAATTCCTAAGTCCAAACTTTGTTAGTGTACATGGACTCCATCTCGGTCCACATTGCATCCAACCATTTTACTGAGTCACCACTTTGAATAGATTGCTGGAAACTAGTAGGCTCACCATAATCTATAGTGCAATCCTCTCTATCCCCGTCTATGAGAAAACCGTAGTATCTTTCGGGCGGATGAGACTGGCTACTACTCCTGTGGAGTGGCGCTGGGATGTCCTGTTCTTTCGAACCCTCTGGTTCTACTAAGCTTTCAGTAATAGCTCGTGGTTCGGGAATTTCTTCCAGTTCTATTGCGCTCCCACTTATCTGGTTTTCCAAAAACTCAGTTTCCAAGAAGCGGGCATGAAGAGAAACAAAAACCTTTTGTTCCTCTGCGTAATAAAAAAGAAACCCCTTGGAGTTCTTTGGGTATGCCACAATCATACACTGTACTGAGCGTGCCTCGAGCTTGTCCGCATGCTGCTTTTTGACAAAAGCTGGACATCCCCGTGTCTTAATGTGATTAAGATAGGGTTTCTTCCCAAACCACATCTGATATGGTGTAGTAGGCACAGTCTTAGTTGGATCTCGGTTCAAAAGGTATGCAGCTGATTCTAGTGCATAACCCCTGAAAGATCGCGGTAACTCAGCCTTACTCATCATGGAACGAACCATATCCAATAGGGTTCGATTCCGCCTTTCCGATACACCATTGTGTTGTGGTGTGTATGGAGGAGTAAGCTAAGAGAGAATTCCATTCTCTTTTAAGAGGCCCAGAAACTCGGCAATCAAGTATTCACCACCTCGATCAGATCTCAGTGTCTTGATACTTTTGCCTGTTTGTTTTTCAACTTCATTCTTGTATTCCTGAATTTTCTCAAAGGACTCGGATTTATGCTTCATTAAGAAGACATGTGTAGGGTTCCTAGGCACTCTAATGAGGTCTCACAAGGCATCAACCATGCCAATTTCAAATTTTACAAGTGCCGAGAAACCCTAATACGGATCGTTAACTAGAATTTTAGGCGACAAATGAGTAGTTAACAACTTAACTAAAAGAACGGAAATACAACCTTTATAGATCCGGTTCTCCACCTCCATAGCTCTGCGATGATGTCCCTCCGCTGTCCAAATCGGATCCCGGACTCTGGCATCGGCTTCATCGGAAAAATGGGCGGGCTTGGTCGTCGGCTTCGATGCCGAAGATGATCTACGTCGAGGCATCGCAAGATCAAGCTCCCACTTCACCAAGTCATGAAACTTGTGAAGAAAACACCCTATACTACTTGGCAAGAGGTAGAGGATGAAGAAATAGGAGATGGGTTCACTTTAGAATTGGATTTCTCACTCATTTTCACTAGTTGCCATTGATGGAGGCAAGCTTCTTCAACTTGAAGAAGAAGAAGAAGATGATGAATATTATGATAAGTTAATTTTCAAAAAGAAAAGAAAATGAATCCTTATCATAATATCAACCATGGTCAAGTGTAGAGAATAAATCATGGTTAGTGGGAATGGTTAGGGTTAAGCATGAAGACAAAATGGTCACTTAGTCAAAACTTCATGAAGCTTCAACTAGAAAACAAATCAAGCCACCATTTTCTTTTCATTTGCCAAAAAGAAATAAATAAATAAATAAATAAATAGATAAATGAATAAGAAAATGAAAACCCTAACCATTACATAACCATGGTTTAATCTTTACACAAACCCTAGTGAGCATGTATCATCAAACATGATACAAACTTGTGTATAAAAGTATATCACATTTACAATGTGCACAATCCAAGTGAGAAAATCCATTTAAAGTGAACCAATACTAGTTAATGCAAAGTAATATATCAAATATATAATTATGCATTAAATCATTAAATCAACACTTGATTTAACGATCCGGTCATATCGCATATAACCGACTAATATACAATATATCGATTTATCGAATCAATCCTTGATTCGATTACTAGGTTATATCGCATACAACCACATCGATACATTCATCGCGAGAATGAAATACGGTATGACATACACGCATTATTCTCGGTCCCGCACATATCTCATATGCGCTCCTATTTCGTTTCGCTTGAGCCAGGAAACCTCTGTGTAGGACTCTAAATACTCGTCAATACGCCGGTAGCAGATGATGATCATATCAAGCACCCACAAGCCGCAAGCGGTCTGCTAAACGTAACGGCCACCCGGGTATTGAGCGATCAGAAGATCGACGAGCAAGCCCGCTCACACTCCTGTGAATCCAACCAGTAACACTTACCGTACCGTCTAATATGTCGCATACCTTGCCTAGGGGTGGTAAACGTCAGACCCCAATAGCTCGATAAGTCATGTCGATATGAGGTCTATAACAATTCGAGAAAAAACTGGTAACACTTACCAGTAAATCTCAGCAACCCTGGCCAGGGATTTCCGGTTATAGCCAATCGAACACAGCGCAACATCAACTCCCTATACCGGGAGAGACGAATCCACTCCTATCGCTCATTGCCTCCATGTGATTCGGGACTGTACCCAAAAACCACCGTTTTGCACGCCCTCTTGGACGTGGTAAGGTGGAAATCAAAGCACAGTGGGAACCACACAAGACTCTATGACGATCTCGGGTCAACAGACTACTCTGCACCAGTGTCACCAGAGAACTGCCATCTGACGTAAGGTATAATACCAGCTGGGAGCTCTCGGCGAGTCCGTCCAGTGTACCCAGTCTCCACTGAGCACCCGTATATCATCTCTAATGTCAAACACCAATGGATATGGGATCATCCATCGCCCATCTGTATGGGTCGAGAAGGTATACGCTAGTCTACTCTGGTATATCGATACACCCACGACTAGGGACCTTGAAGGATGTACTTATGGACTACCATGTCCCCACTAGTATGATCTGAATCATAGTCCAGGTAGTCAAGTACTCATCCTAAAGGCTTTACCAACATGTAACAGAGAGACAATCAGTATACACGTTAAGGTAAAGAGTAACCAGATAGCATACTATCATGTCGAGCAAGAAAGTCCTCCCTATATATGTCCAAGCATCTACTACATTATACATCCTATGTATAGTAATGGCCTTTAGGGCATACATATAACTAACAACATGTCCATACCTAGAGAAATCATCTGTGAAAGTAATTAAGTATGAATAACCACTTCGCGCAAGCGTAGACATTGGACCACACACATCACTGTGTATGAGACCCAAGAGCTCGCTTGTTCTTTCTCCGTGTCCAGTGAACGGAGTCTTTGTCATCTTTCCCATGAGACAAGATTCATAAGTGGCATAAGACTGGTACTCTAACGGATCCAAGTATCCTTCTTTATGTAACTTTATCAACCGTGTCTCATTAATGTGACCCAGTCTACAATGCCCTAAGAAAGCCTGATTTAATTCCGGAGACTTTGTTTTAAGTGTGTTCTGGACACTGAAGACCTGAGCTTGATTCAAAACGTATATACCGTTTTTCAATGTACCTGACCTAATCGGAACTTGATTTAGGTGGATGTTAACCACATCGCTTACAAAAGTAAAATCATATCCTTCCTTAGAAACTAAGGATACAGATATGATATTACAAGTCGTACCTGGTACATAAAAACAGTCACGCAGAATCAAGATCTGCCCAGTTGTCAGTCCTAGATAATATACCCCGACAGATTCTGCATACATGCTCATTCCGTTAGCAACCCTGAGAGTCATATCACCTTTCTTGATAACCCTATGGTTTCTCAGAGCCTGTAACGAATTACAGATATGAGATCCTGATCCGGTATCCAATACCCAGGAAGTAGGGTTAACTGACATACAGTTCTCTATTACAAACACACCCGAAGCCGAAACCACAACATTCTTCGAATTCTGGCTACTGGCTATGCTAGCCCTGCAATCCTTCTGCCAATGTTCATTCATGTAACAATAGGAACGTCCCTCTTTTACTATATCCTGTCCCGAAACTTCTGCCCTTCCCTTTCCTTATACTTCCCTGGTTTACTTCATGGTAAAAGGTAGAGACTGTAGAATCAAGTCAACATCTGACCAGTTCTTCAATGTGGTCTTCAGGTCCGTGAGCTCAAAACAGCTGGTCTCTGTAAGGACGTTGCCCCCTACAGGAGACCCGAAAGCCAACTTCGCTGGAAGCAATTCGTTCGAGGTATCATATCTTGCGATACGAGATTGCTCTCTAAGTCCATCTTCTCGTGCTGCTTCTGGGATGCACCATCAACTGAGGCTAACATGAGGCACTTGGCTTTCGCACAGTCTTTTTCCGATGTCTCACGGATATGAATATCCGTTACAGGGGAGACTGGACCTGAGACGGCAGGGGATGGATCAGTCAAGAGGTGTCCCAGCTTGTTATGGGCAATGGACATCTGGTCAGACCTTTGCCAGTCATAACAGTCAGATTCAGTCATTTTATTATCTAGATGTAACTTAGGTGCGGTCACTGGGTCGCTGCAATTAAGAGAGAGAGAAGAAAACACTCAGCATGATACTCTTCCAAGTTTATATTGGTTTTTAATTTATCTAAACAGGATGGCTCCCACTGTCTCTCGAATCCCACCTCAAACCATAAAGGAAGAATTAGTCAGGATCAATCTCACCGTACAATACTTGCTTAACCGTTCAGCCCGGCCAGTGTCGATACTTCGAGGGAGGTTTTCCAACGCTTTCGCGAAGTTCCTTAATTAAGTAACCTCTTTTCCCTGGGGCGTAGCCCCGCTAACACCTTTCTAGACACCTACTTGGTTTATAGCATTGATCATTAAGTGAGAAAGTTCCCGAGGAGTAGCATATACTCACAGTAGGATCGGGATCCAAATATCATCGTGTGACAAAACTGAAGGAATCCTACCAGAATCATCACACTCCAAATGGTATGCAGCGCTAGCAAGTTTCAGTTCTTTTGAAACTCCCGATGTGGATTTTTGCCCCATGCTTTATGACCTTGACTTTGGCCAACAAATCATAAGTCACATGTCAAGTTCTACCCGTCATTGTCCAGGTTAATTTGAACCCACCCGCACATACCCTTGACTTTGGCCAACAAGGCAGTACGACTGTCCCAAACCAGCGCATCTATCTATGCTACATATGAATACCCAATAGCTACCAAACACTGTGCCTTGACATTGGCCAACAAACATAGCTTGAATACTATTGACTATTCATATGAAATGACGGAGGGCTACGAATGTTTTTGGCGAAACCGTGAACGTAGTGAACTTGATATAATCGATGGAACGAGATAGCTTTTAAAAGGAGTGGTTCAAGCTCCGCGTTTAAAAGTTGGTTTTTGAAAAGAACCGAGTGGTTTTGAAAGTGTTCCAACGACTTTTACTTGGTTTATTTTCTTGCTTTAATTTTAATGTGTCCCATCATTTAATCCTACCATTGCAAAAAACAACCAAAATATGGCATACGCTTATGCCATCTGCATTCGCCACGGGGTCCCGTCATCACCCGTTAGGTTACTTAACTAACGACAGAGCGGGGGCTGGGCTAGCGCTGATGCAAAACATAAGCAACGCCTAAATAGATATCATATATAGATATATAGCAATGATAGCCAATCCAGATCACAGATGAACACTTTGGATATACTAGGAACCCGCGATTCGTTCGAGCCTGCAACGAAAACCGGATTACACGGTCGCGATGAATAGCCAAACCCCACTCTAGACCCCTACGGGTGCGGCAAACTACCCGCCATGTACCCGAAGCGAAGCAACCTCCCTCAACCCATGAGTAGGCCACTAGGCACTTCGAGATACCCGGTAGTTTGTGCACCCCACCTTGGGTCTATCCTAGGAGTAAAAACAGTAAAAAGAAATTATACAATCACGGCTACAACCTCACCCCGGTTGTTCGGCCAAACAAATAATATTACATCAATTTACAAATTTTACAATGAATGAAAGAAAAAGAAACTCTAATCTCACATCTACCCCGGCTATTCATCCGCGACAATCCACCGAGTTCATATCCACAAACCATCAACATTACAGATTACAGATATGTATAACCCCCACTAATCGACGTATAGCGATAAGCGGACGTTCAATACATATATCACATCACAGAAAATATCCATTAGCCAAAGTGTTCGGAATATCGATCAAAATACGGATTTGTAACCATCCCAAAAAGTCAATTTGTTCTCCGGAAAATCTGGGCAGAAACAACATGTACTAAAAATCCCAAAACAGCCAAATAAAAACACTGCAAAAAACCCGGTCCACGACCGAGTCAACTCGGCCGCGGATCCGGGGCAAGAAGCATGTTCTTGCCGCGGAACCGCGGCTCTTTGACCGGTTCAATGGACCGTGTTTCTTCTGTGGTTTTACAAAGCCCTGAGACGATTTTTCATGTATGTTAAATCATTTTTGGAGCAGTATAAAAAATCGGCAGAAACATGGTTTTTCCGGACTTGTTTTGCGACTTTTTTCCGATCGATATTCTAAACACTTTGCTAACTTACTAGTTTATGTTTTGCTAGGCTCTGATACAACTATAAGTCCACGTTGCTCACCCCGGTTCTTACGGGGAGGCGGAAACGGTGAAAAACAATTATTTAGCACATAGGCAACATGGACTAAAAGCCGGATCTTTGCTAAACTAGAAACTAGCAAACTACTATGCCGTAGAAATTATACCTCAAGAAACCGATCCTTCGGGTCTGCATTCCGCTGTCCTCTTCGTCCATCCAAGCTCCGAGGATCGATCCGGATCTTGGTCACCTCCGCGGCCTTCTTGAGTCGAAGACGATCCACCCGAGAGTTGTACACCGAGCTCCTCCTCGAGCCAAGGCAACTAGGGCAACAAGATCGCTAGTCTAGATGCCCTAGGTTGTGTAGAAGAGATATATGAAGTGTTTGTCTTTGTGGGATCTTTTTCTCTCAATACATGAGATCAAAAGAAGAAATCAAGATGAGGAAGAAGGAGGAGCTAGCAACCATGAGAGCTTTTCTTTTCTTCTCAAGAGAGAGAATAAGTCATGAGAAATGAAATTGTTAGCTAAAGAAAATGCTAACCATGGTTGCAATAATACACAAAAGCTATCATTACAAATCCTATCATGATAAAGTTGATGGCACTAATGACTTAACCATTTTCATAACTCAAGAAAGAAATAGAAAAAGAAAACCAAATAAGAATGTCGACCTCTCATGAAGGTCAATGGTCAACTTTGGTCAACGGGTCAACAAAGTCAAGAGTGGTCAAGGTGGTCAAATGGTCAAAGCAATTAGCCATCATATAATTATCACTAAGAGGATTAGTAATGATGTCCCCGGCTCATAAAGGTTTTGACCGAACGAATTGCCAAAACCCTAACGAGCATGCTACATAACGGTTTTGGCCGAACCATCTGGCTAAACCCTAATGAGGCACCTCCTCCTTCATCGCTCCTCAAAACTGTTCATACACACTCGCATTCGCATTCCGTAGAATGCGAATGAACAGAAGACAAAACAAATCCATCCGTGCAATACTAGGATCCGGCTTAAAGCAAAGCCCACTAGTTTTGCCTGCCCGAATAGCATACGCACACAAGTGCACGTAAGTGATCGCAGCCCTGCCGTAAGACCATACGGCCTTTACACGTTTCGCTCAGTGCAGGGAAACTCTCTGTGTGGGACTCTAAAGACTCGATACTACGCTGGCAGTGGGTTTAACCACAGACCGCAAGCGGCACTAGCTGTACGTAACGGTCCCCAGGTAGATGTCGATAAGAAGGCCGATGAGATAAACCCATCCGAACTCCTACTGAGCCTGTGTAGGGTTACTAGGCACAATAACAAAGCTCTACAAGGCATCGACCATGTCTGTTTTAAAATTTTTATGTGCCTAACAACCCTAAGCAAGATCGTGTACTAGAGATTAGGCGAATCTAATGGCAAGTGAACAACTTTACTCTAAAGGGAACACGAAATACAACCTTTGTAGATCGGTCCTCTACTTCATTTACTCCTTGTTGAAGTCCCTTCACTGCGATCTAGGTTCTCCCGGGCTCTTGCATGGCTTCACGACGCGAAGGATGCGACCTAGCTTGAAGTCTCCGAGACCGAAGATGATCTACGTCGAGGGAATTCCGACTCAAGCTACTACTTCACTAATTTGAGAATTAGTGAAGCAAACACACTTTACTAAAGTGCTAGTCTAGTAGAGGATGGAGAAACAGGAAGTGGGTTCTCTTTAGAATTTTGCTTCTCACAAGGATTCTCACTTTGGATCAAACCCTAGCTTGCTTTTTCTTTTTGTTCAATGAAGAAGATGATGAACAAAAGAAAGTGAAGATGATAATAATCAATTGAGAAGGCTAACCATGGTGAGTGAGTATCATATACTAACTTTTGTAGAGCCATAACCATAGCTAATTGTGTGATGGTTTGGTTAAAGTCCAAAGTAAAAACAAATCTTGTGGACTTTAGTCAATGCAACCACAAGCTTCCACAAGCTTCATGCATTTTCCAATTTCCCACTAATTTTGTAATTACTTTTAAACATTAAACCCAATCATAACAATTAGGATGGTGTATGTCTCGTACACACAAGTCATGTGTATCATCAACCATGATACAATATGATAACACATTTTAACATATATCATATACATGTTAAAGTAGTGTACATGTGAGAAAAACCTTAAAGTGAACAAGTGTTAGCAAATGTAAATTAGTATATCTAATATACAATTATACACTTAATTATTAAATCAACACTTGACTTAATAATCCGGTCATATCTCATATAACAGGCTAACATCTATCGTATCGACTTATCGAATCAACACTTGATTCGATAACCCGGTCATATCATATATAACCGACCGATACAAAAATTCGCGAGAATATAATACGGTTTCACATACTCGCATTTATTCTCGGTCTCGCATATATCACCAAGAGCATCTCTTTAGTCCTTCGTAAGTACTTAAGAATGCTCTTCACAGCTGTCCAATGACTCTATCCAGGATCAGCTTGATACCTACTCACTACACTTAGTGAGTATGCTACATCGGGTCTGGTACATAGCATCGCGTACATGATAGAGCATGCAGCCGAAGCGTAGGGTATCCCTTGCATGCGAGCTCTCTCCAAATCAGTCTTGGGAGACATCTCTTTGGAGAGAGTGAGCCCTGAAATCGTGGGTAAAAACCCACGTTTGGACTCTTCCATACTAAACCTCTTAAGTATGGTGTCAATGTACCTGGATTGGGACAATCCCAATATCCTTTTAGATCTATCTCTATAGATCCTAATTCCCAATATGCTGGAGGCATCACCAAGATCTTTCATTGAGAATCTTTGTGATAAGAAGAGCTTGACCGATTGCAGCATAGGAATCTCATTTCCTATCAAGAGTATGTCGTCCACGTACAATACGAGGAAGACAACCTTACTCTCTGCCACCTTCTTGTAGATACAAGATTCATCTACGTTTTTGACGAAATCAAACTCTTTGATAACGACGTGAAAGCAGATGTTCCAACTCCGCGATGCTTGCTTTAATCCATAAATGGATTTAAGCAGCTTGCACACCTTCCCGCTGCTCCCACTATCTACGAAGTCCTCTGGCTGAGTCATGTACACGCACTCTTCTAAATCACCATTCAGAAAGACGGTCTTAACATCCATTTGCCATATTTTGTAGTCATGATATGCAGCGATGGCAAGCATGATCCGGATGGATTTAAGTATAGCCACTGGAGAAAAGGTTTTGTCATAGTCCAAACCTGGTCTTTGACGAAAACCCTTTGCAACAAGTCTAGCTTTGAAAGTCTCCACTTTCCCATCTACACCAAGTTTTTTCTTGAAGATCCACTTGCTCCCAATGGGTTTTACCCCTTCAGGAGCATCTTCCAAAGTCCATACTTTGTTGGTGTACATGGATTCTATCTCGGACCGCATTGCATCCAGCCATTTCACTGAGTCCCCACTCGTGATGGCCTGCTCGAAGCTAGTTGGGTCATCATCAACCATGATGCAATCCTCGCTCCCACCATCTATGAGAAAACCATAGTATCTCTCAGGTGGGTGAGGAACCCTACTAGATCGGCGGAGAGGCTGAGATTCGTTGGGAACTACTGAATCCTCCGGTTCAACCAAATCTTCTGTCATAGTCTATATTGCTGGAACCTCTTCGAGTTCTACCTCCATGCCACTAATCACTTTTTCAAGAAATTCCTTTTCTCAAAAGGTGGCATGTCGAGAAACAAACACTTTTTGTTCCTCGGTTTGGTAGAAGATATACCCGCGCGAATGTATGGGATATCCAATAAACTTACACAGAATGGACCTTGCCGCGAGTTTTTCCGGATTTTGCGTTTTTACATAGGCCGGACAACCCCATATCTTAACATAATTAAGACATGGTCTCTTTCCTTTCCATATCTTAAATGGAGTGGTTGGCACAGATTTGGTTGGAACCATATTCAATAGGTCTGCAGCTGTTTCCAGTGCATATCCCAAGAAGGAAATAGGTAACTCAGCTGTGCTCATCATAGAGCGCACCATATCTAATAGGGTGCGGTTCCTCCGTTCCGATACACCATCATGCTGTGGTGTATATGGAGGAGTCAGCTGAGAGAGAATCCCATTCTCTTTTAGGAAGTCCAGGAATTTATTGCTCAAGTATTCACCCCCTCGATCAGATCGAAGGATTTTAATATTTTTCCGGTTTGGTTCTCGACTTCTTGTTTATATTCTCTAAATTTCTCAAAAGCTTCTGATTTGTGTTTCATCAGGAATACATACCCGAATCTAGAGAGAAGTCAGTGAATGTAATGAAGTATGCAGAACCATTCCTGGCATGTATAGACATGGGGCCGCATACATCACTATGTACCAGTCCCAAGAGTTCCGTAACTCTCTCTCCGTGTCCCGTAAACGGAGTTTTGGTCATCTTGCCTTTGAGACATGACTGGAAAGTGTCATAAGATGAAAATTCAAACGGATTTAAATATCCATCCTTATGCAACTTAGCTAGTCGTGTCGCATTGATGTGACCCAGTCTACAATGCCACAAGAAGGATTCGTTCATTTCTGAACTCTTCCTTTTGTGTGTGTTTGTTATGCTCAGAACTGTTGATTGATTTAGAACATAAATGCCATTGCACATCGTACCTGATCCAACCAAGTTTTGGTTTAGAAAAATGTTCATAACATTATCCTGTAATACAAAATTATATCCCTCTTTACTCAACATTGAAACCGATATAATGTTGCATATCAGGTTCGGCATGTAATAGCATTCGTTCAGAATCAATGTATTACCCGTTGGCAATACAAGGTGATATTCCCCTACGGTTTTAGCTGCAACAATTGCACCATTTCCAACCCTTTTGTCTTTATCACTTTCTCCAAGTTCTCTACCTTTCCAAAGCCCATGTAACTGATTACATATATGGGATCCTGACCCGGTATCTAATACCCAGGATGTAGAGGAAATGGAGAAACAATTCTCTGTAACGAACACACCCGAAGAAAATGCATCAACATGTACTTTCTTCATTAGGGTGGCATGGGAATCGCGGTATTCTCCTATATCCTGTTCAGTCCTATAACTCTTATAAGAAAGAACAGGACCAATGTTCCCCAGCACAGTATAACATGCGGGTTCGGTCAATACATCCATATTATTATCTTTATTAAGGCATGATATGGTCACTACCTGGAGAGAGAGAAGAAAACACTTTAGCGTATGCTCTTGCAAGATCATATTGGTTATTATTTTATCTAATCCGGATGGCTCCCACTGTTTTTATCAAATCTTCCTTCAAACCCTAAAAGGAAAGACTAGCCGGGATTAATTACACCCTACAACTTCGCCAATCTTTCAGCCAGGCCAGTGTCGGTACTTTGAGGGAGGTTTCCCGTGCTTTCGCACGGACCTAATTAAAGTAAACCTCGTTTTCCCAGAGACGTAACCCCGTTGACACCTTTCTAGACACCTACTTGATCGGCTAATTGTCCTGTGTAAAACTCTCCCAGGAGTAACAATTACTCACAGTGGGTATCGGGATCCAACTATCTCATAGAAGGTCTGCAATCTCATTGCAAATTTCAACACTTGAAATTCCCGATAATATTTTTCCCCTAGCGTCCCATGACCTTGACGCAGGCCAACAAACCATAGTGCGCTGGTCAAGTTCAACCCGTCATTTCTTGATTGAATTAAACCCACCCGTGCAACCCTTGACGCAGGCCAACAAAGTCGCACGACTACCCTAATCCAATCTGCATCATATGTATAAGCAGATAAATACTAGTAAGCTACCGCACACTACGCCTTGATGCAGGCCAACAAATGTAGCACGAATACTAAGTAGGACTTATTTGAAATGACGGAGGTCTACGACAGGTTTTTCTGAAAACCTATTGCGTAATGAACTTGATATCGTTGTAGAATCTAGTGAATTTTTTGAAATGGAGTGATTTTGAGGCTTTCATTAGTTTTGCTAAAGAGGTCACTCCCGGTGAAGGCATCTCGGATCTTTCTTCATCGAATAAGGTGCAGGGTATATCTATATACCGCTATGCAAAGCAAACTCCAAAAGCAGTCAAAAGTCAAACCGAGTGTTGTAGCATCTGCCAGTTTTGCTAAAGAGGTCACTCCCGTTGAAGGGATCTCTGCTCTTTCCCCATCGAATAAGGTGCAGGTTATATCATATATACCGCTATGCAAAGAAAAACTGTAGCTATCCTTTTTGAAAAATTTGATTCTACAACATCTTTTAGGTTTCTTTTCTTTTATTAATCACATTAATGAAGTCCCATCATTTAAGTCACCTAAACATCACAGATAAATACGACGTACACTTATTCCATCCGCATTCGCCTCGATGTCCCCTCGTGCATCGTTAGCTTAGGTAACTAACGGCAGAGCAGGGCAGGGTTAGCGCGGGTGTAAAACATAAGCAACGCCTATATAATATATCATATATACTATATATAGTATTTATCACATCTCGTCACATGATCTCATCACAGATATCGCAGCAGAAGAAACATATGAAACATTGGATATACTAGGACGTCCATGTTATATTTTGAGCCTCTATAAAACACGGATTCTACGGTCGCGATGAATAGCCAAACCCACACCCCTAGACCCCTACGAGAGCGGCAAGCAACCCTTCCAATTCTAGGGTTACGAGACCCGGACTCGACTCCTCGAGTTGGTCTCCCACTGGACCCTAGAACCTGGTTACTTGTGCTCTCCTCCTTGGGTCTATCCTAGTGCGGAAAAGTAAATAATATACAAAAGGTGACATCAACCTCAACCCGGAAGTGCCCCAATAAAAGAATATTACATACATTTGATTTTACATGAATGAAAATAAAAACTCTCATCTCACATAAAACACCCAGGGCTATTCTGAACGCGACGATCCAGTAAAACATATCAAGCAACACAGAACATCACATATCATCAACGTAAGTAAATATGCGCATCCCAATTGTCGTTGACATATAACAACGAAACCGGCGATATCACATATTACACTTGCGGTCGCCGAAAAGAAAGTGTAAAACTACAACATTTGGAATCCATAATCTCTTTAGACATCGTAAATCCAAAATATCACATATTTCCCATTTCATGCCTAACTGTATGAATTCCATATATTGTATCATATTCCAGATAAATAGACAGCATTAAACTCCCCGAACAGATAATCAAATACCTAAAATTTCCTAAATAGCCCAACACTTGAGCGGAGTTCAAAAATTCCAGAATACGTCACAGTAGCAACGGTCCAGCCGTAGAAGGGTCAAGCCAACGCCTCACATGTGGCACGCCGTACTGCCCCAAACCCTAAGCTTCAAAGGGCAGTTCAAGACGGTCACATAATCGAATAAAGGTTTGTTGTCTTCTAGAGGGTCCATCGCGCCACATGCACGTTTTTCTGAAATATTTAAACCCGAGAAAAATTCAACACTTGAATGTTTTTCGTGCCGGGAAAAAATGAGTTAATGATATCCGTTCGAACATTTTAATACTTTCTAAATTATCCGGAATAACATAACAAAATTAAATTCTCCGATCGAATCGACGATTTCAAAATAAACCCCAAAATACTCAACACTTGAGTCAGAATACAAAATACCCAGAAAGATATACTCACAGAAATAAACATTACTGCAGAAAATTCAAAGCCCATAGCTACAGTACTACCGCGGATCCACGGCCCAAGAGAGGTTTGGCCGCGGTTCCGCGGTGGGCTTTACTGTTCATAGGCTCGTTTTCTATATTAATGTTTATATTTACCTGCTGATTTTTTTAGGTATTTTTAATTCAGAAAAATAACAGATTTTAAAAAATGTACAGAGAGGGGTTCATTTTGACATTGTCGGGTTCGATTGGGGTTTTAACTTCGTTAACACATCGCCTAATACTCTAGCTAGGCTCTGATACCACTGTAGGGTTACTAGGCACACTAACAAAGCTATACAAGGCATCGACCATGTCTGTTTTAATATTTTTATGTGCCTAACAACCCTAAGCAAGATCGTGCACTAGAGATTAGGCGAATCTAATGGCAAGTGAACAACTTTACTCTAAAGGGAAAACAAAATACAACCTTTGTAGATCGGTCCTCCACTTCATTTGCTCCTTGTTGAAGTCCCTTCGCTGCGATCAAGGTTCTCCCGGGCTCTTACATGGCTTCACGACGTAAAGGATGCGACCTTGCTTGAAGTCTCCGAGGCCGAAGATGATCTACGTCGAGGGAATTCCGACTCAAGCTACTACTTCACTAATTTGAGAATTAGTGAAGCAAACACCCTATACTAAAGTGCTAGTCTAGTAGAAGATGGAGAAATAGGAAGTGGGTTCTCTTTAGAATTTTGTTTCTCACAAGAATTCTCACTTTGGATCAAACCCTAGCTTGCTTTTTCTTTTTGTTCAATGAAGAAGATGATGAACAAAAGAAAGTGAAGATGATAATAATCAAGTGAGAAGGCTAACCATGGTGAGTGAGTATCATATACTAACTCTTGTAGAACTGCCATCTGACGTGAGGTATAATACCATCTGGGAGTTCTCGGCGAGTCCGTCCAGTGTACCCAGTCTCCACTGAGCACCCGTATACCATCTCTGATGTCAAACACTAATGGATATGGGATCATCCATCGCCCATCTCATGGGTCGAGAAGCGTATACGCTAGTCTACACTGGTATATCGATGCCCCGTCTCGATACACCCACGACTAGGGACCTTAAAGAATGTACTTATGGACTACCAGGTCCCCACTAGTATGATCTGCATCATAGTCCAGGTAGTCAAGTATACATCCTAAGGGCTTTAACAACATGTAACTATAAGACAGTATAAAGAGACAGGTATACATGTTAAAGTAAAGTGCAACCAGATAGCATACTATCAAATCGAGCAAGAATGTCCTCGCTATATATGTCCAAGCATCCAATATAATATACATCATCTGTACAATACTGGCTTCTAGGGCAAACATACAACTAACAGCCTGTATATGACAATCTCCGTACAGTCCGGTCTGTTTGTCTGATACATCGCATGGCGGGCCTAGGGGGTGGTGAACGTCAGTCCCCTAATAGCGGTACAAGTCATGTCGGAGTGAAGCCCAGAACACCCTGAGATAACACTGGAAACCTACCAGTATATCTCGCTTGCCCTGGCCAGGGACTACTCGTGTAATGGCTCTCCTAGACACAGCGCGATGTCAACCCCCAATACCAGGAGAGACGAATCCTGTCTAACCGTCACTGCCTCCAAATGTTTCGGGACTGCACCAAACTACTACCTGTTTGCACGACTCCTTTGATCCGTGGTAGGGTAGTAATCCAAGTACAGTGGGAACACACTCGAGGCAAAGTGACAGTGTCAAGTCAGCGGACTAAGCTGTACTCATGTCACCTGGGAACTGATAACTGACGATAGGTATAATACCAACCAACAGTTCCCGACGAGTCCTGTCTAGTGTACTCGTAACCCAACGAGCACCCGCATACTATCTCCAGTACGACGTACTGATGGCTGTGGGACATACTATCTCCCCTGCTGGGATGAGAAGCGCATACGCTAGTCTACTCCGGAGTATCGATGCCCTGTCTCGATAGTCCTACGACTAGGGACCTGTATAAGGATGTGCTTATAGATTACCCAGCCATCATGAGTGTGACTGCCATCACAACGCTGGTAATCAAGCAAAGATCCTAAGGGCTCTACTAATATGTATAAGCGATATGCTAAAAGAAACACATGCACATATTGAAGTAGTTACAAACCAAGTAGCAAACTATCATTTTGAGCAAGATTGTCTATACAACTGTGAATATCCCAAGCTTCCATTAAGTAATATAAAAACTAGTATGATACAGTAATGGCCTCTAGGGCATATACACTAACAAGAACACACACAAGAGGAAGAGTTCAGAAATGAACCAATCCTTCTTGAGGTATTGTAGACTAGGTCATATCAATGCGACCTGACTAGCTGAAGTTACATATTGATGCATATTTAAATTAGTTTAAATTTACATCTTGCGAAACTTGTCGGTCATGTCACAGAGATAAGATGACCACTGATCTGTTTATTGGAAACAGAGAAAGAGTTGGTGAACTTTTGGGATTGATACATGATGATGTATGTAAGGTCCCCTGTCTACAAATGCCAAGACCGGTTCTTTGTACTTTATTATATTGACTGATAGTCTCTCAAGATTCGCACATGTGTTCCTGTTGAAACACAAGTCTGATCCTTTTGAGAAATTCAATCAATATAAGTCAAAAGCAGAGAACCAAAAACGGGTATATGTATTATGTCCTTTGATGAGATCAATGAGGAGAATACTTGAGCATGGAATTCCTGGGCTATTCTAAAAGAGAATGAGATTCTCTCTCAGCATTACTCCTCCGTATACACCATAGCACGATGGTATATCGGGGCGGAGCAATACCACCTTATGTGATATGGTGTGCTCTATGATGAGTACTATTGAGTTTCCTATTTCCTTTTTAAGGAGTTATGCACTTGAGAAGCTGCAAACTTATTGAATAGGGTTCCAATTAAATCAGTTGCCTACCACTTCATATGTGATATGGAATGGGAAGAGCCCATATCTTAAGTATGTTAAGATTTGGGGTTGTCCCGCCTATGTCTAAAAGTATAATCCGGACAAGCTCGAGGCAAAGTCAGTTCTATGGAAGTTTGTTGGATATCCCAAGCATTCGCAAGGGAATTTCTTGTTAGTTATATATATGCCTTAGAGGCCATTACTGTACATAGGATGTATATTGTAGTGGATGCTGGGACATATAACATATATAGGTAGGGCTTTCTTGCTCGACATGATAGTACGATATCTGGTTGCTCTTTATCTTAACATGTATACTTTCTGTCTCTCTGTTACAAGTTGATAAAGCCCTTAGGATGTGTACTCGACTTCCAGGACTATGATGAAGATCATACTAGTAGGGCCTGGGTAATCCATGAGTATATCCTTCAATGTTCCTAGTCGTGGGAATATCGAGACGGGGCATCGGTATTCCAGAGTAGACTAGCGTATATCTTCTCGACCCATGTGATAGGCGATGGATAATCCCATATCCATTGGTGTTTGACATCGGAGATGGTATGCGGGTGCTCAGTGGAGACTGGGTACACTGAACGGACTCGCCGAGAACTCCCAGATGGTATTATACCTTACGTCAGATGGCAGTTCTCTGGTGACACTGGTACAGCTTAGTCTGTTGACCCGAGATCGTCATAGAGTCTTGTGTGTCTCCCACTGTGCTTTGATTTCCACACAACCACGGCTCTACTGAGTCGTGCAAATAGGTGGTTTTTGGGTACAGTCCCGATTCACATGGAGGCAATGAGCGATAGGAAGGGATTCGTCTCTCCCGGTATTGGGGGTTGATGTTGCGCTATGCTCAACTGGCCATAACTGGAAATCCCTGGCCAGGGTTGCAGTGATATACTGGCAAGAGTTATTAGTCGTTTCACGCTTATTATGGACCTTACATCGGCATGACTTATCAAGCTACTAGGGTCTGACGTTTACCACCCCTAGGCGAGATATACGACATATTAGACGAACAGACCGGACTGTATGGTAAGTGTTACTCGTTGGATTCACAGGAGTGTGAGCGGGCTTGCTTGTTGATCTTCTGATCGCTCAATACCCGGTTGGCCGTTACGTTTAGCAGACCGCTTGCGGCTTGTGGGCGTTTGATATGATCATCAGCTGCTGCCGGCGTATTGACGAGTCTTTAGTGTCCTACACAGAGGTTTCCTGGCTCAAGCGAAACGAAATAGGAGCGCATATGAGATATGTGCGGGACCGAGAATAATACTAGTATGTGATACTGAATCCTATTCTCGTGATTTGTATCATCGGACGGTTATATAAAATATAGCCGGGTTACCGAATCAAATGTTGATTCGATATATTGATAGACTTGATATTAGTCGGTTATGTGCAGTATGACCGGATCATTAAATCAAGTATTGATTTAATGTATAATTATATATTAGATATATTACTTTACATTGACTAGTATTGTTCACTTAAGATTGATTATCTCACTTGATTGTGCACATTGTATATATGATATATGTTTGTATACTAGTTTGTATCATGTTTGATGATACATGCTAACTTAGGTGTATGTTTGATTTAAACCATCTTTAGGTCAATGGTTAGGTTTTAATTTGTTGTATTTATTTTCGTTATTCATTTTGGCAAAAATAAAATGGAGGCTTGCTTTGTTTTATTCTTGAAGCTTCATGAAGCTTTGAAAGTCTTTGCCATTTTTTTTTCCCTTAACCTAACTATTACACCTAAACCCTAGTTTATTCTCTACATGTGTTAGCCTCACCCATGGTTGTATTATGATAACTATTCACTTGATTTATTATTTTCAAGAATAATTCATATTCTTTCTTCTTCTACATCTTCTTCTTCAAGTGAAGAAACCATTCTTTAAAATTCCAAGTGATGAAATCAAGTGAGAAATCCAATTCTAAAGTGAACCCACTTCCTATTTCTTCATCCTCTACCACTTGCCATGTAGTAGAGTGTGTTATCTTCACAAGTTTCATGACCAAGTGAAGATGGTGCTTGAGTTAGAGTTGCCTAGACCTAGATCATCTTCGGCATCGAAATCAACGACCTAGCGCGCTCATTTCTCCGACGAAACCATCGCTAGATTCTGGGATCCGATGATCGCAGCGAAGGGATGTCGTCACGGAGTTTTGGAAGTGGAGGACCGGATCTACAAAGGTTGTAGTCCCTTTCACTTTTAGTTAAAGTTGTTAACTTGCATTTAGTTTCGCCTATCCTCTACTTAACGATCTCGTTTAGGGTTTCTCGGCACATGAAATTGTTGAATTGGACATGTTTGATCAGTTGTAGAACCTTATGAGTGTGCCTAGGAACCCTACAGTGGTATCAGAGCCTAGCTAAAGCCTTAGACGAAGTTAGAAACCCGATCGAACCCCGAAACCCTAAATAAAACCCTTCTCTGTACAATTTTTCAAAACTGTGAATTTTGTGAATTAAAAATATGCAGAAAAATCTGCCGGGTTTTTTAGGAAATACTGTGCAGCACGTGCCCCTGTATCGACTATTGTGCCGTGGAACCGTGGCTCCAACCTAGCTTTCGCGGTGGTTCCGCGGCCATAATAGGGAATCTTCACACGTGGTTTGCACAGTAATTTCTTTCTGTAATTGCTGTGTTTTCTGGGAATTTTTAAATTATACTCAAGAGTTGAGTTTTCTGGGTCGTATTGGGAGTTCGTTGTTTCGATCGAAAGTTTAACTTCGTCTATGTGTTTTTCCGGGTATTTTAGAACATGTTAAAAAGTTCGACCGGATAGAAATACCCAATTTTTCCCCTGCCAGGAAATTTCCAACTGTTGGATTTTTCCGTAGTTTGAGAACGTTCTGAGTAGTGCAAGTAACGCGATGGACCCTCTAGAAGACAACAAACCTTAACTCGATTATGTGACCGTCTTGAACTGCCTTTTGAACCTTAGGGTTTGGGGCAGTACGGCGTGCCACATGTGAGGCGTTGGCTTGACCCTTCTACGGCTGGACCGTCTTGAACTGCCTTTTCATCTGTTCGTCTGATACATCGAATGGCGGGCCTAGGGGGCAGTGAACGTCAGTCCTCTAATAGCGGTACAAGTCGTGTCGGAGTGTAGCCCAGAACACCCTGAGATAACACTGGAAACCTACCAGTATATCTCGCTTGCCCTGGCCAGGGACTACTCGTGTAATGGCTCTCCTGGACACAGCGCGATGTCAACCCCCAATACCGGGAGAGGCGAATCCTGTCTTACCGTCACTGCCTCTAAGTGCTTCGGGACTGCACCCAAAAACTACCTGTTTGCACGACTCCTTTGAGCCGTGGTAGGGTAGCAATCAAAGTGCAGTGGGAACACACTCGAGGCGAAGTGACAGTGTCAAGTCAGCGGACTAAGCTGTACTCATGTCACCTGGGAACTGATAACTGACGATAGGTATAATGCCAACCAACAGTTCCCGACGAGTCCTGTCCAGTGTACTCGTAACCTAACGAGCACCCGCATAATATCTCAAGTACGACGTACTGACGGCTGTGGGACAGACCGTCTCCCACGCTGGGATGAGAAGCGCATACGCTAGTCTACTCCGGAGTATCGATGCCCTGTCTCGATAGTCCAACGACTAGGGACCTGTATAAGGATGTGCTTATAGATCACCCAGCTCCCACGAGTGTGAGCGCCATCACAACGCTGGTAATCAAGCAAAGATCCTAAGGGCTCTACTAATATATATATCAGCGATATGCTAAAAGAAACACTTGCACATATTAAAGCAGAAACAAACCAAGTAGCATACTACCATTTCGAGCAAGATTGTATATACAACTGTGAATATCCCAAGCTTCCATTAAGTAATATACAAGCTAGTATGATACAGTAATGGCCTTTAGGGCATATACACTAACAGAAAGGGCCGACGATCCCTTCACCGGGAGTGAGCCCTTTAGCAATAACTGGAAGATTCTACAACCCTCGGTTTGTCTTTTGACTGCTTCTATAGTTTTTGCTTTGCACAGCGGCATATATGATATATCCTACACCTTATTCGATGAGGAAAGGGCCGACGATCCCTTCACCGGGAGTGACCCCTTTAGCAAAACTAGAAAAGCCTCAAAAACACTCCATTTAAAACCCATTTGATTCCGCAACGAGATCAAGTTCAAAGCGTTAAAGGTTTTTCTTAAAACCATCCGCAACCCTCAGTCATTTTAGAAAGTATAGTACTTAGTATTCGTGCTGTATTTGTTGACCTTTGTTAAGGCACAGTGTACGGTAGCTAAGTGATGTCTTCCTACACCGCATATGATGCGATTAGTTAGGACATTCGCGTGACTTTGTTGACCCTAGTTAAGGGTCATATGTGTGGGTCTAATTAATCACAAAATGACGGGTAGAACTTGACTAGTGCTTATGATTTGTTGACCATAGTTAAGGTCAAAAGTGCTAGGGGTAAAAACCATTATCGGGAGTTCCAAGTGTTGAAATTTGCAATGAGATTGCATACCTTCTATATGATAGTTGGATCCCGATACCCATTGCGAGTAATTGTTACTCCTAGGAGAGTTTTGCACTTTGTAATTAGCCGATCAAGTAGGTGTCTAGAAAGGTGTCAACGGGGTTACGCCCCTGGAAAAACGAGGTTTATTTTAATTAGGTCCGTGCGAAAGCAGGGGGAACCTCCCTCAAAGTACCGACACTGGCCTGGCCGAAAGATTGGCAAACTTGTAGAGTGTAATTAATCCCGGCTAGTCTTTCCTTTTAGGGTTTGAAGGAAGATTTGAGAGAAACAGAGGGAGCCATCCTGATTAGATAAAATCAATAACCAATCTAATCTTGCAAGAGCGCACGCAGAGTGTTTTCTTCTCTCTCTCTCCAGGTAGCGACCATATCACGTCTTAATCAAGATAATAATATGGATGAATTGACCGAACCCGCTTGTTATACTGAGCAGGGGAACGTTGGTTCCGCTCCAACTTATAATTGTTATAAGACAGAGCAGGAAATAGGGGAATACCAGGATTCCCATGCCGCCCAAACGAAGAAAGTGCATATGATGCATCTCCTTCGGGTGTGTTCATTATAAAGAACTGTTTCTCAGTTTCCTCCATGTCATAGGTATTAGATACCGGATCAGGATCCCGAAAATGTAATCCGTTACATGGGCTACAGAAAGGTAGAGAACGGAGAACGGGTGATAAGTTTCATGAGACAGAAAACGGTGCAAGTGTTGTAGCCAAGTCTGTTGGTCACTGTCACCCTGTATTACCAATACATTGATTCTGAACAAATGCTATTAGATACCGAACCTGATATACAAAATCATATCAGTCTCTTTATTTATTAAAGAAGGATATAATTTTGTATTGTTGAATAATGTTTTATACATTTCTTATATCGGTTTAGGCACGTTATCTAAAAGAATTGACGTTCTGAATCAAACTATAGTTCCTAGTAAACAGAACACACACAAGAGGAAGAGTTCAGAAATGAACGAATCCTTCTTGAGGCATTGTAGACTAGGTCATATCAATGCGCCCCGACTGGCTGAAGTTACATTTTAGATGCATATTTAAATCAGTTTGAATTTACATATTGTGAAACTTGCCAATCATGTCACAAAGATTTGATGACAATAGCTCTGTTTATTGGAAACAGAGAAAGAGTTAGTAAACTCTTGGGACTGATACATGATGATGTATGTAAGGTCCCCTGTCTACACATGCCAGGACCGGTTCTTTGTACTTGAATACATTCTCTGATAATCTCTCAAGATTCAGACATATATTCCTGTTGAAACACAAGTCCGAAACTTTTGAGATATTCACAGAATATAAGTTAGAAGTAGAGAACCAAAATACGGGTATAAGTATTATGTCCTATGATGAGATCAGGGAGGATAATACTTGTGCATAGAATTCCTGGACTATTCTAAAGATGAATGCGATTCTCTCTCGGTATTATTCCTTTGAATACACCACAGCACAACGGTGTATCGGGGCTGAGCAATAGCACCCTATAAGATATGGTGTGCTCTATGATGAGTACTACTGAGTTACCTGTTTCCTTTTGGCGGTTATGCACTTGAGAAGTTTCATACCTATTGAATAGGGTTCGAATGAAATCAGTTGCCTGCCACTTCATATATGATATAGAAAGGGAAGAGCCCATCTCTTAAGTAAGTTAAGATTTGGGATTGTCCGGCCTATGCCAAAAGCAAAATCCAGACAAGATCGAGGCAGGGTCAGTTCTGTAGAACTGGAAAGGTTCTAGCTATACAAAACTGCAACTGATTTGACAGAACCAAAGGATTCAATAGATTCCGATGAACCTCAGCCTCTCCGCCGATCTAGCAGGATTCCTCATCCGCCTGAGAGATACTTCGGGTTCTCGATGACAGTGGGAGCAAGGATTGCATCATGAGATGATGACCCAACTAGTTTCGAGCAGGCCATCAAGAGTGGGGACTCTGTAAGAATAGCTGGATGCTTAGCAATCTGAAATGGAATCCATGTACACCAACAAAGTACGGACTTTGGTTGCTATATCTGAAGGGTTAAATCCCCATCTGGAGCAAGTATATCTTGAGAAGATTACTTGGTGTAGATGGAAAAGTTGAGACTTGTTAAAGGATTTCGTCATCGACCAGGCGTGGATAATGATGAAACCTTTTTCCAGTGGCTATGCTTAAGTCCATCCAGATCCTACTTGCCATTGCTACATACTATTACTACGATATCTGGTGGTTGGGTTCCATGACTGCTTTTCTAAATAATGATTTAGAAGAGAACGTCTATAAGAACACAGCCAGAGGGCTTCGTAAATCGTGGGAGCAGCGGAAACGTGTGCAAGTTGCTTTACAAGATAAAGCAGGTATCGCGGAGTTGGAACGTCTGTTTTGATGTGGTAGTCAAAGAGTTTGACTTCATCAAAATGGTCGATGAACCTTGTGTATACAAAAAGGTAGTAGAGAGTAAAGGTGGTGATCCTCGTAGAGTACGTGGATAACATACTCGAAATAGGAAAAGAGTTTCCTATGCTACGCTCGGTCAATCTCCTCTTATCACAAGGATTCTCCATATAGGATCAAAATGATACCTCCTAAATCCTAGGTTTTAGATCTATGAGATAGATCTAAATGGATGTTAGGGTTCTCACTAGGTGTAGTAAGATGGTATCAATCGATCCTGGGGAGAATCACTGGAAAAAGTTCCAGGGTGATAAGGACGACTGAATGTCAGTCGCAGGCAATGTCTTTACCCTCAGTGGAGGGACGGTATGTTGGAAGAGTTCCAAGCTTGATACCGTGGCAAACTAGACGATAAAGGCTGGTAACATCGCTATTAAAGATACTACCAAAGAGGCAGTTTGGGTGTATATTGGTTCAAGAGATGAACTAGGTTCCTACCATTGTGTGACAATGGGAGTGTGGCTTTGGCCCAGGAATCCTGGTCCCATCAGTGACCCAGACATATTCGGAGGCAGCATCACCTGATCATGGAGATAGTTGATCTCCAGGGTGATCGAGGTTAGGAGAGAAGACTCAGAGGACAACACGGCGGATCCACTCACAAAGGCCTTTTCCCAGAGAGAGACTTATATGGGATGGTTGAGTATTAGATACTACAACCACTGCTACAGATGGCCCTAGTGCAAGTGGGAGATTGTTAGTTATATGTATGCCCTAGAGGCCATTACTATACATAGGATGTATATTGTAGTGGATGCTGGGACATATATAGGTAGGACTTTCTTGCTCGACATGATAGTACGCTATCAGGTTGCCCTTTATCTTAACATGTATACTTTCTGTCTCTCTGTTACATGTTGATAAAGCCCTTAGGATGTGTACTCGACTTCCAGGACTATGATGTATATAATACTAGTGGGGCCTGGGTAGTCCATGAGTACATCCTTCAATGTTCCTAGTCGTGGGAATATCGAGACGGGGCATCGGTATTCCAGAGTAGACTAGCGTATATCTTCTCGACCCATGTGATGGGCGATGGATGATCCCATATCCATTGGTGTTTGACATCGGAGATGGTATCCGGGTGCTCAGTGGAGACTGGATACACTGAACGGACTCGCCGAAAACTCCCAGATTGTATTATACCTTACGTCAGATGGCAGTTCTCTGGTGACACTGGTACAGCTTAATCTGTTGACCCGAGATCGTCAAAGAGACTTGTGTGTCTCCCACTGTGCTTTGATTTCCACCCTACCACGGCTCTACTGAGTCGTGCAAACAGGTGGTATTTGGGTACAGTCCCGATTCACATGGAGGCGATGAGCGATATGAGGGGATTCGTCTCTCCCGGTATCGGGGGTTGATGCTGCGCTATGCTCAACTGGCCATACTGGAAATCCCTGGCCAGGGTTGTAGTGATATACTGGTAAGAGTTATCAGTAGTTTCACGCTTGTCATGGACCTTATATCGGCATGACTTATCAAGCTACTGGGGTCTGACATTTACCACCCCTAGACGAGATATGCGACATATGAGACGAACAGACCGGACTGTACGGTAAGTGTTACTGGTTGGATTCATAGGAGTGTGAGCGGGCTTGCTCGTTGATCTTCTGATCGCTTAATACCCGGGTGGTCGTTACGTTTAGAAGACAGCTTGCGGCTTGTGGGCGTTTGATATGATCATCACCTGCTGCCGGTGTATTGACGAGTCTTTAGAGTCCTACACAGAGGTTTCCTGACTCAAGCGAAACGAAATAGGAGCGCATATGAGATATGTGCGGGACCGAGAATAATACCAGTATGTGATACTGAATCCTATTCTCGCGATTTGTATCATCTGACGGTTATATAAGATATAGCCGGGTTATCGAATCAAATGTTGATTCGATATATTGATACACTTGATATTAGTCGGTTATGTGCAGTATGACCGGATCATTAAATCAAGTGTTGATTTAATGATTTAATATATAATTATATATTAGATATATTACTTTACATTGACTTGTATTGTTCACTTAAGATTGATTATCTCACTTGATTGTGCACATTGTATATATGATATATGTTTGTGCACTAGTTTGTATCAAGTTTGATGATACATGCAAACTTGGGTGTATGTTTGATTTCAACCATCTTTAGGTTAATGGTTAGGTTTTAATTTATTTTATTTATTTTCTTTATTCATTTTGGCAAAAATAAAATGGAGGCTTGCTTTGTTTTATTCTTGAATCTTCATGAAGCTTTGAAAGTCTTTGCCATTTTGTTTTTTCCTTAACCTAACCATTACACCTAAACCCTAGTTTATTCTCTACATGTGTTAGCCTCACCCATGGTTGCATTATGATAAGTATTCACTTGATTTATTATTTTCAAGAATAATTCATATTCTTTCTTCTTCTTCATCTTCTTCTTCAAGTGAAGAAACCATTCTTGAAAATTCCAAGTGATGAAATCAAGTGAGAAATCCAATTCTAAAGTGAACCCACATACTATTTGTTCATCCTCTACCACTTGCCACGTAGTAGAGTGTGTTATCTTCACAAGTTTCATGACCAAGTGAAGATGGAGCTTGAGTTAGAGTTGCCTCGACGTAGATCATCTTCGGCATCGAAGTAAATGACCTAGCGCGCTCATTTCTCCGACGAAACCATTGCTAGAGTCCGGGATCCAATGATCGCAGTGAAGGGACGTCGTCACGGAGTTTTGGAAGTGGAGGATCGGATCTACAAAGGTTGTAGTCCCTTTCACTTTTAGTTAAAGTTGTTAACTTGCATTTAGTTTCGCCTATCCTCTAGTTAACAATCTCGTTTAGGGTTTCTCGGCACATGAAATTGTTGAATTGGACATGTTTGATCAGTTGTAGAACCTCATGAGTATGCCTAAAAACCCTACATTTCTTCTACCAAACCGAGGAACAAAAGATGTTTTGTTTCTCAGCATGCCACCTTTGTGAAAGGGAATTTCTGGTGAAGAAATTATTGGTCATGAGGTAGAACTGGAAAGAGTTCTAGCTATACAAACTGCAGTTGATGATTTTGTAAAACCAAAGGATTCAATAGTTTCCAACAAAGCTCAGCCTCTCCGCCGATCTAGTAGGGTTCCTCACCCACCTGAGAGATACTTCGGTTTTCTCTATGACAGTGGGAGCGAGGATTGTATCATGAGATGATGACCCCACTAGTTTCGAGCTGGCCATCAGGAGTGGGGACTCTGTGAGAATGGCTGGATGCTTATCAATCTGAGATGGAATCCTTATACACCAACAAAGTATGGACTTTGGTTGCTTTATCTGAAGGGTTAAATCCCTATCAGGAGCAAGTATATCTTGAGAAGATTAATTGGTGTACATGGAAAAGTTAAGTCTTTCAAAGCTATGCTAAAGTCCAACCAGATCCTACTTGCCACGGCTACATACCATGACTACGATATCTGGTGGTTGGGTATCATGACTGCTTTTCTAAACGATGATTTGGAAGAGAGCGTCTATAAGTACACAGCCAGAGGGTTTCGTAGACAGTAGGAGCAGCGGAAACGTGAGCAAGATGTTTTATGTGATAAATCAGGCATCGCGGAGTTGGAACATCTGTTTTGATGTGGTAGTCAGAGAGTTTGACTTCATCAAAATTGTAGATGAACCTTGTATATACAAAAAGGTAGTAGAGAGTATGGTGGTGATCCTTGTAGAGTATGTGGATGACATACTCTTGATTGGGAAGGAGTTTCCTATGCTACGCTCGGTCAATCTCGGCTTATCACATGGATTCTCCATATAGGATCAAAGATGATACCTCCTAAATCCTGGGTTTTGGATCTATGAGATAGATCTAATTGGATGTTTGGAATCTCACTCGTTGTAGTGAGATGGTATCAAACGATCCTGGGGAGAATCACTTGAAATGTTCCGGGGTGATAAGGACGACTGAATGTCAGTCGCAGGCATTGTCTTTACCCTCAGTGGAGGGACGAAATGTTGGAAGAGTTCAAAGCTAGATACCATGGCTTACTAGACGATTAAAGGCAAGATACATCGTTACCAAAGAGGCAGTCTGGATATATATAAGTTCATGAAATGAACTTCATTCCTACCATTGTTTGACAATGGAGTTGTGGCTTATGCCAAAGAACCCCCGTCCCATCAGAAATCCAGATATAATTCTTAGGCAGTATCACCTGATCATAGAGATGGTTGATCTCCAGGGAGATCGAGGTTAGGAGAGTAGACACAGAGGAAAACCGCGCGTATCCACTCACAAAAGCCTATTTCCCGGTAGAGACTTTTATAAGATGGTTGAGTATGAGATACTTCAACCACAGCTTATTGTTGGGTATGCGATACCACAACAGGTGGCCCTAGTGCAAGTGGGGGATTGTTAGTTATATGTATGACCTAGAGCCCATTACTGTACATACGATGTATATTGTAGTGGATGCTTGGACATATATAGAGAAGACTTTCTTGCTCGACATGATAGTACTCTATCTGGTAGCTCTTTATCTTATCATATACTCTGATTGTCTCTATGTTACATGTTGATAAAGCCCTTAGGATATGTACTGGACTACTGGGACTATGATGAGATCATACTAGTGGGGCCACGGTAGTCGACGAGTACATCCTATAACTGTTCCTAGTCGAGGGTGTATCGAGACAGGGCATCGATACACCAGAGTAGACTAGCGTATACGCATCTTGACCCATATGATGGGCGATGGATGATCCCATATCCATCGATGTTTGAAATAAAAGATGGTATACAGGTGCTCAGTAGAGACTGGGTACACTGGACGGACTCCCCGAGAACTCCCAGATGGTATTATACCTCACGTCAGATGGTAGTTCTCTTGTGACATTGGTACAGGTTAGTCTGTAGACCAGAGATCGTCATAGAGTCTTATGTGATTCCCACTGTGCTTTGATTTCCATCATACCACGTCCAAGAGGGTGTGCAAAAAGGTGGCTTTTGGGTACAGTCCCGAATCACATGGAGGCAATGAGCGATAGGAGGGGATTCGTCTCTCCCGGTATAGGGAGTTGATGTTGTGCTGTGTTCGATTGGTTAAAACTTGAAATCCCTGGCCAGGGTTGTTGAGATTTACTGGTAAGTGTTATCAATAGTTTCTCGAACTTTTATAGACCTCATATCGACATGACTTATCAAGCTACTGGGCTCTGAGTTTAACCACCCCTAAGAGAGATATGCGACATATCGGACGAAGAGACCGGACTGTACGGGAGTGTTACTGATTGGATTCGCAGGAGAATGTACTGGCTTGGTTGTTGATCTTCTGATCACTCAATACCTGGGTGGCTATTACGTTTAGCTGACCGCTTGCAGCTTGTGGGTGTTTGATACGATCATCACCTACTGCCGGCGTATTGACGATTCTTTAGAGACCTACACAGAGGTTTCTTGGCTCAGGCAAAACGGAGTAGGAGTACATATATGATATGTGCGGGACCGAGAACAATACGTGTATGTGATACCGTATTAGATTCTCACGATATGAGATATCGGCCGGGTAAATGAGATATAGCCGGGTCATCGGATCAAGTGTTTATTCGATGAACTGATACACTTTATATTAGTCGGTTATTTATGAAATAGCCGGATTATCGGATCAGATGTTGATTCGATAATTTAATGTATAATTATATATTTGATATATTAAATTACATTAATTACATTAATTGATATAAGCTCACAAAAAGATTCTTTTTCTCACTCGGGTAATACATTGATATATAAGGGATATATGTTAATTGTGTTATTTTATTTTGTTACAATAAATATTGTATATGTGATATGTAATATTGTAAAAAGATATGATTACTACTGCAACATGTTTAGTGGAAATTAAACAAGGTTAGGGTTTGATTTGGGTTAGTTCTTTCTTGAACCTTCTAGAAGGTTTCCTTTTGTTTCTTATGGGTGTTTGATATGATCATCACCTACTGCCGGCGTATTGACGATTCTTTAGAGACCTACACAGAGGTTTCTTGGCTCAGGAAAAACGGGGTAGGAGCACATATATGATATGTGCGGGACCGAGAACAATACGTGTATGTGATACTGTATTAGATTCTCACGATATGAGATATCGGCCGGGTATATGAGATATAGCCGGGTCATCGGATCAAGTGTTTATTCGATGAACTGATACACATTATATTAGTCGGTTATTTGTGAAATAGCCGGATTATCGGATCAGGTATTGATTCGATAATTTAATGTATAATTTTATATTTGATATATTAAATTACATTAACCGATATAAGCTCACTAAAAGATTCTTTTTCTCACTCGGGTAATACATTGATATATATGTGATATATGTTAATTGAATTATTTTATTTTGTTACAATAAATATTGTATATGTGATATATAATATTGTAACCTGATATGATTTCTAATGCAACATATTTAGTGGAGATTAAACAAGCTTAGGTTTTGATTTGGGTTAGTTCTTTCTTGAACCTTCTAGAAGGTTTCCTTTTGCTTCTTGCAAAGATATTATGATGGATATTTTGTGAGATATTTTTCTTAACCAAACCACACCCTTAACCCTAGTTAACTCTCTACATGGGTTAGCCTTCTCATATTGAACCATGGTTGCATTTGTAATCATTATTACATTTTTTTTATTTATCACAAAAGGATTATTATTCATTCTTCTTCTTCTTCCTCCTTGAAAAGTTTTCTAGCTTTGGGTTTTGTGATGGATTTGAGTGAGATTAAGAAAACAAATGAGAGCTAAAAACCTACTTCATCATCCTAATATATCCTATCCATTTAGATTAGGATGTTCACTTCATTAGTGAGTGAGAGCTAGTGTTAAAGAAACTTCAAGGTAGATCATCTTTGTTATCGAAGATCGGAAGCAAGTTTGCATCATTCTCTTCGTGGAGCCTCTCTAGAGTTCGGGAACTTGATGATCGCAGTGAAGGGACCTCAACACGGAGCTTTAGAAGTGAAGGACCGGACTACAAAGGTTGTAATCCCAAACTCTTAGTGTTAAAGTGTTCAACATGCTTTGTTTCGCCTAATCTCTAGTTTAAAGATCTTGGTTAGGATTGTTCGGCATGGCTAAAATTTAAATCGGGCATGGTTGATGCCTTGTAGAACCTTGTTAGAGTGCCTAATAACCGTACATATACACACATGTCTCATGTATCATCTAGAATGACACAAAAGAGTGCACATTGTTATATATCACACAAATACTAAATGCACAAGTGAGAAAAAGAATTCTTAAGTGAACTAATATTAGTTAATATAAATTAATATATCAAATATATAATTATACATTAAATTATTAAATCAACTCTTGATTAAATAATCCGGCTATATCACATACAACCGACTAATATCAAATCTATCAACTTATCGAATCAACACTTGATTCAACAGCCCAGCTATATCACATAAAACCGACCGATATCACATATCGCGAGAATAGAATACAGTATCACATACACATATTAATCTCGGTCCCGCACATATCACATATGCGCTCCTACTTCGTTTTGCCTGATCCATGAAACTTCTGTGTAGCACTCTAAAGACTCTTCAATACGCCGGCAGTAGGTGGTGATTATATCAGTCACCGACAAGCCGAAAATGGTCCGCTAAACGTAAAGGCCACCGGGGCATTGAGCGATCAGAAGATCAACAAGCACGCCTGTTCAGACTCTTGCGAATCCAATCAGTAACACTACCGTACAGTCCGGTATCTTCAATCTTGTCACGACCCGAGAATTCGACTCATGACCGGCACTTAACCACGCAACGTCTACAGGCGTAACGCGGCTAAGTAAGCCGATCCCAGAAATCAAAACCGATAAAATAGAGTGATTTTAAAACATTTTGTAAAAACATTCGTACATGTCCGAAAAACTTCCATTTATTTAGTAGAAAATCCTTTTAAGTTCAAGAGTTATAACTTTTGTAATTTTGGTAACATTTCCTTTTTAAAACAATTGTCCTGCCAGTCGGATAGAAACAAGGTGTAGCAGAAATAACAAGTGAAATGAATGAAGCATCACAATGAGATATACGACGCCGTAGCGAAGAATACACAGTAAAGCAAGGACAATATCATAAAAGGTGAGACTGCATAAAGTAACATCAGCTCACATGCGAGCTCGACACCAGAATATAAAATCATACATATCGTCCTCACAACTGTCTCTAAGTCAATACAGAAGGTAGATGGAGAGTACTAGATACATCAATATATACAACTGAAAGATAACAGATACCGTACAAAACCCACCTATCAGCAAAAGACTATCTCTGCTCAAAAGGGGTATCTGTGCCAAAAGATGAGGTAACAGCCAGCCGTGACTACTCCCAAGGGCAACCTGCAAATACTGTGGCACAATGGGGGTGAGTTGCCAACTCGTGAATAGAGATAACATATAAAGGTAATCGCAAGCATGCACGTACAGCGCTACTCTAACCAATGCCAGCAGATGATATCAATGCGGGTAAGCAGTATGCATAATAATAATGCAAGTCCTCTATCAGGTGATATAACTACAGGATGAGGTGTGATAATAAATGCTGAGCATGGGAATATAGTATCTACATGAAGTATCGAGGTGGACTACATATGTATGTATGCACCACAAATCCCAACCTCCCCAAATGCCGGTACTCCATCGGCCCTCATATCCTGTATATCCCTGAAAATCCCGAGTGCCCTGTTAGGTCCACGTTACCTCTCCCGGTACTTACGGGGTTGCGGAAACGGTAAATCAAAATTTTTCTAAACTTTGTAACTTGGACCGTAAAAGCCGGATCTTTGCTAAACTAAACTAGCATTCTAGCTAAAGAGAGTTAGCTACTATGGAAGATGGTTATACCTAAACTTGAACTCCTTCTTCTTCAAACCTTGTAGAGGTTGATGGTTCTCTTTTCGTCGCCTTCTCCCGTCGAAGATGGATCCACCTCGAAGGTTCGACTTTGGGCTCTTCCTCGATCTTTGAATGAACTAGGGTTTCCGGCTTGCTAAACCTTCATCCTAGAATGAGTAGAGAGTGATTAGGGTTTGCTTTTCCTTTTAAAGAGAATGATTCTCAACACATGAGAAGGTTTCTCTTTGCTAGAGGAAGAAGAAGATGAAATGAGGAGAGAGAGAGGTTATGATAGAATGAGCAATCTCTTTTCTTTCTTGCAACCATAATGCAAAAGAAAAATATTATCTAAATGATAATAATTGAAAATGAGAATAGTTGATGGTAGTATTTGGAATGACCACAACCATGCTTTATTTAATAAAAAGTAAGCATGAAACAAGGAAGACTTTCAAGGCATGAAAGTGGTCAATGGTCAACAAGTCAACCAAGGTCAACAAGTCAACAAAAAAATCAACCATAACATAATTCTCATTTAATTACTATTATTAATAGATAATATATAAATCCATTAGGGTTTGGAAAATGATAACTGTCAACTGTGCATACGCACCCGATCCGAAACCCTAATGAAAAACCCCATTCTCCGCCTCAAGCAACTGTGCATACACACCTGCATTCTCGTTCCGAGGAACAAGAATACCAAGATATAAAAGCAACCCCCAAAACATATACCAGTATCTGGCTCAAACCAGAGCCTGCCAGTATAATGCGTCCGGACTCCAAACGTGCACAAGTGCACGGATGAGAACGAACCCTGTCGCAAAACCATGCGACCTCTACTCTGTTTTGCCCAGAGGCGAGTACCCTCTGTGTGGGACTCTAAAGACTCGACACTACGCTGGCAGTGGGTTTAACCACAGACCGCAAGCGGCACTAGCTGTGCATAACGGTCCCCAGGTAGATGCCGACAAGAAGGCTGACGAGGTGAAACCCCATCTGAACTCCTACTGAGTCTGAATGTGACATTCTCCGTACAGTCCGGTCTGTTCGTCTGATACATCGCATGGCGGGCCTAGGGGGGGCGGTAAACGTCAGTCCCCTAATAGCGGTACAAGTCGTGTCGGAGTGAAGCCCAATACACCCTGAGATAACACTGGAACCTACCAGTACATCTCGCTTGCCCTGGCCAGGGACTACTTGTGTAATGGCTCTCCTAGACACAGCGCGATGTCAACCCCCAATACCGGGAGAGACGAATCCTGTCTAACCGTCACTGCCTCCAAGTGCTTCGGGACTGCTCCCAACTACTACCTGTTTGCACGACTCAGTAGAGCCGTGGTAGGGTAGTAATCAAAGAACAGTGGGAACACACTCGAGGCGAAGTGACAGTGTCAAGTCAGCGGACTAAGCTGTACTCATGTCACCTGGGAACTGATAACTGACGATAGGTATAATACCAACCATCAGTTCCCGACGAGTCCTGTCCAGTGTACTCGTAACCCAACGAGCACCCACATACTATCTCAAGTACGACGTACTGACGGCTGTGGGACAGACCGTCTCCCGTGCTGGGATGAGAAGCGCATACGCTAGTCTACTCCGGAGTATCGATGCCCTATCTCGGTACTCCCACGACTAGGGACGTGTATAAGGATGTGCTTGTAGATTACCCAGCCCCCACGAGTGTGATCGCCATCACAACGCCGGTAATCAAGCAAAGATCCTAAGGGCTCTACTAATGCGTATAGGTGATATAATAAACACACATGTACACATTAAAGCAGAGGCAAACCAAGTAGCATACTACTATATTGAGCAAGATTGTCTGTACAACTGTGAATATCCCAAGCTTCCATCAAGTAATATACATACTAGTATGATACAGTAATGGCCTCTAGGGCATATACACTAACAATCTCCCACTTGCACTAAGGCCAGGTACTGGCGTATCGAAGACCTATCATCTCGATCAGCCGCTCGAACTGAGTCTGGGGTAAAGCCTTCGTGAATGGGTCCGCAGTGTTGTCCTTTGTGTCCACTCTCCGCACCTCGATCTCCTGTCGATCAATGATCTCCCTGATCAGGTGATACCGCCTTAAGATGTGCCTGGATTTCTGATGGGACCTTGGTTCCTTCGCTAAAGCTATAGCCCCATTGTTATCGCAATACAAAGGTATTGGGTCAACAATGGACGGAACCACCTGAAGTTCACTAATGAACTTCTTAATCCAGACCGCCTCTTTTGCGGCATCGCTTGCAGCAATGTATTCAGCCTCCATCGTCGAGTCTGCGACGGTATCCTGCTTGGAACTCCTCCAACATACCGCCCCTCCGTTGAGGGTAAACACAAAACCCGAGACAGACTTGCTGTCATCTTTGTCACTCTGGAAGCTTGAATCGGTAAAGGACTCGACCCTGAGGTCTCCATTACCGTAAACCAGGAACATCTCCTTAGTCCTCCTCAGGTACTTGAGAATGTTCTTCACTGCTGTCCAGTGGTCCTCCCCTGGGTCTGACTGATACCGGCTTACCGCGCTCAACGCGTAAGCTACATCTGGTCTTGTACATAGCATCGCATACATTATAGATCCTACCGCCGAAGCGTAGGGTATAGTGCTCATGCGAACCCTCTCCTCGTCAGTCTTAGGAGACATCTTCTTGGAGAGGGTAATTCCGTGCAATGCGGGTATGTTACCGCGCTTGGAATCCTCCATACTAAATCTCTTTAGTACGGTCTCTATGTACCTGGACTGCGAAAGTCCCAATAGTCTCTTGGATCTATCTCTATAGATCTTGATCCCCAGAATGTACGAGGCATCACCCAGGTCCTTCATGGAGAACCTTTGTGACAAAAACAGCTTGACCGATTGTAGCATAGGAACATCATTTCCTATCAAAAGAATGTCGTCCACGTACAAGACTAGGAACACGACAGTTCGTCCTACAATCTTCTTATACATACAGGGTTCATCTTCGTTCTTGATGAAATCAAATTCCTTGATTGCCTCATCAAAACAGATGTTCCAGCTCCGCGATGCCTGCTTTAATCCATAAATGGATTTAAGCAACTTGCACACCTTTCCGCTGCTCCCACTGTCTACGAAACCTTCTGGTTGATCCATGTAAACGCACTCTTCCAAACAACCGTTTAGGAAAGCCGTCTTAACATCCATCTGCCAGATTTCATAGTCATGGAAGGCAGCAATGGCAAGTAAGATCCGAATGGATTTGAGCATAGCCACCGGAGAAAAAGTCTCATCATAGTCCAAACCAGGTCTTTGACGAAAACCTTTTGCAACGAGTCTAGCTTTATAGGTTTCCACCTGCCCATCTACACCAAGTTTCCTTTTGTAGATCCATTTGCATCCAACGGGTTTTACCCCAGGTGGAGCAATATCCATGGTCCACACTTTATTGGCGTACATGGACTCCATTTCAGATTGCATTGCTTCCTGCCACTTATCAGAGTCCCTACTGATAATGGCCTGCCTGAAACTGGTAGGGTCATCTTCTTCCAAGATGCAATCCTCTCTATCCCCGTCAATGAGAAAACCGTAGTATCTCTCGGGCGGATGAGAAATCCTACCAGATCTGCGGAGTGGCTGAGGTTCTTCTGGGGTTATTGAATTCTGAGGTTCTGTCAAATTTTCAGTTTCATTTTGTGGTCGCTGAATTTCTTCCAGTTCTACCGAACTCCCACTTGTTTCTTTTGCAAGAAATTGCCACTCTAAAAAGGTGGCGTGGCGAGATACAAACACCTTCTGTTCCTCGGTGTGGTAGAACAGATATCCTGCGGAGTTCTTAGGATATCCCACAAATTTACATAGAACTGAACGTGCCTTAAGTTTGTCCGGATTTTGTACTTTTACATAGGCCGGACAACCCCATATCTTAATGCCTTTAAGATATGGCTTCTTACCATTCCATATCTCGAACGGTGTCTTAGGCACAGATTTAGACGGAACATCGTTCAATAGGTACGCCGCTGTCTGAAGCGCATGTCCCCAAAATGAAAGAGGCAACTCAGCACTACTCATCATGGAGCGAACCATATCCAATAGGGTACGATTCCTCCGCTCCGAAACACCGTTGTGCTGTGGTGTATAAGGAGGAGTAAGCTGAGAGAGAATACCATTCTCTTTTAAGTAATCTAGGAATTCCGTGCTTAAGTACTCCCCTCCCCTGTCAGACCGGAGGATCTTGATACTTTTGCCAATCTGGTTCTCTACTTCCTTTCTGAATTCCTTGAATTTCTCAAAAGCTTCAGATTTGTGTTTCATCAGATACACATATCCGAACCTAGAGAGATCGTCAGTGAATGTGATGAAGTACGAGAACCCACCCCTTGCATGTATAGACATCGGACCACACACATCACTGTGTATGAGTCCCAAGAGCTCTCTTGCTCTTTCTCCATGTCCGGTGAACGGAGATTTGGTCATCTTCCCTTTGAGACAAGACTGACAAGTTTCATAAGATGAAAACTCGAACGCATTCAAGAGTCCATCTCTATGCAACTTACTCAGTCTTTTCTTTCCGATATGACCGAGTCTACAATGCCACAAGTAGGATTCATTCGTATCTGAATTCTTCCTCTTGCGTGTGTTTTGTATATTGAGAACTGTATTCTGATTTAGAACGTAGATACCATTAAACAGTGTACCCTCTGCAACCAGTACCTTATCAAGGTAAATGTTCATGATATTCTTTTCAAGAACAAACTTATATCTATCTTTATCGAGTAAAGAAACTGATATGATGTTGCAAACCATAGAGGGTACATAGTAACAATCGTTCAAAATCATAGTCTTGCCATTTGGCAATACTAGGTGATATTCACCGACGGCTGCCGCATAAACTTGTGCTCCGTTCGCTACTCTGAGCGACATATCACCCGGTGCAACTTTCCTACTTTTTCTCAGTCCCTGCAATAAATTACAGATATGAGATCCTGATCCGGTATCAAGTACCCAGGAGGTAGGGCTGACCGTAAAACAGTTCTCAATTACAAGAACACCTGAAGTAGATGCAAAACCATGCTTCTTCTTCAACTGGGTATCCTGGAAATCCATACTTTCCTCTTTCCCATTCTTATACTCATGATTGTTGTCACAAGTTAGAGCTGAACCAACTTTCCCCAGTCCCGAATAAGAATTCGGTTCGGTCAAGCGATACATTTTATTATCTTGATTAGGGCGTGAAAAGGTTGCTGCCTGGAGAGAGAGAAAAGAAACACTCAGCGTATGCTCGTGCAAGATTAGATTGGTTTATTAATTTATCTAACCAGGGTGTCTCCCACTGTTTCCTCAAATCCTTCTTAAAACCTTTTTAAAAGAAGAACTAGCCGGGTTTTAATTCACGTTACAATACTTGCTTAACGTTTCAGCCAGGCTAGTGTCGGTACTTCGAGGGAGGTTTTCCAACGCTTTCGCGAAGTTCCTTAATTAAAGAACCTCTTTTCCCTGTGGGCGTAACCCCGCTAACACCTTTCTAGACACCTACTAGGTTTATAGCATTGATCGTTAAGTGAAATAATCTCCCGAGAGTAAACCAACTCATCAGTGGGATCGGGATCCAACTGTCATTGTGTGATAACCTAGATGGAATCCACTCTAGTCACCACACTCCAGAAGGTATGCTAAACCTGCAAGTTTCAGTTCTTTTGAAACTCCCGATGTGGTTTTTGCCCCTAGGATCCAAATGACCTTGACTGAGCCAAAATGTCAAAAGATCCTAGTCAAGTTCAACCCGTCATTATCTTGACTGCATTAGACCCACCCGTACGAGTCCTTGACTAAGCCAAAATGACCGCACGACTGTCCTAACCAATCACTTTGTATCCTACGGAAAAATATTACATAGCTACCGTTCACTACGCCTCGGCTGAGCACGAAATACGTAGCACGAATACTAAGCAATATTAATCCGAAACGACGGAGGGCTACGACTGGGTTTTTGGCGAAAAACCCGTTAACGTAATGAACTTGATTTCGTTGAAGGAACATGATACACCTTTTTGAAAATATAGTGGCGAAAAACTTTTTGCTAAAGAGGTCACTCCCTGTGAAGGGATCTCGGCTCTTTCCTCGTCGAATGAGGTGCAGGATATTACAAAATGAATACCTCGATGCAAAGCAAGAATAATCGACTATTGTGAAGTTATTACCCTGACGCAAATTTTTTGTCCAAGGGGTCACTCCCGGTGAAGGGATCTCGGCCCTTGCCTCGTCGACTGAGGTGCTGGGTATTCATAACCGAATACCGCGATGCAAAACAAAAATGAACGTCCTTGCAATAACAGCTTTTTGAAAAAATTTTGTTCCAACAACGTCTTTTAGGTTTATTTTCTTGCATTAGTTCTTTTAATGCGTGATATTCTTGCATTAGTTCTTTTAATGCGTCCCATCATTTAATCCTACCATTGCAGAAAACAACCAAAATATGACGTACGCTTATGCCATTCGCATTCGCCACGGGGTCCCGTCATCACTCGTTAGGTTACTTAACTAACGACAGAGCGGGGGCTGGGCTAGCGCGGCTGTAAAACATAAGCAACGCCTAAATAGTAAAGCATTGATAGACATTACAGATCACAGATGAATACATTGGATATACTAGCAATCCGCAATCCTTTCGAGCCTGGAACGAAAAAGCGGATAACACGGTCGCGGTGAATAGCCAAAACCCCACCCAAGACCCCTACGGGTGCAGCAAACCACCCGCCAAGTACCCGAAGCGAAGCAACCTCCCTCAATGCCATGAGTAGGCCACTCGGCACTTCGAGCTACCCGGTAGTTTGTGCACCCCTCCATGGGTCTATCCTAGGAGCAAAAACAGTAAAAAGAATTATACAATGACGGCTACAACCCCGACCCGGTTGTGCGGCCAAACAAAAAATATTATTACATCAATTTACATTTACAATGAATGAAAGAAAAACAAAAGCTCATCTCACATCCAACCCGGCTATTCACCCGCGACAGTCCAACAGATTCATATACACATTCCAATATCAAACACAGATCATGTATAACCCCGACTAATCGTCCTATAGCGATTAGCCGACGTTCAATACATGCAAACATCACAGATATAACCAACATAGCCAAAGTGTAGCGAAGTTCGAAAAAAAAAATACGGAATTATAGGACCCCAAAAGTGAATTTCAGTTCTGGAAAATCTGGGCACATATAATATATTTGAAAAATCCCAAAACCAACACAGACACACACTGCACGAAAAACGATGCACAGAGGACTACAGAACGCGGCGCTTCCGCGGCGGATACAGGGGTCACGCGGCGGATGGGCGGCGGCTTGGAGGAATTACTGCATCGTTTTTCTTGGGTGTTCATAAAAAACCCTGAGACGATTTTACAAGTATAAAGTTTTTCATTTTGAGCCAAAAAAATTTCAACAGAAACTCAGGTTTTTAGTTTTCCGGTTTTGCGATTTTTCGTTTCCGAACTTCGTTACACCTTACTACCAAGCTAGTTTAAGTTTAGTTAGGCTCTGATACCACTGTTAGGTCCACGTTACCTCTCCCGGTACTTACGGGGTTGCGGAAACGGTAAATCAAAATTTTTCTAAACTTTGTAACTTGGACCGTAAAAGCCGGATCTTTGCTAAACTAAACTAGCATTCTAGCTAAAGAGAGTTAGCTACTATGGAAGATGGTTATACCTAAACTTGAACTCCTTCTTCTTCAAACCTTGTAGAGGTTGATGGTTCTCTTTTCGTCGCCTTCTCCCGTCGAAGATGGATCCACCTCGAAGGTTCGACTTTGGGCTCTTCCTCGATCTTTGAGTGAACTAGGGTTTCCGGCTTGCTAAACCTTCATCCTAGAATGAGTAGAGAGTGATTAGGGTTTGCTTTTCCTTTTAAAGAGAATGATTCTCAACACATGAGAAGGTTTCTCTTTGCTAGAGGAAGAAGAAGATGAAATGAGGAGAGAGAGAGGTTATGATAGAATGAGCAATCTCTTTTCTTTCTTGCAACCATAATGCAAAAGAAAAATATTATCTAAATGATAATAATTGAAAATGAGAATAGTTGATGGTAGTATTTGGAATGACCACAACCATGCTTTATTTAATAAAAAGTAAGCATGAAACAAGGAAGACTTTCAAGGCATGAAAGTGGTCAATGGTCAACAAGTCAACCAAGGTCAACAAGTAAACAAAAAAATCAACCATAACATAATTCTCATTTAATTACTATTATTAATAGATAATATATAAATCCATTAGGGTTTGGAAAATGATAACTGTCAACTGTGCATACGCACCCGATCCGAAACCCTAATGAAAAACCCCATTCTCCGCCTCAAGCAACTGTGCATACACACCTGCATTCTCGTTCCGAGGAACAAGAATACCAAGATATAAAAGCAACCCCCAAAACATATACCAGTATCTGGCTCAAACCAGAGCCTGCCAGTATAATGCGTCCGGACTCCAAACGTGCACAAGTGCACGGATGAGAACGAACCCTGTCGCAAAACCATGCGACCTCTACTCTGTTTTGCCCAGAGGCGAATACCCTCTGTGTGGGACTCTAAAGACTCGACACTACGCTGGCAGTGGGTTTAACCACAGACCGCAAGCGGCACTAGCTGTGCATAACGGTCCCCAGGTAGATGCCGACAAGAAGGCTGACGAGGTGAAACCCCATCTGAACTCCTACTGAGTCTGAATGTGACATTCTCCGTACAGTCCGGTCTGTTCGTCTGATACATCGCATGGCGGGCCTAGGGGGGGCGGTAAACGTCAGTCCCCTAATAGCGGTACAAGTCGTGTCGGAGTGAAGCCCAATACACCCTGAGATAACACTGGAACCTACCAGTACATCTCGCTTGCCCTGGCCAGGGACTACTTGTGTAATGGCTCTCCTAGACACAGCGCGATGTCAACCCCCAATACCGGGAGAGACGAATCCTGTCTAACCGTCACTGCCTCCAAGTGCTTCGGGACTGCTCCCAACTACTACCTGTTTGCACGACTCAGTAGAGCCGTGGTAGGGTAGTAATCAAAGAACAGTGGGAACACACTCGAGGCGAAGTGACAGTGTCAAGTCAGCGGACTAAGCTGTACTCATGTCACCTGGGAACTGATAACTGACGATAGGTATAATACCAACCATCAGTTCCCGACGAGTCCTGTCCAGTGTACTCGTAACCCAACGAGCACCCACATACTATCTCAAGTACGACGTACTGACGGCTGTGGGACAGACCGTCTCCCGTGCTGGGATGAGAAGCGCATACGCTAGTCTACTCCGGAGTATCGATGCCCTATCTCGGTACTCCCACGACTAGGGACGTGTATAAGGATGTGCTTGTAGATTACCCAGCCCCCACGAGTGTGATCGCCATCACAACGCTGGTAATCAAGCAAAGATCCTAAGGGCTCTACTAATGCGTATAGGTGATATAATAAACACACATGTACACATTAAAGCAGAGGCAAACCAAGTAGCATACTACTATATTGAGCAAGATTGTCTGTACAACTGTGAATATCCCAAGCTTCCATCAAGTAATATGCATACTAGTATGATACAGTAATGGCCTCTAGGGCATATACACTAACATGCCCAACATCGGCACCCAAATATCATAAATACTCGTGTCTAACATCGACACGTAAAACATCCTGTATCGGGCATCCGTCATTCCGGGTCGGCCCTCTCTCAAAGTATATATCGGGAATCCGTCAGTCCGGGTCATCCCTCTCACAATACATCGGGCATCCGTCATTCCGGGTCGGCCCTATATCAATCCATCGGGCATCCGTCAGTCCGGGTCAGCCCTATATCAATCCATCGGGCATCCGTCAGTCCGGGTCAGCCCTATATCAATCCATCGGGCATCCGTCAGTCCGGGTCAGCCCTATATCAATCCATCGGGCATCCGTCAGTCCGGGTCAGCCCTCTCTCAGTACCTGCCTCTAGCACCGAGAAAACACGGGCGGCTCCCCCAAATATCATATCAAGGGAACCGGGTTTTTTAAATGATTACTTATTTGAAAAGGCCACGGTTCCCAAATCCAGAAATCACATGAAATCTCAACCAATAATACAAGTAATTGTGATGTGATGTGTGCATCAAATATGTATATCTTGCCATGTCACAGAAAAATGAGCTACAATGCAACGATCCAATGTGATATAGGTATCAAGTATGAAATTTCAAGTCATGTCATATATAGATGAGCTACAACAATACATAACAGTATGATCATGGCAGTTCTATCAGTTCTAAGCAATGTTTATATATATAGCAGGGAATGCAATATGTGATGACAATCCATGGTATGGTGTATGCAATATATAACAATAAGGTCCTATCAGCCCTGACGCATAACGCCATGCGGGCGATATCCCCGTAGATGTGAAATCTACTCACCGAGTCTCGCGCTAAGTGTAGCCGACGACTTGCTTGCCCCTCTTCACAGCGTCCGTCTCACTGGCCTGCGAACCTAGAATCACATACACATATCACACATAAGCTCAATTTCACCAAAAATGTGACATTACGGTCAAACTAGAAACTCGTGTCGCAAACTAATCGCGCGTGTGCGCGATACGCTAAAACGTGTAGTCACGCGCCACGAAACTACCCCGACGCGCCGCGATACGCAGAAACCCAAACCTACTCACGTATCACGCGTGTCGCGAAGGTTTAGAAAACGGCAAAATAGGTAATTGGTCCCAGATTTTGCTACAGAACTAATCTTACAAAAATATATATACCAAAACACTACACACACAGGCAAACACCCACAGGACCAAACCACACCCAAATCCCTACCTATCTGGCCGCAATTTGCGGCCAGAAAGAAGATTTTGGCGGCCAAAGTGAAGAGTTTGGGGGTCGGGTTAAAACCATGGTATCAGCACCTCTCCACCACACTGCAGTATCCTCAATTTCATTCTGAACTCACCGGGTCAATAGCAGTTCCAGAAAACTCACTTTGCACAAATAAGATATTTTGCATCGAATATGAAAACTGGTGGTATTTTAGTGTAATCGGGGTTGGACTAGGTTACAATGGTCTCAACAGACCTCAAGCATCCTACTGAAACCAAATTATATCCCATAAGCACAAAGTTCCCACTAAACGTTCCATATCGCACTAAAACGCACCAATATCCATTAACCGATGCAAATCTACACTAACCAAGCTAACTAGGGACTAAGTTAGGAAATATACCTCATACTTAACCCTAGGAAGCTGGAGGAAGGTGGAGAAGTGAAGAGAAGAGGCTGCACTAGGAGCTGGGGCTGCTACTGCTCACTGCTGCTGCTGCCAAAGCTTGCTGCTGTTGCTGCTGAGTGCTTGCTGCTGCTATTGCTTCTTCTCCTGCTGCTGCTGTTGCTTCTTCTCCTGCTGCTGCTGCTGGGGTGTGAAGAGGTAAGTGTGTGTGTGTGTGTGAGTGTTTGAGAGAATACCAAGAAAAGAAATGAGAGGAAATAATTAGCTTCCAATTGTCAACCCTCTCTCTCTCTCATCATTAATGGCAAGCATGGGCTAAGCCATGATGCCCACTCCCTCTCTCCCTCAAGTCAACACCCTCCTCAAATTCAAATTAAAGTAATTTTAACTATCTAAGTAAACCCACTTAAAACCCAAAAGACTTTTAACCCTAAAGATTAACCCACCATGGTTAATAAAATTATGGTATTTACATCATTTAAAAACCCTAGTTTACATGCACATGTGTGTGCAAGCTTAGGAAAATTTTGGAAAAAATATTTATTAGATTAGGAAAAATATTTAAAACACAATTTGGTAAACTTTTTATTAAAAAACATTATTTAAGTATAATTATTCACTAACCTTATCCTAAGGTGTTACAATCTCTCCCCCTTAAAGAAATTCGTCCCCGAATTTCAAAAATCTAACTAAGGTTACCTTCAAAAAGATGGGGTTACGTCTTCATCATCTCGCTTTCGGTCTCCCAAGTGACCTCCTCACGGTTCTGACCACGCCAAAGTACCTTAACTGATGGAATGTCCTTCGATCTCAATTTCTTCACTTGTCGATCCAAGATCATCACCGGCTGCTCTGCATAGGAAAGGTCGCGCTCAAGCTGGATCGTCGGATGCTGAATCGCATGCAAAGGATCATGAAGATATCTGCGGAGCATCGAGACATGGAATACGGGGTGCACATCTGGAAAGCTGGGCGGAAGGGCTAAACGGTAGGCTACTGCGCCAACACGCTCGAGGATCTCGAAGGGGCCCACATACCTGGGACTGAGCTTCCCCTTCTTCCCAAACCTCATCACACCTTTCATTGGGGAGACCCTCAAGAAAACATGATCACCAACAGAAAACTCAAGTCTGCGTCATCGACGGTCTGCATAAGCCCTCTGCCTACTCTGCGCTGCTCTCATCCTATCGCGAATCAACTGGATCTTCGCTGTCGTCTCCTCAACGATCTGTGGCCCTAAAATACTGCCCTCTCTGAGCTCTGTCCAACAAGTGGGTGACCTGCATCTCCTTCCATAAAGAGCCTCAAACGGTGCCATCTGAATAGTCTCCTGGTAGCTGTTATTGTAGGAGAACTCTACCAAGGGCAAATGATGATCCCAGCTACCTCCGAAATCTAGTACACAAGCTCTGAGCATGTCCTCGAGAGTCTGAATGGTCCGCTCTGACTGTCCGTCGGTCTGCGGATGAAATGCCGTGCTGAAACTCAAGCGAGTGCCCAAAGCCTCCTGAAGCCTCTGCCAAAGTCTACTAGTAAACTGGGTGCCTCTGTCGGACACAATGCACGTCGGGACACCGTGTAGTCGCACTATCTCGTCAATGTAGATCTGGGCATACTGAGTAAATCCGAAAGTCGTCTTTACCGGTAGGAAGTGAGCCGCTTTCGTCATACGATCCACGATCACCCAGATGGAGTCATACCCCCTACTAGTCCTGGGTAGACCCACCACGAAATCCATCGAAATCTGTTCCCATTTCCACTCCGGAATGGGTAACGGTTGTAGCTCTCCCGCGGGCCTCTGGTGCTCGGCCTTGACTTGCTGACAAGTCAGGCATCTCGATACAAAATCCGCAATGTCCCTCTTCATTCCGTCCCACCAGTAAACATCTCGCATATCATGATACATCTTGGTGGAACCGGGATGGACGCTATATACCGATCGATGTGCCTCCTCAAGAATCTCGCGTCTCAGCCCTTCAGCATCTGGTACGCACAGTCTGACTCCAAACCGTAGTACTCCCTGATCATCGATCACGAACTCGGAAAATCTGCCCTGTCCCATCTGTGCCATGATCTCTGAACATCGGTCATCACTGAGCTGTGCCTCACGAATACGATCGATCAACTGTGGGCGTGCACAGACATGTGCTATCTGTCCTCCAATCGGCGTGAACTCGAACTGTACTCGACTGTCGCATAATATCTGCCAATCTGCCGATGACTGCTCCTGTACTGCGCTCAAACAAGATAAACTACTCCCGGGCCTCCGGCTCAAAGTATCCGCCACCACATTTGCCTTGCCCGGGTGATATAAGATCTTGCAGTCATAATCCTTCACTAACTCCATCCATCGACGCTGTCGAAGGTTCAGATCCCGCTGCTGGAATATGTATTTCAGACTCTTGTGATCCGTAAATATCTGGCACGACTCGCCGTATAGGTAATGTCGCCAGATCTTAAGTGCGAAGACCACTGCTGCCATCTCCAAATCATGAGTGGGGTAGTTCTGCTCGTGCTTCTTCAATTGTCGCGAGGCATACGCGATCACCCTATCATGCTGCATCAGAACGCATCCCAATCCCACTCGAGAAGCATCACAAAAGACCACAAATCCGCCCGATCCGGAAGGTAAGGATAACACCGGTGCCGTCGTCAGCCGTGTCCGTAACTGCTGAAAACTGTGCTCGCACTCCTCCGTCCAATTGAAGGGAACTCCCTTCCGGGTCAACCCGGTCAACGGTGTAGCAATACGTGAGAAGTCCTGCACAAAACGCCTGTAGTAACCGGCCAATCCCAAAAAGCTGCGAATCTCCGTCACCGATGTGGGTCTGGGCCAACCCTGAACGGCCTCGATCTTCCTCGTGTCTACACATATACCGTCTCGTGAAATCACGTGACCCAAGAAGTCTACGCTGTCCAGCCAAAAAGCACACTTGGAGAATTTCGCATAAAGCTGGTGCTCCCTCAATGTCTGCAATGTAATCCGCAGGTGCTGCTCGTGCTCCTCACTACTCCGGGAATACACCAAAATATCGTCAATAAAGACTATAATGAACAGATCCAAATAAGGCCAGAAAATACGGTTCATCAAGTCCATGAAGGCTGCTGGCGCATTGGTGAGTCCGAACGACATCACCAAGAACTCGTAATGGCCGTAGCGCGTACGGAAAGCTGTCCGGGGAATGTCCTCCTGTCGAACCCGCAGCTGATGATAGCCCGATCGCAAATCGATCCTCGAAAAATACCCTGCCCCCTGAAGCTGGTCGAACAAATCGTCGATACGCGGCAAAGGATACCTGTTCCGCACTGTCACCCGGTTCAGCTGGCGGTAGTCGATACAAAGACGCAAACTGCCATCCTTCTTCTTGACGAACAGGACTGGAGCACCCCAAGGAGAAACACTGGGTCGAATAAGTCCCTTGTCCAGCAAACCTTGCAACTGATCCTTCAACTCCCGAAGTTCCGCCGGGGCCATCCGATAAGGCGGTATAGAAATAGGCCCCGAACCAGGAACCAAATCAATACAGAAAGAAATGTCGCGCTCGGGCGGCAACCCAGGAAGCTCGTCAGGGAACACATCAGGAAACTCGCTAACAACCGGAACCTGATCCAATAGAACCTCTGTAGCGCGAGCATCGCAAACATAGGCGAGAAATCCCTGACATCCCTTCCTCAAAAGCTGTCCAGCGCGAAAAGAATAAATCACACTGTGAGGGGCGGCACCACGGTCCCCCAACACAACAAAATCCGACTCACCGGGGAAACAGAATCTAACTGCCTTCTCGCGGCAGTCCACAGAAGCATAGCACGTGGCTAACCAATCCATGCCCAAAAGAACGTCGAAGTCCAACATCTCCAGAAGGATCAAGTCGACAGGCAACTCTCTCTCACCAATACAGACGGTACAGGATCGGAATACGTGCCTAGCAACAAACGACTCTCCCACAGGAGTAGTCACCACAAGCGGCTGATCAAGCAAGCCGGACTCTCTACCCAAACTCGGCATAAAGTGTGTAGATACGTACGAGTGTGTGGATCCGGGATCGAACAATACATGAGCATCAACTGAACATACAGGAAGGATACCTGAAACCACTGCATTGGACGCCTGCGCGTCCTGATGTGTCAAAGCAAAAACCCTCGCCTGTCCACCACCTGTGACTGGCTGCCCTCTGCCTCGGTCACCTCGCCCTCTCTGAGCAACTCCTCCATGCCCACGACCTCGCTGTGTATGAGTCTGGCGCGGAGCAACGGTAGGTACGATAGGCAACGCCCTCTGGGGTGGTGAAGGTGGTAATGTGACATGCGGTGCTGTCGCCTCCCTCCGGGGTGTCTCTGGACAATCCCGTACACGATGATAAGAACTCCCACAGCGAAAACATCCCGACGATGACCGCTGACCGTCCTGGGAATAGGAACTGAATAACCGGCCCCGCCCTGAATCTCTGCTGCCTGCAATACGTCTATCACGGCGCCGAAAAGGCTGTCTCTGTGCTGATGTATCCGCACGAGCTCTCTTCGGCTCTGGAAGTGCCGAAGTCTCAACAAGGTGCTCCTCGACCACTAGGGCTGCGTCTACAGCTGCTGCATAGGTCTCGTAGTGCTGCGCGCTGATCGCGAGGAACACTGGTGAAAGCAAGCCTCGAACAAATCTCCGGACTCGCAGCTCCTCGGTGGCCACTAAATGTGGGGCGTAGACTGCTAGCTCGGTAAACAGTACGTCATACTCTGCCACTGTCATCCCTGGCGTCTGGCGCAAGGACTCAAATCTGCGTGCTCGGGCATCTCTAACACTCCGGGGAAGGAAACGGGCTAGAAATATGGTCACGAACTCCGTCCAGGTCATAGGAGGAAGACCTGCTGCTCTGCCCTTCTCCACTGAATCACACCATTTCTGCGCAAGACCTTCCAGGCGAAAGCTCGCGAACTCGACCCATCTCGTATCTGCGCATCTGAGGGAACGGCATATCCTGGCCATCCTGTCTATGAAAGACTGTGGGTCCTCGGCTGTATCAGTGCCTGTGAATACTGGAGGCTTCAGCCTCATAAACTCTGATAGCGATACTGTGATCACCTCCGTGGCTGCAGGGGCAACTGGCTGTGCGGCAGACACCATCGCGGTCTCTGGAACAGGTGGAGCTACCTCTGGTCGCTGGGCTCGAAGCGTCTCAACTAGCGACCCTATCATCTGGCGCATCTCCTGCATGCTAGATCCCACCGTCTGGCGCATCTCCTGCATACCAGCCCCTAACGTGGCGATCTGCTCTGTCACGGCAGGAACAGTCTGCTCAGGTACAACGGGTGCACTGCCCGGATCAGTCCTCGTCTCGGACGAGTCAACACGAATCTCGGCCCTCGCGGCCGCTCTCTGTGCCCTCGTAGTCTTAGGCGGCATAATGGCTGAAAGAAAAATTAGGATTCGATAAGAACACGGAAATCGAATCGCAAGAATATAAGGAGGGATCAAATCAATAAGTCCTAAGGTCGCGTAGGCGGAGTACCGTGTCGTGAGTATGCCGCGGAACATACACACGCTACGCTACCCTGCTGCAGCTACCTACTCCATCATACCAGGGTCATCCTACACTCCGAAGGTAAAACCTACGCTCTGATACCAACTTTGTCACGACCCGAGAATTCGACTCGTGTCCGACACTTAACCACGCAACGTCTACAGGCGTAACGCGGCTAAGTAAGCCGATCCCAGAAATCAAAACCGATAAAATAGAGTGATTTTAAAACATTTTGTAAAAACAATCGTACATGTCCGAAAAACTTCCATTTATTTAGTAGAAAATCCTTTTAAGTTCAAGAGTTATAACTTTTGTAATTTTGGTAACATTTCCTTTTTAAAACAATTGTCCTGCCAGTCGGATAGAAACAAGGTGTAGCAGAAATAACAAGTGAAATGAATGAAGCATCACAATGAGATATACGACGTCGTAGCGAAGAATAAACAGTAAAGCAAGGACAATATCATAAAAGGTGAGACTGCATAAAGTAACATCAGCTCACATGCGAGCTCGACACCAGAATATAAAATCATACATATCGTCCTCACAACTGTCTCTAAGTCAATACAGAAGGTAGATGGAGAGTACTAGATACATCAATATATACAACTGAAAGATAACAGATACCGTACAAAACCCACCTATCAGCAAAAGACTATCTCTGCTCAAAAGGGGTATTTGTGCCAAAAGATGAGGTAACAGCCAGCCGTGACTACTCCCAAGGGCAACCTGCAAATACTGTGGCACAACGGGGGTGAGTTGCCAACTCGTGAATAGAGATAACATATAAAGGTAATCGCAAGCATGCACGTACAGCGCTACTCTAACCAATGCCAGCAGATGATATCAATGCGGGTAAGCAGTATGCATAATAATAATGCAAGTCCTCTATCAGGTGATATAACTACAGGATGAGGTGTGATAATAAATGCTGAGCATGGGAATATAGTATCTACATGAAGTATCGAGGTGGACTACATATGTATGTATGCACCACAAATCCCAACCTCCCCAAATGCCGGTACTCCATCGGCCCTCATATCCTGTATATCCCTGAAAATCCCGAGTGCCCAACATCGGCACCCAAATATCATAAATACTCGTGTCTAACATCGACACGTAAAACATCTTGTATCGGGCATCCGTCATTCCGGGTCGGCCCTCTCTCAAAGTATATATCGGGAATCCGTCTGTCCGGGTCATCCCTCTCACAATACATCGGGCATCCGTCATTCCGGGTCGGCCCTATATCAATCCATCGGCATCCGTCAGTCCGGGTCAGCCCTATATCAATCCATCGGGCATCCGTCAGTCCGGGTCAGCCCTATATCAATCCATCGGGCATCCGTCAGTCCGGGTCAGCCCTATATCAATCCATCGGGCATCCGTCAGTCCGGGTCAGCCCTCTCTCAGTACCTGCCTCTAGCACCGAGAAAACACGGGGCGGCGCCCCCAAATATCATATCAAGGGAACCGGGTTTTTTAAATGATTACTTATTTGAAAAGGCCACGGTTCCCAAATCCAGAAATCACATGAAATCTCAACCAATAATACAAGTAATTGTGATGTGATGTGTGCATCAAATATGTATATCTAGCCATGTCACAGAAAAATGAGCTACAATGCAACGATCCAATGTGATATAGGTATCAAGTATGAAATTTCAAGTCATGTCATATATAGATGAGCTACAACAATACATAACAGTATGATCATGGCAGTTCTATCAGTTCTAAGCAATGTTTATATATATAGCAGGGAATGCAATATGTGATGACAATCCATGGTATGGTGTATGCAATATATAACAATAAGGTCCTATCAGCCCTGACGCATAACGCCATGCGGGCGATATCCCCGTAGATGTGAAATCTACTCACCGAGTCTCGCGCTAAGTGTAGCCGACGACTTGCTTGCCCCTCTTCGCAGCGTCCGTCTCACTGGCCTGCGAACCTAGAATCACATACACATATCACACATAAGCTCAATTTCACCAAAAATGTGACATTACGGTCAAACTAGAAACTCGTGTCGCAAACTAATCGCGCGTGTGCGCGATACGCTAAAACGTGTAGTCACGCGCCACGAAACTACCCCGACGCGCCGCGATACGCAGAAACCCAAACCTACTCACGTATCACGCGTGTCGCGAAGGTTTAGAAAACGGCAAAATAGGTAATTGGTCCCAGATTTTGCTACAGAACTAATCTTACAAAAATATATATACCAAAACACTACACACACAGGCAAACACCCACAGGACCAAACCACACCCAAATCCCTACCTATCTGGCCGCAATTTGCGGCCAGAAAGAAGATTTTGGCGGCCAAAGTGAAGAGTTTGGGGGTCGGGTTAAAACCATGGTATCAGCACCTCTCCACCACACTGCAGTATCCTTAATTTCATTCTGAACTCACCGGGTCAATAGCAGTTCCAGAAAACTCACTTTGCACAAATACAACATTTTGCATCGAATATGAAAACTGGTGGTATTTTAGTGTAATCGGGGTTGGACTAGGTTACAATGGTCTCAACAGACCTCAAGCATCCTACTGAAACCAAATTATATCCCATAAGCACAAAGTTCCCACTAAACGTCCCATATCGCACTAAAACGCACCAATATCCATTAACCGATGCAAATCTACACTAACCAAGCTAACTAGGGACTAAGTTAGGAAATATACCTCATACTTAACCCTAGGAAGCTGGAGGAAGGTGGAGAAGTGAAGAGAAGAGGCTGCACTAGGAGCTGGGGCTGCTACTGCTCACTGCTGCTGCTGCCAAAGCTTGCTGCTGTTGCTGCTGAGTGCTTGCTGCTGCTATTGCTTCTTCTCCTGCTGCTGCTGTTGCTTCTTCTCCTGCTGCTGCTGCTGGGGTGTGAAGAGGTAAGTGTGTGTGTGTGTGTGAGTGTTTGAGAGAATACCAAGAAAAGAAATGAGAGGAAATAATTAGCTTCCAATTGTCAACCCTCTCTCTCTCTCATCATTAATGGCAAGCATGGGCTAAGCCATGATGCCCACTCCCTCTCTCCCTCAAGTCAACACCCTCCTCAAATTCAAATTAAAGTAATTTTAACTATCTAAGTAAACCCACTTAAAACCCAAAAGACTTTTAACCCTAAAGATTAACCCACCATGGTTAATAAAATTATGGTATTTACATCATTTAAAAACCCTAGTTTACATGCACATGTGTGTGCAAGCTTAGGAAAATTTTGGAAAAAATATTTATTAGATTAGGAAAAATATTTAAAACACAATTTGGTAAACTTTTTATTAAAAACTATTATTTAAGTATAATTATTCACTAACCTTATCCTAAGGTGTTACAAATCTATATGTCGCATATCTCGCCTCGGATGGTAAACGTCAGACCCCAATAGCTTGATAAGTCATGCCGATGCAAGGTCTATAACGGCTCGAGAAATTACTGATAACACTTACCAGTAAATCTCAGCAACCCTTTCTAGGGATTTCCTGTTATGGCCAATCGAGCATAGTGCAACATCAACCCCCAATACCGGGAGAAATGAAACCCCTCCTATCGCTAATTGCCTCCATGTGACTCGGGACTGTACCCAAAAACCACCGTTTTGCACGATCTCTTGAACGCGGTACGGTGGAAATCAAAGCACAGTGGGAATCACACAAGACTCTATAACGATCTCGGGTCGACACACTAACTTGTACCAGTGTCACCGGAGAACTGACATCTAACGTGAGGTATAATACCATCTACGAGTTCTCGGCGAGTCCGTCCAGTATACCCAATCTCCAATGAGCACCCGCATACCTTCTCTGATATCAAACACCAATGGATGTGGGATCATACATCGCCCATCATATGGTCGAGAAGCGTATACACTAGTCTACTCTGGAATATCGATGCCCCGTCTCGATACTCCCACGACTACGAACATTTGAAAGATGTACTTACCGACTACCTCTTCCCTACTACTATGATCTACATCATAATCCTGGTAGTTATGTACTCATCCTAAAGGCTTTATCAACATATAATAGAGAGACATTAAGTGTACATGCTAAGATAAAGAGTAACCAAATAGCATACTATTATGTCGAGCAAGAAAATCCTCCCTAATTATGTCCAAGAATCCACTATAATATACATCACATGTATAATAATAACCTCTAGGGCATACATATAACTAACAATCTTCCACTTGCACTAAGGCCATTTTTTGTAGTATCTCATACTCAACGCCCCATAAAAGTCTCTCTAGGAAAAGGGCTTTGTGAGTGGATCTACCGTGTTATCCTTCGCGTCAACTCTCCTTACCTCGTTCCATTGGAGATCAACCATCTCCCTGATCAGGTGATATTGTCTAAGATTATGTCTGGATCGCAGATGGGACCTGTGATCCTAGGCCAAAGCCACAAATCCATTGTTGTCATAATAACAGTTATTGGACGCTCAATTGTAAGAACCATGTTCATCTAATGAACAAGAAATATCCAGACACCCACTTTGGTAGTATCGTTGGTAGCAATTTATTCAGCCTTTATCGTATAGTTTGTTACGATATCTAGCTTGAAACTCTTCCAACATACCATCCCTTCACTGAGGGTAAGGACAAAGCCTGAGACCGACTTTCAGTCGACCTGTTAGGTCCACGTAACCCACCCCGGTTCTTTCGGGGAGGAGGAATAGATAAAAATCAAAATTTTCTCACAAGGTGACATGGACCAACTATGAAGGGTCTTTGCTAAACAAAAACTAACATACAAAACAATAAGTTCTAGCTACTATGTTGAGTGGTTATACCTCACGAACCATGTCCTTCGTGTCTTCTCTCCACTATCCTCCTCGTCCACGCAAGCTGCAAGGATTGATCCGGAACTTGCTCACCTCCGTGGCCTCCTTGAGTCGAAGACGATCCACCCGAGAGTTTGTATTCCGAGCTCCACCTCAAGCTGAGGTAACTAAGGCAACAAGTGTGCTACTCTTGATGTCCTAGGTGGTGTAGAAGATTGTGGTGGATTTGTTTATCTATTTAGAACCCTATTTTCTCAACACTTGAGAGCTAGGGAAAAAACTAGAGAGGAAAAAGAAGGAGGAACCATGGGAGCTTCGCACTTGAAAAGAGAGAATGAGAAGAGAATAATGATCCATAAAAAATTATCATTACTAATCTCTTATCATGATAAACTTGATGGCTACATTGATATGACCATTATCATCTCAAAATAAAAACAAAACAAAAAGAAGACTCTAGATCTCACATGAAAGATCCTAGTCAACAATGGTCAAATTTTCAACAAGGTCAAGTATGGTCAAATGGTCAAAGCAATTAACCATAACATAAATATCATTAAAAAGATTAGTAAATAATGTCCCTTCCTCATAATGGTTTCGACCGAACCAACTGTCAAAACCCTAATGAGGCACCTCCTTTTTCTTCGCTCCTCACAACTGTGCATACAGACCAGCATCCGCATTCCGTAGAATGCGATTGCACAGAAGACAAAACTAATCCATCCATACAATACTAGGATCCGGCTTAAACCAAAGCCCACTAATATTGTCTGCCCGAACAGCATACGCGCACAAGTGTACATAAGTGATCGTAGCCTTACCATAAAACCAAACGACCCCTACAACTTTTGCCCAGTGTAGGGAAACACTCTGTGCGGGACTCTAAAAACTCGACACTACGCTGGTAGTGGGTTTAACCACAGACCGCAAGCGGCACTAGCTGTAAGTAACGGTCCCCAGGTAGATGTCGATAAGAAGGACGATGAGCTAAACCCATCCGAACTCCTACTGAGCCTGAAAGTGACAATCTCCGTACAGTCCGGTCTGTTCGTCTGAGAGTATCGCATGGAGGGCTTAGGGGGGCGGTAAACATCAGTTCCCTAATAGCGGTATAAGTCGTGTCGGAGTATAGCCCAAAACACCCTGAGAAACTACTGGAAAACCTACCAGTAATTCTCGCTTGCCCAGGCCAGGGACGACTATGTGTAATGGCTCTCCTAGACACAGCGCGATATCAACTCCCAATACCAAGAGAGACGAATCCTGTCTAACCGTCACTACCTCCAAGTGCTTCGGGACTGCACCCAACTACTACCTGTTTGCACGACTCAGTAGAGCCGTGGTACGGTAGTAATCTAAGAACAGTGGGAACACACTCTAGGCGAAATGACAGTGTCAAGTCAACGGACTAAGCTGTACTCATGTCACCTGGGAACTGTTAACTGACGATAGGTATAATACCAACCAACAGTTCCCGACAAGTCTTGTCCAGTGTACTCGTAACCTAACGAGCACATGCATACTATCTCTAGTACGGTGTACTGATGGCTGTGGGACAGACCATCTCCTCTGCTTGGAAGAGAAGCGTATGCACCAGTCTACTCTGGAGTATCGATGCCATGTCTCGATAATCCTACGACTAGGGACCAAAATAAGGATGTGATTATAGACTACCCAGCTCCCACTAGTGTGATCGCCATCACAACGCCGGTAGTCAAGCAAAGATCCTAAGGGCTCCATTAATATGTATTAGCGATATGTTAAAAGAAACATATACACATATTAAGATAGAAACAAATCAATTAGCATACTACTATATCGAGCAGGACTGTCATAAACCCGTATATATATCCCAAGCCTCCAAAATGTATTATACAAACTAGTACTATACAATAATGGCCTCTAGAGCATACATATTCAACAATTTCACACTTACACTAAAGGCCAGTAATTGGTGTACCGCATACCCAACGTCTGCTCAAGGCCAGCTGCTGGCGTACCGCATACCCAATTGCTCATAAAGTCGCTCGAACTGTGTTCGAGGGAGGGCCTTTGTGAATGGATCGGCTGTGTTGTCTTTTGTATCCACTCTCCGTACCTCGATCTCCTGGCGATCAATGATCTCACTAATCAGGTGATACCGCCTTAAGATATGTCTGGATTTCTGATGGGACCTTGGTTCCTTCGCTAAAGCTATAGCCCCATTGTTATCGCAATACAATGGTATTGGGTCAACAATGGACGGAACCACCTGATGTTCACTAATGAACTTCTTTATCCAGACCGCCTCTTTTGCGGCATCGCTTGCAGCAATGTTTTCATCCTCCATCGTCGAGTCTGCGACGGTATCCTGTTTGGAACTCTTCCAACACACCGCCCCTCCGTTGAGGGTAAACACAAAACCCGAGACAGACTTGCTGTCATCTTTGTCACTCTGGAAGCTTGAATCGGTAAAGGACTCGACCCTGAGGTCCCCATTACCGTAAACCAGGAACATCTCCTTAGTCCTTCTCAGGTACTTGAGAATGTTCTTCACTGCCGTTCAGTGGTCCTCACCTGGGTCTGACTGATACCGGCTCACCACGCTCAGTGCGCAAGCTACATCTGGTCTTATACATAGTATCGCATACATTATATATCCTACCGCCGAAGCGTAGGGTATAGTGCTCATGCGAACCCTCTCCTCGTCAGTCTTAGGAGACATCTTCTTGGAGAGGGTGATTCCATGCAACGCGGGTATATTACCGCGCTTGGAATCTTCCATACTAAATCTCTTTAGTACGGTCTCTATGTACCTGGGCTGCGAAAGTCCCAGTAGTCTTTTGGATCTATCTCTGTAGATCTTGATCCCCAGAATGTACGAGGCATCACCCAGGTCCTTCATGGAGAACCGTTGTGACAAGAATAGCTTGACCGATTGTAGCATAGGAATGTCATTTCCTATCAAAAGAATGTCGTCCACGGACAAGACTAGGAACACGACAGTTCATCCTACAATCTTATTATAGACACAAGGTTCATCTTCGTTCTTGATGAAATCAAATTCCTTGATTGCCTCATCAAAACAGATGTTCCAGCTCCGTGATACCTGCTTTAATCCATAAATGGATTTAAGCAATTTTCACACCTTCCCGCTGCTCCCACTGTCTACAAAACCTTCTGGCTGATCCATGTAAACGCACTCTTCCAAACAGCCGTTTAGAAAAGCCGTTTTAACGTCCATTTGCCAGATTTCATAGTCATGGAAGGCAGCAATGGCAAGTTGGATCCGAATGGATTTGAGCATAGCCACTGGAGAAAAAGTTTCGTTATAGTCCACACCAGGTCTTTGATGAAAACTTTTTGCAATGAGTCTAGCCTTATAGGTTTCCACCTGCCCATCTACACCAAGTTTCCTTTTGTAGATCCATTTTCATCCAACAGGTTTTACCCCAGGTGGAGCAATATCCAAGGTCCACACTTTATTGGTGTACATGGACTCCATTTCGGATTGCATAGCATCCAGCCACTTATGAGCGTCCCTACTGATAATGGCCTGCCTGAAACTGGTAGGGTCATCTTCTTCCAAGATGCAATCCTCTCGATCCCCGTCTATGAGAAAACCGTAGTATCTCTCGGGCGGACGAGAAATCCTACCAGATCTGCGGAGTGCCTGAGGTTCGTTGGGTGTAACTGAATCTAGCGGTTCCACCAAATCTTCAGTTTGTATTTCTGGAATTTCATCCAGTTCTACCGTGCTGCCACTAATATTTTTAACAAGAAATTCTTTTTTCAAAAATGTGGCTTTCCTGGAAACAATTATCTTCTGTTCCTCTGCATGGTAGAATAGATACCCACTAGAATCTTTTGGATAACCCACAAACTTACATAAAACTGCCCGTGCCTCAAGTTTGTCTGGGTTCTGCGTTTTGACATAAGCTGGGCAACCCCAAATCTTAATACGTTTAAGATACAAATTCTTACCACTCCATATTTCATACAGAGTCTTAGGCACGGATTTGGATGGAACTTGATTCAATAGATGTGCTGCTGTTTGAAGTGCATATCCCCAGAATGAAAGAAGCAACTCAGCACTACTCATCATGGAGCTAACCATATCCAATAGGTAAGATTCCTCCGTTCCGATACACCGTTGTGCAGTGGTGTATAAGCAGGAGTAAGCTGAGAGAGAATATCATTCTCTTTTAAGTAATCTAGGAATTCCTTGTTTAAGTACTCCCCTCCCCTATCCGATCGGAGGATCTTGATACTTTTGCCAGTCTGGTTCTCTACTTCGTTTCTGAATTCCTTGAATTTCTCAAAAGCTTCAGATTTGTGTTTCATCAGATACACATATCCGAACCTAGAGAGATCGTCAATGATTGTGATGAAGTACGGGAACCCACCCCTTGCATGTATAGATATTGGACCGCATACATATCTGTGTATGAGTCCCAAGAGCTCTGCTGCCCTTTCTCTATGTCCGGTGAACGGAGATTTGGTCATCTTTCCTTTGAGACAAGACTGACAAGTTTCATAAGATGAAAACTCGAACGTATCCAAGAGTCCATCTTTATGCAACTTACTTAGTCTTTTCTCTCCGATATGACCAAGTCTACAATGCCATAAGTAGGATTCATTCGTATCTGAACTCTTCCTCTTGCGTGTGTTTTGTACATTGAGAACTGTATTCTGATATATAACGTAGATACCATTACACAGTGTACCTTCTGCAACCAGTACCTTATGAAAGTAAATGTTCATGATATTTCTATCATGAACAAAGTTATATCCATCTTTATTGAGTAAAGAAACTGATATGTTGTTGCAAACCATGGAAGGTCCATAGTAGCATTCGTTCAAAATCATAGTATTGCTATTGGGCAACACTAGGTGATATTCACCGACAACTGGAGCATTAACTTGTGCTCCGTTCGCGACCTTGAGTGACATATCACCAGGTACAACTTTCCTACTTTTTCTCAGTCCCTGCAATAGATTACAAATATGAGATCCTGATCCGGTATCAAGTACCCAAGAGGTAGGGCAGACCGTAAAGCAGTTCTCAATTACAAGAACACCTGAAGTAGATGCAAAACTATGCTTCTTCTTCAACTGGGTATCCTTGGAATCCATACAATCCTCTTTCCCTTGCTCATACTTATGACTGTTGTCGTAAGTTAGAGCCGAACCAACGTTCCCCAGCCCCGAATAAGAATCCGGATCGGTCAAGTGATACATTTTATTATCTTGATTAGGGCGTGAAATGGTTGCTACCTGAAGAGAGAGAAAAGAAACACTCAGCGTGCGCTCTTGCAAGATTAGATTGGTTTATTAATTTATCTAACCAGGATAGCTCCCACCGTTTCTTCAAATTCTTCTTCAAACCCTAAAAGAAGAACTAGTCAGGATTAATCGCACGTCACAATACTTGCTTAACCTTTCAGCCAGGCTAGTGTTGGTATTTCGAGGGAGGTTTTCCAACGCTTTCCCGAATTTCCTTATTTAAATAACCTCTTTTCCCTGGAGGCGTATCCCCGCTAACACTGTTCTAGACACCTACTTGGTTTATAGCATTGATTGTTAACTGAAATAATCTCCCGAAAGTAATCCAACTCATCATTTGGATCGGGATCAAACTATCATTGTGCGATGACCTAGATGGAATCCACTCTAGTCACCACACTCCAGAAGGTATGTTAAATCTGCAGGTTTTATTTTCTTTAGAAACTCCCGATGTGGATTTTTGCCCCTAGGACCCAAGTGACCTTGACACAGTCAACAAATCAAAGAGTCCTAGTCAAGTTCAACCCGTCATTATCTTGATTGCATTAAACCCACCCGCAAAACCCTTAACACAGTCAACAAGGTTACACGACTGTCCTAACCAATCACATTGTATCCTGTAGATAAGCAATACTCAGCAACCGTTCACAGCGCCTTGACATAGTCAACAAACGCATTACGAATACTAAGTATAACTTATAAGAAATGACGGAGGGCTACGACTGGGTTTTTGGCGAAAAACCCGTTAACCTAATGAACTTGATATCGTTGAAGGAACCTGATAACCTTTTTTATTAAAAATATAGTGGCGAAAACTTTTGCGAAAGAGGTCACTCCCTGCGACGGGATCTCGGCACTTTCCTCGTCGAATGAGGTGCAGGATATTCCAAACTGAATACATCGATGCAAAGCAAGAATAATTGACTATAGTGAAGTTATTACCCTGACGTAAACTTTTGTCCAAGTGGTCACTCCCGATGAAGGGATCTCGGCCCTTGCCTCGTCGAATGAGGTGCCGGGCATTCATAACCGAATACCTCTGTGCAAAACAAAAAAGAACGTCCTTGCAATAACAGCTTTTTGAAAATTGTTCCAACAACGTCCTTTAGGTTTGTTTTTCTTTGCATTTATATAATGCGTCCCATCAGTTAATCCTGCCATTACAGAAAACAACGAAAATATGTCTTACGCTTATTCCATCCGCATTCGCTACAAGGCCCCGTCATCACCCGTTAGGTTACTTAACTAACGACAGAGCGGGGGCTGGAATAGCGCGGATGCAAAACATAAGCAACGCCTATTAGATATCATATATAGATATATACATTCGTCAGATGCAATGATAGCCATTTCAGATCACAGATGAACACATTGGATATGCTAGGAATCCGCGTTTCGTTCGAGCCTGCAATGAAAGACGGATTACACGGTCGCGATGAATAGCCAAACCGCACACTAGACCCCTACGGGTGCGGCAAACTACCAGCCAAATACCCGAAGTGAAGCAGCCTCCCTCAACAACGTGAGTAGGCCACTCAGCACTTCAACGTACCCGGTAGTTTATGCACCCCACCTTGGGTCTATCCTAGGAGCAAAAACAGTAAAAGAAATAATATACAATGGCGACTACAACCTCATCCAGGATGTGCGGCCAAAAAAATAATATTACATCAATTTACATATTACATCAAATGAAAGATAAAGAAACATTCATCTCACAAAACCCCGGCTATTCATCCGCGACAATCCAACAAGTTCATATACACAATCCAACAACATTACAGATCACAGATATGCACAACCCCTACTTATCGAGGTATATCGATAAGTCGACATTCAGTGCATATATCACATTACAGATATAACCATTTAGCCAAAGTTTGTAGTACACCGATCAAAATACCAATTCGTAACTATCCCAAACATAACATTTTTTCTCTGGATAATCTGGGCAGAAACAAAATATCTAAAAAATCACAAAACTACATACTGAACAAACTGCAGAAAACCGAGTCGCGGACCGCGGCGAAACGCTTGGTTTCGCCGTGCTTCCGCGGCTCTTTGACCGAGTCAACGGCTCGTTTTTCTTGTCTGTTTCTAAAAAACCCTGCACTGATTTTTAAGACGTGTGGAAATATTTTTAGGGCAGTTTTTAAAATCGGCAGAAAGTTCAAGATTTCGGTGTGTTTTGCGATTTTTTTTCTTGGATCGAAGTTCTAAATACTTTGCTAACATGCTAGTTGTTGTTTAGCTAGGCTATGATATCACTGTTAGGTCCACGTTAGCCACCCCAGTTCTTTCGGGGAAGTGGAATAGGTAAAAATCAAAATTTTCTCACAAGGTGACATGGAACAACTATGAAGGATCTTTGCTAAACAAAAACTAACATACAAAACAACAAGTTCTAGCTACTATGTTGAGTGGTTATACCTCACGAACCATGCCCTTCGGGTCTTCTCTCCACTATCCTCCTCGTCCTCGCAAGCTCCAAGGATCGTTCCGGATCTTGCTCACCTCCGCGGCCTCCTTGAGTCGAAGACGATCCACCCGAGAGTTTGTATTCCGAGCTCCACCTCAAGCCGAGGTAACTAGGGCAACAAGTGTGCTACTCTTGATGTCCTACTTGGTGTAGAAGATGGTGGTGGATTTGTTTGTCTATTTAGAACCCTATTTTCTCAACACATGAGAGCCAGGGAAAAAACTAGAGAGGAAGAAGAAGGAGGAACCATGGGAGCTTCTCACTTGAAGAGAGATAATGAGAAGAGAATAATGATCCATAAAAAATTATCATTACTAATCTCTTATCATGATAAACTTGATAGCTACATTGATATGACCATTATCATCTCAAAATAAAAACAAAACAAAAAGAAGACTCTAGATCTCACATGAAAGATCCTAGTCAACAATGGTCAAATTGTCAACAAGGTCAAGTATGGTCAAATGGTCAAAGCAATTAGCCATAACATAATTATCATTAAAAAGATTAGTAAATAATGTCCTTGCCTCATAATGGTTTCGACCGAACCAACTGTCAAAACCTTAATGAAGCACCTCCTTCTTCTTCGCTCGTCACAACTGTGCATTCACACCCGCATCCGCATTCCGTAGAATGCAGATGCACAGAAGACCAAACTAATCCATCCATACAATACTAGGATCCGGCTTAAACCAAAGCCCACTAGTATTGTCTGCCCGAACAGCATACACGCACAAATGTACGTAAGTGATCGTAGCCCTGCCGTAAAACCATACGGCTTCTACACCTTTTGCCCAGTGCAGGGAAACTCTCTGTGTGGGACTCTAAAGACTCGACACTACGCTGGCAGTGGGTTTAACCACAGACCGTAAGTAGCACTAGCTGTACGTAACGGTCCCCAGGTAGATGTCGATAAGAAGGCCGATGAGGTAAACCCATCCAATCTCCTACTAAGCCAGAATGTGACAATCTCTGTACAGTCCAGTATGAGAGTATCGCATGGCGGGCTTAGGGGGGCGGTAAACGTCAGTCCCCTAATAGCTTTACAAGTCCTGTCGGAGTGTAGCCCAAAACACCCTGAGAAACTACTGGAAAACCTACCAGTAATTCTCACTTGCCCTGCCCAGGGACGAGTATGTGTAATGGCTCTCCTAGACACATCGCGATATCAACTCCCAATACCGGAAGAGACGAATCCTGTCTAACCGTCATTGCCTCCAAGTGCTTCGGGACTGCACCCAACTACTACCTGTTTGCATGACTCAGTAGAGCCGTGGTAGGGTAGTAATCTAAGAACAGTGGCAACACACTCGAGGCGAAATGACAGTGTCAAGTCAGCGGACTAAGCTGTACTCATGTCACCTGGGAACTGTTAACTGATGATAAATATAATACGAACCAATAGTTCCCGACAAGTCCTATCCAGTGTACTCGTAACCTAACGAGCACCTGCATCCTATCTCCAGTACGGCATATTGATGGCTGTGGGACAGACCATCTCCCCTTGCTGGGAAGAGAAGTGTATGCACCAGTCTACTCTGGAGTATCGATGCCCTGTCTCGATAATCCTACGACTAGGGACCAAAATGAGGATGTGCTTATAGACTACTCAGCTCCCACTAGTGTGATCGCCATCACAATGCCCGTAGTCAAGCAAAGATTCTAAGGGCTCCATCAATATGTATTAGCAATTTGTTAAAAGAAACATATACACATATTAAGATAGAAACAAACCAAGTAGCATACTACTATATCGAGCAAGACTGTCATAAACCCGTATATATATCCCAAGCCTCCAAAATGTATTATACAAACTAGTACTATACAATAATGGCCTCTAAGGCATACATATTCAACACTTATCACTCTGGAAGCTCGAATTGGTAAAGGACTCTCACTGGATTTCACCGTTACTAAAAACCAAGAATATTTCTTTAACGCATTTCAAGTACTTAAGAATGTCCTTCACAGTTGTCCAGTGATTCTCCCAAGATCTGATTGATTCCTGATCACTACACCTAGTGAGTTAGCTACATCTGGACTGGGCATAACATGGCATACATGATAGAGCCTACAGCCGAAGCATAAGGTATCCCTTGCACATGAGCTCTCACTAAATCAGTCTTCGGAGACACCATTTTGGAGAGAGCGATTCATGAGTAAGTGGGCAAACAACCACACTTAGAATTCTTCATACTAAAGCCTTTTAGTATGGTGTTAATGTACCTAGATTTGGGACACTCCCAACATCCACTTAGATCTATCACCATAGATCATAATCCACAAGATGTAGTAGGTATCATCCAGTTCTTCCATGGAGAATCCTCGTGATAAAAGGAGTTTGACCAAGTGTAGAATATGAAACCCTTTCCTATCAAGCGTATGTTATCTACGTACAATACGTGGAAGACAGCCTTACTCTTTACAACCTTTTTGTATATACAAGGTTTATCTACCTTTCTGTTGAAGTCAAACTTTTTGACTACCCCATCAAAATAGATGTTCCAACTCCGGGATGCCTGCTTTAATCCTGATGGACATAAGTATAGCTTTGAAAGTCTCAACTTTTCCATTTACACCAAGAATTTTCTCAAGATCCATTTGCTCCTGATGGGTTTTACCCCTTCAGGTGCAACATTCAAAATCATACTTTGTTGGTGTACATGTATTCCATCTCTGATTGCATAGCATCCACCCACTTCATAGAGTCTCCACCTATGATGGCCTGCCTGAACCTAGTTGGGTCATCATCTACCACGATGCAATCCTCGCTCCCACCGTCACCGAGGAAACCGTAGTATCTCTTAGGTGGATGAGGAACCCTACCAGATTCGCGGAGAGGCTGAGGTTCGTTGGAGACTATTGAATCCTTTGGTTTGACCAAATCATCAGCTGTTAGTTTGTCTAGCTAGAAATCTTTCAAGTTCTACCTCATGACCATAAATTTCTTCATAAGAAATTCCTTTTCTAAAAAAGGTGGCACGCTGAGGAACAATACACCATTTACTCATCAGTTTGGTAGAAGTTATACCCTCGCAAATGTTTAGGATATCCAACAAACTTACAGAATTGACCTTTCCTCAAGTTTTTCCGGATTTTGCTTTTCAACATAAGCCGAAAACCCCCATAACTTAACTCGTTTATGACATGGTCTCTTCCTATTTCATATCTCATATGGAGTAGTAGACACTGATTTGGATGGAACCCTATTCAATAGACATGCAGCTTCTCAAGTGCATAACTCCAAAAGGAAACTTGCAACTCTGCAGTACTCATCACAGAGCGCACGATATCTCATAAGGCGCGATACCTCCATCCCGATACACCGTTGTGTTATAGTGTACACGAAGGAGTAAGCTGAGAGAGCATCCCATTCTCTTTTTAGAAAATCCAAGAACTCCTTACCTAAGTATTCCCTTCTCCGATCACATTGAAGGACTTAATACTTCTACCCATCTGGTTCTCTATCTCCAAGCTTATATTCCTTTAATTTCTTAAAAGTTTCAGACTTTTGTTTCAACAGGAACATACGTCCGAATCTTGAGAGATGGTCAGTGAATATAATGAAGTACGAGGAACCAGCCCTGGCATTTGTAGACATAGGAACGAGTACATCATCATGTATCCGTCCCAGGAGTTCAATAACTCTTTCTCTATTTCCAGTAAACGGAGTATTGGTCATTTTACCATTGAGACAAGACTAGCAAGTATCATAAAATGAAAATTCGAACAGATTCTCATATTCATCCTTATATAACTTAGCTGGTCGTGTTGCATAGATATGACTTAGTCTACAATGCCATAAGAAGGATTCGTTTATTTCTGAACGACTCCTCTTGTGTGTGCTCTATATACTTTGACCTGTGGTTTGATTTAGAACTTATATGCAATTACATAACGTGCCTGATCCAATCAACTCTTTTATTAAGGAAAATGTTCACAATATTATCCACCAATACAGAATTATATCCTTCTTTAACTCAATAAAGAATTTATGTAATGTTGTATATCAGGTTCTGTATGTAATAATATTCGTTCAGAATCAATATATTTACCATTTGGTAATACAAGGTGACATATGCCAACTGATTTGGCTGCAACAATTGCACCATTCACTAACACTTAGAGACATATCACCCAATCCCAGTTCTCTACCTTTCGTAGCCCATGTAACAGATTACATATATGGGATCATGATCCGGTATCTCATACATAGGACGTAGAGGATTCTGAGAAACATTTCTCGATAACGAATACACCCGAAGAATATATATGAATCAATATGCTCTTTCTTCATTTTGGGTTGCGTGGGAATCCAGATATTCCCTTATTTCCTACTAGGACATATAACGATTATATGATAGAGCGGAACCAACGTTCCCAGCTCAGTATAATAAGCAGGTTTGGTCAATACATCCATTTTATTATCTTGATTAAGGCGTGACATGGTCGCTACCAGGAGAGAGAGAGAGAAGGAGAGAGAGAGAGAAGAAAACACTCGGCGTATGCTCTTGTAAGATCAGAATAGTTATTATTTTATCTAATAAGGATGGCTCCCACTGTTTTATCAAATCTTCCTCCAAACCCTAAAAGGCAAGACTAGCTGGGATTAATTACACCCTACAAGTTCGCCAATCTTTTCGGCCAGGTCAGTGTTTGTACTTGTGGGAGGTTCTCCGTGCTTTCGCATGGACCTAATTAAAATAAACCTCGTTTTCCCAGGGTCGTAACCCCGTTAACACCTTTCTAGACACCAACTTTGATCGGCTAATTGTAATGTGTAAAATGTATGTCCGCGGCGGCGCCCCGGCCGTCGATCTGACGCCGGAAACGCAGAAACAAAAATTTTGCAAACTAGCAAACCGGCACCACCGCGCACTTTTCACCCGGATCGGGCCATTAACCTAGCGACTTGCAAACTAGAAAAGAGTAGAGAAGCTATACCAAGCGATCCGTGTCCTTCGGTCTTCGTCCCCACTCCGATCTCCCGCGGAATCTCCGTCCGTCAAGTCCTCATCGGAAAGGGCACCACGTAGCCGGAATCTTTTACGGGCTCCCACCTCTTGACCGAGGCAACTCGAGCGTGAAGTTGGCTAGCCGACACGTCCAAGGGATGCGATAGAATAGTGTAGTGGCCATATCTCTTTGGGGTTTATGAGGTTGCCATTTATGGAGGAATTTGTGCACAAGAATTTTCATGGATGCTTGATGGAAAAATGGAGCATGCAATGAAAAATGAGCTCTGGCAAAACAATATTGGTGCTCCATGTAATTATGTGGGTAGAGTGTATATATTAAAACCATGCAAAAGAAATTCCCTCCTCACTAAAACAACAGCACACTCACAAACGGGGGGGGGGGGCACGAAATTGCATGAAGGGAATTTTCCCACAAAAATAATCCACTCCCCTTCTCACATAGGTGTGGCCGGGCCCACTCTAGAATGATGGAGAAAAATGGAATAAATTAGCAAGGGAGAAATGTGTGAAGATAATGCAAGAAAAAAAATCACTTTCTTTTCCCATTTCAATCCTTTCACCAAAACATTACAATTATGCAAGAAAACCCTCCACAAAATGTTATTTGCAAATGTGCAAATAACACCCTCCAACGGATAGTCCGGCCGTGAAAGAATAAAGGAAAACCGGCCGGAACGGAATGCAAACTGGCAACTTCAGAAAACTGATCCCGTAATAAATTACAGGAAAACCCCGCTACTGCAAATACATGCCCGCATTTGTATTCCCACTGAACACAAATGCAAAGAGACAAAACTACACTATCTAATACTAGGATCCGGCTTAAGCCAAAGCCGGCTAGTAAAATCCGTCCGATCATGATCCGTGCAATACCGCACGTATCTGATCGAACCCTGCCATATCTCCATATGGCCTCTACAGCGTTTCGCCCGAAACCTGAGTAACTGAGTGTGGTGGACTCTAAAGACTCGTCAATACAATGGCTGTGGATTTAACCACTAGCACGTCAGAGGTATAAGCCAATACGTGACGGGCCACCAGCTATTGACCAAAAGGGACGTCGATGAGCGAACTCATCCTGACACCCTACTGAGCCTGTCAGTGACAATATCCGTACAGTCCGGTCCGTTCGTCTATGAGTATCGCATGGCTGGCCTAGGGGGTTGGTAAAAGTCAGACCCCCAATAGCGGTACAAGTCGTGTCGGAGTGTAGCCCAAAACACCCTGAGATACTACTGGAATACCTACCAGCAAATCTCTTGCCTTGGCTAAGGACTTTTCATGTTCTGGCTCTCCTAGACACAGCGCGACCTCACCCCCAATACCGGGAGAGACGAACCCCTGCAGATCCGCTCACTGCCTCCATGTGGCTCGGGACTGTACCCAAGTAAAACCAGTTTGCACTACTCCTTTGAGCCGTGGTAGGGTAGTAATCAAAGCACAGTGGGAACTCACACGAGACAAATGACGATCTAAGGTCGATGAACTAACCTGTACACATGTCACCAGGGAACTGCTATCTGACGTCAGGTATAATACCAACTAGCAGGTTCCCGGCGAGTCCTGTCTGGTGTACTCATAACCCAATGAGCACCTGTATACATCTTAGGTGAACCAACTGACACCAGTGGCTTGTGAGACCAGCCACCGCCCCTCGTCGGGGTCTCGACTGTATACACTAGTCTACTCTAGAGAATCGATGCCCTGTCTCGAAATTCCCACGACTAGGGACCTTTTAAGGATGTGCTTATAAACTCCAGCTCTCACTTATATGATCGCCCTCATACTGCAGGTAGTCAAGAAAGAATCCTAGGGGCTCTATCAACGTGTAATAGCGACTCGAAAGGCCACCTAAAGCAGTACACGATGATAAAGATAAACCAGATAGCATAATATCATCTCGAGTAAGACTGTTCTACCGGGATAGGTCCTCCATCAATCATTGCAATCACGTGCCTGTGATCCAATAATTGACTCTGAGGGCACTATCTCCAACAATCTCCCACTTGCACTCAAGGCTAATTATTGCGATGTCGCATACTCACAGCCCGTGTGATACCGAACACCCAACTCCTCTACTAGTCAGTCTCACAAAGCTCGCTTGCGAAACTATTGCGTTCGGGGAATAGCCTCAGTGAGTGGATCCGCTTTGGTATTTCTTTCTATGTCTCTCTATATCTCAAGTTCGCGAAGAAAGATATCTCCCGAAATGAGCAATACCTATCCTAGAATGTCTGGATGTCTGATGGGACCTAGCTCATAAATGAACTCCAAATCCAAACTTCTTAGACTGTATCGTCAACTGAACTTAATCAGTATCCTGCGCGAAGCCTTCCCTCAGTATCCACCTGAACCATCTGTCCAAAATACTGCCCCTCATCAGAGGGAAAACTATAACTCTGACAGCCACTCTGTCATCCAGGTCACCTTGGAAGCCTGGAATGATAACTGTCTCCCGAAGGAGAATGCTGTTATCATATCCCTAGAACATCAACTTATGTTCTAAAACTGCTTCCTACTGTTTCTCCAGGATTGGATCAATATCAATTTATTGCACCTACTGCAAGAACAACATCTGGTGTGGTACTTGATATCTTATGCTTGACTCAATTGCCTAAGCAAGTGATCTGCCAATCATGTACATCCCTCTCCCCTTTAGTCTGTAAGACACCTTTAGAGAGGGTGACTCCATCACCTGCAGGTATACTACCGTGCCAGGAGTCGTCCATTCTAAATACTCTTAGAATGCTGTCTAAGTACCCAGATTGGGAAACCACCCAAATCTAGATCTAAAGCTATAGATCTAGTAACCAGAATGTCTGATATAATATCCAAGTCCTGTGTGGAGAAACCACTGTATGACGACCAAAGTATAACCGATTGTAGTATATGAATATCACTTCCTACTCTGTGTATGTCATCAAATACCAGGACATCACACCCTACTACCTTCTTAACAGATCCATCCCCTATTCGGATGAAGTCAAACCTATGACTGTCACATCAGTAACAGATGATCTATCTCCGCTATATCTGCTTTAGTCTATAAATAGACATAAGCCTGATGTCCACCAATGCTTCCGCTGCTCCCACTGACTACGACAACCCTCTGGCAGAGTCATATAGACGTATACTTCTAAAGCTAGTTCAGAACGACGCTATACTCATCCTCCTGCCGGGTCTCACAGTCTGAACAACAGCAATGGCAAGTCTGGGTAAACAAGAACCTCCCTGTCACCGTCCTTGAGTATACCGAAGTACCTCTCAGGTGCCTGAAGTTACCCACCATATCTACGGAGTGGCCAATGGAATGTCAAACCAGATTGAATCTTTAGGTTCTTATCAAATCTTCAGTAATCGTTTGCGGTTCTGGAATCACTTCCAGTTCTACCATACTCCCACTACTGTTTTCTGAAAAATTCCATTTTTATTAAAACTGTGGCGAGTCAAGAACAATATCACTATTGATCTTCCTGATGGTAGAAAGTCAACCCTCGTCATAACCCGGGTCAACCCACAAACAGCCATTACAGAAACGTGCCTTGAGTTATCCGGATTCTGGTTTTAAGCATAAGCCGGACAACTCCCTGTACCTTAACAATGTCAAGATATGAACTGTTCTATATCCAAGAAAGAGAGGCACTAATTTAATTGAACCAGATTCAAATCATGCAGCTGTCTCCAGTGCATGTCAACTAAATGGAAGGAGGCCGATCAGCCTTACTCAACTTAGGAATACTTTCAATTATGAGTAACCTGAAAGAGAAGCAAGTTCTCATTACTATCAACTGAATACCATACACAAGTATCTACATCTTCTATTACCTTGAAGAATCCCGATACTTGCAATATCTGGTTCTCTACTTTATTCTTATACCAATAACTTCTCAAAACTCAGACACTGTGTTTCTACAAAACACCTGTCTAAGAACTAGAGAAGTCATAAGTAAACAGAATATAGTACGAGGACCAACCCCTCTGTCCTAATAGACACTGGACAATATACAATACTCTGTACAAGTCCCTTGAGTCTAGTGACTCATTCACTGTGTGTCGTTGGTTGAAAACTGTACTATGGTTATGAAGAATTACACCGCCATTTAATACTCCTTACCTAACCATCCACTGATATAGGTAAATGTCTTAGACATAATTTCAAAAGGTATATCTCACTCTATGAAAATAGACGTACAGATATATCAATTTGAAATTGGTGTATAACAACGGATATTCAAAACCAAATATTTGCCGACCGGCAAACAACCCAGGTGACTTCCTCAAATATCACCAATCACAACGAATCCCGATATGATGAGGATGATCACCTAATTCCAAATAACTTACTCCCACTCATCATCTGTAAAACTATACAGATGTGAGAATCATACCTGGTAAATACATACCCTGGAGCAAGTATCTAATTGGGAAATCAGTTTTCTTTTAACAGTACACAGTGAAACTGAAACATTAAAATGTTTCGATGGGGTATTCTGGTATTCCTAGTAATGCCTCTTCCATTATCCAGATTCACAACTGTAACCGTATAATTCTTTGCCACTTCTCCAAATCCCTTTTTATGTCTTTAGTCATTACCTTCTGCACACCCCTTTAGGCCAAATGGTTTTCTTCCTTTCCTACCATTCGGCACCAGCCTATGGTTTGGAAGAAGACTATCCAATAAGCATAAAGGGTGTACTGTCCTAATCTTAGGAGCACTCGGAATGCGAGAGAAGGTGAAGATAAAAGACAACCGAATGAACCTTATTCTTATTTCTCCTGAACCAGGATCCATCCCCGAACTGGAACAAGTTCCTTTTGAGTTCGTATATAACCATACGATGGATTATCCAATAAACTGGGATCTTCGTAGTGATACGGAGTGTCCTAGAGAAATACAAAGGTGATTTAGGATTGGCGAAGAAATACTTGGTTTGGTCGTGAATAGCAGTCGCAATTTACATTGCCCTCTTACTAATCCCTTTCTTTGTCTTAACTTAATACCTTCTGTACACCGTTTAGGCTAATTGGTTTTCTCCATTCCCTACCGGTCGGAACCTGCCTATGGTTTGGAAGAAGACTATCCAATTTGCGTAATAGGTGTACTATCTCCTAAACCAAGGAGTACTCGCAACCTGAGAGAAGGTAAAAAGGAAAAGACAACTGAATAATCCTATTCGTTTTCTCCAGAACCAGAAACCATCCTCGAATTCCTTCGAGTTCGTATATAACCATACGATGGTTATGTCCAATGGAAGTGGACGTTCGTAGTAATACGGGGTGTCCTGGAGAAAAGGGTGAAAGTAGGAGTGGCAATGAGGTCTGCAACTCTGACAATCCAAAAGCCAGTGTTAAAAAGGTTCGGTCAACTTGGTCACTGAGTCATAGTCTAGGGTCGGGTCAATGGACGCTGCCAAAGAGAGAGAGAAAAGAAACACTCAGCGTGCACTCTAACCTAGATCAGAATGGTTATCACTTTATCCAATCTGGAAACCTCCCACTGTAACGTCAAATTCTTCCCCAAACCTGAAAGAAGAATTAGCCGGGATCACCCGAGAAGTAAACCAACTCATCAGTGGGAGTCGGGATCCAACTCTCATCGCATGATAACGTGACGGAATCCGCTCACGCTATCACACTCCAGAAGGTATGCGCATAACTGGCAAGTTTCAGTTCTTTTGAAACACCCGATGTGGATTTTTGACCCATGCCCTTATGACCTTGACTTTGGCCAACATATCATAAGTCATATGTCAAGTTCTACCCATCATTATCCAGGTTAATTTGAACCCACCCGTACATACCCTTGACTTTGGCCAAAATAGTAGTACGACTGTCCCAAACCAACGCATCAACCTATGCTGCATATGAATACCCAACAGCTACCAAACACTGTGCCTTGACTTTGGCCAACATACATAGCTTGAATACTATTGACTATCCATATGAAACGACAGAGGGCTACGAATGGTTTCTGGCGAAAACCTTTAACGTAATGAACTTGTTATCATTGAAGGAACGGATAGCTTTTTAGAAAAATATAGTGACGAAAACCTTCGCTAAAGAGGTCACTCCCGGTGAAGGGATCTCGGCTCTTTCCCCGTAGAATGAGGTGCAGGATATTCCTACTGAATACCACAATGCAAAGCAAAAGTAATCGGCTATAGTGAAGTTATTGCCCTTGCACAAACTTCTGTCCAAGGGGTCACTCCCGGTGAAGGGATCTCGGCCCTTGCCTCGTCGACTGAGGAGCAGGATATTCCATCTGAATACCACTGTGCAAAACAAAAGAGAACGTCCTTGCAATAACAGCTTTTTGAAAAATGTTCCAACAACATCAGAATAGGTTTGTTTATCTTGCATTGATCCGAATCAACGCAGTCCCATAATTGATCACACCACAAAGAACGAAAATATACTGACGTACGTATATGCCATCCGCATTCGCCATTGGGTCCCGTCATCACCCGTTAGGTTAGCTAACTAACGACAGAGCGGGGACTGGACTAGCGCGGATGCAAAACATATACAACATCTACTAGTATATATATAATATATAATTTTCGCTCAAGGCGTGATAAAATGCAACAACACAGAAATGTATAGCAGCACAGATCAACAGATATCTGGGATCCCCGGGTTTCACAGAGCCGCTACTGAAACCCGACGTTCCCCTGGTCGTGTGGATAGCCTGTCCAATGAAATCCTAGACCCCTACGGGCGCGGCAAGTTACCCGCCAAAACCTGAAGCGAGGCAGCCCCTTTCAGCAACGCGAATGGACCACCCAACACTTCACGGAATCCGGTAACTTGGGCACCCCTCCTGGGTCAATCCTATACCCCCTACGAGTGCGGCGAATAGCCCTGCAATTCTAGAGTGAAGCCCCTCCGTCTCAATGCCATGAGATGCGGGCTCGTTGCCCTCTAGAACCCAGCTATCCGTGCACTCCTCCTTGGGGTAATCCTAGTACAGAAAGTAAAATATACATACAACGGGTACATCGACCGCAACATGGTCGTGCCCCGAAAGAATAATACAAACAGGCAGTGACGGCAGTCCACATGTCGGACGCTCGTCCCGCAATATCAAATGTACATATAAAATAGAACTGTACTAGTATTGCATCCAAGCTATCCCCCACGACCGATCCGCAACATCACAGCACAACACAGAACATCAACGTGAATGTCACGTTCGCAAATCCGTCTAACCGGGCTATAGCAGTTAGACTGGATTTACCGATCGAGTGACATTCACGGTCGCAGATATAATGTAAATACTGTGAACTAGCATGTTTAAAATATCCGATCGAACAAATATATCGAAGTGGGCCCCAAGCAGTACTGTAGCACTTACAGAAAATATGGGCCCAAAAAATAATATCCCAAAACCCCTAGTTCCAAGTCTAAGACAATCTGGAAAATTTTGGTGAGCTGATCTGTTCAAAGCGCGGCGGAACCGCGGCCCAAGCATGGGTTTGGCCGCGGTTCCGCAGCGGTATGGAGTGATCACGCGACCAAAATTTCACACAATTCTTAGATTTTCATGCACAGTATTCTGAAACAACCTGAAAAATTTTTGGAGCAAAAAATATTTCGACAGAAACACGATGCATGGAAAATATAGTTTTTGGGGATTTTTGTTCGATCGAGTTCTAAACATACTAGAGCAAGCTAGGCATGGTTAATGGCGTGGCTCTGAAACCAATGTAAGTCCGCGGCGGCGCCCTGGCCGCTGATCTGACGCCGGAAACGTGGAAACAAAAATTTCGCAAACTAGCAAACCGGCACCACCGCGCACTTTTCACCCGGATCGGGCCATTAACCTAGCGACTAGCAAACTAGAAAAGAGTAGAGAAGCTATACCAAGCGATCCGTGTCCTTCGGTCTTCGTCTCCACTCCGATCTCCCGCGGAATCTCCGTCCGTCACGTTCTCGTCGGAAAGGGCACCACGTAGCCGGAATCTTTTACGGGCTCCCACCTCTTGACCGAGGCAACTCGGGCGCGAAGTTGGCTAGCCGACACGTCCAAGGGATGCTGTAGAATAGTGTAGTAGCCATGTCTCTTTGGGGTTGATGAGGTTGCCATTTATGGAGGAATTTGTGCACAAGAATTTTCATGGATGCTTGATGGAAAAATGGAGCATGCAATGAAAAATGAGCTCCGGCAAAACAATTTTGGTGCTCCATGTAATTATGTGGGTAGAGTGTATATATTAAAACCATGCAAAAGAAATTCCCTCCTCACTAAAACAACAGCACACTCACAAATGGGGGGGCCCACGAAATTGCATGAAGGGAATTTTCCCACAAAAATAATCCACTCCCCTTCTCACATAGGTGTGGCCGGCCCCACTCTAGAATGGTGGAGAAAAATGGAATAAATTAGCAAAGGAGAAATGTGTGAAGATAATGCAAGAAAAAAAAATCACTTTCATTTCCCATTTCAATCCTTTCACCAAAACATCACAATAAACGCCATGAAAAAGACTAGAATAGAATCTCATGATGAAGAGGCTACAATTATGCAAGAAACCCCTCCACAAAATGTTATTTGCAAATCTGCAAATAACACCCTCCAACGGATAGTCCGGCCGTGAAAGAATAAAAGAAAAACCGGCCGGAACGGAATGCAAACTGGCAACTTCAGAAAACTGATCCCGTAATAAATTACAGGAAAACCCCGCTACTGCAAATACAACCCCGCATTTGTATTCACACTGAACACAAATGCAAAGAGACAAAACTACACTATCTAATACTAGGATCCGGCTTAAGCCAAAATCGGCTAGTAAAATCCGTCCGATCATGATCCATGCAATACCGCACGCATCTGATCGAAACCTGCCATATCTCCATACGGCCTCTACAGCGTTTCGCCCGAAACCTGAGTAACTGAGTGTGGTGGACTCTAAAGACTCGTCAATACAATGGCTGTGGATTTAACCACTAGCACGTCAGAGGTATAAGCCAATACGTGACGGGCCACCAGCTATTGACCAAAAGGGACGTCGATGAGCGAACTCATCCTGACACCCTACTGAGCCTGTCAGTGACAATATCCGTACAGTCCAGTCCGTTCGTCTATGAGTATCGCATGGCGGGCCTAGGGGGTTGGTAAAAGTCAGACCCCCAATAGCGGTACAAGTCGTGTCGGAGTCTAGCCCAGAACACCCTGAGATACTACTGGAATACCTACCAGCAAATCTCATGCCTTGGCCAAGGACTTTTCATGTTCTGGCTCTCCTAGACACAGCGCGACCTCACCCCCAATACCGGGAGAGACGAACCCCTGCAGATCCGCTCACTGCCTCCATGTGGCTCGGGACTGTACCCAACTAAAACCTGTTTGCACGACTCCTTTGAGCCGTGGTAGGGTAGTAATCAAAGCACAGTGGGAACTCACACGAGACAAATGACGATCTCAGGTCGATGAACTAACCTGTACACATGTCACCAGGGAACTGCTATCTGACGTTAGGTACAATACCAACTAGCAGGTTCCCGGCGAGTCCTGTCCGGTGTACTCATAACCAAATGAGCACCTGTATACATCTTAGGTGAACCAACTGACACCAGTGGCTTGTGAGACCAGCCACCGCCCCTCGTCGGGGTCTCGACTGTATACACTAGTCTACTCTGGAGAATCGATGCCCTGTCTCGAAACTCCCACGACTAGGGACCTTTTAAGGATGTGCTTATAGACTCCAGCTCTCACTTATATGATCGCCCTCATAGTGCTGGTAGTCAAGCAAGAATCCTAGGGGCTCTATCAACGTGTAAGCGCGACTCGAAAGGTCACCTAAAGCAGTACACGATGATAAGGATAAACCAGATAGCATACTATCATCTCGAGTAAGACTGTTCTACCGGGATAGGTCCTTCCTCAATCATTGCAATCACGTGCCTGTGATCCAATAATTGACTCTGAGGGCACTATCTCCAACATAAAACTCTCCTAGGAGTAACTCTTACTCGCAGTGGGTGTCGGGATCCAACTATCTCATAGACGGTATGCAATCTCATTGAAAATTTCAATACTTGAAATTCGTGATAATATTTGGCCCTTAGCATCCTATGACCTTGATGAAAGCCAACAAACTATAGTCCACTAGTCAAGTTCAACCCGTAAATTTCATGATTGAATTAAACCCACCTGCACGACCCTTGACGAAAGCCAACAAAGTCACACGACTACTATAATCCACTCGCATCATATGCAGCAGATAAGCAGTAAGTTGCAACCGCGCACTACGCCTTGACGAAAACAAACAAATATAGCACGAATACTAAATACTACTTATCCTAAATGACGGAGGGCTACGATAGGTTTTTAAGAAAACCTTTTGCGTAATGAACTTGATATCGTTTTTAGAATCGAATGATTTTGAAAATAGAGTGTTTTTAGGCTTGTGCTAGTTTTGATAAAGTGGACACTCCCGGTGAAGGGATCTCGGCACTTTCCTCATCGAATGAGGTGCTGGATATTTTACAGGGAATACCACTATGCAAAACAAGAACTAAAGAAGCAATCAAAAACAAAACCGAGTGGATTGTAGCATCTGCTAGTTTCGCTAAAGAGGTTAGTCCTGGTGAAGGGATCTCGGCTCTTTCCGCATCGAATGAGGTGCTGGATATTCTATAAGGAATACCGCTATGCAAAACAAGAACTAGAGCTTCCATTTTTTAAAACAAGATTCTAAAGCATCCTTCGGTTTCTTTTGTTTCATTAATCTCATTAATGAAGTCCCATCAATTATGCTTCTTAAGCATCACAGAAGAAACGAAAGCAGCAATATTTATTATATATCATATATATAATAACAACATTCGTCTCATCATATAAAGTGACCACATCACAGAATATCAGCAGCAGAAGAACACATATGAAATATTCGATATACAAGGAATTCTGTGTTTTAAATTAAGCCCGTACAAAACGCGGATTCCACCGTCGCGATGAATAGCCAAACCCACATCTGTAGACCTCTACGAGAGCGGCAAGAAACCCTACCAATTCTAGAGTTAGGAGACCCGGTATCGACTCCTTGAGATGGTCTCCCACTGGACCCTAAAACCCGATTACTTGTGCTCCCCACCTTGGGTCTATCCTAATGTAGAAAAGTAAATAATATACATCAATGGCGACGTCCTCCTTAACCCGGAAGTGACCCAATAAATGAATATTACATACATTTTTTTACATGAATGAAAATGAATCTCATCTTACCCAAAAAAAACCGGCTATTCAAACACGACGATCCAATATAACATATCACAGCAACACATAACATCACATATTATCAATGTAAGTAAATATGTGTATCCAAATTTTCGTTGACGTATAGCAACGAAACCGGCGATACATTACATATTACACTTACGGTCGCAGAAAAGAAAGTGAAAAACTACAACAATTGGAATCCGCAACCACCTTAGACATCATAAACCCAATCTATAACATATTGTGGATTTCATGCCCAACCAAATAAATTCCTTAGACATCGCATGCCTAACAGTTATAAACCCCGTATTTTAGTCTCGATATTGAAAACACTTTTCAATAACCAGTCGGATAATTCAGCAAGCTTCCCGACAACTTGATCGAATGCTCGTCGGAAATTTAGTAGACGGCCGCACCCCCGATGCCGTCGACGAAGTGCACTTAGGCGGAACACCGCGGCCGCGAGCACCCGTATGGATGCTTTTGGCGATGGGGTTCTTCTACAGTCACTTGGTCGGGGCTATCTAGTATGTTTACCCGACGAGTATACGTGTATGCTACGTGATTGCGACGGACTTTTGATCCACATCAAAATCCCGTGGCAACCGATCAAATGAGACTGAATTGCTAGATTTATTAAATTCAAATTAGTTTTCACAAAACTAAATATTGTGGTTTCCAAGTATTGTATCACAATCACAGATAGCTAGACGATGTTAAACTTTTCGATCGAAACAACAAACACCCAAAATTTCCCAAAGAGGTCAACACTTAAGCACGGTTTAAAAAGTACCGAGAACATGCCACAACACCTATGGAACAACAGTAGAAGGGTCAACTCTTGCCTCACCTATGGCGCCACGGAACTACAACAAACCCTAGGGTTTGGTGGCGGTTCCGGCGGTCACAGAATCGAGTCAGGGTTTCGTTCTTCTAGAGGGTCCATAGAAAACAGCTGCATGATTTTCTGATGATTTTAAACTTGGAAAAATTCCAACTCTTGGAAAATTTCCAGCGAGGGAGAAAATGGGTTATTGATATCCATTTGAACTTTTTAACGTCGTCTAACTAAACCGAAGCGACGTTAGAATTACGACTACGAAACACTCCGAATTTCCTTACCAGAAAGATAACATCATATGCAATCTTACCAAAATCACGCAACACCTAAAACACCAAAAGCCAGAGACCGGAACACCACCAAAAATTGAAGTCAGAAGCCCACTAGAAAACCGGTGATGCCGGTTTTTAACAACATTTCACCGGTCAAACTTCAGCGAGGGGGGCTCAAATTTCTGTGGTGTTCATATTACATCTCATATTACATTCTGCAACAGCTTAAAAAATTTTAGACACTTAAAATTTCAACAAAAACTTGATTTTTTTTTCGAGTGTTTCGGAGTTATTTCGGTTTCGTAATTTTACAAACATCGTCTAATTCTCTAGCATGGCTGTGATACCACTGTAGGGTTCCCTAGGGTCGCCATTGGGTTTTGGGAGGCATCGTCTATGACGTTTTAAAAAATTGGCGCGCAAAAGAACCCTAACCTAGAATCTTAACTAGAGAATTAGACGATTCATGAATGTAAATATCTTTATATCTAAGTGAACAAGGAATACAACCTTTGTAGACTGATCCTTCACTTCAATAACACTGTGTAGTAGTCCCTTCGCTCCCAGTAGTTAACTCCCAGATTCTAGAAGGCTCCACAAGATGAAAAGAACAAACTTGCTTGAGGTCTTCGAGGCCGAAGATGATCTACGTCGAGGAGACAACAACTCAAGCTACCTCTTCACTAATATGGAATTAGTGATGCAAAGACCCTAAACTAAATGGCTAGTCTAGTAGGGGATGATGAAGCAGGAATTTTGCTCACTTTAGAAATTATTTTCTCACTCATTTTCTTCACCTTCCAAAAAGCTAGAGAGCTCGAGGAAGGATATGAAGAAAAACAACCATGGAAAAAGTCTAGTCTTGAATGACATCCATGGGTGAGTTAATTTCATATACCAATTCATGTAGAGACTAAATCGTGGCTAATCATAATGGTTGGGTTAATAAATATCTAAAGTAAAACAAAATTAGTGGACTTGGTTAATGGTTCCAAAAGCTTCCACAAGCATCAACCATGTGACTAATTTCCATTTAATTTTGATTTATTTTAAATAAATAAAACACATCATTATGTTAAGCATGGTGTGAGTCTTATACACCCATGTCTCATGTATCATCCAGCATGACACAAAAGAGTGTACATTAATGTATATATCACACATATACTAAATGCACAAGTGAGAAAAAGAATTCTTAAGTGAACAAATATTAGATAATGTAAATTAATATATCAAATATATAATTATATATTAAATTATTAAATCAACTCTTGATTTAATAATACGGCTATATCACATACAACCGACTAATATCAAATGTATCAACTCATCGAATCAATACTTGATTCGACATCCCGGCTATATCACATAAAACCGCCCGATATCACATATCACGAGAATAGAATACAGTATCACATACACATTTTAATCTCGGTCCCGCACATATCCTATATGCGCTCCTACTTCGTTTCTTTTGAGCCAAGAAACCTCAGCGTTGGACTCTAAAGACTTGTCAATACGCCGGAAGTAGGTGGTGATCATATCAGTCACCCACAAGCCGCAAGCGTTCTGCTAAATGTAACGGCCACCCCGGTATTGAGTGATCAGAAGATCAAAAAGCATTCCTGCTGATACTCCAGCAAAACCAATCACTAACACTATCGTACAGTCTGGTCTCTTCGTCTAAAATGTCGCATATCTTTCCTTGGGGTAGTAAACGTCAGACCCCAAAAGCTTGATAAGTCATGCCGATGCAAGGTCCATAATGGTTTGAGAAACTGCTGATAATACTTACCAGTAAATCTCCGCAACCCTGGTCAGAGATTTCTTGTTATGGCTAATCAAGCAAAGCGCAACATCAACCCCCAATACCAGGAGAGACGAATCCCCTCCTATCGCTCATTGCTTCCATGTGACTCGGGACTGTATCCAAAAACTACCATTTTGCACGATCTCTTGAACGTGGTAAGGTGGAAATCACAGCACAGTTGGAATCACACAAGACTCTATGACGATCTCGGGTCGAGAGACTAACCTGTACCAGCGTCATAAGAGAACTGCCGTCTGACGTGATTTATAATACCATCTAGGAGTTCTCGGTAAGTCCGTCCAGTGTACCCAGTCTCCACTGAGCACCAACATACCTTCTCTGATGTGAAACACTAATGGATGTGGGATCATCCAACGCCCATCACATGGGTCGAGAAGCGTATATGCTAGTCTACTCTGAAATATCGATGCCCCGTGTCGATATTCCCACGACTAGGAACATTTGAAAGATGTACTTACCGACTACCTTTGCCCTACTAGTATGATCTACATCATAATCCTGGTAGTCTAGTACTCATCCTTAGGGCTTTATCAACAGGTAATAGAGAGACAATAAGTGTACATGTTAAGTTAAATAGCAACTTGATAGCAAATTATCATAACGAGCATGAAAGTCCTCCATATATATGTCCAAGCATTTACTATAATATACATCACATGTATAATAATTGCCTCTAATGCATACATATAACTAATAGAAATGACGGAGGCTACGAATGGTTTTGGAGAAAAACCTTTAACTTAATGAACTTGATTTCATTGAAGGAACCGGATAGATTTACAAATATATAGTGTCGAAAACCTTTGCTAAAGAGGTCACTCCCCATGAAAAGATCTCGGCTCTTTCCTCGTCGAATGAGGTGCAGGATATTCCCAACTAAATACCACGATGCAAAGTAAAAGGTAATCGATTATAGTGAAGTTATTACCCCGACGCAAACTTCTGCCGAAGAGGTCACTCCCGGTGAAGGGATCTCGGCTTGCCTCATCGAATGAGGTGATGGATATTCATAACCGAATATCGCTGTGCAAAACAAAAGAAACCATCCTTGTAATAACAGCTTTTGAAAATTGTTCCAATAACATCATATATGTTTGTTTTCCTTGCATTGATCAGAATCAACGCAGTCCCATCAATTAATCACACCCGAAAAGAACGAAAATATGGATGTACTTATATGCCATCCGTATTCGCCACTGGGCCTTGTCATCACCCGTTAGGTTACTTAACTAACGACAGAGCGGGGTCTGGACTAGCGCGGGTGCAAAACATATACAAAACTACTAGTATATATATAACAATATATAATCATCGTTTCAAGCATGATAAATGCAATATCACAGATAAGCGATAAACATCATAGAACAATACAGATAATCTGGGAGCCCCGGGTTTCCTTTGAGCCGTAAGTGAAACCCGACATTCCCCTGGTCGTGTGGATAGCCTATGCAATGAAAACTTTGACCCCTACGAGCACGGAAAGTTATCTGTCAAAACCAGAAGTGAGGCAACCCCCTTCATCAAAGTGAATGGGCCACCCGGCACTTCACGGAATACGGTAACTTGAGCACCCCTCCTTGAGTCAACCTGTACCCCTTACGAGTGCGGAGAATAGCCTGCCAATTCTAGAGTGAGGCCCCTTCCATCTCACCACCAAGAGATGAGGGCCCGTTTCCCTCTAGAACTCGGCTATTCGTTCACTCCACCGTGGGGTAATCCTAGTACAGAAAAGAAAATAAGTACAAAGGTGACATCGACCTCAACCCGGTCGTGCCCCAAACAAATAATATACAAACTGGCAGTGATGGCGGTCTATATGTCGGATGCTCACCGCATAATATCAAATGTACAAATAAATCCAAACTGTACTACCATTGCACCCTAAGCTATCCACCACGACGATCCAGCCACAACACAGAACAACACAGAACATCAACATGAATGTCACGTTCGCAAACCCGTCTAAAAGAACATATAGTAGTTAGACGAATTGTACCACTCGAATGACATTCACGGTCGCAGATAGTAATGTATGTACTGAAAACCGCGACATTATAATTCCGCATGAAATTAGCAAACTAAACCAATTTCCAAAACCATGAAAAACAGTGAGCTAAAGTTCCAAAATCAAACCGTTTAAAACCAATTCGGAAGTCCGAATCAAAATGAAACGCGCCCGAACCATCGCGGGAAGTTAGAGAACGAAATTAACGTTAAGTCGAGGGGCCTCGAATAGGTAACCTACCCTTGAGGCCACCACGAGGTGGCCAGGGGGTGAGGCAGACCCGAAACTGCCTAAGGTGGGGCAGTTTCGGGTCCCCGCCGCAAAGACCACCTTGTGGTGGTCTTGGGGACTGGGCCCAGCTGTTCAGTCCCCCCCTCCGGGATTCCCCAGGGCGCCCATGCACCACCCCACGGCTTCTCAATTCAACCCGTGAGCCCGCGGGATGTGCAAACATCTCAAACATTTAGTTTTTGGAACTAATTTTGTCGGCAGTTGTTGCACGACAAAAACGGCGGATTTCTAATGTAGCAATGAGTTAACTAAGGCTTATAGAGTGGCTTTAATACCCTGTTGGGTTACGGCAGCACCCCGGCCATCAATCCGTGACCAAATGCGGAACAAAAATTTATAAAACTTTACGCTAACACAACCAATTATCCGGATCTACCCATAAGCCCTAGATAACAAAACATGCAAATGAGTTAGAATGGTTATTGTTCAGTTGATAAAACTGCACATTTCTTATTACATTTTTCCTACCATTTTCATATTAAAAAAGGACTTTATTATAATATATCATACATATGAGGGTTTATATGTAAAAATACTATTTTCCATGTGTTGATATATTATAATTAGCATTTGGTAGGAAAATGTATGCAAATAAATTCATTGACCTAATCCTAGTAGAACAAAGTCTACTAAATCTTATTTGAGTTGTTGTGCAAAAATTTTCCAAGTGTGCAGAATTTTTCAAAGACTAGAATCAAGGAGATCAATTTATTGAAGAAGACATGCCTAATTAAGAAGCAAAACTTGGAGACCAAGTCTGGAAGCAACCACGAAAAGATTTCCAAATTCTAAAGGTCCCAAGGATCGCCAAATGTCACATAGAGACAGCTCCTGAAAAAGGATGGAGGGATGTGATTAAACGGCCGTGGATCCGCGGCCTTACCCACCCTTATGCCGCGGATCCGCAGCATGATAGAGGGATTACTTGCCTAAATTTTGGGAGACGAATCTAAGCTATATTTTACCAAGTTTTCAAGAAAAAGATTATGGCTTTGGACTATAAAAAGGGACCGAGAACCTCTTGGAAAATTTATCAAGCCGAAGAGATCATGAAGCCCCAGACGCTCACGCATCCAGGATGATCATCAACTGTTCGTCTACCTCCTTAGGAAAGATCGAGAAGCTTCTAGTTTTGTAATCATTTTTTACGGAATAAAGTGTAGATTGTTCAAGTTGATTAATAAAGATAGTTATTTTATTTAATTCTTTTTGCATTTTACATTATGTTTTCCCTCTCTGTCTTTTCATCTTCTTCTCCCAACATGCGTGAGTAATTCTCCGCTTGTTAGGGTTCGTAGGATTAGGGTAGGCTAATGGATGATGAAAATAACTAAACCCTTTTTAAGTCCTATAAAGTTTAGGAACTTTATCAAAAGAATCATTAACATCCTAATCGGGCGCGCTAGCAATTTTTTGCTAGTTCCGACCGCGATTAGAGATTAGATTAATGATTGTTTTGGTAAAGGCTAGATATGAACGGAGTTCCGTGTCGAGATAAGGGTTAAGAGTGGGATTTCTTTTCCCTCCAGTAACCCTAATCTACACGCATCACCGTCGTTCTAGTTTTAAATCAATTAATGGATAAAAAGGGTAACTTTTAATTAATCGTCCATAACCACTAAATCCTAACGAACCCTACAAGCCCCCTTATTATATTAACAACATCTTTAAAATAATCTAGATCTATATTTTACATTCTTGTTTAACGTAGATCTAGAAACCGTTCTATAAAATTCTTTATCCCTCCTCTCTTTCTCAACACATCTAAAGTAAAAATAAAAGGTTCAACGTTTCCCAGAGGTCGACCCGTACTCATCTCGGTCTAGCTATACGCGACACCGTTCTGATTGCGGTTAACTACAAACAAACACACTTTTTCGAACCAATCAAATGGCGCCGTTGCCGGGGATACGTGAGTAATTTTTTATTTTTACTATTTGTGTTGAATTCTTAGACGATTCATATCATTATTAAAACAAAACTGCAAATTCCATATTTAACGATTTGTGCTGGAATTTTGCGAGGAAATCTGGTGTCACGGAATTAAGGAAAACAGAAGACAGAGACATTCATCGAGATCCAGAGGAGTACAGGAGGCCGAAGAAAAATTTTCATCACTTGATTCTTCCATCTCGCGGCGGAACCGCGGCACAAAGGGCTTTTTGCGGCGGAATCGCGACAGGTTAAAAGGGTTAGGGCTATAAAACTCTCTGGTATCTTTCTCAAGTCCTTCTCTCTCCTCTCAAATCCAATAAAATCTATCTTCGGCAGGATTCTTTGCAAAATAGCGCCGCCCAAAAAAAATTTCTTTTTCAAAAGTTTTGCGATTTGTTTTGTTTTGCATATTTTAATACGGACTATAAGGGGCAAAGACCAAATCAAGATTAGGTGGGGATTTCATTACCCTTCCTAAGCCCCACAAGTCACAAACTGAGCATATAGATCAACCCTTCATTAATTTAAAAAATATCTAGACCAGACTCTAAGGACTTTCGCGCTCAATAAGGACAGAGGAAGGTCATGGGTAATCTATTGTTTATCCGCATTATTTTTGTAGTGCCTAGGAAAGTGTGACAAAGGCTAGTGGTTTTTAATTAGGCCCAGGACGTGGTTCCTTCCCACTTACCTGGCACTTACCTGGTTATAAGGGTAGTACGGAGGTGGTAGAGTATTGATCCTGCGGCTTGTCCTTTAGAAGTCTAGGAGCGTTCTAGAAACTGGACCTAGGTGACCTTAGTTCTAGGGTTGCTTGTGCATCTTAGGGTGATTTGTCTTGTGTCCCACTTTTTCAAAAACAAGCCAATTTTAAAATCACACACACGCTGCCACTTGCACTAAACCCGCTTAGTGCATGCTTGGCTGGACACGGGATCCTAGTGCCCGTCTTGTCCGCGTTCCTGCTATCGACGCCGAAGTCGGTACTTCTTCATCTTCTTTTCCCCCACCACACACCACGACCGTGATGGACGACACTCCATCTAATTATAACACCACGCTGCCACCGCCCGAAGGTGCGCAGAATCCACCACGCATTTCTCTCCAAGAGAGATGCTATCCTATCCGTGGTCCTCTTCACACTTGTCTATCTCTTCCACCATCTAACGGGGATAATTTCGAAATTAAACCCCACTACATCAATCTGCTGCCCAAATTTCACGGGCTTGAGTCGGAAGACGCGTACGTTTTCATCACTAAATTCGAAAACGTATGCGCAATGATGGGTACTTCACAATTGACTTTCGATGCTATGCGCTTGCGTCTTCTCCCATTCACACTGTGCGACCTGGCAGAAAAATGGCTCTATAATACTGCCGCACACTCTATCACGAGTTGGGATGAATTCGTAATAGCCTTTCTTAAGAAGTTTTACCCAAACCATAAGACTTTCCGTGTTAGGAGAAAGATCAACCAGTCCACCCAGCTTCCCAATGAACCATTTTGGATGTGCTTTGAACGTTTCAAAGATCTGCTTGTCCAATGTCCTCATCATGGAATCAATAGATGGGATTTATGTCGAATTATATATGAGGGCATTAATCCAGCGACAAAGCAGATGCTTGAAACAATGTGTCAATGCAATTTCATGTCTAAAGATGACGGTGAAGCGTGGAAATAACTGGAAGACCTTGCTGAACACACGTTGCAGTGGGAAAGCGTAAGACCACCTTCAACTAAGGGAGGTATTCACCAGCTCGATGTTTCTATCGCAGTAAAAACCAAAATGACAGCGATACAGAAGAAACTCGATGCTATTGAAAACAAGTTCTCATCATTCTCCCTAAATCAGGTCACACTTCCTAAGACCGTCTGTGGTTGCTGTTCGGATTCTTCACACTTAACGGAAGAATGTCCTATGAATGCATCGTTTCAAGCTAATGCTGCTTTTCAGCAGCGACCTAGAAACGACCCTTATTCTTCCACGTACAATCAAGGATGGAGGAATCATCCGAACTTTGCTTGGAACCAAAACCAACAGAGCAATTATCAAAGACCTCCTCCACAGCAACCACAACCACAGAATCAGCGACCCTTTCAGTCACAGAATTTCCAAAATCCGGCCAACATTTCTACACCGCAAGTGGCCGGTACTGACAACTCACTTGCACAAACTTTGGATATGTTCATGAAACAATCCTTGCAAATTTCGGCTGAGATGAGGTCTTCTATTGATACCATAACGAAAAACTCTGCCTCCCATGGCGAGAGTATTAAATCATTAGAAAACCAAATTGCACAGTTAAACGCCGCAATGAGTGCGAGAGAAAAAGGGAAACTCCCATCTCAACCCATACCTAATCCTGGCCACTCACAAAGTTATAATGTGAGTGCTGTTACCACGTTGAGATCGGGAAAAGTGCTGAATAACCGAGTGGGTGAGCAGTGTGATGATAGTTACACCAATGATACCCAGCTTCTTCTTCTTCCCCTAATTCGTCTAGTCTCGCACCTTCACCCGAGCCTATTCTCCGTTTTCCCCAAGGCTCGAACCCTTCGACCATTTCGCCAAATCTATCTAAGTCGATTCCCACTCCAGTTTTGGGATCGAATCCGTCCCCACAATCCTCTCCAATGTTGGACCAAACCCTTATTGATAAAGCACCTTATCCAAACAGGTTAAGGGGCAACAGATCAAGTCCACAAATGGAGAAGATTGTGGAAATTTTTAAGCAAGTTAACATAAACATTCCTCTCCTAGATGCTATTCATGAAGTTCCGTCATATGCGAAAATCCTAAAGGACTCGTGCACTAGGAAGAGAAAAGTTCAAGTACCCAAAAAAGTTTTCCTTGCGAGTAATGTGAGCATTGCTTTTACACAACAACTACCCAAGAAACGAAAGGACCCCGGAAGTCCTACAATTTCTATTTCTATTGGGGGTAAAAATATCAATCGTGCTCTACTCGATTTAGGTGCTAGTGTTAACTTGGTTCCGTATTCTGTTTATGAGCAACTAGGGATTGGAGAGTTAAAACCTGCGCATTGCACTCTTCAGATGGCCGATCGATCTATCACCCAACCTAGCGGTGAGCTAGAGGATGTGTTAATCAAAGTCGGGGAATTCATATTCCCTGTGGACTTTATCGTTATTGATACACAACCTGTGGCAAACCCACGCAATCAAATCCCAGTGATACTCGGGCGACCCTTTTTGGCCACTTCCAACGCAGTAATCAATTGTAGAAACGGCTCTATGACCCTATCCTTTGGAAAGAAGTCGGTTGAGCTTAACATTTACAAGTTGAGAAGTGAACCCTCCGAACCCTATGCTCATGTGTGTTCTGTCGAATTAATGGATGTCGACAGCAGCGAATTTGATCAACCTCATAATTCTGACTCTTTTCATATGTCGTTGTTTGACACGGACTCTTCTACCGAGTTGTCCGGGTCAACATCTAACACTGATGACGATCACCCCATTTTTTCTGATGACATTATTCTTCGAGGTATCGACGAAAGTTTTAAGGAAATTTTCGCTGATGAGCTCGCATTTTTACAAGACACGGGTGTTCAGATGAATCAACTCCAAGATGAAGAAATTGGACCTCCACCCCTTCTTTCGGACAATCATGATAATGCGAGTAATCCATCATCACCATCACTGTGTCGTCTCTCCAAATAGAAACGCAATCCTTTTCCATTACACCTCTTATCACCTCCCCACTTCTTCACGTCGAAAGGTGACATGTTCTTCCACCAACCTTGGTGCTTCATCGATAAATTTTTTGAATGGTTGGTGTTGACCTTCGGTCTTTACAAAACTTTGCATTGACCAATAACCTTGACCCATTCATGTGTTTTTAAAAGATTAAAATTGTTTAACTCAAGTTTGGGGGGTGTGGTATATTTTGGCTCTTGAAAAGAAAATGATTTTTACAAATTTGTGAGCCTAAAATAAGGTTGGGAGAGAATTTTCACTTTCATATATTCTTGCCCCCATTTAAAATTTCCTCCCACGTCTACAGGTTTTTGAGCTTAACGGATGACATCAGTGAAGACACTGCTGTAAACAGGTTTGGGGGAGGTTTGTGCTTATACTTTGCATTATACTACATTAAAGCACAAAATTTTTTTTATAATAAAAGAATAGAAAGTGAAAAATTACATCCAAAAGATAGGAATAGTTTAAGAAAACTAAGAAAATTAGAAGTTTTCTTAAACGAACTAGTAATAAGTAGTTATGAGCCGTTGTCCCAAGGGTTAGTAAGATGAAGGAAGTCACTAATCTGAGAATAAAAATAAGTCTGAAAAATAGTTTCTATTCTGGAAGCCAAACATTTGAATATTGATACCCTACCATATGCACTTACAAACGTCTTGAAACTCGGGATAGTAGAGGATACCTTGAAATGCTCTTGTCTAAAAGCCAAAGTATGAAGGAAATGAAAAAAAATGAAGAAAATATAAGAATGGTGAATAAAGAAAAATGAACACTGGTTTTGTATCGCCAAGGCAGCAATAAAAAAATATAGCGATGGTACATCTTCACCTAGTGCCCTAAGGCCAACTGGTCTGGGAGTCACTGCTAAGTCTTAGGGGGGGCAAGACGAGAAAAATATTATCACCTAATCAGCAAGTACATGTGTAATCGGTCGGTAAGTACCTTAAGAATTATTAACGGTCGCATGAAAATGTGTGAGCAAATCTAAATATTCATCAAATTAAAAAGTACAGCGGCAGATGGACAAGAGTATGATAGCTTGAATTGAATTCTCCGAGTGTAGCGATGTTCTATACACACACGTAGGGGTATATGATCAATGTTTGGAAGAAAGATAGGAATGAAGAATAAAGACGATGTTTTATTGAGGGATGATGTGATTTCTAACATTTTTTTCATGACTATTAAGATAGGGCTCATGACAACTGAAAAGCCAGTGTAGTTGGAAACTCTAAATTTTCAAAGTCTTTCTTTTATGGTTTTATCTTTATATGTAAATTTCACCATCTCTCTTTTATTATAGGATTTTGTGGGTGCAATCCGCTGAAAACCCTCAGGAGACAACACTCCTCCTACTAGGGACACCTAGAGGTTTAACGGCTTGTTGCACGTACTCAGTGCAATCATGTCTGCCTACGAAAGTGTGCTTAGTTTTCTCCTTTCTTTTTCTCCTCTTGAATAAACTAGTTTGCTCGGGATGATCAAAGATAAGTTTGGAGGTATTTGTTCAGTTGATAAATATGCACATTTGTTATTACATTTTTCCTACCATTTTCATATTAAAAAAGGACTTTATTATAATATATCATACATATGAGTGTTTATGTGTAAAAATACTATTTTCCATCTGTTGATATATTATAATTAGCATTTGGTAGGAAAATGTATGCAAATAAATTCATTGACCTAATCCTAGTAGAATAAAGTCTACTAAATCTTATTTGAGTTGTTGTGCAGAAATTTTCCAAGTGTGCAGAATTTTTCAAAGACTAGAATCAAGGGGATCAATTTATTGAAGAAGACTTGCCTAATTAAGAAGCAAAACTTGGAGACCAAGTCTGGAAGCAAGCATTAAAAGATTTCCAAATTCTAAAGGTACCTAGGATCGCCAAATGTCACATAGAGACAGCTCCTGAAAAATGATGGAGGGATGTGATTAAACGGCCGCGAATCCGCGGCCTTACCCACCCTTATGCGGCGGATCCGCGGCATGATAGAGGGATTACTTGCCTAAATTTTGGGAGACGGATCTAAGCTATATTTTACCAAGTTTTCAAGCAAAAGATTATGTCTTTAGACTATAAAAAGGGACCGAGAGCCTCTTGGAAAATTTATCAAGCCGAAGAGATCACGAAGCCCCAGACGCTCACGCATCCAGGCTGATCATCAACTGTTCGTCTACCTCCTTAGGAAAGATCGAGAAGCAACTAGTTTTGTAATTATTTTCTACGGAATAAAGTGTAGATTGTTCAAGTTGATTAATAAAGATAGTTATTTTATTTAATTCTTTTTGCATTTTACATTATGATTTCCCTCTCTGTCTTTTCATCTTCTTCTCCCAACATGCGCGAGTAATTCTCCGCTTGTTAGGGTTCATAGGATTAGGTTAGGCTAATGGATGATGAAAATAACTAAACCTTTTTTAAGTCCTATAAAGTTTAGGAACTTTATCAAAAGAATCATTAACATCCTAATCGGGCGCGCTAGCAATTCTTTGCTAGTTCCGACCGCGATTAGAGATTAGATTAATGATTGTTTTGGTAAAGGCTAGATATGAACGGAGTTCCGTGTCGAGATAAGGGTTAGGAGTGGGATTCCTTTTCCCTCCAGAAACCCTAATCTACACGCATCACCGTCGTTCTAGTTTTAAATCTATTAATGGATAAAAAGGGTAACTTTTAATTAATCGTCCATAAGCACTAAATCCTAACGAACCCTACAAGCCCCCTTATTATATTAACTACATCTTTAAAATAATCTAGATCTATATTTTACATTCTTGTTTAACGTAGATCTAGAAACCATTCTATAAAATTCTTTATCCCTCCTCTCTTTCTGAACACATCTAAACTAAAAATATAAGGTTCAACGTTTCCCAGAGGACGACCCGTACTCATCTCGGTCTAGCTATACGCGACACCGTTCTGATTGCGGTTAACTACAAACAAACACACTTTTTCGAACCAATCAAATGGCGCCGTTGTCGGGGATACGTGCCTAATTTTTTATTTTTACTATTTATGTTGAATTCTTAGACGATTTATATGATTATTAACACAAAACTGCAAATTGCATATTTAACGATTTGTGCGTGAATTTTGCGAGGAAATCTGGAGTCACGGAATTAAAGAAAACAGAAGACAAAGACATTCATCGAGATCCAGAGGAGTACAGGCGGCCAAAGAAAAATTTTCATCACTTGATTCTTCCACCTTGCGGCGGAACCGTGGCACAAAGGGCTTTTTGCGGTGGAATCGCGGCAGGTTAGAAGGGTTAGGGCTACAAAACTCTCTGGTATCTTTCTCAACTCCTTCTCTCTCCTCTCAAATCCAATAAAATCTATCTTCGGCAGGATTCTTTGCAAAATAGCGCCTCTCAAAAAAAAATTTTTTTGCAAAAGTTTTATGATTGGTTTTGTTTTGCATATTTTAATACGGACTTTAAGGGGCAAAGACCAAATCAAGATTAGGTGGGGATTTCATCACCCTTCCTAAGCCCCACAAATCACAAACTGAGCATATAGATCAACCCTTCATTAATTTAAAAAATATCTAAACCAGACTCTAAGGACTGTCGCGCTCAATAAGGACAGAGGAAGGTCGTGGGAAATCTATTGTTTATCCGCATTACTTTTGTAGTGCTTAGGCAAGTGCGACAAAGGCTAGTGGTTTTTAATTAGGCCCACGACGTGGATGCTTGGACATATATATCGAGGACTTTCTTGCTCGACATGATAGTATGCAATTTGGTTGCCTTTATCTTAACATGTTCACTTATATTATTATATTGTCTCTCATATATATATGTTGGTAAAGCCCTTAGGATATAGGCTTGACTACCAGGACTATGATGTAGATCATACTACTCGGACCTGGGTAGACCACAAGCATATCCTTCAATTGTTCCTAGTCGATGGAATATCGAGACAGGGCATCGGTATTCCAGAGTGGACCAGTGTGTATGTTTCTTGACCCTGTATGGGGCGATGGTTGATCCCATATCCATTGGTGTTTGACATCAAAGATTGTACATAGGTGCTCATTAGAGAATGGGTACACTGAACAGGACTCGCCGAGAACGCCTAAATGGTACTATACATATCGTCTGATAGCAGTTCTCTAGTGACACCGGTACATGTTAGTCTGTAGACCCGAGCTCGTCATAGAGACTTGTGTGGCTCCCACTGTGCATTGATTTCCTCCTACGACGGTTCAAAGGAGTCATGCTATGGAGGCAATGAGTCACATGGAGGCAATGAGCGATAGGAGGGGTTTCGTCTCTCCCGGTATAAGTAGTTGATGTTGAGCTATGCTCGATTGGTTATAACAGGATGTCCCTGGCCAGGGCTATTGATGAGATTTACTGGTAAGTGTTATCACTAGTTTCTCGTACTGTTATAGGCCTTACATCGGCTTGACTTATCAAGTAATTGGGGTCTGACGATAGCACCCCCAGACTCGATATGTGACATATCAAACGAAGAGACCGGACTGCACGGTAAGTGTTTAAGCTTCATCGGAGTTTGTATAAGTTGATGTCGCGCACCCCACGTGTTCGCGGGGAGGGAAAAATTGCAAAAAATGATTTTTATGGTCTTCGCAACAATGACTAGAACCAAGGATCGATCATAAACCTTTGCTAGCAAACTACAAGAGGTTTTACTACTCGGATGAATGTTATTCCTCATAGTATCGTGTCCTTCAGGTCTTCTTACTGTCCTCCTCGTCATCGTAGGATCTAAGGATCGGAACGGATCGCGGCTACTTCGACGGCCTCCTCGAGTCAAAGACGATCCACCCGAGAGTCTATAGTCTGAGCTCCTACCTCAAATATGAGATAACTACGTCTTCTAGTTTGCTAAACTAGAAGTCCTTGGTTGTGTAGAATGAGAATATGGAGAGATTTTTCTCTTGGAACCCTAGGTTTCTTAACTCATGAGAGGTCTAGGGTTTGTGATGAAGAGAAGAGCCTTGAGGAAATGAGAAAGGAGAAGCGAACATTGGACTTGCGCTTGGCTGTCCTCTTGAGATCAAATGAAGAATATTAGATATTTTATGAGATAAATATCACAATAAAATATCTCCAAACCATCACAAATATCTAGTGGTGACTTCTGACCATGAGTCACCAAATAGCCATGCTAGGATCAATGCTCAAAATCCACCTCATTTCCTCCACCCAATTTGTTTAATCCAAAACGAATAAAACCCTAATAGGTGTCCCCCTTCTAGAAGCCAATCCTGAGAAATTACGAGAATGCCCCTCATCCCTATATACTTACCCACATCCGTATTCCGAAGAAAACGAATACTAAGAGACGAAACAATCCATCAATCCGGCTTAAACTAAAGCCAACTAGTATTATCCGCCCGATCATCATGCGTGCACAAGTATAAGTAAGTGATCGAAGCCCTATCGTAAAACCATACGGCCTCTACACCTTTTACCTACTGCAGGGAAACCCTTTGTGTGGGACTCTAAAAACTCGACACAATACTGGCAGTGGGTTTAACCATTAGCCACAAGCGCTATTAGCGGCCAGTAACGGCTGCCCAGGTTTGTGTCTATAAGAAGGCCGATGAGCTAACTCATCCGAACTCCTACAGTGCCTGAATGTGACAATCTCCGTACAGTCTGGTCTGTGAGTATCACATATCGGGTCTAGGGGGACGGTAAACGTCAGACCCCTAATAGCGCAATACGTCGTGTCGGAGAGTAGCCCAAAACACCCTAAGAACTACTAGAGTACTTACCAGTAAATCTCGCTTGCCTTGGCTAAGGACTTTGTGTAATGGCCTTCCGAACATAGTGCGATATCAACCCCCAATACCGGGAGAGAAGAATCCCATCAAACCGCCACTGCCTCTATGTTCTTCGGGACTGCACCCAACTACTACCTATTTGCACCACTCCTTTCAGTTGTAGTAGGGTAGTAATCAAAGTACAGTGGGAACACACTCGAGGCGAAGCAGCAGTGTCAAGTCGACGGACTAAGCTGTACTCATGTCACCTGGGAACTGCTACCTGGCAATAGGTATAATACCCACCAACAGTCCCCGACGTGTCCTATCCAGTGTACTCATAATCTAATGAGCACCTGCATACTATCTCCAGTACGACGTACTAATGTCTAAGGGACAGACCATCTCTCCTGCTGGGATGAGAAGCATATACACTAGTCTACTGTGGAGTATCGATGCTCTATCTCAATAATCCTACGACTAGGGACCTGTATAGGATGTGCTTATAGACTATCCATCCCCACTAGTGTGACTGCCATCACAACGCTGCTAATCAAGTAAAGATCCTAAGGGCTCTACCAATATGTATAAGCGATATGCTAAAAGAAATGCATGCACATATTGAGGTAGAAACAAACCAGGTAGCATACTACCATTTCGAGCAAGACTGTTACCATATTCATGTATATCCCAAGCTCCCATTAAGTAATATACAATCCAGTGTGATACAACAATAGCCTCTAGGGCATATAACACTAACAATCTCCTACTTTCACTAAGGCCATATACTGGCATATCGTAGACCAAAGATCTCGAATAGCCAGTTGAACACTATCTGAGGGATGGCCTCTATGAGTGGATCTGCAGTGTTGTTCTCCGTATCTACTCTCCTCACCTCTATCCCCAGGGAATCAAGGATCTCCCTGATCAGGTGGTTGTTCACACCCTAATATTGTATTATTATATTCCCCATTCTTATTCTTTTTAAAAATAAACAGGTGCTTTTGACGTAGGTCTGCTACATATTATAAGTTACAGGTTCTTGGATCTAAAACAGTGAAAAAGGTAAAAGACAACGCAAAAGTGGAACTACAACCAACAAATAAAATGATCTTGATCAAGCTTATATAAAAGATAAAGTTCACAAAGTACAAGGCAGCGCAAGGTCCAAGATTACAAAGCGAACGGTTAAAAGTCCACTACAAGTATTCACTGGAAGATCTGGAGAAGACCCAGAAGCAAAATGGAGAAAAGAACCAAAGATACAGGAATCCCAAAAAGCCCAGAATGAACACAAAAGATATGAAGGCCCAAGCACATCTTTTGGCCGCGAAACTGCGGCCAAACAGGGCCTCGGGCCGCGGTTCCGCGGCATTCTTGAGCAGTTAGAAAATATAAATTTTACCATAATGTGTGCCGGCTTTGACTAGTCAACCTAAGGTTATTTTGGTAAATGCAGACATGCGGGTCAATTGTAACTTAGGGTTTTTATGTCCTATAAATAGAAGCCCAAATCATTGTATTAGGTTATGCCTCCCTCATGCTTCTTTTTATGAATAAAATTCAGAATTCTTTTGGAGAGTATCGATGCCTCTTTTCATATCATCTATTCAGATCTGACAACCCTACGTAAATGTTTGGAGAGAGCCATCTGTAAAGTAAGTAGGTAATTTCAATTCTTGCCCGATGTAATTTTTCATTCTCTGCCGCAGATAAATGTTTTTAAATTCCCTAATGAGAGAGTTGTCTCCTTACTTGTTAGGGTTAGCTTTGGGGAAGGCTTTTGAGAGATGAGATCTCTCATCCCTTTCTTGCCCATCACATATAATCAATAGGACTCCATGCATACATGCACATACAGCTCCCTACGGCACCCTATCTCTCGAGGTAGCGGTGATTCCATAGTATAAAGGCCCGATTGTGATGGTTTTCCATGGAGGTTAGGATAAGGATTGATAAAGGAAGGACAAGAAGCTAGAGGAAGAAACATCTTCCCGATGGTTGTAATCCCTTTTATTAATAATTACCATAACTCCTAAGAAATCCTAATTTGGGTATAGAAAGCGTTGAGATTTATTTACATTTCTAAACCTACCTTAAACCTAACCCTAGCAAGATTTAGATCTAGATAATCTTAGTATAAATGATTTAGTTTTTAGATTTAATAATCAATCCGACCACAATCAAAATTAACTCGTTTGCGCGACTAGGAAATTCACAACATCCCTGTGGACCGACCCGTACTCACCGGCTAGCTACCAAGCGACGTCGTTCTTGATTACGGTTAATAGATAGTTTTTGACATATGAATCAAATGGCGCCATTGCCGGGGATGGCGTGTTATTTTCTTTTTGCAATTTCGGGTTAATATAAATTAAAAAATCATAAAAACTAAAAATCAAATAAAATATATAAAAATATATCATCTGTTATTTTTTGGAAAGGGTATTTTTTGTGAATCTTTGCAGGATCGACGGATCTGGAAAAATCGAGAGTGCGAAACAGAAAAAGGTAGATCAGAACGGAAGGAAATTGGACCAACAGAACACCAGAATTTTTTCAGAGACCTGAAGCATCAACACCGCCGCCTTTCCGCCGCGCAAGCCGCCTCCCGCCGCTAATCCGCGGCCCTCCTTCCACGTCAGCGCGTGAAAATTCACTGTTTGTTTCCTCTTCCCCCTCTATGCAAATCCCCATAAATCTTTTTGCCAAATATTTTGCAGGATTCTTTGCGCTTAAAAATTTTCCCCCTTGCAAATAATAAATCTTGTGCAGGATTCTTTGCGCCGCGCTAAAAATAAAAATTGATTGCAAGAGATTTACTGTTTTGCATATCTTTAATCTGACTTTAAGGGGCTTGAGACCAATTCAGATTGGGTAGGAATTTCATCACCCTTCCCAGGACCCCAGAAATCACATAAGGCATTTGCATTGACCATTTTTAATTAAAAAATACTAGACTCAGCCCTAAGGACGTCGCGCTCAATAGGACAGAGGGCTAGTTGTAGGCATCGGCCGTTTATCCTAACCTGACTTTGCGGTGTCTAGGCATGTGTGTCTAAGGTGAGTGGTTACTTACTTAGGACCACTACTTGTAGTGGGGAGCCTCCCACTCACCTGGCACTTACCTGGCCGCAATTGGCGGTGAAGAGGCGGTTTGAGTTCCTATTTCTAGCCCTTTGGAACAGTTAGGAGCAGTCTAGCTGACCTAGGTGACCCTAGATCTAGGCCTGATTGTGCATTTCTGGCTGAAAGTGTGTCTAAACCCTTTATCAAAAATCTTTTTTGCAAACAGTTCCAAATACAAAGAAAAAAGTAATTTTTTTATAAAAACTTGCAAAATCTTGTCGCTAAGAAATCCTTGCACCCAACCTTCTTTCTCTTCTCCTTTCTTCCATCATGGGTACCCCACCTCACAAATCTTTTGCCGAACTTTGGTACCCTGAACCAAACATTGCTTCGTACGTGAATTGTTTCAGTCGATTTAAGGACGACCCCTCCATGCCAAAAATTTCTTTGAAAGATCAAATAGAAGCGTCTAGGAGAAACAGTTCGACTTTGCAATCCACTTTGTATCAACCATGTCGATCTTCACCACCTTCGTACGTTGATACCAATTTTTCGAGTCCTGTTGTAACTCCCAAACCGATGTCTTTTGCAGAGCATATTGCACAATCTCGTAGCCGACCTTTCACTCCTCTCCACACATCCACTTCTAGGGATCAACAAGTCCATTCACCTTTTTATCCAAATGTTGATCCTACTCCTGTCGAACCGTCCAATTCCTATCAGTCCTACTCGACTTTCCCACCTTCCCTAGACATTGCTTCTAAACAGCCATTTGGAAGTTTCACATATCCAAACAATTTCGAATCTTTTACCGAAACCCCTTCACAACCCATGTCTAGTCTAGAACAGTCGTTGGAGGCGTACATTGCAGCAACAAAAAAAAAGATTAGGAATGTGGATGTGTCCATAGCCGCCTTTATACAACCTAATGAACCGGTAGCCAATTTCCAACTAGCTCCAAATTTTCAAATGTATGAGGAGGCGGTTGGACAGAGTGACAATTTGAGAGGAGAGAGTTAGTTATACACCTTTCCAAATCAAACCTACCCATACCCAATTGAATCCAACAACTCCAGTTTTCAAACATGTGTCCAAAATGATGAGTTGTATGACTTTGTAGTGCTTGATTTTCCAGATTATGAGGAATCCCTTTCGGGTGAAACCACATCGAATTCTTTTGAACTTTACACCTCCACTCTAGAACCTGAATTGATAAATATCCATGCTTTTGATGAGGTGCCTAAGAAAATTGATTTTCACTTGATTGAGGATATTGACGCCGGGAATATTTTGGATGATGAACCTGTAGATTTGAGTGAAATTTTATCTCCAATTCATCATCCCGAGTCATTGAATGTTTCTCCCGAACCACATATGCGTCTTGATTTTGATGATAATGGCATGGATAAGCTAAATTTTGAGGAGAATATTGAGGAAAGTATTGAGGATAATATTGAGGTTGAACCATTTTTTTTTATGTGTCGGATTTTTCATTTCATCCTCTTGAACCTTTAACTAAATCACCCTCCCTTCTTTCCATCGTTCCGACCACGCAAAATATCATGCTTGAAGACTGTGAGCTTGAAAAATTTCTCTTTGAATCTGACACAGTTCTCAAAGACGATAATGATTACGAGTGTTTCATTTTTTCGGACGATTTTGAAAACTCACCTCCCGAGTTTGAGTCCTTTACATTTTCAGATGAGTTAGTTGAACAATCAGACTCGGTTGCTTACAGTTGTTTCGAACCATTGATGGAATCTTTCAAGTTCGAGACATATTACTTAGGTGAGATTAAGACTATCCCTTAATCACTCCCTTTCGTTCTTCCTATCGTTTCGACCACGCAAGACTCCGTCGTGTTTCCATTTTCAATGGAGGTTTTACCAAGTTCGACGTACCCATGTTTCCTTGCGAATCTTGAGGGATTTGACCCCATTTCTCGACGGGTTGATAGATTAGCACAATCACTTTTAACATACCGGTCATCACAAATCGTGCTCATTCATTCACTCGATTTACACCCACAAGATCATGCCACACTTCTTTCTCTTTTCCGCCATTCTTCTCCTCCACCGAGACCTTATTCCATTTTTCTTCCCACATGGTCTCTGATTTGTATGTCAAAAACTTATCTATTACTGCAATCAAGAACGGCATCGCATGAAGTTAGCCGGTGAGTACGGGTCGGTCCACAGGGATGTTGTGAATCTCTTAGTCGCGCTAACGAGTTAATTCCGAAGGGTGTTCGGATTGATTATTAAATCTAAAAAGCTAATTATTCTATAGTACGATTATCTAGATCTAGTCTTGTTAGGGTTAGGTTTAGGGATGGTTTGGAAATGCAAGTAAATCTCAACGCTTTCTATACCCGAATGAAGATCTATGAGGAGTTATAGTAATGATCAATAAAGAGGATTGGATCCATTCGGGAAGGTGTTCTTTCTTCTAAGTTCTTGTCCTTCCTTTAGAGATCCTTACCCTAACCTCCATGGAAAACGCGCGCAACCGGGCCTTTACACTACGGTGTCACCGCTACCTCGAGGGGTAGGGTGCCGTAGGGCGCGGTGTGTGCGTGTATGCATGGAGTCCTATTGTAAATATATAATAGGCAAGAAAGGCATGCTTTGGCCGTGGTTCCGCGGCCAAAGTAAGGCTTTGAAGCTTAGGTTTTCCTGTGTTGTTCCTTCTTGACTTTTTCTTCTTGTTTCTATGGTTCTTTTCTCAGGTTGGCTTCTAGGTTTCTTCCAGATTTCCAGTGAACACTTGTAGTGAACTTTAACCCTTCGCTTTGAGTCATCGTCTTGAATCTTTCTTTGTGAACTGTTCCTTATGTGGCTTGATCAAGAGTCTTCTGTTTATTGGTTAAAGTTCCACTTTTGCATTGTATTTTCATCATTTCACTGTTTTAGATCCAAGAACCTGTAATCTGTAATATGTAGCAGACATGCGTCAAAAGCACCTGTTTATTTATAAAACGAATTAGAATGGGGAATATAATAATGCAATATTATGGTGTGAACAAATACCCCCAAACTGATCTTTTGCTCGTCCTCGAGAAAACTTATTTTTTATTCGCTAAAATCCTAACCGCACTTTCGCAGGGAAACGCGATTGCACTGAGCTCATGCAACAAGCCGTTAAACCTCTAGGTGTCCCTAGTAGGAGGAGTGTTGTCTCCTGAGGGTTTTCAGCGGATTACACCCACAAAATCCTATCAACTCGGCCCATTGACTTTTGTTCTCCAATTAGGTCTTCTAACAAGGAATTCTATTATCTTAACTTGCAAATTATCCACCCATATTCTTCACGCTTTCTCATCATTTAACTTAAGATTATATATGTCATGTAGACTTACTTAGCTTTCGACATTTCTTAAGTTTTCCTTCTAGGGTTCCATCTCCACTTAGGAATTTCTATCAACTCTACTAAAAATACAAGTTCTATTCTTCACTCCTTTCTCTCCTCTAAACTCCAATCACATACCCCTACGTGTGTGTATAAATCACCCCTACACTTGGAAATTCAAATCAAGCAATCATACCCGTGTCCGTTGTCCAAAGTACTAATTAGTTGGTGAATTTAAATGAATTTTGCTTACACATCCTTCATGTGACCGTTAATACTTCTTGAGGTACCAACGACCGATTACAAGATGCGTTTGCACTTTAAAGAGTAATTCCTAGTCTTGCAACACCCAAGGCTTTAGCAGTGACTCCCAAACTAGTTGGTCTAAGGCAGTAGGTGATGAAGCACTCTCGCTAAATATTTTTCTAATTTTACAGCCTTAAGTAATCACAAAAACCAGTGTTCATTTTTTTCTTTTCTTTATTCACTCTTTTATATATTTTTTTTCATTTTCATTGTACTAAGAACTTTAGACAAGAGCATTTCAAGGTCTCCTCTACTATTCCAAGTTTCAAGGTGCATGATTGTGCAATTTGTAGGGTATATATTTTCAGAATCTAAATTTAAGCTAGGAATTATTTTTCAAACTTATACTCTAATAAGAACATCAATACTTTTCCTTTGTTTCAACTTAGCCCAAGAACTGAACTCAAAATTTGCCTATTTCTAAATAAACTACAAAGACATATACTTTCTACCGTTAAACTTTAAGGAATGTTATTTTTAGGGTTTTTAATTTACTACGTCTAAGATCTAGTTGTTCCTAACCAGCTAACTTATTTGTCAAACTCAAGTCAATTAGACCGAAATTGAATACAATAATTTTTATAATTTTTCAATTTTTATGGGTTTTCAAATAAATATGCAAATGCAAAAATATGTACAAATGAATGCGAAAGAAGAAGACGTACCGAGCATATACCCCCAAACTTGAACTTGACAGTGTCCTCACTGTAATGCTAAACCAAGAGGGTCAAAATATCGGCACTCCCCCGTTTATTTATTTATAATTTTTTTTTATATTTTTAATGTTTTGAATTTTTTTTTATTTTTTATAGAAAAAGAAAACAAAAATATATATACATATATACAAAGGTTCCCCCCAAACTTAAGCTTGGCCTTACACAAGCCAAAGGTTAGCACCAACCATTCAAAACTCTTATCGTGGTAATGGTATAGTTGGTGCAAGAATGGGGTGTGGAGGAAAGAAATGAGAAACACACGAGACCGTGTGGGAAGAAGAGAATATGGTCTCGGTGGGGGAGAAAAATGGCGGAAAGAAGAAAGAAGGAGCGCTCGATCTTAAGGGTGTAAATCGAGTGAATAAATTAGCGCAATTTGTGATGACCGATGTGTTAAAAGAGATTGCGCTATCCTATCAACCCGTCGTGAAATGGGGTCAAATCCCTCAAGATTCGCAAGAAAACATGGGTACGCCGAACTTGGTATAGGAGATGAAAGCATAACGGTCACTTACACGGTCGGAACAATAGGAAGGACGAAAGGAAGTGAATTAGGGATAGTATCATTCTCACTGTACTAAACTGTCTCGAACATGAAAGATTCCATTAACGGTTCGAAACTATTGTAAGCAACCGAGTCTGATGGTTCAACTAACTCATCTGAAAATGTAAAGGACTCAAACTCGGGCGGGGAGACATCAACATCATCCGAAAAAGTGAAACACTCGTAGGTGTTATCGTCTGTGAGAACTGTGTCAGATTCAAAGGAAAAGTTTTCAAGCACACAGTCGTCAAGCGTGGTCGGAACGATGTAAAGGAGGGAGGGTGATATAACAGTCAAAGGTTCAAGAGGATGAATTGGAAAATCAGACACATCAAACAAAAATGGTTCAACCTCAATATGATCCTCAAAACTGTCCTCAATACTATCCTTATAATTCTCCTCAAAATTCAACTCATCCATTCTATTATCATCAAAGTCAAGACGCATATGAGATTCGGGAGAAACATTTAATAACTCGGGATGATGATTTGAACATAAAATCTCAATTAAATCGACAGGTTCATCATCCGAAATATTCCCGGCGTCTATATTCTCAATCAAGTGAAAATCGATTTTCTTAGACACCTCATCAAAAGCATGGATATCTATCGATTTAGGTTCTAGGTGTGAGGTGTAAAGATCGAAAGGATTAGGTACGGTTTCACTCGAAAGGGGCTCCTCACAATTTGGAAAATCAAACACTACAAAATCACATAACTTGTTTTTATTTTGAACTTGTGAATCATTTAGGACATTCGATGGAAAACTGGAGTTGTGGGCTTCAATTTGGTAAGGGTAGGTTTGATTTGGAAATCCTCTCTCCTTCTCACTCTGTCCAACCGCCTCCTTATACATTGAAATATTTGGAGCTAGCGGGACACTAGCTACCGTTTCACTAGATTGCTTAAGGGCGACCACGGACGCTTCCACATTCCTAGTCATTTTGTTTGTTGCTGCGATATATGCCTCCAACGACTCTTCCAAACTAGACTTGGGTGGTAAGGGGGTTTCGGTAAAAAATTCGAAATCGTGTGGCTATGCAAAACTCCCTAATGGCTGTCTGGAAACAGTGTCTAGTGAGGGTGGTAAGGTCGGGTAAGACTGGTAGGAAGTGGGTGATTGGACAGGTGTAGGGTCAACATATGGATAACAAGGTGAATAATCGTGTGGATCCCTAGAACTAGATGAGTGGAGAGGGGTGAAAGATCGGCTGTGAGATTGAGCAATATGCTCAGCAATGGACATCGGCTTAAGAGTGACAGAAGGACTCGAAAAAGCGGTGTCAACATATGGAGGTGGTAAAGGTTGACTTGGTTGACACAAAGTGGTTTGCAAAGTCAAACTATTTCTCTTAGACGCATCTATTTGTTCTTTCAAAGATTTTTTAGGCAAGGAAGGATCGTCTTTAAATTGACCGAACAAATTGACGTACGACGCAAAATTAGTTTCGGGATACCAAAGTTCGGAAAGTGATTTATTATGTGGGGTACCCATGTTAGAAGAAAGGGTGAAAGAAAGAAAAATGGGTGGTGGTGGAAGGATTTATTTGCGGCAAAAAATTTGCAAGTTTCCTAATAATAATTTTCCTTTTTCTTTTTTTTCTTTATTTGGAAATTGTTGCAAATTTTTTTTTGATAAAAGATATGCAACAGAAAAATATTACTTGGAATCAGTTATTATTTTAAGCGGGGCGCAAAAATCCTGCACAAGATTGTTATTTGGAAAGAGAAAGATTTTTAAAGCACACAAAATCTTGCATGCATTTCCAGAAAAGATATTTCAAAAATTGCAGAGGAGGAACAGATGAAGCTTACAGAGCAAATTTCACAAACAGAGGACACCAAAATGCCGCGTGCCCGCGGTATAAACGCGTTACTGCCGCGTTTTCGCGGCAGTCTAGTCAGCACGAGTCCCCAAAATTTTTCTGTTGCTCTGACTCGACAAGACGGCCGCGGTTCCACGGCCTAAGGTAGGTTTTGGCCGCGGAAAGGCGGCGCTTTGGGCGGTTCACTGCTCCAAAAAAATTTCACTATTCTGTTGTTTAAAATCTCTTTTGTTTCGATATCCCGTTTTCTGTTTCGCTTTCTGGAAATTTCCAGATCCGATCCGATTGTTCCTGCAAGATTCACACAACAAAGTTCCCTTTCCAAAAAAAATAACAATTGATATATTTTTATAATTTTCGGATTTTTTAGATTTTTATGAATTTTTTATTTTATTAAGATTAACCCGAAATTGCAAAAAGGAAAGTTCTACGCCATTCCACGGCAACGGCGCCATTTGATTTTTTTTTCAAAAACTTATCTATTACCGCAATTAAGAACGGCGTCACATGAAGCTAGCCGGTGAGTACGGGTTGGTCCACAGGGATGTTGTGAATCTCCAAGTCGCGCTAACGAGTTAATTCCGAAGGGTGTTCGGATTGATTATTAAATCTAAAAACCTAATTATTCTATACTACGATTATCAAGATCTAGTCTTGTTAGGGTTAGGTTTAGGGATGGTTTGGAAATGCAAGTAAATCTCAACGCTTTCTATACACGAATGAAGATCTATAAGGAGTTATGGTAATGATCAATAAAGGGGATTGGATCCATTCGGGAAGGTGTTCTTTTCTCTAGGTTCTTGTCCTTCCTTTAGAGATCCTTACCCTAACCTCAATGGAACACGCGCGCAACCGGGCCTTTACACTACGGTGTCACCACTACCTCGAGGGGTAGGGTGCCGTAGGGCACGGTGTGTGCGTGTATGCATGGAGTCCTATTGTAAATATATAATGGGCAAGAAAGGGAGGAGAGATCTCATCTCTCAAAAGCCTTCCCCAAAGCTAACTCTAAACAATTATCTACGGCGAGGAATTGAATCTACCTAGGGCAAAGAATTAAAATCTAAACTAGAGCAAGTAATTAAAACTACTTACAGATGGCTCTCTCTAATCATCAACGCAGGTTGTCAGATCTGAATTCATGAATTTAAAAGAAGCACCGATGCTCTCCATAAAGAAATCTGTATTTTATTATTAAAAGGAGGCATAAGGTTTACAATAATTTAGAGTCCCTATTTATAGAAGATAGGAAACCCTAGGGTTACAATGACTCGCACATCTGCTATTACAAAAATACCCCTAAGAAAAGACCTAGTCAACAATACGCGCACAACCAAAAAACTCCGCGCCGACACGGGCTCTACCCGGCCGCGGTTCCGCGGCCAAAGGCATGCTTTGGCCGCGGTTCCGCGGCCAAAGTAAGGCTTTGAAGCTTAGGTTTTCCTGTGCTGTTCCTTCTTGAATTTTTCTTCTTGTTTCTATGGTTCTTTTCTCAGGTTGGCTTCTAGGTTTCTTCCAGATTTCCAGTGAACACTTGTAGTGAACTTTAACACTTCGCTTTAACTCGACGTCTTGAATCATGCTTTGTGAACTGTTCCTTATATGGCTTGATCAAGAGTCTTCTGTTTATTGGTTAAAGTTCCACTTTTGCATTGTCTTTTCATCATTTCACTATTTTAGATCCAAGAACCTGTAATTTGTAATATGTAGCAGACATGCGTCAAAAGCACCTGTTTGTTTATAAAACGAATAAGAATGGAGAATATAATAATGCAATATTATGGTGTGAACAGTTTCGTGTGCTTCTCATTTGTTTTCTCCACACCCCATTCTTTCACCAACTCGACCATTACCACGATAAGATTTTTGAATGGTTGGTGCTAACCTTTGGCTTGTGTAAAGCCTTGTTTAATTTGGGGAGGACCTTCTTGTATATATGTATATATATTTTTGTTTTCTTTATCTATAAAAAAATAAAAAATATAAATTAAAAAATATAAAATAAAAAAAATTATAAATAAATAAACAGGGGAGTGCCGACATTCTCAACCCTCTTGGTGTAGCATGACAGTGAGGACACTGTCAAGTTTAAGTTTGGGGGTATGCTCGGTAAGCCTTCTTCCTTCGCATTCATATGTATATTTTTGCATTTGCATACTTATTTTAAAACCTATACAAATTAAAAAATTTCAAAAAAATTATAAAAATTAATGTATTCAATTTTTGCCTTATTTTAACTTGAGTTTGACAAATAGGTTAACTGGCTAAAAACAATTAGATCTTAGACTTAGTAAATGAAAAACCTTAAAAATAACCTGCCTTAATGTTTTATGGTAGAGAGTATATGTCTTTGTAGTTTATTTAGAAATAGGCAAATTTTTAGTTCTGTTCTTCGGCTAAGTTGAAACAAAGGAAAAGTATTGATATTCTTATTAGAGTATAAATTTGAAAAATAGTTCCTAGCTTAAGTCTAGATTCTGAAAATGTATACCCTACAATTTGCACAATCATGCACGTTGAAACTTAGAATAGTAGAAGAGACCTTGAAATGCTTTTTTCTAAAGTCCTTAGTATGAAGAAAAAAAATATATATAAGTGTGAATAAAGAAAAAAAAATGAACACTGGTTTTTGTGATTACTTAAGGCTGTAAAAATACAAAAATATTTAGCGAGGGTGCTTCATCACCTGTGCCTTAGACCAACCGGTTTGGAAGTCACTGCTAAAAGGCCTTGGGTGTTGCAAGACTAGGAATTAGCTTTAAAGTGCAAATGCAATTTCTAATCGGTCGTTGGTACCTCAAGAAGTATTAACGGTCGCATGAAGGATGTGTAAGCAAAATTCAATTAAAAATTCACTAATTAATAAGTACTTTAGACAGCAGACAAGAGTATGATTGCTTGATTTGAATTTCCAAGTGTAGGGGTGATACATACACACACGTGGGGATATATGATTGGAATTTAGATAAGAGATAGGAGTGAAGAATAGAACTTCTACCTTTAATAGAGTTGATAAAAATTCCTAAGTGCAGATGGAACCCTAGAAGGAAAACTTAGAAAATTCCGAAAGCTAAGTAAGTCTATAGAACATATATAATCTTAAGTTAGATGATAGGATGCGTGAAGAATATGGGTGGATAATTTACGAGTCGAAAATAATAGAATTGCTTGTTAGAAACCCTAATTGGAGAATAAAAGTTAATGGGCCAAATTGATAGGATTTTGTGGGTAGTATCCGCTGAAAACCCTCAGGAGACAACACTCCTCCTACTAGGGACACCTAGAGGTGTAACGGCTTGTTGCACGAGTTCAGTGCAATCGCGTTTCCCTGCGAAAGTGAGGTTAGGTTTTTGACGAGAATAAAAACTAGGTTTGCTCAAGGACGAGCAAAAGATATGTTTGGGGGTATTTGTTCATATCATAATATTGCATTATTATATTCCCCGGTCCTAGTTATTTTACAAATAAACAGGTGCTTTTGACCCATGTTTGCTACTTAGTTGTAGGTTACAGATTCTCGGGACAAAACAGTGAAAAAGACAAAAGACGATACAAAAGTGAGACTAGGACCAATAAATGTTGGAATCTTGATCAAGCCTACACGATGATCAGTTCATAAAGGTACAAGGCAGCGCAAGATTCAAGACTTCGTCACAAAGCAACGGTAAAAGTCCACTACAATTATTCACTGTGGAATCTGGAAGAAACCTAGAAGCCAACCTGAGAAAAGCAACAAAGAAACAAGAAGCCCAAAGAATAATAAAGAAGCCAAGAAAGTTTCATCCCACAAGCCCAACATAAAGCCGCGGAACCGTGGCTAAACGTTGGCTTTAGCCGCGGATCCGCGGCCATTAAGGGCCTGTGGCGGTGCGCAATTCTTTGGCGGTGCGCGATCGTTGACTAGGTCTTTTTTTAGAGGGTATTTTTGTAATAGCAGAATGGCGTAAATTGTAAACCTAGGGTTTTCTATGTCCTATAAATAGAAACCCAAATATCTCTTTTGAGGTATGCCTCCTTTTAATAATAAAATTCAGAATTCTTTATGGACAGCATCGATGCCTCTTTTCATTTCATGAATTCAGATCTGACAACCCAGTGTTGATGTTTGGAGAGAGCCATCTATAGAGTAGGTAATTTTTCATTCTCCGCCCTCGTTTAGATTTAATTCCTTGCCCTAGATAATTATTAGAGTTACCTTTGGGGAAGGCTTTTGAGAGATGAGATCTCTCATCCCTTTCTTACCCATCACATATAATCAATAGGACTCCATGCATACACGCACACACCGCGCCCTACGGCACCCTATCCCTCGAGGTAGCGGTGTTACCGTAGTATAAAGGCCCGGTTGCGCGTGTTTTCCATGGAGGTTAGGGTAAGAATTGATAAAGGAAGGATAAGAACCTAGAGGAAGGAACACCTTCCCGAATGGATCTAATCCCCTTTATTAATAATTACCATAACACCTCATAGATCTTAATTTGGGTATAGAAAGCGTTGAGATTTATTTAAATTTCCAAACCATTCTAAACCTAACCCTAGCAAGATTTAGATCTAGATAATTTTAGTATAGATAGATTTAGATTTTAGATTTAATAAATCAATCCAAACACCCATCGGAATTAACTCGTTTGAGCGATTAGGAAATTCACAACATCCTTGTAGACCGACCCGTATTCACCGGCTAGCTGCAAAGCGATGCCGTTCTTGATTGCGGTTAATAGATAGTTTTTGAGATCAATCAGTGGTACCGCCTCAAGATATGTCTGGATCTCTGATGGGACCTGGGTTCCTTCCCTAAAGCTATAGCGTCATATGTTGTCACAATACAAAAGTATTGGACCAACAAATGGTATGAACCACCTGAAGTTCAGTTAAGAACTTTTTTATCCAGACTGCCTCTTTTGCGGCGTCTCATGCAGCGATCTGCTCCGCTTCCGTCGTCGAGTTAGAAACAGAGTCCTTCTTCACTCCACTGAGGGTAAAGACATAACCCAACATAGACTTGAAGTCATCTTTGTCACTCTAGAAGGTGGAGTCAGCTAAGGCCTCGATCTGGAGGGTTTTTCTGCCATACACCAAGAACATCTCGTTAGTCCTTCTCAGGTACATGAGAATGTTCTTCACTGCTATCCAGTGTTTCTCCCCTAGGTTTGGCCGATACTGGCTTACCACCCTGAGTGTGTAACCAACATCTGGTCTGGTACACAATATCGCATACATTATAGAGCCTACCACAAAATCGTAAGGTATAAATGGGATGTGAGCCATTTCCAAATCTGTCTTTGGAGAGGGTGATTCTATGATAAGCCGGTAGACTGTCGTGCTTATATTCATCCATACTAAATTTTTCAGTATGATGTTGTTGTACCTTAACTGTGAAAGTCCCACCATCCTCTTTGATCTATCACGATAGATCTGGATTCCCAGAATGTAGTTGGTATCACCCAGTTCTTTCATGGAGAACCTCTGTGACAAGAATTCTCTGACTGATTGTAACATAGGAATGCCATTTTTTATCAAGAGAATATCATCCACGTGCTCAATAAGGAATTCCACAGTTTTCCTACAATCTTACTATAAATGCATGGTTCATCTAGATTTTTGATAAAGTCGAATTCTTTGACTGTCTTAATAAAAATAGATGTTCTAATTTCGTGATTCCTGCTTTAGTCCATAAATGGACTTAAGCATCTTGCACATGATCCTGCTGCTCCCACTCTGATTGAGACCCTCTGCCTGATCCATATAGACGCACTCTTCCAATTTACCATTTTAGAAAAGCCGTCTTTACGTCCATCTGCCGGATCTCATAATCATGGGAGGCAGCAATGGAAAGAAGGATCCAAATGGATTTGAACATAGCCACTGGAGAAAAAGTTTAATTATAGTCCAAACCAGGTCTTTGACGATAACCCTTTGTAACAAGTCTAGCCTTATAGGTTTCAACCTATGCATCTACACCAATCTTCTATCAGAAGATCCATTTGCAACCTTCAGGTTTTACCCCTTCTGGAGCAATGTTCAAAGTGCATACTTTGCTGGTGTACATGGACTCTATTTCGGTCCGCTTTGCATCCAGCCATTTTACCGAGTCTATGCTCTAAATGGCTTACCAGAAGCTAGTTGGCTCATCATTTTCAATGATGCAATCCTTTCAATCCCCGTCTAAGAGAAAATCGTAGTATTTCTTAAGTGGATGAGGCTGCCTACTAGTTCCACGGAGTTGTGCAGGAATGTCCGGTTCTTCTGAAACCTCTGGTTCTACCATACTTTCAGTAATAGTTTATGGTTCTGGAATTTCTTCTAGTTCTATTGCGCTCCCACTATCCTTTTCAAAAAAATAGATTTTCCAAAAAGTGGGCATACTGAGAAGCAAAGACCTTTTTGTTCCTTCACGTAATAGAAAAGATACCTTTTGGAGTCCTTTGGGTAGCCCACAAACATAAACAGTACTGAGCATGTCTCGAACTTGTCCACATACTTCTTTATTAAAAAATCTGGACATCCCAATCACTTCAGAAACTGAAGATAGGGTTTCTTCCCACTCCATATCTGATATGGTGTGGTAGGCACGGACTTGGTAGGAACCTTGTTCAAAAGATATGTAGCTGATCCTAGTGCATAACCTTAGAAGGATCGCGGTAACTCAGTATTACTCATCATGGAACATACCATATGCAATAGGGTTATGTTCCGGCTTTCTTATACACCGTTGTGTTGTGGTGTATATGGAGGAGTAAGCTAAGAGAGAATTCCATTCACTTTTAGGTAATACAGGAACTCGGCAATTTAAGTATTCACCACGTCGATCAGATCTCAGTGTGTTGATACTGTTGCCTGTTTGTTTTTTCACTTCATTCTTATATTCCCAGAATTTTTCAAAGGGTTTGGATTTATACTTCATCAAAAAGACACGTCCTTACCTAGAGAAATCATCTGTAAAAATAATGAAATAGGAATAACCACTTCGTGCATCTGTAGATATCGGACTACACACATCGCTGTGTATGGGTCCCAAAGAGCTCGCTCGCTCTTACTTCATGTCCAGTGAATGGAGTTTTGTCATCATTCCTATGAGACAAGATTGACAAGTTGAATAAGACTAATATTCGAACGGATCCAAATATCCCTCTCTATGGAACTTCGTCAACCATGTTTCAATGATGTGACCCTGTCTACAATGCCATAAGAAAGCCTTATTTAATTCTGGAGACTTTCTTTTAAGTGTGTTTTGGACACTGAAAACCTTAACTTCATTTAATACGTATACACTATCATCAAGTGTACGTGACCCAATCAAACATTGATTTAGGTTGATGTTGACCACATCGCTTACAAACTACACTAGGTACATACAAACAATTACGTAGAATTAATATTTGCCCACTTGTCAATCCTAGATGATATTCCTCTACGGATTCAGCGTCCAAGCTCATTCCGTTAGTAACGCTGAGAGTCTTATCACCTTCCATGATAACTCTACGGTTTCTCAAATCCTGTAATGAATTATAGATATGAGATCCTGATCTGGTATCATGTACCCAAGAAGTAGAGTTAATTGACAGACTATTTTCAATCACAAACACACCTGAAACCGAAGCCAAAACATGCTTCGGATCCTGGATTCTGGCTTTCCAAGCCCTGCATTCTTTCTGTCAATACCCTTTCCTGTGACAATAGGAACAACCCTCCTTCCCTACTGTTAGCCCTGAAACTTTTGCCCTTCTCTGTCCCTCTATCTAACTGACACCGCCTATCGGCTTTGTGGAGGTGTTCTTCTTCTATCCATTGGCTTTCGCCTTGGATCTAGAAGAGGTAGATTCCCCAATAAGCAGAACGGGTGCCCCCTGGTTTCCTTCAGGGTACCCTCAACTGGAAGTATAACTTTCGTCCCCTGGGCGTAAGTAGAAGGTAGGGACTATAGAATCAAGTCAGCATATGACTCGTTTTTCCACGTAGTCTCCAGGTCCATGAGCTCATTAATATAGCTAGTCATTGTAAGGACGTTTTCCCCTACTGATGACCTGACAGCCAACCTCGCTTGAAGAAATTTCATTCGAGGTCTCATATCCTGTGATACGAGATTGCTCTCCATATAAATCTTTGTTATGGAGGAATACGGAAACTAAGTCCATCTTCTCGTGCTGCCTTTGGTATACACCATCAACTGAGGCCAACATGAGGCACTTGGTATTCGCACGGTCCTTTCCCCTTGTCTAATAGGTATCAACATCCGCAACGGTTGAAATTGGACCTAGGACGGCAGGGGATTTAGTAGTAATGAGGTGGTCCAGCTTGTCTTAGGTAATGGACATCAGGACAAACTTTTGACAGTCATTATAGTATAACTCAGTATTTTTATTAACTATCTGTAACCTAATCTGGTCACCTGGTCGCTGCAATTAGGAGAGAGAGAAGAAAACACTCAGCATGATGCTCTTGTAAGTTTATATTGGTTTTTAGTTTATCTAAACTTGATGGCTCCCACTGTTTCTTGAATCCTTCCTCAAAGCATAAGAGAAGAACTAGTCAGAAATAATCTCACCGTACAATACTTGCTTAACCGTTCAGCCAGGCTAGTGTCGGTACTTCGAGGGAGGTTTTACGACGATCTCGCAAAGTTTCTTAATTAAATAACCTCTTTTCCCTGGAGGCGTAGCCTCGCTAACACTGTTCTAGACACTTACTTGGTTTATAGTATTGATCGTTAAGTGAAAAATCTCCAGAGGAGTAGCATATACTCAAAGTAGGATCGGGATCCAAGTATCATTGTGTGATAATGCTGAAGGAATCCTACCAATATTATCACACTCCAAATGGTATGCAGCACTAGCAAGTTTCAATTTCCTTAGAAACTCCTGTTAGTGTATATGCCCTAGAGGCCATTACTGTATCATACTGGTTTGTATATTACTTAATGGAAGCTTGGGATATTCACCTTGTATATACAATCTTGCTCAAAATAGTAGTATGCTACTTGGTTTGTTTCTACTTCAATGTGTACATGTGTTTATTTTTGTATATCGCCAATACACATTAGTAGAGCCCTTAGGATCTTTGCTTGATTACCAGTGATGTGATGGCCATCACACTAGTGGGGCTGGGTAATCTATAAGCACATCCTTATGCAGGTCCCTGGTCGCAGGACTATCGAGACAGGGCATCGATACTCCAGAGTAGACCAGCGCATGCGCTTCTCATCCCAGTGTGGGAGACGGTCTGTCCCACAGCCGTCAGTACGTCGTACTTGAGATAGTATGCGGGTGCTCGTTAGGTTACGGGTACACTGGACAGGACTCGTCGGGAACTGACTAGTTGGTATTATACCTATTGTCAGTTATCAGTTCCCAGGTGACATGAGTACAGCTTAGTCCGCTGACTTGACACTGTCACTTCGCCTCGAGTGTGTTCCCACTGTACTTTGATCACTACCCTACCACGGCTTAAAGGAGTCGTGCAAACAGGTGGTGGTTGGGTGCAGTCCCGAAGCACTTGGAGGCAGTGACGGTTAGACAAGATTCGTCTCTCCCGGTATTGGGGGTTGACATCGCGCTGTGTCTAGGAGAGCCATTACACGAGTAGTCCCTGGCCAGGGCAAACGAGATATACTGGTAGGTTTCGAGTGTTATCTCAGGGTGTTTTGGGCTTCGCTCCGGCACGACTTGTACCGCTATTGGGGGACTGACGTTTACCACCCCCTAGGCCCGCCATGCGATATATCAGACGAACAGACCGGACTGTATGGAGAATGTCACACTCAGGCTCAGTAGGAGTTCAGATGGGTTTCGCCTCGTCGGTCTTCTTGTCGGCATTACCTGGGGACCGTTACGCACAGCTAGTGCCGCTTGCGGTCTGTGGTTAAACCCACTGCCAGCGTAGTGTCGAGTCTTTAGAGTCCCACACAGAAAGCTTTTCGCCTTTAGGCAAAAGAGTAGAGGTCGCATGGTATTGCGACGGGTCGCATGGTTTTGCGACAGGGTTCGGTCACATCCGTGCACTTGTGCACGTACAGTGTCCGGACAGTTTACACTAGCGGGCTTTGGTTTAAGCCAGATCCTAGTGTACCTTTTGGGATTGGATTTATCCGGTTTGCATTCGTGTTCCTCGGAACGCGGATGCGGGTGTATATGCACAGTTGACAGGGAGGCAGAAGCAGCGGATTCTCATTAGGGTTGTTGACAGTTGACCGTTGACTATTTGACTTTTTGCTCAACCCTAATGAGAATTTGATATGTGATTAACTATTATATTAATTAAGTATTATGGTGACATGGCTGTTGACTTTTGTTGACTTGTTGACTTTTGTTGACTTGTTGACTTTGTTGACCGGTTGACTAGGCTTGACTAGTTGACCATCATGATAGCCATAGCCATCATTTCATGGCAAAGACTTTTGTTTACTTGCTCATTTGTGTAAAATGAGTGCATGAAATGATATGGTTATGGTTGCTTCAACCATCACATAAGACTTTTGTTAGTATGATGAGTTATGATTGCTTTGGATTATGAGAGGGTGAAAGGAAAAAGAGAGCCTCATTCTTTCTTGCTCATTCTCTCTCTTGTTCTTGAGCTCTCTTGCTTTGCTCTCACCCTCAACCTCTTCCTCCCTCTCTTGATTCTATGGTTCTCTTGTCTCATGAGTTGAGAATCAAGAACCATAGATAAAATCCCATACAAACTCTTCTCTACTCATTCTAGTTCACTAGGTTTGGCAAACCAAGTGAACTAGTTTCTTCAAAGAACGAAGAAGGAGCTAAAGGTTGGAGCTTTCAGGTGGATCTATCTTCGGCGTACGGAGACGACGAGAAGAAGCCATTCCGGACCACCATCGGAGCTTGAAGACGAAGGAGTTCAAGACATGCAAGGTATAACCCCCTAACCGAGTAGCTAGAAACTCGTAGTTAGGTTGTTAGATAGATGTTTAACCAAGATCCGGGTTTTAGGTCCATGTTACCATCTTTAAGAAAATCGTTTTTTACCAAATTCCGCATTCCCGAAAGTACCGGGAGAGGTAGCATGGACTTACAGTGGTATCAGAGCCTAGTTAAACTCTATCTAACATGTTAGCAAGTAACTAGAAGATCGATCAAAGAAAAAGTCCCGAAAACAAAACCCCGAAAATTTGAGTTTCTGTCGATTTTTATACTGTTCAAAAATTGATTATTTTCACACCTAAAATCGACTCAGGCTTTTTTAAAGAAACTGCAAAAATTTGGGCCCCTGACTCGATCAAAGCGCCGCGTTTCCGCGGCGGGAGCACGCTCCTGCCGCGGAACCGCGGCCGAGTTGACTCGGTCAAGGGTTTTCTTTTTTGCAGTTTACTCATTGGGGTATTTTGGGATTTTTAGTATATATATTTTCAACCCAGATTTTCCAGAACGAAAATTTTATTTTGGGGTCCCGAAAATCCGTATTTTTGATCGAACTTCTAAAAGACTTTAGCTAACGGTTTTTTTTTTCTGTAATGTGATATTTGTATTGAACGTCTACTAATCGCTATATGTCGATTAGTGGGGGTTATACAAATCTGTGATCTGTAATGTGCTGGAATGTGTATATGAATATGTTGGATTGTCGGGGGTGAATAGCCGGGGGTTGTGAGACGAGAGTTTTCTTTTCTTTCTATTCATGTAAATTTGTAAATTGATGTAATAATTATTTGTATGGCCGCACAACCGGGTCGGGGTTGTAGCCGTCATTGTATAATTTCTTTTTACTGTTTTTGCTCCTAGGATAGACCCATGGAGGGGGTGCACAAACTACCGGGTATGCCGAAGTGTCGAGTGGCCTACTCATAGGAGATGAGGGAGGTTACTACGCTTCGGGTACTTGGCGGGTAGTTTGCCGCACCCATAGGGGTCTTGGGTGGGGTATTTGGATATTCACCGCGACCGTGTAATCTGTCTTTTGTTACAGGCTCGTACAAATTACAGATTCCTAGTATATCCAATGTATTCATCTGTGATCTGAAATGTTTATCATTGCAGTATATCTATATATGATATTATTTAGGCGTTGCTTATGTTTTACAGACGCGCTAGCCCAGCCCCCGCTCTGTCGTTAGTTAAGTAACCTAACGGGTAATGACGGGGCCCCGTGGCGAATGCGAATGGCATAAGCGTACGTCATATTTTGGTTGTTTTCTGCAATGGTAGGATTAAATGATGGGACGCATTAAAAGAACTAATGCAAGAATATCACGCATTAAAAGAACTAATGCAAGATAATAAACCAAGTTAAAGTCGTTGGAACACTTTCGAAAAACCACTCGGTTCTTTTCAAAAACAACTTTTAAATACGGAGCTTGAGCCACTCCTTTTAAAAGCTATCTCGTTCCATCGACTATATCAAGTTCACTACGTTCACGGTTTTGCCAAAACCATCCGTAGCCCTCCGTCGTTTCACATGAATAGTCAATAGTATTCAAGCTGTGTATGTTGGCCAAAGTCAAGGCACAGTGATTGGTAGCTATTGGGTGTTCATGTGTAGCATAGATAGATGCGTTGGTTTGGGACAGTCGTACTGCCATTTTGGCGAAAGTCAAGGGTAGGTACGGATGGATCCAAATTAACCTGGATAATGACGGGTAGAACTTGACATGTGACTTATGATATTTTGGCCAAAGTCAAGGTCATAAGTGCATGGGGCAAAAATCCACATCGGGAGTTTCATAAGTACTGAAACTTGCTAGATTTGCATACCATTTGGAGTGTGATGATTCTGGTAGGATTCCTTCAGTTTCGTCATGCAATGATATTTGGATCCCGATCCTACTGTGAGTATATGCTACTCCTCGGGAAATTTCTCACTTAACGATCAATGCTATAAACCTAGTAGGTGCCTAGAAAGGTGTTAGCGGGGCTACGCCCCCAGGGAAAAGAGGTTCTTTAATTAAGGAACTTCGCGAAAGCGTTGGAAAACCTCCCTCGAAGTACCGACACCCGCCTGGCTGAACGGTTAAGCAAGTATTGTGCGGTGGGATTGATCCCGGCTAATTCTTCCTTTATGGTTTCAGGAGGGATTCGAGAAACAGTGGGAGCCATCCTGTTTAGACAAACTAAAAACCACTCTAAACTTGCAAGAGCATCATGCTGAGTGTTTCTTCTTCTCTCTCCTAATTGCAGCGACCAATCGACATGACTGGACTTAAGTTACTCCTAGATAAAAACAAACTGACAGGGCCAAACTACAAAGATTGGCTCAGGAATGTCAAGATAGCAATCACTTACGACAAGCTGGGGTATCTTCTTACCACCAAAGCTCCCCCTGTCCCTGGTCCAACTTCCAGCGTCGCGGATAAGGAAATCCGCAAGACTTGGGAGATTGATAGCGCGAAGGCCAAATGCCTCCTGCTTGCCTCGATGGACAACGAACATCAGAGGAGGCACGAGAATATGGACATGGAATCCATATTGCTTCATACAAAAGAACTGTATGGAGAGCAATCTCGTATCGCAAGATACGAAGCGTCGAAAAAGTTATTTTCGACAAGAATGGCCGTCGGATCATCAATAGCCGATCACGTGCTAAAGATGATCGGCTACATTGAGGAGCTCGCTGACCTACGGATCACATTGGAGAGTGAGCTATATACGGATATAGTTCTCCAGTCCCTTCCTTCCACTTACGCCCAGTTTATACTGAACTTCAACTTACAAGAAAAAGAGGTTGAACTTTCAGAGCTCCTCAACATGCCGAGGAGCGCAGAGGGCACCCTACAGAAAGGTAGGGAAACATCCACTTTGTTTGTAGGAGGATCATCTTCTTCTAGGTCCAAGGCGAAATCCAAGGGAAAGAAGAAGAAAGCCCCCGCCAAACCAAGGGGCGGTATTAGTAAAGTGGATACGAAGGGAAAAGCAAAAGCAACAAAGTTAGCGGGGAAGCTTGTGGATAAGGAAGAATGCTTCTATTGTCATAAGAAAGGACACTGGAAGAATGATTGCAGGGCCTGGAAGGCCAGAACACAGGAATTGAAGCAGGTTGTAGCTTCAGCTTCAGGTGTGTATGTTATTGAAAACTGTCTTTCAATAAACTCTACTTCCTGGGTATTGGATACCGGATCAGGATCTCATATCTGTAATTCTTTGCAGGCGTTGAGAAACCGTAGGGTTTTGAAGGCAGGTGACATGACCCTCAGAGTTGCGAACGGAGCTAGCATGGATGCTAAAGCCGTGGGGGACTATCACCTGGGAATGTCAGATGGACATGTTTTGGTTTTGCGTAATTGCTTTTTTGTACCCAACGCAACTTGTAATATCATTTCTGTATCTTTAGTTTCTAAAGAAGGTTATGAATTTGCGTTTGTAAGTAATGTTGTAAACATTCACCTTAATCAAGTTTTGATTGGGTCAGGTACATTGAGTAATGGTATATACATGTTAAACCAACCACAGATTTTTAATGTCCAGAATACACACAAAAGAAAGTCTCCAGAAATAAATCAGACTTTCTTATGGCATTGTAGATTGGGTCACATCAATGAGAGAAGGTTGACGAAGTTACATACAGAAGGGTATTTGAATGCGTTCGAATATCAGTCGTATGCCACTTGTCAATCCTGTCTCAAAGGAAAGATGACAAAGACTCCGTTTACTGGACATGGAGTAAGAGCGAGCGAGCTCTTGGGACTCGTACACAGTGACGTGTGCGGTCCAATGTCTACACATGCCCGAAGCGGACATTCTTACTTCATTACTTTTACGGATGACTTCTCAAGATACGGTTATGTCTTCTTAATGAAACATAAGTCCGAGGCCTTTGGAAAATTCCAGGAGTATAAGAATGAAGTAGAGAAACAGACCGGCAAAAGTATTAAGATTCTAAGATCGGATCGAGGTGGAGAATACTTAAGTGCCGAGTTCCTGGACTATTTAAAAGAGAACGGAATTCTCTCTCAGCTTACTCCTCCATACACCCCGCAACATAACGGCGTATCGGAGAGACGGAACCGTACCCTATTGGATATGGTGCGGTCCATGATGAGTAACGCTGAGTTGCCGCGATCATTCTGGGGATATGCGCTAGAATCAGCCGCATACCTTTTGAACCGAGTTCCCACTAAGACTGTGCCTACTACGCCATTTGAGATGTGGTGTGGGAAGAGACCCCATCTTAATCACATTAAGACATGGGGAAGTCCAGCTTTTGTCAAAAAGCAGCATGCGGACAAGCTCGAGGCACGCTCAGTACTGTGCAAGTTTGTGGGATATCCAAAGAATTCCAAGGGATATTTCTTCTACTGTGAAGAGGAACAAAAAGTTCTTGTTTCTCATCATGCCCACTTTCTAGAACACCAGTTCATAGAAAAGGAAATAAGTGGGAGCGCAGTAGAACTGGAAGAAATTCCAGAACCACGGACTATTACTGAAAGTTTAGTGGAACCAGAGGGTTCGGAAGAACAGGACATTCCTACGCCGCTCCGCAGGAGTAGTAGGCAGTCTCATCCGCCCGAGAGATACTACGGTTTTCTCATAGACGGGGATAGAGAGGATTGCATCATAGATTATGATGAGCCTACTAGCTTCCAGCAGGCCGTTCAGAGCGTTGACTCAGTGAAATGGCTGAATGCAATGCGAACCGAAATGGAGTCCATGTACACGAACAAGGTATGGACGTTGGACATTGCTCCAGACGGGGTAAAACCCGTAGGATGCAAGTGGATCTTCAAAAGGAAGATTGGTGTAGATGGACAGGTTGAGACCTATAAAGCTAGGCTGGTAGCAAAGGGTTTTCGTCAAAGACCTGGCTTGGACTATGACGAAACCTTTTCTCCAGTGGCCATGCTGAAATCCATTCGGATCCTTCTTGCCATTGCTGCCTTCCACGATTATGAGATCTGGCAAATGGACGTAAAGACAGCTTTTCTAAATGGAAATTTAGAGGAGTGTGTCTATATGGACCAGCCAGAGGGTTTCATTCAGAGTGGGAGCAGCGGAAAGGTGTGCAAGTTGCTTAAGTCCATCTATGGGCTAAAGCAGGCATCGCTGAGTTGGAACATCTGCTTTGATGAGACGGTCAAAGAATTTGGCTTTATCAAAAATCCAGATGAACCATGCATCTATAGTAGATTTGTAGCGAGAACTGTAGTATTCCTCGTTTTATACGTGGATGACATTCTCTTAATAGGAAATGACATTCCTATGCTACAATCTGTCAAGGGCTTCTTGTCACACAGGTTCTCCATGAAAGACCTGGGTGATGCCTCGTACATTCTGGGTATCCGAATCTACCGTGACAGATCCAAGAGGATATTAGGACTTTCACAGTCCAGGTACATCGACACCATACTGAAGAGATTCAGTATGGAAGATTCCAAGCGCGGTAACCTGCCGGCTTGTCACGGGATCACCCTCTCTAAAGAGATGTCTCCCAAGACTGATTTGGAGAGGGATCGCATGTCTATTATACCCTACGCTTCTGCGGTAGGCTCTATAATGTATGCGATGTTGTGTACCAGACCGGATGTAGCTTATGCACTGAGTGTGGTAAGCCGGTATCAGTCAAACCCTGGGGAGAAACATTGGATAGCGGTAAAGAACATTCTCAAGTACCTGAGAAGGACTAAGGAGATGTTCTTGGTGTATGGCGGAAAAGACCTCCAGATCTAGGCCTTTGCTGACTCCAGCTTCCAGAGTGACAAGGATGATTCCAAGTCCATGTCGGGTTTTGTCTTTACCCTCAATGGAGGGGCGGTGTGTTGGAAGAGTTCCAAACAGGAAACCGTTGCAGACTCGACGATGGAAGCGGAATACATCGCTGCATCTGATGCCGCAAAAGAAGCTGTCTGGATGAGGAAGTTCTTGAAAGAACTTCAGGTGGTTCCGTCCATTGTTGATCCAATACCTCTGGATTGCGACAACAACGGGGCTATAGCTTTAGCGAAGGAACCCAAGTCCCATCAGAGATCCAGGCACATCTTGAGGCGGTATCACCTGATCAGGGAGATCATGGATCGCCAAGAGATCGAGGTTCGGAGAGTCGCTTCAGAAGATAACACTGCAGATCCATTCACCAAGGCCCTGCCCCAGACTCAGTTCGAGCGGCTGATCGAGATGATAGGTCTTCGATACGCCAGTACATGGCCTTAGTGCAAGTGGGAGATTGTTAGTGTATATGCCCTAGAGGCCATTACTGTATCATACTGGTTTGTATATTACTTAATGGAAGCTTGGGATATTCACCTTGTATATACAATCTTGCTCAAAATAGTAGTATGCTACTTGGTTTGTTTCTACTTCAATGTGTACATGTGTTTATTTTTGTATATCGCCTATACACATTAGTAGAGCCCTTAGGATCTTTGCTTGATTACCAGCGATGTGATGGCCGTCACACTAGTGGGGCTGGGTAATCTATAAGCACATCCTTATGCAGGTCCCTGGTCGCAGGACTATCGAGACAGGGCATCGATACTCCGGAGTAGACCAGCGCATGCGCTTCTCATCCCAGTGTGGGAGACGGTCTGTCCCACAGCCGTCAGTATGTCGTACTTGAGATAGTATGCGGGTGCTCGTTGGGTTACGGGTACACTGGACAGGACTCGTCGGGAACTGACTAGTTGGTATTATACCTATTGTCAGTTATCAGTTCCCAGGTGACATGAGTACAGCTTAGTCCGCTGACTTGACACTGCCACTTCGTCTCGAGTGTGTTCCCACTGTACTTTTATCACTACCCTACCACGGCTCAAAGGAGTCGTGCAAACAGGTAGTGGTTGGGTGCAGTCCCGAAGCACTTGGAGACAGTAACGGTTAGACAGGATTCGTCTCTCCCGGTATTGGGGGTTGACATCACGCTGTGTCTAGGAGAGCCATTACACGAGTAGTCCCTGGCCAGGGAAAACGAGATATACTGGTAGGTTTCGAGTGTTATCTCAGGGTGTTTTGGGCTTTGCTCCGGCACGACTTGTACCGCTATTGGGGGACTGACGTTTACCACCCCCTAGGCCCGCCATGCGATGTATCAGACGAACAGACCGGACTGTACGGAGAATGTCACACTCAGGCTCAGTAGGAGTTCAGATGGGTTTCGCCTCGTCGGTCTTCTTGTCGGCATTACCTGGGGACCTTTACGCACAGCTAGTGCCGCTTGCGGTCTGTGGTTAAACCCACTGCCAGCGTAGTGTCGAGTCTTTAGAGTCCCACACAGAAAGCTTTTCTCCTTTAGGCAAAAGAGTAGAGGTCGCATGGTATTGCGACGGGTCGCATGGTTTTGCGACAGGGTTCGGTCACATCCGTGCACTTGTGCACGTACAGTGTCCGGACAGTTTACACTCGCGGGCTTTGGTTTAAGCCAGATCCTTGTGTACCTTTTGGGATTGGATTTATCCGGTTTCCATTCGTGTTCCTCGGAACGCGGATGCGGGTGTGTATGCACAGTTGACAGGGAGGCAGAAGCAGCGGATTCTCATTAGGGTTGTTGACAGTTGACCGTTGACTATTTGACTTTTTGCTCAACCCTAATGAGAATTTGATATGTGATTAACTATTATATTAATTAAGTATTATGGTGACATGGTTGTTGACTTTTGTTGACTTTGTTGACTTGTTGACTTTTGTTGACTTGTTGACTTTGTTGACCGGTTGACTAGGCTTGACTAGTTGACCATCATGATAGCCATAGCCATCATTTCATGGCAAAGACTTTTGTTTACTTGCTCATTTGTGTAAAATGAGTGCATGAAATGATATGGTTATGGTTGCTTCAACCATCACATAAGACTTTTGTTAGTATGATGAGTTATGATTGCTTTGGATTATGAGAGGGTGAAAGGAAAAAGAGAGCCTCATTCTTTCTTACTCATTCTCTCTCTTGTTCTTGAGCTCTCTTGCTTTGCTCTCACCCTCAACCTCTTCCTCCCTCTCTTGATTCTATGGTTCTCTTGTCTCATGAGTTGAGAATCAAGAACCATAGATAAAATCCCATACAAACTCTTCTCTACTCATTCTAGTTCACTAGGTTTGGCAAACCAAGTGAACTAGTTTCTTCAAAGAACGAAGAAGGAGCTAAAGGTTGGAGCTTTCAGGTGGATCTATCTTTGGCGTACGGAGACGACGAGAAGAAGCCATTCCGGACCACCATCGGAGCTTGAAGATGAAGGAGTTCAAGACAAGCAAGGTATAACCCCCTAACCGAGTAGCTAGAAACTTGTAGTTAGGTTGTTAGATAGATGTTTAACCAAGATCCGGGTTTTAGGTCCATGTTACCATCTTTAAGAAAATCGTTTTTTACCAAATTCCGCATTCCCGAAAGTACCGGGAGAGGTAGCATGGACTTACAACTCCCGATGTGGATTTTTGCCCCATACTCTTTTGACCTTGACTAAGTCCAACAAATCATAAGTCATATGTCAAGTTCTACCTGTCATTGTCCAGGTTAATTTGAACCCACCCGTACATACCCTTCACTAAGGCCAACAAAGTAATATGAATGTCCTAAACCAATGCATCTATCTATGCAACATATGAATACCCAGCAGTAACCAATCACTTGTAAGTAATATGTATGCCCTAGAGGCCATTATTGATGATATAGTGGATGCTTGGACATATATATAAAAGACTTTCTTGCTCGACATAATATTATGCTATCAGGTTACCATTATCTTAACATGTAGACTGATATTTATATTGTCTGTCTATTACATGTTGATAAAGCCCTTAGGTTATGTACTTGACTACCAGAACGATGATGAGATCATACTGGTGGGGCCAGGGTGGTCCAAAAGTACATCCTTTAATAAGTTCCTAGTCGAAAGAATATCGAGACTAGGGCATCGATATTTCAGATTAGATTACCATATAAGCTGCTTTACCCATATGATGGGCGATGGATGATCCCATATCCATTGGTGTTTGACATCAAAGATGGTATACGGGTGCTCAGTGGAGACTGGGTACACTGAACAGGACTCACCGAGGGCTCCTATATGGTAATATACCTATCATGAGATAGCAGTCCTCTGGTGATACTGGTACAGATTAGTCTATAGACTCAAGATCTTCATAGAGTCTTGTGTGTCTCCCACTGTGCTTTGATTTCCTCCTTACCACGGCTCAAAGGAGTCATGCAAACAGGTGGATTTTGGGTACTGTCCTGAGTCACATGGTGGCAATGAGCTATAGGAGCGGTTTCGTCTCTCCAAGTATTGGGGGTTGATGTTGCGTTATGCTCGATTGCCTAAAACTGGAAGTCCCTGGCTAGGGCTGCTGCCGAGATTTACTGATAAGTGTTATCTGTAGTTTATCGAAAAGTTATAGGCCAGACATTAGCAAGACTTATCACGTTACTGGGAACTAACGTTTACCACCCCTAGACATGATATGTGACATATCATATGAAGAGACCGGACTGTACGGTAGTGTTACTGATAGGTTTCATGGAGAGTATGGACGAACATGCTTATTGATCTTCATATCGCTCAATACCCGAGTAGCCGTTATGTCCAGCTAGTACCGCTAACGGCTTGTAGGTGATTGATGCAATCATCACCTACTGCTGGCGTATTGACGAGTCTTTAGAGTCCCACACAGAAGTTTCCTGGTTCGAGCGAAACGAAGTAGGAAACATATGTGATATGTGTGTGGGCCTGATTAAATACGTGTATGTGATACCGTATTGTTATCTGGCAGTTATCTGTTATCGGTTCGATTATATGTGATATAACTAGATTGTCGAGTCAAGTGTTGATTTGATAATGTGATATACAGATAAATGATATTAGTCGGTCATATGGGATATAACCGAATTATTAAATCAAGTGTTGATTTAATAATGTGATATATATTATATGTGATATAATTATATCTTAACTAATATCATTAGTTCACAAATTATTCTTCATTATATATATATATATTAATATATATGATATATATATATATATATAATAATGAAGCACGGCATTATTTCTATTTTTGAGAAAAATAAAAAAAAGGTGGAAAATGAGAGCATGGTTGCAAGCCTGGGCTTTATTTATAGTTTATTGATCTTGACTCACTATTCAAGCATAGTTGCAATTTTATGTTGCAAAATTCCATGCTTGAATTCGTGGGGGTCAAGAGTTGCCATTCATTCTTTGCTCATTCTCAACACTTAGCCATTTTTCTTGAGTTGCTCTCATGGTTGCTCTCTAGCTTCATCTTCCTCCTCAAATGTCATTGTTCAAGCTTCAACCCTCAAATGAGATGTCAATCATGAAGTTTGAACACAATCTTGTCAGCATTTAACATTCCCTACTTCACCATCCTACAACAAACTAGCAATTTGGTGTGGTGTGTTTGCTACAATAAAGGAGTTTAGTGTAGAGTTAACTTGGGCTACAGGGACTTCAGGTGGATCGTCTTTGCCGCGAAGATCACGAAGGAGGGTCGTTCAACTCGAAGAGGAACCTTGTAGAGGCGCGTGGACGTCAACCCGGAGCTTTAGGAAAGAAGGACTCGAACTACAATGGTTGTTAGCTCTTTTCTTCTCTTGGTTTAATCACATCAAAAAGGCAAACCCTAAAAATCTAGTAATGATCTTGTTAGTCTAACTTAGCACCTAATAAAATTTGAATTTGTCATGCTTGATGCCTCTAGAAACTCATGGTGGTGTTAAGGTAGACTTTCATGGTATCATAGCCAAGCTAGAATATTAGGGTAACTTGTAGCGACGTTAGAAATCAGCCGTTTTTGTCGCCCAAAAACTGCCATTAAAAACAGTTTCGAAATTGATGTTTTGAGTTGTTTGCACACCTCGTGGGCACACGGTTTGAACCAAGAAGCCGCAGGGTGGAGCGTGCGCACCCCGGGGACACCCCGGGGGGAGGGGAATGAACGGCTGGGCCCACTCCCCAAGACCACCACAAGGTGTTCTTGGCGGTGGGGACCCGAAACTGCCCCACCATAGGCAGTTTCGGGTCTGCCTCACCCGTTGTCCACCTCGTGGTGGCTTCATGGGTGGGGTACCCTCTATAGGCCCCCCATTCGATACTTAATTTTGGGTCTTCACCCCCTGGGAAGATTCGGGCGGGTTTCCAGTTCGTTTCGACTCCCGGATTGGCTTAAAACGATCGGTTTTGGAACTTTAGCTCACTGGATTTTTCAAGTGTTGGAAAAATTAGTTTAGTTTGCTAATTGGGTGCGGAATTCTATTGTCGCGGTTACTTTACAAGATTTGTGATGTGTGTGATACAATTATTAGAATCTGGATAAATTAGTTTTATGAAAACTTGTTAGTATATTGTAAAGCTAGCCGTTTAGTCTCAATAGATCGATTGCTATAAAGTTTTGATTCGGATCAAAACTCCGTCGCAATTACTTATTCTACGCGATCACAAAGTCAGGAATCTTGTTGAATTTCCAACAACCAATTGAAAAGGGTTTTCAATTTGAGACTAAAATGCAAGTTTTATAAGTTAGGCATGAAATCCGGAATATGAGATATTCCGGGTTTATGATGTCTAAGGATATTGCGGATTCTAATTATTATAGTTTTCTGTTTTCTTTCTTTGACCGTAAGTGGAATATGTGGGGTATACCGATCTGGTTTCTATATGTCAATGAGTTTTGGGATACGCATATTTACTTACGTTGATGACATGAGATGTTATGTGATGTTGTTAATATGATTTATTGGATCTTCGTGAAAGAATAGCAGGGAGTTTTATGTGAGATGAGGTTTTTTATTTTCATTCATGTAAAATCTGGACGTAATATTCTTTTATTGGGGCACTTACTTTAAGTCAATATTGCGCAACCCACGTGTTCGCGGGAAGGCGGAATTTGCAAAAAATGATTTTTACGGGCTTCGCAACACCGACTAGAACCAAGGATCGTCCATAAACCCTAGCTAGCAAACACCATGAGATTTAACTACTCAGAAAGAATGTTATACCTCATGATACAAGTCCTTCGGGTCTTCTCCACTGTCCTCCTCATCATCGTAGACTCCAAGGATTGATACGGATCGTAGCAACCTCGATGGCCTCCTCGAGTCAAAGAAGATCCACCTGAGAGTCTATAGTCCGAGCTCCAACCTCAAAACCGAGGTAACTACATCTTCTAGTTCTCTAAACTAGAAGTCCTAGAGGGTGTAGAGTGTGAAGATGGAGTGATTTGTCTCTTGAAACCCTAGAATTCTCAACACATGAGAGCTTTTATGGTTTTTAGTTGAGAGGAAGAAGAAGAGAGCTAACATGAAGAAAGAGAAATGATTTTTGATAATGATAATGATAAAATGAGATGCCTACCGTGACTTGACTACAAGCATGGCAAGAAAATATCTCATCCAAAATATCTAGTGCTACAAAATATCTCACAAGAAATATTTAGGTAATAGAGTTAAACCAAGTCAAGTGGTCAAACCAAGTCAAGTAGTCAATACAAGTAGCCTTGCCTCAATTATCATTTACAAATATAACAAATACTTTCCTTCACCTCATAATTTTTGTAATCATGTAAATGGTCAAAACCCTAATGAGTTGTCTCCTTCTACGCCCCTTTGATCCGTATATACATACCCGTATTTATGTTCCAAGAAACACGAATACAAAGAGACGAAACTGATGCATTAATATAATACTAGGATCCGGCATAAAGCAAAGCCCTTTAGTATTATCCGCCCGAACATCATACGCGTACAAGTGCACCTAAATGATCGAACCCCTACTGTAAAACCTTACGGCCTCTACACCTTTTGCCCGGTGCAGGGAAACTCTCTATGTGGGACTCTAAAAACTCGACACTACGCTGGAAATGAGTTTAACAACAGGCCGCAAGAGGTACTAGGTGTATATAACGGTCCCGAGGTAGATGTCGATAAGAAGGCCGATGAGCTAACTCATCCAAACTCCTACTGAGCCTGTATGTGACAATCTCTGTACAGTCCGGTCTGTTCGTCTAAGAGTATCGCATATCGGGCCTAGGGGCGATAATCGTCAGACTCCTATTAGCACAACAAGTCGTGTCGGAGAGTATCCCAATACACTCTGAGAAACTAATAGAATACCTACCAGTAAATCTCGCTTTCCTTGGCCAAGGACTTTGTGTAATGGCCTTCCGAACACAACGCAATATCAACCCTAAATACCGGGAGAGACGAATCTTATCTAATCGCCACTGCCTCCAAGTGCTTCTTGACTGCACCCAACTTCTACCTGTTTGCACGACACCTTTGAGCAGTGGTAGGATAGTAATCAAAGCACAGTGGGAACACATTTGAGGCGAAGCAGCAGTGTCAAGTCGATGGACTAAGCTGTACTCATGACACTTGGGAACTGCTACCCAACGACAAGTATAATACCCACCAACAGTTCCCGACAAGTCATGTCCAGTGTACTCATAAGCTAATGGGCACCTGCATACTATCTCCAGTACGACATACTGATGGATGTGGGATAGACCATCTCTCCTGCTGGGATGAGAAGCATATACACTAGTCTACTGTGGAGTATCGATAATCCTATGACTAGGGACCTATTTCGGATGTGCTTATAAACTACCAAGCCCCCACTAGTGTGAGTTCCATCACAACGCTGGTAATCAAGCAAAGATCCTAAGGGCTCTACCAATATGTATAAGCCATATGCTAAAAGAAACACAAGCACATATTGAGCTAGAAACAAACCAGGTAGCATACTATCATTTCGAGCAAGACTGTTACTATATCCGTGTATATCCCAAGCTCCCATTAAGTAAAATACAATCCAGTATGATACAATAAAGGCTTATAGGGCATATATCACTAACATTTCCGGGTTGAGGATGATGTCACCGCCGTTGTATATTATTTACTTTTCCGCATTAGGATTGACCCAAGGAGGGGAGCACAAGTAACCGGGTTTTAGAGTCCAGTGGGAGACTATCTCAAGGAGTTGAGACTGGGTCTCCTAAGTTTAGAATTTGCAGGGTTACTTGCCGCTCTCGTAGGGGTCTAGAGATGTGGATTTGGCTATTCATCACCACCGTGGAATCCGTATTTTACATTATTAGCTAAATTTAAAACACGGACATCCTAGTATATCAAATATTTCATATGTTGCTTCTGCTACTTATTTCTGTGATGTTGATCATATAACTGTGTAAGACGAATGTAATATTATATATATGATATATAATAAACTTTACTTATGTTTTGCACCCGCGCTAGTCCAGCCCCCGTTCTACCGGTAGTTAAGTAACCTAACGGTACATGACGGGGCCCCGTGGCGAATGCGGATGACATAAGCGTACGTTCTATTTTCGTTTCATTTTTCTGTGATGTTTAGGAAACATGAAATGATAGGACTTCAGTAATGAGATTAATGAAAAGAAAGAAACCAAAAGATGTTATAGAATCAAATTTACAAAACCGGTAGCTCTTTTGCTTTGTACAATGGTATTCCTTCATGAATATCCAGCACCTTATTCGATGAGGAAAGAGCCAAGATCTCTTCACTGGGAGTGATATCTTTAGCGAAACTAGCAAATGCTACAACTTACTCGTTTTTGTTTTTGATTGCTTCTATAGTTCTTGCTTTGCATAGTAGTATTCCTGAATATCCTGCACCTCATTCAATGAGGAAAGTGCCGAGATCCCATCATCGGGAGTGACCACTTTAGCAAAACTAGCAAAAGCCTCAAAAATACTCCTTTTCAAAATCACTGGATTCCGCAACGATATCAAGTTCTTTACGCAAAAGGTTTTCTTAAAAACCTGTCGTAGCCCTCCGTTATTTCAGATAAGTAGTATTTAGTATTTTTGCTACATTTGTTGGCTTTCGTCAAGACGTAGTGTGCGGTAGCTACTTATTGCTTATCTACTGCATATGATGCGATTGGATTAGGGTAATCGTATGACTTTATTGGCTTTTGTCAAGGGTCGTGCGGGTAGGTTTATTTCAATCATGAAATTTACGTGTTGAACTTGATTAGTGGACTATGCTTTTTTGGCTTTCGTCAAGGTCATAGGAAACTAGGGGCAAAATATTATCGCGAATTTCATGTATTGAAATTTGCAGTGAGATTGCTTGCCTTCAATGAGATAGTTGGATCCCGATACCCACTGCGAGTATGAGTTACTCCTGGAAGATTTTTACACATCACAATTAACCAATCAAGTAGGTGTCTAGAAAGGCGTTAATGGGGTTACGCCCCTGGGAAAACGAGCTTTATTTTAATTAGGTCCGTGTGAAATCACGGGGAACCTCCCTAAAAGTACCGACACTGGCCTGGCCGAAATATTGGCGAACTTATGGGGTATAGTTAATCCCGGCTAGTCTTACCTTTTAGGGTTTGAAGGAAGATTTGAAAAAAACAGTGGGAGCCATCCTGACTAGATAAGATAATAACCAATCTAATCTTGCAAAAGCATACGCTAAGTGTTTTTCTTCTATCTCTCTCCAGGTAGCGACCATGTCAGGCCTTAATCAAGATAATAATATGGATGTATTGACCGAACCTGCTTGTTATACTGAGCTGAGGAACGTTGGTTCTACTCCACCTTATAATTGTTATAATTCCGAGCAGGAAATAGAGGAATATCCGGATTCCCACATAACCCAAATGAAGAATAAAAATGTTGATGCATCTTCTTCGGGTCTGTTAGTTACCGAAAACTGTTTCTCAGTACACTCTACGTCCTGAGTATTAGATACCAGATCGGGATCCCACATATCTAATATGTTGCATGGGCTAAGGAAAGGTAGAGAAATGGGTATAGGTGATCATTCTCTATGAGTAGGGAATGGTGCAAGTGTTGCAGCGAAAGCAATTGGTAAATATCACCTGGTGTTACCAACTGGTAGTACATTGATTCTTACCGACCGTTATTTCGTACCAATAAATATTGTGAATATTTTCCTAAATTTAGTGTTGATTGGGTAAGGTATGTTGTATAACAGTGTACACGTTCCGAATCAAACTACAGTTCTAAACGTACACACATAAGAGGAATAGTTCAGAAATGGACGAAGTCTTCTTATGGTATTGTAGACTGGGTCTTATCGATGAAATAAGACTAGCTAAAGTCCATAAGGATGCATATTTGAATCCGATCGAATTTACGTCTTCTGAAACTTGCTAGTCATGTCTCAAAGACTAGGTGACCAAATCTCCGTTTACTAGCAACAGAGAAAGGGCTACTAAACTCTTGGACAGATACATAGTGATGTATGCAGTCCTACGTCTATACATGCCAGGGATGGTTCTACACACTTTATTACATTCACTGATATTCTCTCAAGATACGGACATGTGTTCTTGTTGAAACACAAATCTTAATCTTTTGAGAATTTCAAGGAATAGAAGTACGAAGATGAGAACCAGATGGGTAAAGGTATTCAAATCCTTCGATATGATCGGGGATAAGAATACTGGAGAACGGAATTTCGAGACTATTTAAAAGAGAATGAGATTCTCTCTCAGCTTACTTCTCCGTATAAACCACAGCACAATGGTATATCGGGGTGGAGGAATCGCACCCTATGAGATATGGTGCGCTCTATGATGAGTACTGCATAGTTGCCTATTTCCTTTCAGGGACATGCACTTGAGAAGATGCATACCTATTGAGTAGAGTTCCGGTCAAATCCGTTGCCTACCACTCCATATGAGACATGGAATGTGAAGAGACCATCTCTTAAACAAGTTAAGATATAGGGTTGTCCGGCCTATGTTGAAAAGCAAAATCCGGCCAAGCTTGAGGCAAGGTACGTTCTGTGCAAGTTTATAGGATATCTCAAACATTCGCGAGGGAATATCTTCTACCACACCGAGGAACAAAAGATGTTTTGTTTCTCGAAATGCTACCTTTTTAGAAAAGTAATTTCTTGTGGAAGAAATTAATAGCAATGAGGTAGAACTGGAAGTTGTTCCAGCAAATACAAACTATAACTGACGATTTGTTGGAACCGGAGGATTTAACAGTCCCTGACGAACCGAAGCCACTCCACAGATCTTGTAGCGTTCCTCATCCACCTGAGCGATAATATGGTTTTCTCTTAGACGGTGTGAGTGAGGATTGCATCTTGGAGATGATGACCCAACTAGTTTCGAGCAGGCCATCACAAGTGGAGACTATGTGAAATAGCTGGATGCTATGCGATCTGAGATGGAATCCATGTACACCAGCAAAGTGTTGACTTTGCATGTTTCTCCTTAAGGGGTATAACCCATCGGGAGTAAGGGGATCATTGAGAAAGATAATTTGGTGTGGATGGAAAAGTTAAGAATTTCAAAGCTAGACATGTCCCTAAGCTAAAGTCCATCAGGATCCTACTTGCTATTGCTGCATAACATGACTACGATATCCGGCAGTCTGCACGTCAAAACCGCTTTTCTAAATGGTGATTTAGAAGTGAGCGTGTATATGATACTGCCAGAGGTCTTCGTAGATAGTGGGAGCAGCGGAAGCATGTGCAACCTGCTTAAATCCATCTACGGGTTAAAGCAAGCATCGCGGAGATGGAACATCTGTTTTAATGAAGCTGTCAAAGAGTTTAACTTCATCAAAAAATGGTAGATGAACAATGTATAAATAAGAAGGTTGTAGAGAGTATGGTTTTCTTCATCGTATTGTACGCGGATGAGATACTCTTGATAGGAAAGAGTGTTCCTATGCTACAATCGGTCAAGCACCACTTATCACACAGGTTCTCCATAAAAGATCTAATCGATGCCTCATACATCCTGGGGTTATAGATGTATAGAGATAGATCTAAATGGATTTGGGATTATCCCAATCCAGATACATAGACACCATGCTAAAAAGGTTTCAGTATAGATGATTCTAAGTGTGGTAATGTACTCGCTTGTTCAGGAATCACTCTCTCCAAAGAGATGTCTCTCGAGACTGATTTAGAAAGGGCTTGCATACAAGGGATACCCTATGCTTTGGCATACATGACAATCATGTAAGGGATGTTATGTACCAGGCTAGATGTAGCTTACTCACTAGGTGTAGTGAATAAGTATCGAAAAGATCATTCGGAAAAACACTGGACAGCTGTGAAGAACATTCTTAGGTGCTTGAGAAGGACTAAAGAGATGTTCTTTGTGTATGGTAACGGTGAACTCCAGATGGAGTCCTTTACCGATTCGAGCTTCCAGAGTGATAAGGACGACTGAAAGTCAGTCTCGGGTTTTGTCTTCACCCTCAGTAGAGAGACGGTATGTTGGAAGGGTTCCAAGCTATATACCGTAGCAGACTCTTTGATAGAGGCTAATTACATCGCTACCAACGATACTGCTAAAGAGGTTTTCTGGATGAATAAAGTTCATGAGATGAACTAGGATCCTACCATTAGGCATCCAATACCTGTGTATTGTGATGACAGTGGAGCTGTGACTTCGGACTAGGAACCCCGGTCCCGTCAGCGAGCCAGGCATATTCTTAGATAGTATCACCTGATCAGGGAGATAGTTGATCTCCGGGAGATCGAGGTCAGGAGTGTTGATGTTCATATCAGAATTTTGCACTTTTTTACCGCCCATTCTTAATCGCATTGCATATCGGTAGGAACTCTTCATCCGTGTTTGCTAAATAATTGCAGGTTACAGGTTCTCAGCTCTAAACAATGAAAATCATGAAAAGTCATGACAAATTCAGGACAACTGCCAACAACAGATAAAAATATGGGTCTCCGCTCACCATCCGTCAGATGTCGCCTACCAGTTCGAGGGAAAAAATGGCAATCAAAGTTCATTTCATGCACAAATCACAAGGAGGCAGCACAAGAACCAAGTTTATAACGCGGAGCTTAAGAAGATCAAGGCAAAAGTCCACATTTTTTCAACTTTTTGGACTGTTAAGAATCTAGGAGAAAAATGAATTGATTCTGAAAAACCAGGTGTACTAAACAGAAAAGAACAGCAATATGGAAAAACCTAGAAAAAACGGCACAACAACTAACCCAAAGGGCCGCGGAACCGCGTCTAATATGGTACTTATGCGGCGGTTCCGCGGCCGAGTTAACTCAGAGTCAGGAGATATTTTTAGGGTGGTTTTGTAATTGTGTAAGGGCTCAGATTTTGGCCCTAAGGTTTTATCTATCTGCCTATAAATAACCAGTTTCAAGCGATGTAAAGGATGCTTTTTCTTGTGTTAGGATTTAGTATAGTAATCTGTAACTTCCTCTTCCACTTCATCTATTCTGCATTGATATTGTAGTGAGCTTTTGAGTGAATGATGAATAAAGAATAGTTCTTTTCATATGCATGTCTTATAATTGAGTTCTTATATTTTGCTTGTAATTCTCTTTGTTAAAGTAATTGTTCTTATTTGTTTGTTTGTTTGTTTTCTTTTTCTCTTTTCTTTTATCCTTATAACAATGATGCTTAAGTGTGATCCCAGCATAAGTGAGGTCATAAATAGCTAGTTGTGATTATCTAGCTCATTTCTTTCTATCCTCTTTGTTTTTTTTATTTTCTTTTTTTTATATAATGGGTGAGTAGTTTCTCACCTGTTAGGGTAGGATAAGAGAAGTTTGAGAGAAGGAAATCTCTCTAACTCTTTTCATTGCCCAACATCTTGATTCTTTCTTTCGTCAATTTAACCACAATCCGCTCCCTACGGCATTCTATTCTAAATGATAGTGGTGACACCCTAGTGAGACCGGTTGCGGTTGAATTGACCGGAAGTTATGGATAAGTGCCAAGAACGGACGAACAAGGACCAAAAGGATGGAACTAAGCGTTGGAAAGCCTAGCTTATACTCGCAAGTTTCCTTCCTAGTCGTGCTAATCAGCGTTGTTACCGATTTCCGTAACATCGATATTAAGAGTGGCAACGAAAGAAGTGAGCAACTTCTAATTCAAACCAACCTAAACCTAACCCTAACAAGCTCTTTTTATACATACTTAGCACATAGTTAATCTTAAACAAACCTAGACAATTTGGACATAACTCGTTAAAACACTAAGAAAAAGATTCCCATCTCTCCGTGGACCGACCTGTATGTCACGACCCGAAGGAATGGAACGCGACCGGTACTTAAATTACGAAACGTATAAAGGCGTAACGTAATCTAAGTAAGCCGAATCCCAGAAATCTAAACCATTTAAAAGAAGAAGTGTCGGAAAACAAGTTTAAAAAAAAGCAACATCAAAATTTCTCAAAAATTTCGGCAAAGTCTCCTTTGTAAAAACTGGCCCCAAACGGGTACAAGCAAGAATATATACATAAGCAATAATAAAAGGCATCCCCAAGCGGGAGCTGGCTCTTCGCCAATTGGCGGTCACAACCATGCAAGCAATATAATATACAACGCCGAAGGGCGAGGAACAAAACAAAAAGAAAACCATCAAAACCACCAGAAAACCAGAATAGTACAAGAGCGGCTCTAAGGTCAAAAGAATAAACAACTGGTCTTGTAAATTTATCAAGTAATACAAGCCTAGTTGATGGAGCTTACTAGATACAAATGAAATAATAAAAGTACAACGGCGGTCCTGATACAAGTAAACCAACCTACCAAGCAATCACCCTGAATGAAATCGTGTGCCAGCAACCGCCAAGGAAACCTGTACATCGAAACCTGTAAGAAAATTTGGCAAAACGGGTGTGAGTTGCCAACTCGTGAGTAGAAGACATCTGCGAGTAGAAATCGCATGCACGACGCTCTCCTAGGTCATATAGTATACTCAACATAACCCTAGACATCTAGTAGTGATGGGGTAATAAGCTATGCATACGTGTAGTACTCGGTGCTTGTGTCAGTGTCACTAAGTAGCAAAATGTCATGTATGTATATGATGTATGAATGCATCATGAATGAAACAATCCACCAAGAAATCTGGATAATCTAATATAAGAAAATATGTATTTTTATCTCAGTAAAATTCTTCTGAAAAAACTGAACTATCATCAATAAAATCCATAGAAATTCGTGTCAAGCATCGACACAAAGCATGTAAATCTCAAAGTCTCGATATCTCATATCTCTGTATCTCAATCTCGTATCTCTATATCTCAAATCTCAATATCTCGGGCTCCGGCTATCCGGATTGACCCCTATCATCAAATCCCAAAACTACGGTCGGTATCCTCTAGATATCCGCCGCGTCACAAATGACCGGTAGGTAGTGTTCCCATGCCGGGCTCAACGCCATCATCTGCGATCTTCTTGCCCTGAGGTACCATACCGGGCCTACCATGTACCGCAGACGGTGCATCCCCCTCCTCGAATCAGGTATATGATACTGCTCAAGAACCGAGAGAACTCATGGTAGACAACACACACATCACATCATGAGAAAACCGCAGTTTTGCTTTTTAAAATAATAATAAGTTATGAAATTGATGCAGTTTTCCCCAAAATCCAGAAATCTCATTGAAAATCCAAAATCCCAAGAATCATGAGTAAATAAATAATAAGTATCGGCATAAGCCCCACAATACTGCATGATAGTATGAATAAGTAAATGCATGAAATGTCTAAGTAATATATGCAATGTCTGAACCGGCACATGAGAGTAATCACACAATATTATGTTGGACTAGCATTTAGTTGATTATGTCAATAAAAATAATATGTTCTAAAGTGTACATGACATGGAAATTACCGATGATGATGGGTGCGAGCCGGCAAATAAGTGTACGTGGAACATGCACATCATCGGTAAAGGTGCTGGTGTCGTAACAGGCAGAGTTTCATATTAGCTAAAGAAATATATGTATGAACATGTAATGCGAAGAATACAACATGAATATAATGGTGAATGGGTAGTAAACACACAACTAGAGAATACATACTAATTACGAGTCATACATTTTGTTGTTTGAAAAAAAAAGCACGAATTATGGTTTTTAGAAAATTAGGGGCTACGGGGTTTTTAAGAAAAGATATGTCCTTTGAAAAATCCGTAGTATCCCTCAAGCTATCTTTAAAAATGCGCACGATTCATTATTTTTGAAAATAAGTATGACTCGAGCTTAAACTAATTTCTACCTAACCAGATAAGGGTCCAACTAAAGAAACTAGTCAAAAGGTAAGAAGATTCCTCCTAAAGTCTGTGTCGATATCCTTAGTAGTTGGCGATCCAACCTCAATAGAGTCACATATGTAGTACGACTTCCTCGAGTCAAGAGTGCGGATCAATCATCACATCTATGCCTCGTACGGTAAAATCCATCATACAGCATCCCAAAATTAGGGTACGGATCAACTATCGCATATATACATCATCGTTCGTATAGTATCATTATCAAACAATATCAAAATCAACGGTAATGTACTATAATCGCATACATCCCAATATCATCAAACATATATCATTGTCTGTGTAAATATACATCATCAAATGATCCACTAAAATATCATGTCATATATCATATCGTGATTAAGTCACATATTACAATCCGGGTTCTATTCTAGAATCTCGTATATTTTAATATCATCATCACCTATTATCGTTTATGTATAAATATATATTTTCTCATTTCCGAACGATCCTCTAATATCATAACACATCTCATATCATAACTCGATTGTGTATCTAATATCTCACGGCATCATGCCCAGTCATACCGACTCATCCCCAGGTATCTTATTACATCCTCATATCAGGCGTATATGTTATATATATATATACACACACACATATGGAAACCTACACACATTCATATATATATATATATACCAAGTCAAGTGTATGCGTGTGTGCATGTGTGTGTCTAAATCTACATGAAATCTACGAATTCCCTCCAAGGCAATCATCCACTGGTTATGTCTTTCTAAATCAGTCTAATCCAACTTAAAGTATTCAATAGTACCCTACTCGCCAAGAATGTAAGATCACGTCCGACTTCCAAATAATAGTATGTAATATCCTTATTCTAGGTTTGCGGGGGTGCTATACGCCATCCACCCGACTTCTCCCGTAGATATATATCTACTCACTCTGTATTATTTCATTTGTATCTAGAAAGCTCCATCAACCATACTTGTATTAATTGATAAGTTTATTGGACCAGTCTTTTATTTCGACCTTAGAGTCGCGCATGTATTATTCTGATTTGGTGGATTTGTTTTCTTTTGAGTTTTGAGCCACGCCCTTTGGCGTTGTATATTATTGTGCTTGTTGTGGTTGTTTCCGCCTGTTGGCGTTGAGCTAGCACCCGTTTGGGGATGCTTTTTTATTGTTTATGCATATTATACCTGTTGTAGCCCGTTTGGGGGCCAGTTTTTACAGAGGAGACTCTGCCGAAATTTTTGGAAAATTTGATGTTGCTTTTAAACTTGTATTCTACATGTTTTCTTCTTCTTCTTCTTCTTCTTCTTCTTTTATGGTTTAGATTTCTGGGCTTCGGTTTACTTAGGTTACGTTGCGCCTCTAGACGTTTCGTAATCTAAGTGCCGGTCACGTTCCGTACTTTCGGGTCGTGACAAAGTTGGTATCAGAGCGCTAGGTTTAACCTTGTATAAGTCTAGGTGACCCTTGGTTGATGGAGTAGGCGATTTAGGTAGAGTAACGTACCGTGGGTATGGTCCGCGGCATACTTACGATACGCTACTCTGCTTAAGGAGCCTTAGGATGTACATTTGTTTACACCGTATTTCATTCGTTCCGTTGATCTATCTTCGTCGATGTCGGAGGGTGGTTTTTTGTTACCACGGGCGCACTGGCAGAGGGAGCTACGGCTCGAATGTGATAACCATTAGGGTATTGGTTATCCTTGAGTATTGAAGCATTGTTTAGCTTGCGGACGAAGGGTATTCACATGCCGTCCGGATGAAGTTAAAATGTTCGAACGATTATCAGGAAACCATTTTCCCAAGTTTAAAGTATTCGGAAGAACATGCAGGTATTTCGATGGACCCTCTAGAAGAATGAAACCCTAATTCGACATAATGACCACGAGAACGCCCTTGAACCTTAGGGTTTACGGCAGTTCCGCGGTGCCATTAGTGAGACTTGGGTTTGCCCTTCTACGGCTGGATCATCGATGCTGGGGTATGTACCGGATATTTTTAAGCTGTACTTGAGCGTTGAGCTCTCGGGGAATTATGGGATTTTGATGGATCGATCGAAAAGTTTAATGTAGTCCGGATATCAGGTGAAGGGATCGATTACATGGGAGACTCTAGATATGAGTGTTGCCGTTGGTAGCGCAGTCTGCATAGCTACGAAGAGACGAGTTCGAAGCAATCGACATCAGAGGAAAGGGGCGCGCATTGACGATAGTGTTTACGATTGTGATTTAGTGATTTGAATTTCATATTTTCATTGATTGGATTTTAGTATTTTGAGGATTTTGTGCTACGATTGGTATTTCATGTGTGTACCTTCATTCTATTTGTGTTTCATATATCAGTTGTATTGATGTTGTTGAGTACACACCCAGTACACTTGATTTGGTTTTACATATTTTGAGATTTTGAGTTGATTTCGTGTATAGGGGTTACACATGATTTTGACATATGTTTTGACCTAGTTTTCGTGCATTTTTGTACTGTGATTTCGATTTTGATGTTCGATGTATGTTTTCGTGCACCATGTGCACCTGATTAGGATTCTTGCGCATACTTGGCGCACTTGATACGATTTTGTGCACACCAGATGCACTAAATCGGGGTTTTGTGCAGATTATATGCACCTGATATTGAGTCGTGCACGCCCGTTGCACATGACAGATGTTTTTGGTGCACACCTGTTGCACTTAGTTTTGTTTTATGAGTATTCATGGTATTTGTATTTGGTTTCGATTTCAGTACGCATCGGACGCACATGATATTTTTACGATGTGATTAGGATTGATTTCAGTTTGAGCAGTATGTTTTCATAACCATTACTATTTGATTTAGTAACCAGGCGGGACGTGTATGTTAAATAAAGGATATATATATATAGCTATTTTTTTAAAATAAACGTCCGCTACTTATGCCGTGACACGTGCATCACACGGCGATTTTCAAAAAGGGGTTTTTGCATATTTCCTTATTCAGATATTTGAACGGCTTTACTATGATGCGCACTATATATAAGTTATAGATTGAGGTATATTAAGATGGTTTTCATATTGGGTTTTGATATTTTATTCTCGCCATAACTCCGATGATTGCATTATACTTGACGGAGTTGATTTTTGTTATGTATTGATAATTTCGGAGCCCAGACGATTTGAGTGTTTGCTAAACGTTTTAGTGTTTGGAGGGGGAGTTTTAATTTAAATTCGGGGACCGAATTTCTTAAAGGGGGGAAGATTGTAACGTTTTAAAAGTAATTAAATGAATAAAAGTGTTTAAGTGAATTTTAGGATTTTCGGTAAAGTAAAATGTAATTTTCGTAAAACCAAACCGGGATTGTTTTTCATTATAATTTTAAAAATATCTATTTTAATTATGAAATTACTAGTAAATGGTGTTTATTTAGCCACTTATAAATTTTTAGTTTAATAAAATATTTTTCCTAAATTAATTATTTTAAATATTAACATAAGCTTTATTTTTACACTAAATTAGTGTAAATTACAAATTTAAATGGTTTTAATTTGTAAAAATGAACCATGGCATATTAGAATTTAGTGTGTATCATGCAAAATTTATTTGCAAATTTTTCCTTGTTTCTAGATCTTTCTTGAGTTATTTTAGAAAAGAATTAAAAGAAAATGAATAAAGAATGAAAAGACATTAAGATGATGACATTTTGGAGAAGTTTCTACACCATTTCTCATGTGTTTCTCCCTCTTCCCCTTATTGTGGCCGGCCTCCCCATCACCATGGCTGCCCCCCCCCATTTTCCACCTCATTTTTATTCAAAAATCATCAAAAATACATCAAAAATTCAATTAAAATTCCACAAAATCCTATATATTTTTCTACCCTTCTATTCTTGCTCATATTTACATGGATTTTGGAGTGGGATAGCATACATTTTGGAGGCTCATTTCTTGTTTGGATTTCATATTTTTGGAGGTATAATTTCTTTCTTTTGATTTATTGTTATTAGATGTTCAATTAAGCTTAATTAGATTTAATGAATTAATTCTATGTTTTTTTTAAAAATTCAAGTTAGGGTTTGTAAATTCAAGTTATGATTTTTTTTAATTATTTAGGGTTATAATAGTTTGTTTAACACTTTTAGAATTGGAAAATATTGCATGGTTGTTGAATTGTAAATTTTTCATTGAAAATTGTTTAAATTAGGAATTTTTGCTAACTAGGTTTCTATAAAACCTAATTATTGGTGAAATAAATCTCAATTAATATTTGTAATACTATATTTTGGTCTTAATAAGAGTTTTAACTTGTTGGTGGAATGGAAAACTTAAATTGATTGCTAGTTTCTATGGATAATTGATAAATTGTGATAAAAATTGTTATTTTTGTAAACTAGATTTTAGAAATTCCTAAATAAATGAGATTAAAAATATAATTATGGTTTCATTATATCATTATCATCATGAATTGTGGTTTAAGTCACTAATTTATGCAAAATCATGTTTTGTGGTGGAATTGTTGTGTTTTGCTTGAAAAATGTTGAAAATTGTTAAAGGGTGCAAACTAGAAATTTCAAATCTATATAAATTTGTGTAATAAAAATATAGTAATAGTTTGTATAGTCTAGTTATGCTATTTAATGAGTTTTATGACCATTGGTTTCATTTAAATGTCAAGTTTTGATGAAAAACGGTAAACTGGCATTTTCGGGTTTTACGAAATTGGACGGTTTGATAGATTTTAGGGTTTCGATGGATTTAATCATGTTTTATAGTATAAGTAATGTGTTTTAAAACTACAAGTTGTTTGTTGATATTTATCTCGATCCATCGGAGTTTGTACGCCGATATCGAGCGGTATTTGGTTCTTTTGCGTGGACGGGACATAGGTTTTAACCTATGCTTGTTCCTTGTATCGTTTGACTTTTGTATGTGATTCGGTTTACGATGTTATTTATATGTTTGCGTTTAGGTACCCTTCAAGTGGACTACGGGCGATGAAGAGGAGGATCACGACACCGTCGTCGGCAGACATGGACCAGGTGAGTAGATGTATATCTACGGGAGGAAGTCGGGTGGATGGCGTTTAGCACCCCCGCAACATAGAATAGGAATAGTACTTATTGACATTAGGAAACCAGATGTAACCCTAGATTCTTAATGAGTAGGACCCTAGTAATGACCCTAGGCTGGACTAGACCGATTTAGGAAAAGCATACCAGAGGATGAATACCTTGGAGGAGGTTCGTAGGTTTCAGATAGAAACACACACGCACACACTGGAACACGTCATGGTGTATACGTGCATGTGTATATATATATAGAACTAGGTATAGGTGTATATATATATATACAACATGTACATGGGATTCATTGATGCGATATGATATCTGAGGTATGATGAAACAGTATAACTGGGCTTGATGCCGTGATTCTTGACTATACAGTCGTATTAAGTGTTAGCGGATCATTAGAGAATGAGATGATGAACAGGTATATATAAATTATAATGGGTAGTGATAATATTGAGATACATGGGACTCTAAAATAGTACCCGGACTGTAACTTGTGACTGATCACGATATGATATATGTACAACCTGATTACGACATTATATAGGTGTGACCTGATGCCGATATTATATAGGTGTGACCTGATGCCGATATCATATAGGTGTGGCTTGATGACGACATGATTTCAGTATGACTTAATCACAATATGAAACATGTGACATAATATTTCTGAGGATAAACTAATGATGCATATTACGATGGCAATGATATATGATTGATGTATGGGATTACAGTTTAGCACCTTGATCATGAGATGTGTTGATGATGACATTATACGAATGATGAGGCACCTAGGAGATACTTGACCCGTACCCCGATATTGGGATGCCGTACGATGGATTTTACCGTACGAGGCATGGATATGATGATTGATCCGCACTCTTGATTCGAGGAAGCCGTACTACGTATGTGACGCTATTGAGGCTGGATCGCCGACTATTAGGGATATTGATTCAGACCTTAGGTAGACTCTTATTTCTATTGACTAGTTCTTAGGTTTAGTTTTCCTTAGGAGGTTAGATGGACACTAGCTTAGGTTCGAGTCATATAGTGGTAGTAGTATTAGTATATTAAATGAGTAGGTAATATACATTCGTCTTTACTTTCGCATTGTATCATAATGTTGCATGTTCATACATATGTTGCTATAAACAGTATAAACCTTACCTGTTAGGACACCAGCACCATTACCGATGATGCGCATATTCCACGCACACTTATTTGCCGGCTCACACACATCATCATCGGTAATTGCTATGTCACGTACACTTTAGATCATATTATCTTTTATTGATAAAATCAGTTAACAACTAAACCGATATAATATTGTGATTACTCTCTGATGTTAGTATAGACATGATATTCATTACTTAGACATTCCTGCATTCATATTTTCATGTTATCGCACAGTATTATGAGCATATGCCGACATTTATCATATACTACTCATGGTTTTGAGATTTGGATTTCTGTGAGATTTCTGGATTTTTGGGGAAAACCGCAAGAATATATATAAAAACTTCTCTCTCTCTCCTCCTCTCTTTTTAAAAATAAGATGCGGTTTTCTCGTGATGTATGTGTCGTCCACCATGAGATTTCGTGTTTTCTGATGGATTTCGAGACCCGATTCGAGGAGTGGATGAACCGTCTCGGGTACATGGTGGGCCCGGTATGGTACCCCTGGGCAAGAAGATCGAGTTGTAGACGATGAGCCTGGCAGGGGAAGGCTACCTACCGGTGATGTCTGGCGCGGCGGATATCCAGAGGATACCGACCGTTGTCGTGAGATTTGATGATATGGGCCGATCCGGACTGACGGAGCCCGAGATATTGAGACTATGAGACTTGAGATTTACATGTTTGTGTCGATGCTTGACACGGATTTCTATGGATTTCATTGTTGAGATTTCAGATTCTTATACACATTTTACTGTGATAACAGCTAAAAGATTTCTTATACAGACATATCTGGATTTCAGGATTTGGTTATTTTACATTCATGGTGCATGCATATCCATTCATATGAGATAGTACTATATGAGGCACTGACACGAGCACGGAGTATTTGCTTTTACACGTAGTATTACCCTGCTATTACTAGGTGATTGGGACTTAGTGGTGTATTACTATGACCTAGGATAGCGTCGTGCATTCGATTTCTTTTCGTAGATGTCTTCTACTCACGAGTTGGCAACTCACCCCCGTTGTGCCAAATTTTATTACAGATTCGATGTACAGGTTTTCTTGGCAGATTGCTGGCACATGATATCCTTCCGGGTGATTTGCACGGTAGGTTGGTTCACTTGTATCTGAACCACCATTGTATCTGTATTATTTCATTTGTATCTAGGAAGCTCCATCAACCATACTTGTATTAATTGATAAGTTTATTGGACCAGTCTTTTATTTCGACCTTAGAGTCGCGCATGTATTATTCTGATTTGGTGGATTTGTTTTCTTTTGAGTTTTGAGCCACGCCCTTTGGCGTTGTATATTATTGTGCTTGTTGTGGTTGTTTCCGCCTGTTGGCGTTGAGCTAGCTCCCGTTTGGGGATGCTTTTTATTGTTTATGCATATTATACCTGTTGTAGCCCGTTTGGGGGCCAGTTTTTACAGAGGAGACTCTGCCGAAATTTTTGGAAAATTTGATGTTGCTTTTAAACTTGTATTCTACATGTTTTCTTCTTCTTCTTCTTCTTCTTTTATGGTTTAGATTTCTGGGCTTCGGTTTACTTAGGTTACGTTGCGCCTCTAGACGTTTCGTAATCTAAGTGCCGGTCACGTTCCGTACTTTCGGGTCGTGACAGGCTGATACCAATGACAGGACTCAGGCTTCTACTAGATAAAAATAAACTGAATGGGACCAATTATAAAGACTGGCTAAGGAACATCAACATTTCCTTGACTTATGATAAGGTATCAGATGTCCTCACGGCCCCGGCCTCGCCCATCCCAGGTCCTAAATCTTGAGTTGCGGATAGGGAAATCCGCAAGACATGGGACGCTGATTGTGCCACGGCTAAATGCCTCGTGCTTGCATCGATGGATAACACATATCAGAAGCAGCACGAGCAGATGGATATCCAATCCATCTTTCTCCATACAAAAGAATTGTATGGGGAGCAATCTCGTGTCCTCCGATACGAAGCATCTAGAAAGTTGTTTCAGATGCGGATGGCTCCTAGCACACCAATTGGTGACCATGTTCTGAAAATGATAGCTTTTATAGAAGAACTTAAGGACCTCAGATGGACAATGGAGAATGAACAATATATTGATATTATTCTTCAGTCTCTCCCCTTGCCTTTGCTCAATTTGCAGTTAACTTCAACATGCACAACATGGAGAAGTCACTACCTGAACTCCTCAATATGTTGAGGAGTGCAGAGAGAATGCTCAAGTCAGTGAAGACTCCCGCTTTGATTTCTAGGCCATCTTCCTCATCTCGCCCGAAGGCTAAGGCCAAGGGAAAGATGAAGAAGAAATCCACCAAACCTAGATGTGGATTTAAAAAGGTTAAAGGGAAAGACAAGTCAAAGGCTGGGGAATCGGGGAAAGTGGAATTTTATCACTGCCACAAATCGGGACACTGGAAGCGCAACTGTGCTGAGTACCTGGATCTCAAGAAGAAGAAGCATAGTGATGCTTCCGCATCAGGTGTGTTTGTGACAGAAAATAGTTTTTCTATAAACTCTGCTTCCTGGGTATTAGATACCGGTTCAGGTTCTCAGATATGCAATTCTATGCAGGGACTGAGAAATAGCAAAGTTTTGAAGACAGGTGACCATACTCTCCAGATTGGAAATGGTTCCAATGTACATACGTTCTCAGTGGGAGAGTATCACCTAGGGTTTCCGTCAGGGTGTATATTGGTTTTGAACCCATGTTATTATGTACCCAGTATACTTTGCAATATAGTATCCGTTTCTTTGTTAGATAATGAAGGATATCATTTTGTGTTGCAGAATAATGTTATGAACATTAACCTGAATCTAATGTTGGTTGGGTATGGTACAATTAATAACAGGATATATGTCCTAAATCAACACACAGTTTTCAGCATACTACACACTAATAAAAGAAAATTTTCAGAAATAAATGAAGCTTTTCTTTGGCAAAGTAGACTTAGTCATGACGAAACAAGACTAAACAGGCTACATAAAGATGGATATTTAAACCCTTTTAAATATAAATCTTATGCGACTTGCCAGTCTTGTATCAAGGGTAAAATGACCAAAACTCCGTTTACAGGACACGGAGAATGAGCTACTCAGCTCTTAGCCCTGATACATAATGATGTATGCGGGCCAATGTATACACAAGCTAAAGGCAGTTTTTCATACTTCATAACTTTTACTGATGATTTCTCAAGATTCGGTCATGTGTTTTTCCTAAAGCATAAGTCTGAAGCTTTCTAGAAATTCACTGATTACAAACTTGAAGTAGAAAACAAACCGGTTTGAGTATCAAAATGCTTCGATCAAATCGAAGTGGGGAGTATCTTAGTACAGAGTTTGCAGACTTTCTAAAAGAGAATGGGATTCCCTCTCAGCTCACTCTTCCTTACACACCATAGCACAACGGTGTGTCGGAACGTCGGAATCGGACCCTATTTGATATGGTTCATTCCATGATGAGTGGTACTGAGTTACCTATCTCATTTTGGTGCCATGCATTGGAGACCGCAGCGTTTCTCTTGAACAGGGTTCCAACCAAAACCGTGTCTACCACACCATATGAGATATGGTATGGGAAGAGACCATCTCTTTAACGAGTTAAGATTTGGGGTTATCCGGCCTATGTCAAAAAGCAAAATCCGGACAAACTCGAGACATGGTCAGTCATGTGTAAGTTTGTGTGATATCCAAAGAATTCTTATGGATATCTTTTCTACCACAAGGTTGAACAAAAAGTGTTTGTCTCTTAGTATGCCACATTCTTAGAAAAAGTATTTTTTACGAATGATACAGAAGGCAGTGTGGTAGACCTAGAAGAGGTTCCAAAAACACAAATTACAAATGACAACTTTGTTGAACCGGCTGTTGGAACTGAAACTGATGAACTTCAACCTCTCCGTAGATCTGGTAGGACTTCTCACACACCGGAGAGATACTACGGTTTTCTCATTGATGGTGATAGAGAAGATTGCATTATGGAGGATGATGATCCTTCCAGTTTTCAGCAAGTTATCACGAGTGGAGACTCAGTGAAATGGCTGGATGCCATGAGATCTGAAATGGAGTCTATGTACACCAACAAAGTATGGACTTTGGACGTTGTAACCCCTGGGGTAAAACCCATGGGGTGCAAATGGATCTTTAAAAGAAAGATTGGTTTAGATGGGCAGGTGGAGACCTATAAAGCAAGAATTGTGGCGAAAGGATTTCATCAAAGACCATGTCTGGACTATGACGAAACCTTTTCTCCCATAGCCATGCTTAAATCCATTCGGATCTTACTTGCTATTGCTGCTCACTACAACTATGAAATCTGGCAGATGGACGTTAAAACTGCATTTCTAAATGGATATTTAGATGAATGCGTTTATATGGATCAGCCAGAAGGCTTCATTGACAGTGGGAGAAGCAAGAAAGCATGTAGATTTCTTAAATCCATTTATGGATTAAAGCAGGCATCACGGAGTTGGAACATCTGTTTTGATGATGTTATCCAAGAGCTTGATTTCATCAAAAATTCAGATGAACCTTGTGTTTATAAGAAGGCTGTAGGGAGAGCTATCACATTCCTCGTATTGTACGTGGATGACATTCTTGTGATAAGAAATGACATTCCTATGCTACAGTCGGTCAAATCATTCTTATTACAAAGGTTCTCCATGAAGGACCTGAGTGATGCCACGTAAATCTTAGGCATTCGAATCTATAGGGATAGATCCAAAAGGTTATTGGGTTTGTCCCAAACCAGGTACATCAACACCATACTAAAAAGATTTAGTATGGAAGACTCCAAGCGGGATGCCTTAACCGCTTGCTATGGAGTCACTCCCTCAAATACTTTTGCCTAAAGACCGATTAAGAGAGAGCTCGCATGAGCATATACCCTATGCTTCATTCGTAGGATCTATAGTGTATGCGATGTTGTGTACATGCTCTGATGTAGCTTATGCACTTGGTGTAGTAAGAAGGTATCAATCCATCCCAGGGGAGAATTACTGGGTAGCTGTGAAGAAGATTCTTAAGTACTTGAGAAAGACTAAAGAATTGTTCTTGGTGTATGGTAATGGAGATCTCCAAATAGAGGCCTTTACCGATTCGAGCTTCCAGAGTGATAAGGACGACAACAAATCTATCTCTGAGTTTGTATTTACTCTCAATGGAGGGGCGGTGAGTTGGAAGAGTTCCAAACAGGATACCATTGCAGACTCTACGATAGAAGCTGAGTACATTACTGCAAATGATGCCGCAAAGGAAGTCGTTTGGATGAGGAAGTTCGTCACGGAGCTAGGAGTAGTTCAAACCATTATTGATCCAATACCGTTGTATTGTGATAATAATAGGGCTAGGGTGTTAGCCAAGGATCTCAGGTCCCATCAGCAGTCCAGACACATCCTGAGGCGATATCATCTGATCCAGGAGATAGTTGATTGTTGCGAGATCGAGATTAGGAGAGTAGATACAAAGAATAACACCGCGGATCCACTTACCAAGGCCCTCCTTCAGCCGCAGCATGAGTGACTTTTTGAGATGTTGGGTATGAGATACGCCAATATCTGGCTTTAATGCAAGTGGGAGATTGTTGGATATACGTATGCCCTTGAGGCCATTATGTGATAGTCGATGTATTTATACATGTATGTATGTATATATATATATATATATATATATATATATATTCAGAGGACATTCTTTCTTGACATGATTGTATGCTATCTGGTTACTCATTATCTAACATGTTCACTTGATCATGCTTTTATTCATTTGTACATATTGATAAAGCCCTAAGGATATATGCTTGACTACTGTGATTATGATGCAGATCATACTAGTGGGACATGTGTAGTTTATAAGTATATCCTGAAATGTCCCTAGTCATGGGTGTATCGAGACGGGGCATCGATATTCCAGAGTAGACCAGCGTATATGATACTAGACCCAGTTGATGGGCGATGGATGTTCCCACATCTATTGATGTTTGACATCGAGATCGTATACGGGTGCTCAGTGGAGACTGGGTACACTGGACGGACTCGCCGAGAACTCCTATATGGTATTATATCTATCTTCGGATAGTAGTTCTCTGGTAACACTTGTACATGTTAGTCTGTTGACCCGAGATCGTTATAGAGCCTTGTGTGTTCTCCCGCTGTGCTTTGATTGCCACCCTATCACGGCTCTACTGAGTCGTGCAAACAGGTGTCTTTTGGGTACAGTCTCGAGACATATGGAGGAAATGAGCAATAGGAGGGGTTTCGTATTGGGGCTTGATGTTGCGCTATGCTCGATTGGCTATATCAGCAAGTCCCTGGCCAGGGCTGATGAGATTTACTGATAAGTGTTATCAGTAGTTTCTCGAACTGATTATAGGATATGCATCGGCATGACTTATTGAGTTTTTGGGGTCGACGATGTTATCCCTATGCTGGATATGCAGCATATCTGACAAAGAGACCGGACTGTACGGTAGTGTTGCTAGTTGGCTCGATGGGAGTTTTGACAAATTCACCTGTTTTCTTCTGATCGCTCAATACCCGGATGGCCATTACGTTTAGCTGATATCTTGCGGCTTGGGGGTGATTGATATGATCATCACCCACTGCCGGCGTATTGACGAGTCTTAGAGTCCCACAGAGGAGTTTCCTAGCCCAGGAAAAATGATGTGGTGTGCATATGAGATATGCACTGAGACCCGATTAAATGCGTATATGTGATACCGTTTATTAATCGGGCGGTTTACTATTGGTCGGGTCGTATGTGATATGACCGGTTTGTTAAATCAAGTGTTGATTTAACATTGACTTTTACCTCACTTCTTTTAAACCCTTTTCTTTTGTTGTATGCATGCCTGTATGCATATGTTCATGTTGATGCACATGTTGATGTGCATGCACACATACATGCATACACTTGTGTGTGTCATGGTTGTTGATACACAAATGGTGGCAATGCAAGACTCACATGATATAATTATATTTATATTTATTTATTGTGTTAAAAAGAAATATAATTAATTCATGGTTGATTTTTATTATTTATTCTCTTCACTAGAACTTACATTAACCGTGAGTTAACTTTCTATGGCTCTTATTGCTTAGTGATAAATATCTAGATATTTATTAACCTATGGTTACAAGTGAGAGTGATTTAATATATATTATTATTTCATTCTCATTTCTTTTTATCATTATCCTTTTTAAGCTCTTGTTCTTGCCACCATCTTCTTCCTCCCCTCTTTTGCTGTTTTGAGATTTCTTGTGGGTGAGAGAGTGATAAAGATAGGGTTTTGAAGTGAGAAAACAAACCATATCATCATGCTACACTAGTCTTGCCACTTAGTTTAGAGTGTGAGCTTCATCTTCATCTTTTGATCAAGTGGAGCTAGGAGCTTGGACAAAGAGGACTATGGGTGGATCATCGTGGACTTGGAAGATCTCTAGCAAGCACGTTCCAACTCTCAAGGAGTCAAGTTAAGAGAACTACAAAGGTTGTAATCTCTTAACTTAGTTCTTTATTACTTGTAGTATGTGATACCTCTTCCTGTTGCCCTACCTTTTTTTGTTCGATTCCTATGTTAGATTATTTAGCACCCTCTAATTTTTAAATTATGGCATATGTGATGCTACCAAACCCTAGTAGTGGTGGTAAAGAATCCCTTTACCTCCTACATCCTGAGGTTATAGATTTATAGAGATAGATCTAAATGGATTTGTGTAACGTTTTAGAAATCGTTATGCGAATTTTTCCGTTTTAGGGTAAAATTGTCGGTATTTTCCGTTTTAACCCGACTGTGATCAAACGTATATATAAACTTGCCGGCATCTAGTTTAGCTAAAATAAAGCTAGTGCGCAAGCTTTGAGGGTATATGGGACGTTTTGGTCCAATTAGAATTTTTACCAATTTTAATATTATTTTAATATGGTATTTACTTTTTGGGTTGGAAAAATTTCTCCTAAAATTTTATCAAGCTTGAGTAAAACCAAACCCTACTCATAATATCTAGATATTCTTAAGAGAAAAGGGATTAAGTTTTAAGAAAAGAAAAGAAATGAATGAATGAGGTGGCATCATGCATGCATATGCATTTATGAGCATTCATTGCAAGATAAACTAGAAAACCCTACACAATTTCTTCACCTCCTTCATTATTGGCCGAATCCTCCTCCTTCTTCTGCCCTTGATCTTTCTTCTATCATTTGCAACAATCCTAAATCATTAAATCTCCAAAATTTCCAAATTAAATCACAAAATACTTCAAGTCTTGAGTTTTGCTTCTTTGATCACTTGGAACTAGGAAAGCTTGGATCTTGTGAGCAAGTATTAATAGGTATAATCCTTAATCTGTTAATTAAGAGTTTTTATGATCGGTAGCTCGTTGGCTAATGTTTAGAACACTTTAAATATCGATTAGTTCAATATCGTATTTTTAGTGTCCTTTTTGAACCTCTGTGAACTGCTGTGACCTGGAAATTTTACTGAGTGACCAAACAAAATTATAGTGATGTACTGGTGACCCTGGAGTTCCACCTGAGACCGGAGCACCACCCCACCGGCTTCGGCCGGTGACCCCTTTGACGAAATCCGGCGACACCGGTTTTTGAGGAGAGATGTGTGTTGGTTTTTTTGTGGGTAGTTGTGTGCTGTAGTTTAGGGGTGTTTGGTACTGTTTACTTTTTAGTAATTGCAGTATGAAAAATCTGGGATCATTTTTCTATAATATAGTGTTTTGTATCCGTGTGTTACGTAATCCGACACGAATCGTGATCTTGTGCAGCAGCTGCACTTAGATTGGTTTAGTAGTATCGCTACGCACGTTAGCCACTTTTTGCACACTTGTGTCTTAGTTTAGTGTTGGTGCCTCGTTTAAATTGTAGTTTTACGTTATATTGGTCGATTTCTGAGTTTTGCACTGTGTATGTGTTTGTGAAATTATAGCGTCACAAGCGGGGACTTCGGACGCTGCGAACAATGGGAAGCAGGTGGTCCGATTTTCATAGCTCGAGACCATCGGTGAGTAGATTTAACATCTACGGGGAAATCGCCCGTATGGCGTTATGCGTCGGGGCTGATATGATAGGATAGTTGCATGTTATTGCATATTAGTTATTTTCATATAAACGTCATTGCATAGCATTATCTGTAGTACCTTGATTTGTACCTTTAGATATAACATTACTGATGGTTCATGTTGCACGAGCACTAGATTGTATGCTACACCCACACCGTCAGTAATTTCCATGACCCGCACAACCCACATACATACGTATTATTGTAGTGGAGAGGGATAATTGAGGCAGTGACCCTTATCCCATTGTGCATAGAAGATATTGTTGACACATACATACATGATATTGTATTGGACATGGATAGTTAAGATAGTAACACTTATTCCATTTTCACGTATACCTTATTATTGCTACTTGTTCACCACGCATACATATTGACATGTACACCCACATATTTTGCTATAGTTGTATATACCCTAAGTGGTATTGCTTTGACATTTGATATTGAGATGTTGACTATTGTGCTTATCAAATACATCATACATATTTGCTTACATGTGGATACTTAAACCTTGCTACAATTACATGTACACCTCATTTGATGCCGCACTTCTTTTCGGAGGATTTTGGGAACCGCGAAATATATTTTTAAGCTGGATTCATTTAAAAGAGCGGTTTTCCCTTTATATGCTCATATTAATGTTTTATGTTGCATATATCAGTTTTATATGGATTTTACGCATTGAGATATGGATTTCATATGATTTATGGATTTGAGAACCATGGGGGTATTCCAAGAAAACTATGTATTGTTTGAAAACCCGGTTTCTCTTGATATGATATTTCAGTGCGTCCACCATGTGATTTCTCGGTTGTGAGATTTGGTTTGTGATACTCGATTCGAGGAGCGGGAGGCCCCGTCTGTGGGTATATATGGTGGACCAGGTATGGTACCCTCGGGCGAGTGGTGATTTCATGGTATAGACAATAAGCCTGGCAGTGGGAACACTACCTACCGGTGATTGTATTTGGACTCGGCGGTTATCGTGAGGTTACCGACCGGAGTGATGTATGACATATCGTCATGGCCAGTCATGGTGACAGTGCCTGAGTTATGAGAATTTACGTGTCGATGCTAGATACGGCTTTCATGATGTTTCGAGTGTCGGTGTTAGACAATCAGATTTTCTATGATTTCTGCGTATCGTCGGTGGACTTACAGGGTTGATATCCCCATACTTATATACATATATATATATATATACACACACATACAGGGATATGTTTTCATGATGTTTCGGGTGTCGATGTTTGACACTCAGGTTCCATGAGACTTACAGAATGTGAGGGCCGATCTGTGGATGCCGTGCATGAGGATTTGGGATTTGATGTGTCGGTGAGGGACACTGGTGTTTTTTTTCCATGCTGATGATTTTTCTTGAGACGTTATATGATATCATCCCACACTCAGGATTATGTTGTTATGCATTGCTTCATGTGGTTATAGTACCCTGATGATGTACCTTTACATGATTGTTGCATATTCACATTGTTATACTTATCCTATCGAATTACACGTGATAGATAAATCGCTATTCGTGCATACTTGCGATTACAGTATGATGTTGATTACTATTCACGAGTTGGCAACTCACCCCCGTTGTGCCACAGTGTTTTGCAGGATTTACCCTCAGAGTAGTCGCGGCAGGGCGTCTTATCATCTCTACTTTTACGGATACCGCTACGGTTGGCTGTGAGGCCTTTCCTTTTAGGTGGGTTGCGGTTATCTGTTTGTACATTATACATCTTTTTGTTGGATCTAGTATTCTCCAGCTACCACTTCTTGTATTTGACTTCGAGACGAGTTGTGAGGATTCAGTGTTGTATTATTTTGGTGACTTTGGATGCCGTTCTCGTGGGAGCCGGTTTTGTGAAAACTTTAATTCGTTATGCAGTTTTCTTTTATATTTCTTCGCTTTTGCGTCGTATTTATATTTGTGGTGGTTGTCTCCGCCGTTGGGCGTGATTTGCTCCTGTTGGGATGCTTTATTTATTATCTATGTTGTACCGTTTTCGGGGCTAGCTTTTACAAAGGAGGTGGTGCCGAAATTTTCAAGAAAGAAGTCTAGAGTTAGAGATTTTACTTGTGATTATTCCGAATATTTTAAACTATGTTTTTCTCTGTTTTTCCAGTTTTGGGTGGTTTAGATTTCTGGGTTTTTGGCTTACTTAAGTTGCGTACGCCTGTAGACGTTACGTAGTTTAAGTGCTGTTTACGGGCCAAAATTTAGGTCGTGACAATTTGGGATTGTCCCAATTCAAGTACATAGACACCATGCTAAAAAGTTTTTAGTACGGATGATTCTAAGCGTCGTAATGTACCCGCTTTTTCAGCAATCACTCTCTTCAAAGAGACGTCTCTCAAGACTGATTTAGAAAAGGCTCGCATACAAGGGATACCCTATGCTTTGGCAGAAGGGTCAATCATGTATGCGATATTATGTACCAGACCAGATGTCGCTTAATCACTAGGTGTAGTGAATAAGTATCGAAAAGTTCTTTGGGAAAACCACTGGACAACTGAAAAACATTCTTAAGTGCTTGAGAAGGACTAAAGAGATGTTCCTGATGTATGGTAACGGTCAACCCGAGATGGAGTTCTCTACCGATTTGAGCTTCCAGAGTGATAAGGATGGCTAAAAGTCAGTCTCGGATTTTGACTTCACCCTCAGTGGAGGGACGGTATGTTGGAAGGGTTCCAAGCTATATACCGTAGCAGACTCGTTGATAGAGGCTAATTACATCGCTACCAACGATGTTGCCAAAGAAGTTGTCTGGATGAATAAGTTCATATGATGAACTTGGTTCCTACTATTGGGCATCCAATACCTGTGTATTGTGATGAAAATGGAGCTGTGGGTTTGGCCTAGAAACCCCGGTTCTGTCAGCGATCTAGACATATTCTTAGATAGTATCTCCAGATCACGGAGATAATTGTATCTCCGAGAGATCGAGGACAGGAAAGTTGACACAGAGGATAACACATCAGATCCACTCACCGAGGCCATCCCCCTGATGCTATTCGAGAGACTTTTGGGACGTTGGGTATGAGATACTACAACAACTGGCCTTAGTGCAGGTGAGAGATTGTTAGTTATATGTATGCCTCAAAGGTCCTTATTGTACATGTGATGTATATTATAGTGGATGCTTGACATATATATATATATATAGGACTTTCTTGCTCGACATAATAGTATGCTATCTGGTTACTTTTTATTTTAACATGTTGACTGGCATTCATTACTTTCTTGCTCTCACATGTTGATAAAGCCCTTAGGATATGTACTTGATTACCAGGATTATGTTGAGATTATACTAGTGGGGCCAGGGTGGTCCACAAGTACATCCTTTAATCAGTTCCTAGTAGTAGGAATATCGAGACCAGGGCATCGATATTCCAGTGTGGACTAGTGTGTACGTTTCTTATCTCTTAGAGGGCGATGGTTGATCCCGCAACCATTGGTGTGTGACATCAAAGATTGTACAAATTTGCTCATTAGAAAATGGATACACCAAACAGGACTCGCCGAGGACTCTTATGTGGTAGTATACCTATCGTCAGATAGCAGTCCTCTGGTGACACTGGTACAAGTTAGTCTGTACACCTGAGATCGTCATAGAGTCTTATGTGGCTCCCACTGTGCTTTGATTTCCTCCATACCATGGCTCAAAGGAGTCGTGCAAACAGATGGATTTTGGGTACAGTCCCGAGTCACATAGAGGCAATGAACGATAGGAGGTATTTCGTCTATGCCAGTATTAGGGGTTGATGTTGCGCTATGCTCGATTGGCTATAACTGGAAGTCCCTGCCCAGGGCTGCTACTGAGATTAACTGATAAGAGTTATTAGTAGTTTCTCGAACCGTTATAGGCCAGACATCAGTTTGACTTATCACGTAACTGGGGACTGACGTTTACCACCCCTAGACATGATATGTGACATATCAGAGAAAGAGACCGGACTGTACGGTAGTGTTACTGATAGGTTTCATGGAGAGTATGGATGAGCTTGCTTATTGATCTTCATATATCTCAATATCCGGGTAGCCGTTACATCCGGGTAGTACCGCTGACGGCTTATAGGTGATTGATGTGATCATCACCTAATACTGGCGTATTGACGAATCTTTAGAGTCCCACACAAAATTTTTCTGGTTCGAGCAAAACGAAGTAGGGAACATATGTTGATATGTGCATGTGCCTGATTAAATATGTAGGGTTCCTAGGCACTCTAAGGTAGTCTCACAAGCCATCAACCATGGCAATTTCAAAAATTATAGGTGCCGAGAGACCCGACTACAGATCGTTTGCTAGAAATCTAGGTGAAAAGTAAACTAGTTAACAACTTAACTAATGGGATATCGGAAATACAACCTTTGTAGATCCGGTGCTCCACCTCCATACCTCCGCAACGAAGTCGTCTCCACTGTCCAAAAGGAATCCGGGCTCTAGAGTCGGCTTCGTCAGAGAAAAAGCGAGCTAGGTCGTCGATGTCCATGCCGAAGATGATCTACGTCGAGGCATCGCTAAATCAAGCTCCACCTTCACCAAGCCCTAAAACCTTGTGAAGGAAACACACTCTACTACTTGGCAAGAGGTAGAGGATGAAGAAATAGAAAATGGGTAGACTTTAGAATTGGATTTCTCACTCATATGCTCAATATGCCATTGATGAAGACAAGCTTCTTCATGAAGAAGAAGAAGAGCAAGAAGAAGATAAAAATTATGATAAGAATTAAAATAAAAGGAAAAATCCATTCTTATCATAATTCTCACCATGGTTAGGTGTAGAGAATTAACTTGAGTTAATAGAAGTGGTTAGGGTTAAGCATGAGACAAAATGGTCAAAGTCTTCATGAAGATTCATGAATGGTCAAAAGAAAGCAACCATTTTCCTCATTATCTTTTCATTTATTCATTTATCAAAAATAAATAGATAATTAAATAAGATAAATGAATAACAAATAATAAACCCTAACCATTCCTTTAACCAAGGTTTAATTCTTTATACTTAACCATTTTTGCATGCACCATCAAATATGATACAAGCAAGTGCACAAATCATATCGCATATGCAATGCGCACATCTGAGCGAGAAAATCCATTTAAAGTGAACCGATACTAGTTAATGCAAAGTAATATATCAAATATATAATTATGCATTAAATCACTAAATCAACACTTAATTCAATGATCCGGTCATGTCGCACATAACCGACTGGTATCATCAGTAACAACTTATCGAATCAACACTTGATCCGATAACCCGGCTATATCGCATATAACCGATCAATGTCACATCGCGAGAATCAAATACAGTATCACATACTGGTATCATTCTTGGTCCCGCACATATCTCATATGCGCTCCTATTTCGTTTCGCTTGAGCCAGGAAACCTCTGTGTAGGACTCTAAAGACTCGTCAATACGCCGGCAGCAGATGATGATCATATCAAGCATCCACAAGCCGCAAGCGGTCTGCTAAACGTAACGGCCACCCGGGTATTGAGCGATCTGAAGATCGACGAGCAAGCCCGCTCACACTCCAGTGAATCCAACGAGTAACACTACCGTACAGTCCGGTTTGATCGTCTGATCTGTCGCATATCTCGCCTAGGGGTGGTATACGTCAGACCCCAATAGCTCGATAAGTCGTGTCGATATGAGGTCTATAACAATTCGAGAAACTACTGGTAACACTTACCAGTAAATCTCAGCAACCCTGGCCAGGGATTTCCTGTTATAGCCAATCGAACACAGCGCAGCATCAACCCCCTATACCGGGAGAGACGAATCCCCTCCTATCGCTCATTGCCTCCATGTGACTCGGGACTGTACCCAAAAACCACCGTTTTGCACGCCCTCTTGGACGTGGTAAGATGGAAATCAAAGCACAGTGGGAACCACACAAGACTCTATGACGATCTCGGGTCAACAGACTACTCTGTACCGGTGTCACCAGAGAACTGCCATCTGACGTGAGGTATAATACCATCTTGGAGTTCTCGGCGAGTCCGTCCAGTGTACCCAGTCTCTACTGAGCACCCGTATATCATCTCTGATGTCAAACACCGATGGATATGGGATCATCCATCTCCCATCTGTATAGGTCGAGAAGGTACACGCTAGTCTACTCTGGTATATCGATGCCCCGTCTCGATACACCCTCGACTAGGGACTTTGAAGGATGTACTTATGGACTACCATGTCCCCACTAGTATGATCCGCATCATAGTCCAGGTAGTCAAGTACAGATCCTAAGGGCTTTACCAACATGTAACAGAGAGACAATCAGTATACACGTTAAGGTAAAGGGTAACCAGATAGCATACTATCATGTCGAGCAAGAAAGTCCTCCCTATATATGTCCCAGCATCCACTACAATATACATCCTATGTACAGTAATGGCCTCTAGGGCATACATATAACTAACAATCTCCCACTTGCACTAGGGCCATCTGTAGCAGTAGTTGCAGTATCTCATACTCAACCATCCCATAAAAGTCTCTCTCTGGGAACAGGCCTTTGTGAGTGGATCCGCTGTGTTATCGTCTGAGTCTATTCTCCTAACCTCGATCTCCCTGGAGATCAACCATCTCCATGATCAGGTGATACTGCCTTAGAATATGTCTGGATCACTGATGGGACCGGCGTTCCTTGGCATAAGCCACAACTCCATTGTCACACAATGGGAGGAACATAGTTCATCTCATGAACCAATATACACCCAAACAGCCTCTTTGGTAGCATCTTAAGTAGCGATGTATCTTGCCTTTATCGTCTAGTATGTCACGGTATCTATCTTGGAACTCTTCCAACATACCGTCCCTTTACTGAGGGTAAAGACAATGCCTGTGACTGACATTCAGTCGTCATTATCACCCTGGAACCCTTCCAGTGATTCTTCCCAGGATCGGTTGATACCATCTCACTACAACAAGTGAGTATCTTAACATTCATTTAGATCTATCTCATAGATCCAAAACTCAGGATTTAGGAGGTATCACTTTCATCCTATATGGAGAATCATTATGATAAGTGGAGATTGATCGAGCGTAGCATAGGAAACTCCTTCCCTATCAAGAGTATGTCATCCACGTACTCTACGAGGATCGTCACCATACTCCCTACTACCTTTTTGTTTATACAAGGTTCATCTACCATTTTGATGATGTCAAACTCTTTGACTACTACATCAAAACAGATGTTCCAACTCCGCGATGCCTGCTTTATCATATAAAACATCTTGCACACGTTTCCGCTGCTCCCACTGTTTACGAAGCCCTCTGGCTGTGTACTTATAGACGCTCTCTTCTAAACATCATTTAGAAAAGTTGTCATGACACCCAGCCACCAGATATCGTAGTCATGGTATGTAGCCGTGGCAAGTAGGATCTGGATGGACTTAAGCATAGCTACTTAGAAAAGGTTTCATCATCATCCATACCTGGTCAATGATGTAGACCTTTAACAAGTCTAGCTTTGAAAGTCTCAACTCTTCCATGTACACCAAGTAATCTTCTCAAGATATACTTGCTCCTGATGGGGATTTAACCCTTCAGATATAGCAACTAAAGTCCATACTTTGTTGGTGTATAAGGATTCCATCTCAGATCGATAAACATCCAGCCATTCTCACAGAGTCTCACTCCTGATGGCCAGCTCGAAACTAGTTGGGTCATCATCTCATGATGCAATCTTCGCTCCCACTGTCATAGAGAAACCGAAGTATCTCTCAGGTGGGTGAGAAACCCTACTAGATCGGCGGAGAGGCCGATGTTCGTTGGAATCTACTGAATCCTTTGGTTCTATCAAATCATGTGCTGTAGTTTGTATAGCTGGAACATTTCCAGTTCTACATTACAGACCTTGCCTCGAGCTTGTCCGGATTTTGCTTTCAGACATAGGCCGGACAACCCCAAATCTTAACTAACTTAAGAAATGGGCTCTTCCTTTTCCATATCACATATGAAGTGGTAGGCAACTGATTTGATTGGAACCCTATTCAATAAGTATGCAACTTCGTAAGTGCATAACTCCCAAAAGGAAAAAGGTAACTCAGTATTACTCATCATAGAGCACACCATATCAAATAGGGTGTATCTGCTCCGCCCCGATATACCATCGTGCTATGGTGTATACGGAGGAGTAATGCTGAGAGAGAATCTCATTCTCCTTTAGAATAGTCCTGTAATTCCGTGCTCAAGTATTCTCCTCTTTGATCACATCAAAAGACATAATACTTATACCCGCATTCTGGTTTTCTACTTCTAACTTATATTCTGTGAATATCTCAAAAGGTTCGGACTTGTGTTTCAACAGGAACATATGTCTGAATCTCGAGAGATTATCAGAGAATGTAATGAAGTACAAAGAACCGGTCTTGGTATATGCAGACTGGGGATCTACATACATCAACATGTATCATCCCAAGAGTTCACTAACTCTTTCTCTGTTTCCAATAAACAGAGCTAGTGTCATTATATCTTTGTGACATGACTGGCAAGTTTCACAAGATGTAGATTCAAACTGATTTAAATATGCATCTACATGTAACTTCAGCTAGTCGGGTCACATTGATCTGACCTAGTCTACAATACCTCAAGAAGGATTCGTTCATTTCTGAACTCTTCCTCTTGTGTGTGTTCCATATACTAAGAACTGTAGTTTGATTTAGAACATTAATGCTTTTAGATAACGTGCCTGAACCGATCAACTTTTGATATAGAAAATGTTCAAAACATTATCCAACAATACAAAATTTTATCATTTCTTTACTAATAAAGAGACTGATATGATTTTGTATATCAGGTTCGGTATCTAATAACATTCGTTCAGAATCAATGTATTGATAATACAGGGTGACAGTGACCGACAGACTTGGCTGCAACTCTTGCCCCGTTTTCTGCCTCATGAAACTTATCACCCGTTCTCAGTTCTCTACCTTTCTGTAGCCCTATGTAACAGATTACATATCTGGGATCCTGATCTGGTATCACATACCCAGGACGTAAAGGATACTGAGAAACAGTTCTGTATAATGAACACACCCGAAGATGATGCATTAGCATGCACTCTCTTCGTTTGGGCGGCACGGGAAATCTGGTATTCCCCAGTTTCGTGCTCTGTCTTATAACAATTATAAGTTGGAGCGGGACCAACGTTCCCCAGCTCAGTATAACAAGTGGGTTCGGTCAATAATCCGTATTATTATCTTGATTAAGGCGTGATATGGTCGCTACCTGGAGAGAGAGAGAAGAAAACACTCAGCGTGCGCTCTGTCAAGAATAGATTGGTTTTTATTTTATCTAATCAGGATGGCTCCCACTGCTTTTTATCAAATCTTCCTTCAAACCCTAAAAGGAAAGACTAGCCGGGATTAATTACACACTACAAGTTCGCCAATCTTTCAGCCAGGCCAGTGTCGGTACTTTGAGGGAGGTCCCCCGTGCTTTCGCACGAACCTAATTAATGTAAACCTCGTTTTCCCAGAGGCTTAACCTCGTTGACACCTTTCTAGACACCTACTTGATCGGCTAATTGTAATGTATACAACTCTCCCAGGAGTAACTCTTACTCGCAGCGGGTATCGGGATCCAACTATCTCATAGAAGGTATGCAATCTCATTGCAAATTTCAACACTTGAAATTCCCGATAATATTTTGCCCCTAGCTCGCTATGACCTTGACGCATGCCAAACAACCCATAGTCTGCTAGTCAAGTTCAACCCGTACATTTCTTGATTGAATTAAACCCACCCGCACGACCCTTGACGCATGCCAAACAACGCCGTACGAATACCCTAATCCAATCGCATCATATGCTGGCAGATAAGCACTAGTTAGCTACCGTACACTACGCCTTGACGCATGCCAAACAACCGCAGCACGAATACTAACTAATACTTATCTGAAATGACGGAGGGCTACGACAGGTTTTTCTGAAAACCTATTGCGTAATGAACTTGATATCGTTGTAGAATCAAATGATTTTTAAAATGGAGTGCTTTTGAGGCTTTTCTAGTTTTGCTAAAGGAGTCACTCCCGGTGAAGGGATCGTCGGTCCTTTTCTCGTCGAATGAGGTGCGGGATATATCATATATATCACTGTGCAAAGCAAAAACACTTAAAAGCAATCAAAAGACAAACCGAGTGTGTAGCATCTGCCAGTTATTGCTAAAGGAGTCACTCCCGGTGAAGGGATCTCGGTCCTTTCCTCATCGAATAAGGTGCAGGATATATCATATATACCGCTGTGCAAAGCAAGAACTGTAGCTACCTGTTTTAATTTTGAAATTCGATTCTACAACATCTTAGGTTTCTTTTATTTTCATTAATCACATTAATGAAATCCCATCATTTAAGTACCTAAACATCACAGATAAATACGACGTACACTTATGCCATCCGCATTCGCCTCGATGTCCCCTCGTGCACAGTTAGGTTAGGTAACTAATGGCAGAGCGGGGCAGGGCTAGCACGGGTGTAAAACATAAGTAACGTCTATATAATATATCATATATACTATATACTGTATCTATCACAGAACATCACATGATCACATCACAGATATCGCAGCAGAAGAATCATATGAAATATTGGATATACTAGGACGTCCGTGTTTTTAATACGAGCCAGTATAAAACACGGATTCCACGGTCGTGATGAACAGCCAAACCCACACCCCTAGACCCCTACGAGAGCGGCAAGCAACCCTACCAATTCTAGAGTTAGGAGACCCGGACTCGACTCCTCGAGTTGGTCTCCCACTGGACTCCAGAACCCGGTTACTTGTGCTCCCCTCCTTGGGTCTATCCTAGTGCGGAAAAGTAAATAATATACAACAGGTGACAACTCCCGCAACCTGGAAGCGCCCCAATAAAATAATATTACATACAAGTTTTTACATGAATGAAAATGAAAAACACTCATCTCACATAAAAAAAACCCCCGGCTATTCAAACACGACGATCCAATATAACATATCCAGCAGCACATAACATCACATGTCATCAACGTAAGTAAATATGTCCATCCCAATTGTCGTTGACATATAGCAACGAAACCGGCGATATCACATATTACACTTACGGTCACAGAAAAGAAAGTGTAAAACTACAACAGTTGGAATCCGCAACCTCCTCAGACATCGCATGCCTGACCGAATGAATTCTTTAGACATCGCATGCCTCACAATTATAAACCCCGCATTTTAGTCTCAAAATCGAAAACACTTTTCAATATCAAGTCGGGCAATTCAACAAGATTCCCGACATCCTGATCGAATACTCGTCGCAAACTTCAGTAGGCGGCCGCACCCCCGATACCGTCGACGAAGTGCACCAAGGCAGAACACCGCTGCCGCGAGCACCCGGACGGATGCTTTCGGCGACGGGGTTCTCCTACAGTCACTTGGTCGGGGCTATGGGATGTAGCTGTCTATTAAGTTTGTCCGGCGAATATCCGCGTACGCTACGTGATTGCGACGGACTTTTGATCGCATCAAAATTCCGTGGCAACCGATCAAGTGAGACTAAACTTCTATGTTTATATCATTCATTTAGTTATCACATAACTACTTGTGAATTCCAATTATTGTATCCCATTCCAGATAAATAGAAAATGTTAAACTTTCCGATCGAACAATCGAACACCCAAGTTTTCCCGATACAGATCAACACATGAAACAAGTCTAGCAACATTCAGTTCGTGCCTCAGTAGCAACGGTCCAGCCGTAGAAGGGTCAAGCCAACGCCTCACATGTGGCACGCCGTACTGCCCCAAACCCGAAGGTTCAAAGGGCAGTTCAAGACGGTCACATAATCGAGTTAAGGTTTGTTGTCTTCTAGAGGGACCATCGCGTTACTTGCACTACTTAGAACGTCGTTAAACTACGGAAAAATCCAACACTTGGAAATTTCCCGACAGGGGAAAAATTGGGTATTTATATCCGGTCAAACTTTTTAACATATTCTAAAATTTATCCGGAAAGCCACACAGAAAAAATTTGATACCCCGATCGAATCTTTGATTCCCAATACAACCCAAAAATGCTCAACTGTTTACTGCATACAAAAAATTCCCAGAAAACTCAGCATATTAAAATAGGAATTACTGTGCAAACAGGAGTCAACGAGTCAACAAAACGGCCGCGGAACCGCCGCGCCACGTGGGCTTAGGCCGCGGTTCCGCGGTGTTATGACGGAGTTAAGTCTCCGTTTTTCACAGTATTTCATAAAAAACCCTGCTTGATTTTCTGGATATTTTTAATCTTGAAAAATCCACAATTTTAAAATCTGGACAGAGAGCATGTTTTGAGATGGGTTTCGGGTTCGTTCGGGTTTCAGATTCCGTCTGGACTTCGCCTAAGGCTCTAGCTAGGCTCTGATACCACTGTAGGGTTCCTAGGCACTCTAAGGTAGTCTCACAAGCCATCAACCATGGCAATTTCAAAAATTATAGGTGCCGAGAGACCCGACTACGGATCGTTTTCTAGAAATCTAGGCGAAAAGTAAACTAGTTAACAACTTAACTAATGGGATATCGGAAATACAACCTTTGTAGATCCGGTGCTCCACCTCCATAGCTCCGCAACGAAGTCGTCTCCACTATCCAAAAGGAATCCGGGCTCTAGAGTCGGCTTCGTCGGAGAAAAAGCGAGCTAGGTCGTCGATGTCCATGCCGAAGATGATCTACGTCGAGGCATCGCTAAATCAAGCTCCACCTTCACCAAGCCCTAAAAACTTGTGAAGGAAACACACTCTACTACTTGGCAAGAGGTAGAGGATGAAGAAATAGGAAGTGGGTAGACTTTAGAATTGGATTTCTCACTCATATGCTCAATATGCCATTGATGAAGACAAGCTTCTTCATGAAGAAGAAGAAGAGCAAGAAGAAGATAAAAATTATGATAAGAATTAAAATAAAAGGAAAAATCCATTCTTATTATAATTCTCACCATGGTTAGGTGTAGAGAATTAACTTGAGTTAATAGAAGTGGTTAGGGTTAAGCATGATACAAAATGGTCAAAGTCTTCATGAAGATTCATGAATGGTCAAAAGAAAGCAACCATTTTCCTCATTATCTTTTCATTTATTCATTTATCAAAAATAAATAGATAATTAAATAAGATAAATGAATAACAAATAATAAACCCTAACCATTCCTTTAACCAAGGTTTAATTCTTTATACTTAACCATTTTTGCATGCACCATCAAATATGATACAAGCAAGTGCACAAATCATATCGCATATGCAATGCGCACATCTGAGCGAGAAAATCCATTTAAAGTGAACCGATACTAGTTAATGCAAAGTAATATATCAAATATATAATTATGCATTAAATCACTAAATCAACACTTGATTCAATGATCCGGTCATGTCGCACATAACCGACTGGTATCATCAGTAACAACTTATCGAATCAACACTTGATCCGATAACCCGGCTATATCGCATATAACCGATCAATGTCACATCGCGAGAATCAAATACAGTATCACATACTGGTATCATTCTCGGTCCCGCACATATCTCATATGCGCTCCTATTTCGTTTCGCTTGAGCCAGGAAACCTCTGTGTAGGACTCTAAAGACTCGTCAATATGCCGGCAGCAGATGATGATCATATTAAGCATCCACAAGCCGCAAGCGGTCTGCTAAACGTAACGGCCACCCGGGTATTGAGCGATCTGAAGATCGACCAGCAAGCCCGCTCACACTCCAGTGAATCCAACCATTAACACTACCGTACAGTCCGGTCTGATCGTCTGATCTGTCGCATATCTCGCCTAGGGGTGGTATACGTCAGACCCTAATAGCTTGATAAGTCGTGTCGATATGAGGTCTATAACAATTCGAGAAACTACTGGTAACACTTACCAGTAAATCTCAGCAACCCTGGCCAGGGATTTCCTGTTATAGCCAATCGAACACAGCGCAACATCAACCCCTATACCGGGAGAGACGAATCCCCTCCTATCGCTCATTGCCTCCATGTGACTCGGGACTGTACCCAAAAACCACCGTTTTGCACGCCCTCTTGGACGTGGTAAGATGGAAATCAAAGCACAGTGGGAACCACACAAGACTCTATGACGATCTCGGGTCAACAGACTACTCTGTACCAGTGTCACCAGAGAACTGCCATCTGACGTGAGGTATAATACCATCTGGGAGTTCTCGGCGAGTCCGTCCAGTGTACCCAGTCTCTACTGAGCACCCGTATATCATCTCTGATGTCAAACACCGATGGATATGGGATCATCCATCGCCCATCTGTATAGGTCGAGAAGGTACACGCTAGTCTACTCTGGTATATCGATGCCCCGTCTCGATACACCCTCGACTAGGGACTTTGAAGGATGTACTTATGGACTACCATGTCCCCACTAGTATGATCCGCATCATAGTCCAGGTAGTCAAGTACAGATCCTAAGGGCTTTACCAACATGTAACAGAGAGACAATCAGCATACACGTTAAGGTAAAGGGTAACCATATAGCATACTATCATGTCGAGCAAGAAAGTCCTCCCTATATATGTCCCAGCATCCACTACAATATACATCCTATGTACAGTAATGGCCTCTAGGGCATACATATAACTAACAAAATATGTGTATGTGATGCCGTATTATAATCTGGTACTTATCTGTTATCGGTTAGGTTATATGTGATATAACTAGATTGTCGAACCCAGTGTTGATTTGATAATGTGATATACAGATGAATGATATTAGTCAGTCATATGTGATATAACCAGATTATTAAATCAAGTGTTGATTTAATAATGTGATATATATTATATGTGATATAATTATATCTTAACTAATATCATTAGCTCACTAATTATTCTTTATAATATATATACATATTAATATATATGATATATATAAATAATAATAATGAAGCATGACATGATTTCTATTTTTGAGAAAAATAGAAAAGAGGTGGAAAATGAGAGCTTGGTTTCAAGCATGGGATTTATTCATAGTTTATTCATCTTGACTCACTATTCATGCATGGTTGCAATTTTATATTGCATAATTGCATGCTTGAATGAGTGGGGGTAAAGAGTTTCCATTCTTTCTAACCTCATTCTCAACACTTAGCCTTTTTCCTGAGTTTCTCCCATGCTTGCTCTCTAACTTCATCTTCTTCCTCAATTGACATGGTTCAAGCATCAACCCTCACATGAAGCTTGAACAAAATCTTGTGAGCTTTTAGCATCCCCTACTTCACTATCCCATACCAAACTAACAATTTGGTGAGTTGTGTTTGCTACACTAAAGGAGTTTAGTGTCGAGTTAGTTTGGGCTAGAGGGATTTCGGGTGGATCGTCTTTGTCGCGAAGATCACGAAGGAGGTTCATTCAACTTGAAGAGGAGCCTAGTAGAGTCGCGTTGACTTCAACCCGGAGCTTTAGAAGAGAAAGACCCGAGCTACAAAGGTTTTATGCTCTTTTCTTCTCTTAGTTTAATCACATCACAAAGGCAAACCATAATAATCCAGTAAAGACCTTGTTAGTCTAACCTAGCACCTAATAAAATATAAAATGTGGCATGCTTGATGCCTCTAGAACCTCATGGGGGTGTTATGGTAGACTTTGACTAAAAAGCCACTTTTCTGCTAGATCGTACAAAGTAAAACGTAGAAGACGCAATCGCAGAGCATCCCCTTTAAATTTGGGCAGTACTCATCATTGCATATACGTTTTGGAACTTGGTTATAAAAACGTATGAGTCTTCGGATTCAAGCCTGTGGAAGTTGGGCAAGAAGTTGATGAAGTAGGGTTTTATTTCAAAATTATCCCCATTGGCTGGTGGAAGAGATAGACAAGTAGGAAGGAGTCCACGCACGGGGTAGTATCTTTCTTGGAGAGAGATTCGTAGTGGATTCTGCGCACCTACGAGTGGTGGCAAGGTGGTATCGTTAAATCCCAATGGGGATCTGTCCATCTTGGGAGATGTGGTAGGTGGAGGAGAAATAGAAGACAAAAAAGTGTCGACTTCGGAGTCGACAGCAAAAACGCGGACAAGAGGGGCACTAGAATCCCGTGTCCAGCCGATAATGCACTAAGCAGGTTTAGTGCACGTGGCAGCGTGCGTTATGTGAGAACGATTTTAAGAAGGACTGTTTTGAAAAAAATTGGGACTTGAGGCTTGACTCAATAAATCATAAAATGCACAGTCAATCCCTAGAACCAGGGTCACTTAGGTCAAGTCATTAGACACCTCCTAGACTTCCAAAGGAAATGTCGCAGGATCAATCGTCTACCACCTCCTTATCAATGTTGCGGCCAGATAAGTGCCAGGTAAGTGGGAGGTATCCGCTATACGAATCACCGAAATAGCAGGCCTAATTAAATAACCACTTTCCTTAGTCATTCTTGCTTAAACACAACAAGAAAAATACGGATAAGCAATAGATTACCCACGACCTTCCTCTGTCCTAATTGAGCGCGACAGTCCTTAGGCGCTAGGTTTAGATATTTTTTAATTAATGTAGGATGATAGTATGCACGTTTGTGATTTGTGGGGCCTAAAAAGGGTAATGAAATCCCCACATAATCTGAATTTTGGTTTATTGCCCCTTAAAGTCTGGTTTGAATATGCAAAAACAAACCGAAATCAAACCATGCAAAAACATTTTTGTGCGGCGATGTTTGTGAATCCTGCAGTCAAAATTAAATTATTAGAGCATTAGTGGAGATAGAAAGAAAATAGGAGAGTACCTGAGAATTTTGGCGGCCCAATTCCACCAAGAATCCTCGGTTACGCCGCCGCTTTGGAAGATATTCTGCTAAGTTTTCTTCTGAGCACCCATATGCTCCTCTGGTCTACATTGAAAGTCTCTGAATCTCTGATTCCTTGCTCCAGTTACTCTAGATTCCCTTACAAAACTCATTTCCCAACTTTGTTATTCATCAACATCAACTTGTTCACCAACTTTGTTATTCAGCACTCTTCCCGATCTCAACGTAGTTACGGCATTCACATTATGATTTTGAAGGATGAGATTTGCGGTTTGTGAGTGGCCGGGATTTGGTAGAGGTGGAGATGGGACTTTCACTTTCTCTCTCTCGCTCATCACGGCATTTAACTGTGCAATCTGTGCTTCCATCGATTTAATGTTTTCACCGTGGGACGTAGTGTGTTGCACTAAAGTTTGGATAGAAGACGTTAAATCAGCCGTCGTTTGGGTGGATTATTTAATAAATGTTTCTAAGTTTCGTTCGAGGGTATAGATTTTATTGGATTCGGCCGTCAAAATATTATTATAAGGAGAAAAGTTGTTGGTCGGATTTTGAAAAGCTCACGATTGAAATGGCTGCTGAATTTGTGGTTGTGGCAGTTATTGCTGTGGAGGAAGCCTTTGATAGTTATTTTTGTTTGGGAACTGATTTTGATTTTGAGATTGGTTTTGGTTCCAAGCAAAATTAGAATGATTCCTCCATCCCTGATTATTTGATGTTGAATAAGGGTCATTTCTAAGTGCTGCTTAAAAGCAGCATTGGTTTATTCATGACCTTAAGACAGAAGATTCAAAAGACATTCTTCTGTTAAATGGGATAGGTCAAAACAGCAACCACACACGGTTTTTGGGAGTGTAACTTGTTTTAGGCAGGCTGAAGAGAATTTGTTTTCTATAACTTCAATTTTCTTTTGTATCGCAGCCATTTCAGCTTTTATTGCGGTGGAAACATCGAGATGATGGATACTAGCACTAGATGAAGACAATGTAGGTCTAGTGCTCTACCATTGTAACGTTTGTTTGGCGTGATCTTCCAGAAATTGTCATGCTTCGCCATCGTCTTTTGACATGAAATGGCATTGACAAATGGTTCCAACCATTTGTTTTTTAACACCTTCATATATAATTCGTTAAAGTTGCCATCTATCAATTCCGTGATGAGGGCATTGGACAAGAAAATCTTTAAACTGTTCAAATCATTTCCAAAAGGGTTCGTTTGGATGTTAGGCAAACTGGTTAATCTCGCTTTGAATACGGGCAGTCTTATGATGAGGATAGAATTTCTTAAGGAATTCTATGACGAATTCATCCCATTTAGCGATAGAATGTGCGGCAGTACTATAAAACCACTTTTCTGCTAGATCGCACAAAGTAAAAGGGAGAAAACGTAATCGCAGAGCATCCCCTGAATGTTAGTCGCTACTCATTATAGCACATACGTTTTCTAACTTGGTTATAAAAATGTATGCGTCTTCGGATTCAAGCCCGTGAAATTTGGGCAACAAGTTGATGAAGTGAGGATTTTGAAATTATCCTCATTGGCTGGTGGAAGGGACAGACAAGTAGGAAGGGGTCTACGCACGGGGTAGCGTCTTTCTTGGAGAGAGATGCACGGTGGATTCTGCTGACCTACGGGTGGTGGCAGGATGGTATCGTTAAATACCGATGGAGATCCATCCATCTCGGGAGATGTGGTGGGTTGAGGAGAAATACAAGATAAAGAAGTGTCGACTTCGGAGTCGACAGCAAAAACACGGACTAGACGGGCACTGGAATCTCGTGTCCAGCTGATCATGCACTAAGCGGGTTTAGTGCACGTGGTAGCGTGTGTTATGTGAGAACGATTTTAAGAAGGTTTGTTTTGAAAAAATGTCAGACTTAAGGCTTGACTCAACAAATCACAAAATGCATAATCAATCCCTAGAACTAGTGTTACCTAGGTCAAGTCATTAGACTACTCCTAGACATCCAAAGGACAATTCGCAGAATCAATCCTCTACTACCTCCTTATCAATCTTGTGGCCAGGTAAGTGCCAGGTAAATGGGAGGTATCTGCTATACGAATCACCGAAATAGCGGGACTAATTAAGTAACCACTTTTCTTAGTCACACTTGCCTAGAAACCACAAGAAAAATGAGGATAAGCAATAGATTAACCACGACACTCCTCTGTCCTAATTGAGTGCGACAGTCTATAGGGGCTAGGTCTAGATATTTTTTAATTAATGTACGGTGATAGTATGCATGTTTATAATTTGTGGGGCCTAGGAAGGGTGATGAAATCCCCACATAATCTGAATTTGGGTTTATTGCCCCTTAAAGTCTGGTTTAAATATGCAAAAACAAACTGAAATCAAAACACGCAAAAATATTTTTGATCGGCGCTGTTTGTAAAGAATCCTGCAGTCAAAATTAGATTATTGGAACTTTAGAGGAGAAAGAAAGAAAATAGGAGAGTACCTGAGAATTTTGGGGACCTAATTCCACCAAGAAACCGCGGTTCCGCCGCCAACAGCACCAAAGTGCCGCGGTTTCGCCGCCGCTTTGGATGATCTTCTGTTAAGTTTTCTTCTGAGCACCCCTATGCTCCTCTGGTCCATATTGAAATTCTCTAAATCTATGATTCCTTGATCCAGTTACTCCAGATTCTCTTGTAAAACTCCCACAATAATTGTTACAAACACAAGATGCGGTTTTGGTTCTCTTTTATTTTATGTTTGCTGGTTTTAATAAGAAATCAACCTAAATAACAAGAAAAAAATTGCGACCGTTTCCTCGGCAACGGCGCCATTTGATTGATCGTATGCGAAGAAGTGTTTTTTTAAATAACCGCAATCAAGATAATGTCGCTAGTAGCTACCCGCAATGAGTACGGATCGTCCACAGGGAAACGTGAACTTTTTTCTTGGTTTAGATAAGTTGATGAAAGAGATGAGTGATTGTTATCGTTTTATTTTAATATGGATGTAAAATTTATAATAAAAAGGCTTGTAGGGTTCATAAAACTTAGTATCTAATAGATGAATATTAAAAATGACTCTTTTTATGTTTTAATAATTTAAAACTAGAGCTATAGCGATGAATGCAGATTATGGTTCTTAGAGGAAATTAGGGTTTCCCACTACCAACCTTTGTCCTTTCATTGATCTTTATTCATGTCTAGCCTTTAACAAAACAAGTGTTTAACCGATCTCAAATTATGGTCGAGACTATCAATAAATTGATGGCGCACACAATAAGGAGATTAACATTTATTTTGCTAAAGTTTATAAACTTTAAAAGTCCATACTGTTGTATCGTACTCACATTTGTATATTCTTATCTTTTTGTATCTAGTAAAACTCCATCAACTTAGAAATAGTGTATTCTGGACTTAGAAGAGAGACTTAGAATTTGTGTGTTGTGATGTCACACTCATTGGAGTCGACTTTTTATATCGTTTCCTTGGTTGCTCCGCCGTTTGGGCGTGGAAATTCGCTCCCGTTGGGATGCTATTATATTGTTATGTTGTATTGGGTTTTTATGCAAAATTTACAAAGGAGGTGCTGTCGAATTTCAAAATGTCATAGATGCTCTTTAAACATACTTGTTTAAAATCAAATAGTTATTTTAAAATGATTACATCTGATGACTATTTAAAACTTCACCTCCAATGTTTTCAAAAAGTAAAGGGTTTAGATTCCGGGTTTCGAGTTACTTGGACCGCGTTGACATCTTTAGATGTCACGTAGTTTAAGTGCTGGTCACATGTCATATTTGGGTCGTGAAAAAGTTGGAATTAGAATGTTTGGTTTAACCTTTGTTCGAGTCTAGGGTTAGCTATATGGGGTCTAGACATGCACTTTTGTTACCTAGACATTACCTTATAGGACTTAGAGTTGACTTTGGGGGTCTTATACCCGAGCTGTCGTTATATAGGATGACCTTGGTTCATGGAGTAGGTACTAAATAGAGTGACGTAGTGTATATATATTCCGCGGCATATTTACGGTATGATACTCCACCTAAGTTACCTTAGGATTTATTTCTTGAGATCTTCCTTCTATTCGTTCCGTTGATCTATCCTTGTCAATGCGTGTTGATTGTTTCGGTCGCTATGTTTACATGAGCTGAGAGGGCTGCAGTTAGAGATACGGTCAGAGCAGACTTGTCTGGGACAAGGACAGACCAGGGTGACATTCCAATGATATAGATACATGTCGTTTATTTATATTCGATCGGGTTCTAATATTGTAGCGAGTTTCGTCAGGATCCCCACCAGATGGTCGAGTCATTGCTGGAGATCAGCCGGACTTGAGGCGTGATTTTTTCCCCTCTCTGAAGATCATGGTGTTGTGCACTGTTCAGACAGCGGTACCAATCAATGCTGAGGTTATCGAGATGTTGCTTCCAGAGTTCATGAAGTTCAAAGTTGACGATGTTTACAAGTGTAGATGGATCAGAAGGTTTCATAGCCGTTCAGATGTTGGATGCTTTGGACTTTTAATCTATTGTGGCACTCCGATATGAGATCAGTGACATTGATTTGCTTCTTCTGATGGATCTTGCTCAGACCTGATGCAAGTCGCTCAAGAAAGAGATCGTGCAGTAAGTTCCTCCAACCAATCGGGACGAGTTTTCGAAGGTCAGCGTAGTCAGATTCTTCTACAGAGTATTAAGTATGCCGGATTCGTGTTTTTAAGTCTTGTAAGGCTCCGAGCATAGTCATAACCAAGTATGACTTGGAATTCACGTAACTATCATGATACGCTCCTTAATTGATGGATTGGGAGAGTAATGGAATAGGAGATTGGTGCGAAATTTCAGTGGGCAGTTGTTTTCCACCGTTGATATTGATGATTTGATGCATATACAGAGGCGTGTACGGCCAAACTTTCATAGGAAAATCTTGAGGAAATGGCAGTTGATCCGAAAAAGGAACTGGATTCAGTAATGAGTGCTAGTTCTGGGTAGGCTGGATAGCTAAGATCAGCAGGATACTTGAAGGGGTTCTTTCTAGAAGTTGATAATAAGTAAGATTGGACCCAGGATCAGTTGTTGGCAAACAAGCAGAGGATAGAGATTTCTTTCATCAACAAGTTGCGTTATGAGAGACTGGACTACTAGTCAAGAAGATATGGTAAGAGTTATCAGCAATAAGATGAATTGTGTCATTGCTCCTTGCCGGACGATTGTATAAAGAAGCCATGGTAATAGAGGTCCGCAAGAAGAACCAGAATTCAGAGACAGAGAATGTTAGATCGTGGCATACGGCAAGTGGTAATCCTTGCTCCGCCAGTTCCGGGTGTATAAACACCTTTCGACATTGAAGAGGATATGCTTCGATGCCATTTGAGTTCGATTTGAGTTTTTATGATCCAAATATTTTGTCTTCAACATTGAAGAAAGGACAACTCAAGGTCAGTTATTTTCACATATTTATTTTTGAGGATTTGAGGGTCACATAATGTTTTATGCACACCGGGTGCACTTATTGAGATTTTCATGCGAGGTGGCTGTACTTGATTAGAGTGTTGTGTACACCGAATGTACTAAACCTATATTTTCTGTGCACATCAGTTGCATATGATTAAGAGATTATATATATATATACTCTAGGTATACACGGTATGATTTTCTGCACACCAGTTGCACGTTTTGATGTTTTTTGCACTCCGATGCACTTGAGATTTATTGGTGCACCCTGATGCACTTGATTTTGATTTTGTGCACCTCGATGCACTTGATGCTATTTTGTACACTTTTGTTCCTTACATGGTTGATGCAGTGGATATCGTTTCGTGCGCGCCTGTTGCACTTAGCACTGTTTGTTTTCATGGACACCGTGATGTGTGGTTTGAGATTTGCATGCAAATCATTAGAGTTGATTTTGTTTTCATGATTTGCACTTGAGAGAACATCTTATAGATTTGATTTCTATATTTTCGCTTGGCCGTGTGCTACCGTTATTGCACTACGACTATAGCATTGATTGTGTATTTGATATACACAACGGTTTTCGTATTTGACTTTTTGCATCATAACTGGAGTAATCCTCATAGCAACCGCTAGAGTTAAAGGTATGTGAGTTGTATATCTTTTGATATTTCACGCACACTGTTGCGTTATGTTGCATATTTGCTCGTATGGGACTTTGGAGTCCTGTTATATCGAGCGGATTTTATGTTTTAAATTTGGACCCCGGAAAATTGTTTTGAATTGAGTTGATTGGATTAAGAAAAAATTTTAAGAAGGTGTTTTGTTTAAATTCGGGGACCGAATTTCTTTAAGGGGAAGAGGCTGTAACTTTTTGGAAAATTATAAATATTAATTTATAATTTTAAATATGGATTTAATAAGTTTACAAAAATGATATCGCTTATAAAATTAGTATCGGAATTATATCCGAAAAATGTAGTTATTAAATAAATATGAATAAAAGTGCGTGATATCATAAAAATGATATATTTAATTATTTTAGCATGATATTGAATTTTTCATTAAGCTAATGACATTTAATAGATTAATCATTTCATATCTTTTATTGCATATGGATTTAAATTGTAACCTAAAAGGTTTTGATTTGATAATTCTTTTTAAAGATCGATATATCTTAACCTAGGCTAAACCCTCACAACGCTACGATCTCAACCATGTTCAACTCCATCCACCTCCTTCTTCTCAACTTTACACCCCTTCCTTCACATTTGACACCTCCTCCTTTCATCATGCCACCTCCATCTCACCACCCTCCACCTCATGCATTCTCTACACAAATCCTAACACCTCCATCTTATCTTATCACCACACTTAGAATTTTTTAAGTTATTCTAAACTGAACAAAACATATCTACTTCAAGTTCCAAACTGAAAATTATAAGTGTTCTTCATATTAAAAGAGAGAGCCATGATCCCCTTCATCAAGTTTGTGCAATTCATCAAGCTTAATACACTACAACCCCTAGATGCTTCCACAAGCACTTCATGAGCTGGTGTTTCATTGTACAGAATCTCCATAGGTATAATTCATTCCCTCCTTACATGTTCAGCATATTTCCATATCTGTTTTCATATGCAGTATTATAAAAACTGTTGTTCTGTGATATTTAGCCTACTGTAATTGAATCTGGAACCAATAGGTGTAACCAAAAGAAAAACTAGCAATACCAAAAGTATCATAAGACCACTAGGAGACTTTACTCAAAGCCCGAGACCCTATCTCCATGATTGACCCGGTGAGAACCCCTTATTGCCCGATATCGCCGGATTTTTGATGAGGATTAGTGTTGGATTTTCTTCTGTAGCATTAGTTTGGTATTTTATTAGTTATTTATTGTTTGTTTTTTCCCAATAATTACACAGTAAAATCTGGGAATTTTCTAAAAAGGGTTTTATCAATTTTCCGACTTTTCGATATAAGTTTTTCGTATTTCTGTACTGCGCTTGAACCGTTAACGTTTGTACGTTAACAACAGGAATATATTGTCATTTTTGGGATAAGTATGCTGTGGGTTCTAACCTATTGGTGTCTATCTCGTTATTTTGAGTTTTGATATGATATTTACGTCGATATGATATAACTACAATTATAGGTACGATCACGAAGGTTTCCGAGACGGAGTTGGCGGACATAGCAATCATGGATTCGATGAGCTCGACAAGTTGGTGAATAAATTTATATCTATCGGGGAAGTCGGGTGGATGGTGTATAGCACCCCCGCAATCTTATAAATAGTATTATGATATATAGTTAGTTTTAGTATTTATTCTAGATACGGATATTGGAGTAAATTATCATCTTGCATGATACTCATTTTCATGTATTTTACTGATGGTTTGGTAAATTGTACGAAGGATCGTTCCGTAATAGAGATGATTTAGATATAGTGATAATATGAGATATTATACGAGGAATTATACCGTATTGGTGGTGATGAGTTCGTATGCCGAATAACGACCCTGTTCCTTTAGACTCGTAAATTAATGTTTTATTTCGTTTTAGAACATATTACTTGAGTGAGCTATACTCTTTTAAAAACTAACGATTCGTTTTTCTTTTTGATGATAAAAGACAAGGATGCGATGCCAATTTCCAAAACAAATATCCATTTTCAATCCGAGACAGCTTCCTAATTTCAAAACCAACGTTTCCTTCATTTTCAAAGAAAATGGTATAGCTCATAGAAAGTAGTTACATTTACTAGTTACGCTTAGATTTACTTTACATGTTCGCATTATAATTATCAATGCTATACGATTCCGTAATACGAACACTTTGATGGAATACTGCACAACTACCAATGAGTACTATGTTGCACAAGCATGTACACATATGTTACACTACACCTCATTGGTACTGCCATGTCACTGTAGAACCGTTATGTTATATAATACGTATATAGAAGTTGATATGAGTAGGCTATTACACCTTTAGAACACTTGCACAAATACTAATGATTGCCATGCTGCACGAGCACAGACGCGTATGCTGTAGTACACATCATTAGTAATGCCATGACACAGTAGAATTGATATCTTTATTCTTATATGATTATTTACGCAGTCTTCCTTTATTACCTGTTGCGTATTGCAAATACCAGTACCATGGATGTTTATATTTGATTATTATGGGTTATCTAGTTGTTTTACTTTTGATGATATATAATATACCATCAGAATAATTAATGCAAGGATTCTTCTTCCTTACTTGTTATCTTTGGATACGATAAGTTTTTAGCCACCATGAGTCGTTTTTATGTTTTTTTTTTATTCCGAATCGAGTGGGGGGTATACGGTTAAGGATTATTGCGTTATCTAGACTGAGTGGGGGCCTATAAAGTCGGATACATGGTAGACCCGGTCAAGACCGAGGGGTAGGATAGTCGAATTAGAGACGGGGAGCCTAGCAAAGATACTCGATACTGGAGATAGAGATGAGAAAGGCAAATATCCAGGGGATACTGACTGGGGTTCGATTGGGTACGACAGATATCCAGGGCATACCGACCGGGGTTAGGGATATCGGGTGGCGATCATCTGTTGAGATGGTGTCGAAGGTATTTGCATTTGCGTGTCGATGATGGACACGAGAGATTTAAGGATTTGCGTGTCGGTGATGGACACGAGGGATTTCTGATTTTGGGTGTCGATGCTGGACATCCATATATATTGATATGTTACTATCATGAGGTACACAGTTATGTTATAAGTTTTGTAGCCGAGCAGGACTGATCCGGGGGACAGTACCTACATATCTTTTTACGGGAATTCATATTCATAGGAAGAAATTCATAACCAAGCTATAGTCTCCTTATGTTTGAAATGCTTGATATGACACTAGGATCTTTAAATTGTAAACCTCTGAACATTTTTCTCCAAAACAGCAGAACATATATCTTAAGTAAGATACCTATTATATTTCATATTATCACGTCTGCTTTTATGCCGTGACATATCTATTCAGCGGCAATTTTAAAGAAGAGATTTATATATATATATATATATATATATATATATATATATTTGGCTACCTTTGGGCTTATACCTAGATACTGGTCATTTGCATTCGATATGTTCTAGTTTGCTATCTCATGATAGATAGTGTTGCATTTACGATACTTATGTGTATCATATATTATATTAGTACAGATTATGATAGCACTATACTTATGACCTAGGTATCTTGTGCATTTCGATTTCTACCTTGTGATGTACTTTTATTCACTGAGTTGGCAACTCACCCCCGTTGTACCACAGTTTCTCGCAGCTTTTACCGCTTAGATTATCAGCGGCTTGGGGCGCACATTCCTTTCGGTGATTGCTTTGGCAAGTGGGTTACTTTTGTATCGCACTCACATTTGTATATTCTTATCTTTTTGTATCTAGTAAAACTCCATCAACTTAGAAATAGTATATTGTGTACTTATAAGCGAGACTTAGAATTTGTGTGTTGTGATGTCGCATTCATTAGGGTCGACTTTTTATATCGTTTGCTTGGTTGCTCCGCCGTTTGGTCGTGGAAACTAGCTCCCGTTGGAATGCTATTATATTGTTATGTTGTATTGGGTTTTATTCAAAATTTACAGAAGAGGTGCTGTCGAATTTCAAAATGTCATAGATGCTCTTTAAACATACTTGTTTAAAATCAAATGGTTATTTTAAAATGATTCCATCTGATAACTATTTAAAACTTCACCTCCAATGTTTTCAAAAAGAAAAGGGTTTAGATTCCGGGTTTCGTCTTACTTGGACCGTGTTGACTTCTTTATATGTCACATGATTTAAGTGCCTATCTCGTGCCATATTTGGGTTGTGACTCCTCCTAAGCGGATCAAAGTTGTTCCCGATTGGAATAGAAATGTCGACTTTCACCATTGGGGCTGGTGGGGTGAGTCCTGAGGGGGAGTTGCCCCTAGCTTCTCTCACTCGGCGTGACTGGCGACATCGAGAGTGCCTTGTTAAAGTGACCGACTTAGTTCTCAAAGTGGCTTCATCATGCCCCTGGTTTTGCTGAGGAGGTGTCAGCCTATTGAAGACCGACACCTTTATTAAGGTTTTAGAAAGGCCGGCCAATCTTTCCAAGACCGAATTTCTGATCGAGGAAGCACTTTTGATGGCTTTGGGAAGGCTAGCTATTTTGGCATAGGCCCTTCAGGTATAACTTCTTTGCGTGCCCATTTGAGTTCTTGCTCAGCCTGTTGAAGACTAACAGATTTGGACGGCCCATTGAGAGAGGCCTTTGTGGTTGCCAGTCGATCGAAAATCAACTTTTTAGGAGCTTCTTGCGGCGGTGTGGCACCGAAACTCACAGGTGGGAGCATGGTCCCAAAGAACAATCCAGTAGTGGCTTGTGTGACTTGCCCCGCTGGTATTGAGAAAATAGAGGCCGTGTTGGGCCCATAGGTCACTCCTCCAGTTGAGATGGAGCGTGAGTTGCTGTTACATGCAGTGCATTAAGAAGCCATTGCTTTTCTGCATAGGAGAAAGACATGTTCACATCATAATATTGCAATTCATACGCCCCATTTTTTGTGCAATTTATAAGTAAACAGGTGCTTTTGACGATCGTTTGTTACATGATACAGGATACAGACTTTTGAAGCAATTACAGTGAAAAAGACAAAGATGATACAGGAAATGGATTTTTGACCAAACAGCACACGGATCCTACTCAAGCCGAGACGAACGTCAAGAGAAACGGTCGAAAAGATCCTTACAAGATTCACTGAGAACCTGGAGAATACTAGAAAGCCCAACAGAGAAAAGAACAGTAAAAGAAGAGAGCCCAAGAGAGGATCAATCAACCACAGAAAGATTGTGGGCCCAGCCTACCAAATGGCCGCGGTTTAGCGGCCAAAGGCATGTCTCTGCCGCGGAACCGCGGCCATATGGTGCCCGTGTTGGCACCGACTTCTTGTGTCGGTGTGTCGTTTCATTGTTGGGATTTTTAGGGGTTGAATCAGTAAATTCTTGTCTACGAGAGTCTGTAACCCTAGCTTCACTAGTTACTTATAAATTGTAATCTAGATCTTAAAAATTGTATGCCTCTTTATATTCAATAGAACCGCGGCCATATGGTGCCCGTGTTGGCACCGACTTCTTGTGTCGGTGTGTCGTTTCATTGTTGGGATTTTTAGGGGTTGAATCAGTAAATTCTTGTCTACGAGAGTCTGTAACCCTAGCTTCACTAGTTACTTATAAATTGTAATCTAGATCTTAAAAATTGTATGCCTCTTTATATTCAATAAAAGTGAGATTTGTTGAAGGAATCAAGAGCATCATCTTCTTCTTGTAAGTCTTTAATTTATTTAATTTCTGTCTTAGTATAATTGTTTGCTTGCCCTAGGAATCATTTAATTGCTAGTTAGCTAATTTCTAAATCTGTCGTAAGATAACTATTTAAAACATAAAACATAAAAATGTTTCTTATAATTCCCTAATGTGCGAGTAAAAATTCTCGCTCGTTAGGGTTAGGAACAAGGGAGTGAGTGAGAGATGGATGTCTCTCACCTCCTTCAATGTCAACTTATTTTTAAACGAAACCTTCATGCACACATATACGATCCGCCCCCTACGGCACCCTACCTATAAGGTAACGGTGTTCCGTAGTATAAAAGGCCGGACTTATATGATGTCCATGAAGCTCACATCAATCAATAAGAAAAGACGGACAAGGATCTAGAGGAAGAAACTTTGTTTCTTCCCGATCATCCTAATCCCTTTTCCTATTGATTGTTGTGACTTTCCTAAAAGCTTAAATCACGACATTGAAAGAGGTGAACACATTAATCTAAACACACCTACCTTCGACCTAACCCTAATGAGTTCTTTCTCATCACATAAATTCGTCTTAAACTCAATCGATAAAAAAAAACCAACAACGATTTGAATCAACTCGTTATAACACAAAATCAGAAATTAACCATCCCTGCGGATCGACCCGTATTCACCGGCTAGCTGCGAAGCGACGCCGTTTCTGATTACGGTAAACTACAAATTTTTGGATTAATTAAATGGCGCCGTTGCCGGGGATGGCGTAATTTTCTCTTTTTGTATGATTTCGGGTTGATATAAAATTTTAAAATTATAAAAATCTGAAAATACAAAATACAAAAAAAAAATAAAAAAATTCTTTTCATTATCTTTATCTGTTTGAAGGGTTTCCCGTTTGAATCTTGCAGGAACGACAAGGAATTTTGGATCTGGAGTTTTACAGAAGGTGGAAACAGAAAAGAGAACATAAAAACAGAGAGTACTTAACAGCCCAGAACATAAAAAATTTTTACAGAGCCCGATCCCTTCATCAGACCGCGGAACCGCGGCCAAGGAGCACCCAATACCGCGGAAACGCGGCCAATTGTTGGACTCACTGCTTGAATTTTTCTAGGGTTAGTCATCTCTGTATCTCTCCTCTGAAACCTCCATATCTCCACTGTAAACTTTTCTGCAGGATTTCTTTGCGTAAAGAGTCTTTCTCCCTCTTCTAAATAACAGATTTCTGCAGGTTTCTTTGCGCCGCGCTAAAAAAAAATTTGATTGCAAGTGAATTGTTGTTTTGCATATTTTAATCGGACTTAAGGGGCTATTTGACCAAACTCAGATTGGGTGGGGATTTCATCACCCTTCCCAGGACCCCAGAAAACACCTAAAGCATTTTGCATCGACCACCTTTAATTAAAAAAGATTAGACTCAGACCTAAGGACAGCGAGCTCAATAGGAAAAGGACTAGGGTAGGCATCGGCCGTTTATCCTAACCGACATTGCGGTGACTAGGCTAGTGGTTTTTAATTAGGCCTACTGTAGTGGTGGTTCCTTCCCACTTACCTGGCCGTATTTGTCCGTGAAAAGGCGGTTTGAGGTCTATTTCTAGCCCTAGTTAGGAGCTGTCTAGTAGACCTAGGCGACCCTAGATCTAGGCCTGATTGTGCATGTGTGGTTGATACTTTTTGTGTCACGAGTCCGTTTTCAAAAACTTCCTTGCAAAATTCACAAATAAAAAAATAATAAAATCTTTTGAAAACTTGCAACTTGCCGCTAAAGAAACTTGAAACCTCACTTCCACCACTTCTTCTCACTGACGTTATCTTACCCCCACCTTCTGTTTTTCTCTTTTTTCTGACTGCACTACCCTTTAGTGTATGTCATTTTGGACTAGGGATACTAACGCCCGATTAGTCCGCGTTTCGTTGGTACCGACCAACGAACCCTTCGACGAACCCTTCGTCGATCTTCCGTCCACTTCCTTACCTCCACATTCAAATTCTTCATTCGAAGGTATGTCGGGATTCAACCCCAACGATACCTTACCGACGGGAATGATTCCACCTCCGCCAGGTGCGAATAACCCGAATCTACCGCCTGTTGTAGCACCCGCACGAGTTGCGCTCCAGGATCTCTTCTACCCCGTTCGCACTTCTTTACCCACATGTCTTTCACCCCCACCGGCAAATGGGGACAATTTTGAGATAAAACCACACTTCATCAATATGCTGCCTAAGTTTCAGGGTTTGGAATCCGAAGATGCATATATTTTCATTAATAAATTCCAAAACGTTTGCAGCATGATGAAGACAACCCAATTAAGTGATGACGCTATAAGGCTAAGGGTCATTCCTTTCACCTTATGTGACCTAGCCGAGAAGTGGCTATATAGCACCGCGTCACATTCCATAAGAAATTGGGATGAGTTTGTGAAGGCTTTTCTGAAAAAGTTCTATCCTCACCATAAAACTGCCAGAATTCGAAATGAAATAATTCAATTTTCACAACTTCCTTCCGAACCATTCTGGAAGTGCTTCGAGAGATTTAAAGACCTACTAGTTCAATGCCCTCACCATGGGATAGAAAGTTGGCAACTTTGCCAAACATTATATGAGGGATTGAACTCGGCAACGAAGCAGTTGCTAGAAACCATCTGTCAAGGTCATTTTCTCTCTAAGTCTAATGATGAGACGTGGCAGTTTCTCGAGGATCTTAGTGAGCAGACAATACAGTGGGAGAGCACCAAGACCACATCAACTTCTAGTGGTCAATCAAGGGCGGGCATACATCAAATAGAGATGTCGATTGCTATGAAGGCCGAGATGGCCGCTCTTACGAAAAAGCTAGAAGCGATCGAGACCAAAATCTCGTCGTCTTCTCCTGCCCCTGCTATGCCCCCACGAACTGTCTGTGCTTGTTGTGCGGATCCATCGCACTTAACTGAAGAGTGTCCTTATAATGCATCCATTCAAGGACAGGATCAAGTCAATGTTGCATTTCAGCAACGACAAAGGAACGATCCGTACTCTTCGACGTATAATCCGGGGTGGAGGAGTCACCCAAATTTCGCTTGGAACCAAAATCAACAATTCCAAGGAAATAATAATAATTTTCAAAGACCTCCTCCTCCTCAACAACAACAAGCACCCTCGCAAACTCAATATCAACCGCAACAATTTCAACAACAACCTTACCCTAATCAGGTGAACAATTTTGTGCCGAACAATGCTTACCAGCCAAACAATTATGTTCAACCTAATAATGATAAGGTTAGCTCGCTCGAGAGAAGTCTAGAAGCATTTCTTAAGCAATCTACACAGTCTACAGCAAGACTTGAGACTTCTATTCAATCTTTAGTGCAAAACAGTGCCTCCCACGATCAGAGTATCAAATCTATTGAGGCACAAATTGCACAACTTAATGCAGCTTTGAGCGAGCGCGAAAAAGGAAAACTCCCGTCTCAACCGTTGCCCAACCCCGGTCACGCACATGCTGCCCACAATCAGCAAAATCATAACGTGAATGCTGTGACCACGTTGAGATCGGGAAAAGTGTTGCGGAACAATGTGGGTATTAACAATGACACCCCTGCCGGTGGGTCTTCTTCTTCTTCTTCTTCTTCTTCACCATCTTCTTCTTCTTTAGAGCCTATTCTCCATCCTTCACATGGCTCTACCTCTTCTAGTTTGAACGGACCTAATTCTCACGACATGAACACATCTACACGAGGTACCGTTCCAACTCGACAATCTGATCCACAAAAATTGGACTCAACCACCTTTCAAAATGTTCCTTTTCCTAATCGGTTGAGATCCAATAAACCAACTCCTCAAATGGAAAAGATTGTCGAGTTGTTCAAACAGGTTAGCATAAACATCCCTCTTTTGGATGCAGTTCAGCAAGTTCCTTCATATGCCAAAATTTTAAAGGACTTGTGCACCAAAAAGAGGAAGTCGCAAGTGCCAAAGAAAGTTTTTGTGGCTAGTGCTATTAGCGATGCTCTTGTAAATTCCCTTCCCCCAAAACAAAAGGACCCCGGGTGTCCTACCATTTCGATAACAATTGGGGACAAGAACATCAATAGAGCACTATTAGATCTTGGCGCGAGCGTCAATTTGCTACCCTATTCTGTGTACGAGCAATTGGGCGTTGGAGAGCTTAAGCCCACTCACTGTACTCTCCAAATGGCTGACCGGTCGATCACTCATCCTAGGGGAGAGCTCGAGGATGTGTTAATAAGAGTAGGGGATTTCATTTTCCCCGTAGACTTTATAGTGATGGATACACAACCTGTTGCGAACCCCCGGAACCAAATTCCGGTTATATTAGGTCGACCATTTTTGGCGACTTCCAACGCAGTGATCAATTGTCGTAACGGTTCAATGAACTTATCTTTCGGCAATATGACGATTGAGCTCAATATTTTCAAGTTAGGAAGTCAGCCTGCTGAGCCCAATGCTAGCGTACTAGACGTTTGCTCGATCAATGAGATCGCGGAGGAGGACTGTGAGTTCGAGAATTTTTTATTCGACCACAGCAATGTTAACGCCACTAGTGCGTTCCTCCTAAAATCCGACTCAGTTTTCGCGGCGGATAATGATTTTGAATGTTTTACATTCGTCGACGACTTCGAAGACTCATCACCTGATTTGGAGTCTTTTGCTTTTTCGGATGAGTTAGTAGAACCATCCGACACTGTTGCGTACACTCGGTACGAACCTTTGATGGAATCATTCGAGTTTGAAACAACTACCCCTTTGCTACCATCTATTGTTTCACCTCCTAAACTCGAATTAAAGCTTTTGCCGACACACCTAAAATATGCATATCTAGGTGATAATGAGACCTTACCTGTCATTATATCAACTTCTCTAGCTCTTGAGCAAGAGAAGGCTCTCTTGACAGTCTTACTTAATAATCGGCAAGCTTTCGGCTGGTCTATGGCGGACATAAAGGGGATTAGTCCCCTCATAGTCGAACATCATATACACTTAATGGATGATGCCAAGCCAGCACGAGATCCACAAAGGCGCCTCAACCCCATCATGAAAGAGGCGGTTAAGAAGGAAATTATCAAATGTCTGGATAGCGGTATCATTTACCCTATCTCGGATAGCCAATGGGTTAGCCCAATCCACGTCGTGCCCAAGAAATCGGGCATTACGGTCATTGCAAACGAGGCAAATGAGTTGATTCCCACTCGCACCCAAACTGGGTGGCGAGTCTGCATAGACTATAGGAAACTCAATGCCGCTACAAGGAAAGACAACTTTCCTTTACCTTTCATTGACCAAATGCTCGAGCGATTGGCAGGGCACGAATTCTATTGCTTTCTCGATGGCTATTCCGGTTACAATCAAGTCCCCATCGCCAAAGAGGACCAAGACAAGACAACATTTACTTGTCCCTTTGGCACCTTTGCTTATCGTCGCATGCCCTTCGGGTTATGCAACGCGCCCGCTACATTTCAGCGGTGTATGATGGGGATCTTTTCAGACATGGTCGAAAAGTTCTTGGAGATTTTTATGGACAATTTCTCCATCTTTGGCGACTCCTTCGACGAGTGTTTACGCCATCTTGACGCTGTTCTTACCCGCTGCAGGGATAAGAACCTAACATTAAATTGGGAAAAGTGCCATTTCATGGTACGAGAGGGCATTGTCTTAGGACATGTTATCTCGCAAAACGGCATCGAGGTAGACAGGGCTAAAATCGAAGTGATTTCTAACCTACCTCCCCCAAAATGCGTCAAAGATATTAGAGCCTTCCTTGGCCACGCCGGTTTTTACAGACGGTTTATCAAGGATTTTAGCAAGATTGCTAGACCCTTGACCCTTTTACTGGCCAAGGACACGACCTTCGCTTTTGACTCCACATGCACTGAAGCATTTGAGTCTTTAAAACATTCACTCATCACTGCACCCATCCTCTCATCTCCCGACTGGACGCACCCTTTTGAAATCATGTGCGACGCATCAGACTTTGCAATTGGAGTTGTTCTTGGACAGCACATTAATAAGATGCCGCACGTGATTTATTATGCCAGCCGAACACTAAATGAGGCCCAACTTAATTACACAACAACAGAGAAAGAATTTTTAGCTGTTGTGTTTGCACTCGAGAAATTTCGGCCTTATTTAATCGGCTCTCCAGTCGTTGTTTATACTGATCATTCGGCTCTTCGCCACCTCTTTGCGAAGAAGGATGCTAAGTCTAGGCTAATACGTTGGATCCTTTTATTGCAAGAATTCGACCTTGTCATTAAGGACAAAAAGGGATGTGAAAACGTAGTAGATGATCACCTATCACGACTTCCTTCTTCGCCCACGCTCGATCTTCCAATCTCTGACGTTTTTCCCGACGAGCAGCTCTTGACCGTTTCTTGCGAACCATGGTTCGCCGATATTGTAAATTATTTAGCCACCGGCCTGATTCCTAATGATTGGTCGAAACAGGATAAGCTTCGATTTTTGTCCCAAGTAAAGCATTTTTACTGGGATGAACCCTATCTTTTCAAATACTGTTCCGACCAAATCATTCGTCGGTGTGTGCCCGAGAGTGAGGTCAAGAGCGTGCTGTCTTTCTGCCACGATCAAGCATGTGGCGGGCACTTTGGCCCAAAGAAGACAGCCGAAAAAGTTTTGCAGTGTGGTTTCTATTGGCCACGACTCTTCAAGGATGCATTTGAATACTGCAAAACCTGCTCCCGGTGCCAACATTTGGGCCGGATTTCGCGGAGAAACGAAATGCCACTCCAACCCATTTTGGTAGTGGACATTTTTGATGTTTGGGGTATAGATTTTATGGGACCATTTCCTAACTCTTTTGGAAATGTGTATATTCTGTTGGCGGTTGACTACGTTTCTAAGTGGGTCGAGGCTGTGCCCAGTCGAACGAACGATAATAAAGTTGTCGTTCGATTCCTTAAAGAACACATATTTTCTCGATTTGGGCACCCTCGGGCGATTATAAGTGATAATGGTTCTCATTTCTGCAATAGGACTTTTGAGTCTTTGATGCGTAAATACTCTATCACCCACAAATTGTCAACGCCTTATCACCCCTAAACATGTGGGCAAGCCGAGGTTTCAAATCGGCAGATAAAGCAAATTTTGGAGAAAACGGTTTCCAAAAACCGTAAAGATTGGTCACTAAAACTGATAGATGCACTATGGGCTTTCCGTACTGCATATAAGACCGACCTTGGTATGTCTCCATATTGGCTTGTGTACGGGAAGGCTTGCCATCTCCCAGTGGAGATCGAGCACAAAGCTTTCTGGGCTATAAAAGAGCTAAATTTGTCTTTAGGAGATGCGGGCAGCAACAGAAAGCTGCAACTGAATGAGTTGGAGGAGCTAAGGGATGAGGCATATGACAATGCCATAACTGCTAAAAACCGAGCCAAGGTGTTCCACGATAAACACCTTTTACGAAAAACTTTTGAACCTGGTCAACAGGTTCTACTTTATGACACTCGGTTACACTTGCATCTTGGTAAGCTCAGGTCCAGATGGAGAGGACCTTTTGTGGTCCGCACCGTTTATCCGCATGGTGCGGTTGATCTTGAGAACCCTGAAGACGGTACCTTATTTAAGGTAAATGGGCATCGACTAAAACTGTTCTTCACTGCGGATCCTTCGGAGGAGCTCCTGTTTTTGCAGGAGCCGCTTTACACTGATTGATCTTCCTCCGCTTTCACCCCCAAACTTTGTTTCCCAAGGACACTATTTCAAATAAGTTTGGGGGTGTGTATATCATTTGTATGTACATTTCCAAAATACCATAAAAATAAGATAATATAAAATAAAAAATAAAAAATAAAAAAATTAATAAGAATAATAATATTTTTCTGGACTAAATTGCAAATGTGCAGATTAATAGCTGCATTTACGAATAAAACCCTCACCTTTGAGGGTGTTTTTTGTAAATCACCCCTTTCCCCCCTATATAATGGAACCCGAGCCCTCCTGCCCTCATACCCTAAAACATTTTCTCTTCATAAAAACCCTAGGCGCCGCCCTTCCCTCTGCAGAAATCTCGAGACGCGCCACCACCTTCCAATCGCGGAACCGCCGCGCCTGCCGTCTCCATCCGCGCAACCGCCGCCGATCTGCCTCGTCACCCCCTGAAATTTTCAGGGGAGGTAAACCTGAACCCTTGCTCTCTGTTTCTTTATAGACCTTTCTCTGTAAACTTGTGATGGCCCACAAAATGCAGTACGAGAGAGATTTCTCACCGGTGTTCGCACACGAGATCTATGGATCATACTTTCCACACGAAATTGCACAAAGGGGATGGAATTTCCTCCTCTATAACCATGGATCTGCATTTGCCGTCCCTAGCTTAGTTACCCAATTTTATGAGTCAATGGAAGGAAATAGCCTAGACAACTTAGGTTATATTAAACTGATTTGGGGAAATAATGAAATTCACATTGATAGGGATATGATACACGAGGTGACACTAATACCACGTGTACCGGCACACGAACAACCCCTTCGCTTTGAAGACTATATTCCTTTAATGGGTAATGACTGTGCGCGAGAACCGCGCAAGGGGATCCAAGCACGGACCCTCTTCGCAAATGTTTTAACTGTGTGCCGGTGGGCACAAAACAATATTTTTGGAAGTTCTCACAACACAACCTTTTTCACCCCTTCCTTACATGTCGTTCATACTTTAATGACGAAAAACCCTATATTCGACATGTGCACAGTTTTGCTATACTCCATAGGTTCGGGTAAACAAGGGAGTGTATATCCATGTCCCATGCTCGTGACCCAACTCTGCCGTTATTTCCTCCCGGCCGAAGAATTTGACTCTTATTTGACAGAAGGTACCGCAGTTCGACCACTTTTAGATGGTGTCTCGTCGTCTTACTCTAGACTGACGGATATTTGGACACGGACTGAGCCGGGAGAAAACATACCTGCACACACCCCCAGCTTGAGCTCGACTTCGAGCGGGGAAGAACTAACTCCCCAAGAACATGCGCGATTAATGAGAAGAACAGTGAGGAGATTAGACTCTTTGCGGGATGAGTTTCGGGAGACGGCACGAGAACACGACCGTCGGTTGACAGAGATTGAGAGGGGGATACAAACACTGTTGGCTAGGGGGGAGAGATCACGTTCACGCTCACGAGCGCGACGTGGGGCCGGGCAGTGAGGGCACTGCTTGGTTCAAGTTTGGGGGTATTAGAGGTGATGTATATAGTTATCCTTGCATTGCATATTGTATATATCTTTGTTTTCCTTTTGCATATTTAATTTCTGCATTGCATTTTTATAAAAAATCATAAAAAATTTTGAAAATTTGAAAAATAAAAAAATTAGAAAACAGTAAAACCCATAAAAATTGAAAATTTTCAAAAAGTAAAAAAAAATTAATGTATTCAATTCTGGTTAATTCACTTGAGTTTGATAAATAGGTTAACTGGCTAGGAAAAACTAAATCTTAGACTTAGCAAATTAAAAACCCTAAAAATAACCTTCCTTAAAGTTTAACTGTGGAAAGCATATGTCTTTGTAGGCTATTTAGAAATAGGCAAATCTTGGGTTCAGTTCTTGGGCTAAGTCGAAACAAAGGAAAAGTATTAAAACTCTTATTAGAGTATAAGTTTGAAAAATAGTTCCTAACTTAAGTCTAGATTCTGAAAATGTATACCCTACAAATTGCACAAACACGCACCTTGAAACTTGGATTAGTAGAAGAGACCTTGAAATACTCTTGTCTAACGTCCTTAGCATAATGAAAAAGAAAAAAAAAAGAGTGAATAAAGAAAAAAATGGACACTGGTTTTTGTGATTACTTAAGGCTAAAAAAAAAAAAAAAAATAGAAAAATATTTAGCGAAGGTGCTACTGCTAAAAGCCTTGGGTATTGCAAAACTAGGAAGTACGCCTTAAAGTGCTAACGCATCTGGTAATCGGTTGTTGGTACCTCAAGAAGTATTAGCAATCGCATGAAGGATGTGAAAGCGAAGTCTCACAAGTGCTTTGGACAATGGGCTGGAGTATGATTGCTTGATTTGAATTTCCAAGTGTAGGGGTGATATTTACACACACGTGGGGATATGCGATTAGAGTTTAGATAAGAGAAAGGAATGAAGAATAGAACTTTTGTCTTTAATAGAGTTGATAGAAATTCCTAAGTGGAGATGGAACTCTAGAAGGAAAACTTAAGAAATGCCGAAAGCTAGGTAATTCTACAGGATATGTGTAATCTTAAGTTAAATAATGAGCAAGCGTGAAGAATATGGGTGGATAATTTGCGGGTCAACGATAATAGATTTCCTTGTTAGAAAACCTAAATGGAAAACAAAAGTCGAAAAACCAAGTTGATAGGATTTTGTGGGTGTAATCCGCTGAAAACCCTCAGGAGACAACACTCCTCCTACTAGGGACACCTAGAGGTTTAACGGCTTGTTGCACATGCTCAGTGCAATCGCGTTTCCCTGCGAAAATGTGGCTAGGTTAGAATAAACTAATAAATTTGCTCGAGGACGAGCAAAAGGTAAGTTTGGGGGTATTTGTTCACATCATAATATTGCAATTCATACGCCCCATTTTTTATGCAATTTATAAGTAAACAGGTGCTTTTGACGATCGTTTGTTACATGATACAGGATACAGACTTTTGAAGCAATTACAGTGAAAAAGACAAAGATGATACAGGAAATGGATTTTTGACCAAACAGCACACGGATCCTACTCAAGCCGAGACGAACGTCAAGAGAAACGGTCGAAAAGATCCTTACAAGATTCACTGAGAACCTGGAGAATACTAGAAAGCCCAACAGAGAAAAGAACAGTAAAAGAAGAGAGCCCAAGAGAGGATCAATCAACCACAGAAAGATTGTGGGCCCAGCCTACCAAATGGCCGCGGTTTAGCGGCCAAAGGCATGTCTCTGCCGCGGAACCGCGGCCATATGGTGCCCGTGTTGGCACCGACTTCTTGTGTCGGTGTGTCGTTTCATTGTTGGGATTTTTAGGGGTTGAATCAGTAAATTCATGTCTACGAGAGTCTGTAACCCTAGCTTCACTAGTTACTTATAAATTGTAATCTAGATCTTAAAAATTGTATGCCTCTTTATATTCAATAAAAGTGAGATTTGTTGAAGGAATCAAGAGCATCATCTTCTTCTTGTAAGTCTTTAATTTATTTAATTTCTGCCTTAGTATAATTGTTTGCTTGCCCTAGGAATCATTTAATTGCTAGTTAGCTAATTTCTAAATCTGTCGTAAGATAACTATTTAAAACATAAAACATAAAAATGTTTCTTACTTATAATTCCCTAATGTGTGAGTAAAAATTCTCGCTCGTTAGGGTTAGGAACAAGGGAGTGAGTGAGAGATGGATGTCTCTCACCTCCTTCAATGTCAACTTATTTTTAAACGAAACCTTCATGCACACATATACGATCCGCCCCCTACGGCACCCTACCTATAAGGTAACGGTGTTCCGTAGTATAAAAGGCCGGACTTATATGATGTCCATGAAGCTCACATCAATCAATAAGAAAAGACGGACAAGGATCTAGAGGAAGAAACTTTGTTTCTTCCCGATCATCCTAATCCCTTTTCCTATTGATTGTTGTGACTTTCCTAAAAGCTTAAATCACGACATTGAAAGAGGTGAACACATTAATCTAAACACACCTACCTTCGACCTAACCCTAATGAGTTCTTTCTCATCACATAAATTCGTCTTAAACTCAATCGATAAAAAAAAACCAACAACGATTTGAATCAACTCGTTATAACACAAAATCAGAAATTAACCATCCCTGCGGATCGACCCGTATTCACCGGCTAGCTGCGAAGCGACGCCGTTTCTGATTACGGTAAACTACAAATTTTTGGATTAATCAAGACACCAAGTTTTAGTACCTCGAATCTAAGGGCAACCATAGCGAACCACGATTTTGTTCGCGAAACACTACATATTAAGTGTGAAGTGGAAAGAGGAAAAGGTCCAACTGGGCATGCCAGAATCTGTTCACCGTCGAAAGACCGGACCGAGTCGTTGGGATGTCTGGTCTGAATTTGGGGACAGATGCTGTTTGGGCTTATCCATCCACCTCGCCGAATATACCAAGTTGATTTATGGCACCATATATCGGAGATTTGATCAGACGCAACCGTTGTTGCGTGACTTTATCAGGTTCCCTTTCATTTGTGAGGGGTTTTGGATTGTAGGGACTCTATTCCATGCAGGTGCAAGCCCCTGTAGTTAATTACGTTACCGCATTACGATAACCACTTTCTCTTGCTCCAGCAGTTCACTTCGTGTCGTGTGTTGTTTGTTTTATTTTGGGTTTCCCATGGATTGTATACGGAGACTAATTTATGTTGTCCCCCATAGGGCGCAGATAAGTCCAAATCCGTATATTTTAGATTTGGGTTTGTTTTATTTAAGGACCATCAATCAGGTTTGAGATTAAGATTAACTTAAATATATGAGCATTTGGGCTCAATTTATTTTCACTAAGGATACGTTAGTCTTATTTGAGGCTAAGATCAACTTAGCAAAATTTTAAGGATCATTTTTATTTAAGATCCAACAATAGAGCATTTGGACTCAACTGTAAGAAAACTTTTCAGAGAGACTAAACCAATTTAGGCTTAGTCTGCTCAGTCTTTTTTTTTAGTTCAAAATTTCTAAGCACTTATTTAGGCTCTGTCACTCACATGGGTATCATGTGAAGCCTTTGTTAGGAATATGTATGCCCTAGAGGCCATTTATTGTATGATATAATGGACGCTTGGACATATATATAGAGGAATTTCTTGCTCGATATGATAGTATGCTATCTGGTTGCTCTTTATCTTAACATGTACACTATTATTTTTATACTGTCTCTCTGATACATGTTGATAAAGCCCTTAGGATCTAGGCTTGACTACCAGGACTATGATGTGATCGTACTAGTGGGGCCTGGGTAGTCCACAAGCACATCCTTAACAGTTACTAGTCGAGGAGTATTGAGACAGGGCATCGATATTCCAGAGTATACTAGTATGTACGTTTCTTGATCCTGTAGGGGGCGATGGTTGATCCCAAGACGATTGGTGTTTGACATCAAAGATTGTACACAGAGGCTCATTAGAGAATGGGTACACTGAACAGGACTCGCCGAGAACTCCTATATGGTACTATACCTATCGTCTGATAGCAGTTCTCTGGTGACACTTGTACAGGTTAGTCTGTAGACCCGAGATCGTCATAGTGGCTTGTGTGGCTCCCACTGTGCTTTGATTTCCTTCCTACCACGGCTCAAAGGAGTCATGAAAACAAGTGGATTTTGGGTACAGTACCGAGTAACATGGAGGCAGTGAGTGTTGGAGATAGTGCCCTCATAGTCAATTATTGGATCGCAGGTACGTGATTGCAATGATTGCGGAGGACCTATCCCGGTAGGACAGTCTTACTCGAGATGATAGTATACTATCTGGTTTGCCTTTATCAGTCGTGTACATGTTCAGGTGACTGATTGCATGTTACACTTTGATAGAGCCCTTAGGATCTTGCTTTACTACCAACTGTATGATGGCGATCATATACGTGAGAGTTGGGTAGTTTAGATGCATATCCTTAATTGTGGTCCCTAGTCGTGGGAGTTTCGAGACAGGGCATCGATACTCCGGAGTAGACTAGTGTATACAGTCGAGACCCCGACGAGGGGCGGTGGCCGGTCTCACAAGCCACTGGTGTCAGTTGGATCACCTAAGATGTATACAGGTGCTCATTTGGTTATGAGTACACCGGACAGGACTCGCCGGGAATCTGCTAGTTAGTACTATACCTATCGTCAGATAGCAGTTCCCTGGTGACATGTATACAGGTTAGTTCATCGACCTGAGGTCGTCATTTGTCTCGTGTGAGTTCCCACTGTGCTTTGATTTCTACCCTACCACGGCTCAAAGGAGTCGTGCAAACAGGTAGCTTTTGGGTACAGTCCCGAGCCATATGGATGCACGTGAGCGGATCGGCAGGGGATTCGTCTCTCCCGGTATTGGGGGCGAGATCGTGCTGTGTCTAGGAGAGCCATTACACATAGCCCACGGCCGTGGCAGGAGATTTACTGGTAGGTACTCCAGTAGTATCTCAGGGTGTTATTGGGCTACACTCCGACACGACTTATACTGCTTCTGGGGGTCTGACGTTACTAGCCCCCTAGGTGGATATGCGATACTCATTGACTAACGGACCGGACTGTATATACATTGTCACTGTTAGACTCAGTAGGGTTTCTGGATGTGTTAGCTCATCGGCCACCCTTGAGTGCGCTCATCAGTCTCCCTTAAGTTCAGTCCGTGGGCAACCGTTACGCATAGCTAGTGCTGCTGACGGTTTGTGGTTAAACCCACTGCCAGGGTACTGAAGAGTCATTAGAGTCCCCCACAGACTGTTTCCCAAGTTTTGGGCGAAACGTTGTAGAGGCCGTATGGTTTTATGGCAGGGTTCGGAAAATGCACGTGCGTTTACGCACGTGTTATTTTTCGGGCAGATAATACTGGTCGGCTTTGGTTTAAGCCGGATCCGAGTATTATATTGAGTAGGTATAATATCTTTGTCTCAGTTGCTTTTGTATTCGGTCGTAATACAAATGCGGGTATATTTATACAGTTTCGGGGTTTTCCTGAAAGTCGTTTCAGGATCACTTTTGGAAGTTGCCAGTTTCCAGTTTTCTATCAGCCGTCTTTTAACATTCGGTTAAAGACGGGTTTATCTTTTCTTCTGTTAGGGTGAGTCATCATTCTAGAAGCTTCTAGAAGTGATGATGAGGCTTGTGAGTCATTAGTGCATTAATGGTGTCATTAATGCAATAATGACTCATGCTTTGATTTCAAACCTTTCTTGTTTTCCTTAAGATATTATTATGTGTTCACATATGATATTTTGTGCTTAAGGTTACTCTCTTGCTCCTACACTCACCCTCCTCCTTCTCTTTATAAGAAAGGCCCCTCCCCTCTCTCATTTGGACACTTGATTCCTTTGTGAAAAGATTATGATAGCATTTGGGGTGCATGGAATTTTACAGTTTATTTCATTCCATCACCCAAGTCCCTCGGCAACTTCATTAACCGTCCGTCCACAGTTTTGGACGGAACGAGACAAAGTCATCTACTCATTCTCTACATCAATTCTTGGTCGTCTCTTTTAGCAAACTTGACGATCGAGTTGCCTCGAGTCAGAGGCGGGAGCCCGTTTAAAGAATCGTCGATGTGGTGCCACCTCGACTAAGATATCGGAGTTCGAAGAGATCGGAGCAGCCGCAACGGAGCGTGGGATGATGGTTGAAGAACGAAGGACTCGGATCGTTCGGTACAACCTTTCTACACTCTTTACTGTTTGTTAGTTTAGCAATAATGGCAGATCCGGGTTAAAGTATACGATAGCGCCAGTTTAAAAGTTTTTATTCCGCATTTGGCGTCTGTAGACGGCCGGGGCGCTAGCGTAGACTTACAGTGGTATCAGAGCCTAACCATTTTGCTATACTAACTTGTGCTAACGCGTTCAAAACATCGATCCGACCGGAAATCAAAAATCACAAAATCCTTACTTGACAGTTTCTGTTGATTTTAAACGGTGTCAAAATTGATTTCTGTATATCTTAAAAATCCGTGCAGGTGTTTTTAAGACCCACGACAAAATTTGGGGTCGTGACTCCTCCAAGTTGCCGCGGAAGCGCGGCCAAACCCATGGTTTGGCCGCCCTTCCGCGGCCATGTGAGGAGCACGTGCTTCCAATTTTTTTCTGTGGGTTCTTCTTTGGATTTTGGGGTTTCTGGTTAATATAGTTTGGGCCCAGGTTTTATTACTGTTCTACAGTTTTGTGTGGGGCCCACTTCTTGATATTTGGTCGATCGAAATTTAAACACGTTAGTTTACAGTGCTTACATTATATCTCCGACCGGGAATGTCATTTGATCGGTAAACCGCGTCTGATTGCTATAGTTCTTTTAGACGGGTTTGCGAACGTGACATTCGCGTTGATGTTCTGTGTTGTGCTGTATTGTTGCGGATTTGTCGTGGTGGATAGCAGTGTGCAATGGTAGTACAGTTTGTGTTTATTTGTACATTTGATATTGCGGGGCGAGCGTCCAACTTGTGGACTGCCGTCACTGCCTGTTGTATAATATTCTTTTGGGGCACGACCAGGTTGCGGTCGATGTACCTTTTGTACTAGTTTTCATTACTGTACTAGGTTTTACCCCGCGACGGAGTGCACGGATAGCCGGGTTCGGGAAAGCAACGGGTCCGCATCTCATGGCTTTAAGAGGCAAAGGGGCCCCACTTCAGAATTGGCAGACTATTCGCCGCACTCGTAGGGGGTACAGGTTGACCCAAGGAGGGGTGCCCAAGATTACCGGATTCTGTGAAGTGCTGGGTGGTCCATTCACTATGCTGTAGGGGGCTGCCTCGCTTCAGGTTTTGGCAGGTAACTTGCCGCACCCGTAGGGGTCTAGGTTTCATTGCACAGGCTATCCACACGACAGGGGAACGTCGAGTTTCAGCAGTGGCTTTGTGCAACTCGGGGATCCCAGATTATCTGTATTGTTCTGTGATGCTTATTACTTTTCTGTAATGTTGCATATTATCACGCCTGGAGCGATTATGTATATTGGTTTATATACTATTAGATGTTGTATATGTTTTACACCCGCGCTAGTCCAGTCCCCGCTCTGTCGTTAGTTAAGTAACCTAACGGGTGATGACGGGACCCAGTGACGAATGCGGATGGCATATACGTACATTTTATTTTCGTTCTTTTCTGGTGTGATTGATTGATGGGACTGCGTTGATTCTGATCAATGCAAAGTAAAACAAACCTGTTTGATGTTGTTGGAACAAATTTAAAAAGTGTTATTGCAAAGACGTTTCCTTTTGTTTTGCATAGCGGTATTCAGTGGAATATCCTGCACCTCATTCGACGGGGCAAGGGCCGATATCCCTTCACCGGGACTGACCCCTTAGGCAGAAGTTTGCGTCAGGGTAATAACTTCACTATAGCCGATTACATGTTGCTTTGCATAGCGGTATTCAGTGGAATATCCTGCACCTCATTCCACGAGGAAAGAGCCGAGATCCCTTCACCGGGGGTGACCTCTTTAGCAAAGGTTTTCGTCACTATATTTTAAAAAGCTATCAGGTTCCTTCAGCGATATCAAGTTCACTACGCTAAAGGTTTTTCGCGAAAAACCAACCGTAGCCCTCCGTCGTTTCTTATGGATGGTCAGTAATATTCAAGCTATGTTTGTTGGCTTTCGTCAAGGCATAGTGTTTGGTAGTTGCTGGGGTATTCATTTGTTGCATAGATAGATTTGTTGGTTTGGGACAGTCGTATTACCTTGTTGGCTTTCGTCAAGGGTATGTATGGGTGTGTTCAAATTAACAAGATAATGACGGGCAGAACTTGACATGTGACTTATGATTTGTTGACTTTCGCCAATGTCATAAGAGCATGGGGCAAAAATCATATCGGGAGTTTCTAAAGAAACTGAAACTTGCCAGGCATGCGCATACCTTCTGGAGTGTGATAACGTGAGTGGATTCCGTCACGTTATCATGCGATGAGAGTTGGATCCCGATTCCCACTGATGAGTTGGTTTACTCTTCGGGTGATCCCGATTGATTCTTCTTTAGGTTTGGAGGAGAATTTGACAGGACAGTGGGAGGTTTCCGGATTAGATAAAAGTTATGACCATTCTGATCTAGGTTAGAATGCACGCAGAGTGTTTCTTTTCTCTCTCTCTCTTTGGCAGCGACCTTTGACCGACCCTAGACTATGACTCAGTGACCAGGTTGACCGAACCTTCTTAAAATACTGGCTTTTGGATTGTCTATGTTGCATAAGTCATTACCACTCCTTCTTTTACCCTTTGAATTTCTCAGAACACCCGTATTACTACGGATATCCACTTCCATTGGATAGATCCATCGTATGGTTATATACGAACTCGAAGGGACTTCTTCGAGGATGGATCCAGGTTCAGGAGAAATAGAATTGGTTTATTCAGTTGTCTTTTATTATCACCTTCTCTCAGGTTGCGAGAGCTCCTTGGTTTAGGAGAGTACACCTATTACGCTTATTGGATAGTCTTATTCCAAACCATAGGCTGGTGCCGAAAGGTAGGGAATGAAGAAAACCAATTACCCTAAGTAGGGTGTGCAGAAGGCAATATGTAAAGACAAAATAAAGGGATTAGAAAGAGGGCAAAGTAAATTGCGACTGATATCATTCACGACCAAACCACGTACTTCATCGCCACTCCTATTTCACCTTTAAAGGAATAAGGTATTATTCAGTTGTCTTTTATCATCACCTTCTCTCGAGATACGAGTACTCCTTGGTTTAGGAGGGTACACCTATTATGCTTACTGGATAGTCTTCTTCCAAACCATAGGCTGGTGCCGAACGGTAGGGAAGGAAGAAAACCATTTAGTCTAACGATGGTGTACAGAAGGTAACGACTAAAGACAAATAAAGGGATTTGGAGAGATGGCAATAAAATATACGGTTGAAGTCATGAATTGGATTATGGAAGAGGCATTGCTATGAATACCAGGATACCCCTACGAAACATATTCATGTTTCAGTGCATTGTTAAAGAAAACCTGTTTTCCCGATTAGACACTTACTCCAAGGGTATGTATTTACCAGGTTTCATTATCATATCTGTATGGTTTTACAGATGATGAGTGGGAGTAAGATATTGGGAATTTGGTGATCATCCTCATTATATCGGAATTCGTTGTAATTGGTGATATTTGAGGAAATCGCCAGGGTACAGTTTTCAACCTACGACGCACAGGTTTTGAGTTGTTCAAACTCAGCGGACTTATACAGAGTATTGTATGTTGTCCAGTGTCCATCAGGACAAAGGGGTAGGTCCTCGTACTATGTTCTGTTTACTTATAACTTCTCTAGTATTTAGACAAGTGTTTCGTAGAAATACAAGGTCTAAGTTTTGAGAAGTTGTGGGTATAAGAATAAAGTAGAGAACCAGGTGTCACAAGTATCGGGATTCTTCAAAGAGATCGAAGATGTAGATTCTTGTGATTGGTATTCAGATGATAGTGATGGTTTTGAGAAACGTGTTTCTCTTTCAGGTTTCTCATAATTGGATGGATTCCTAAGTTGAGTAATGCTGATTAGCCTTTTTCCATTAAGTTGATATGCACTGGAGACAGCTGCATGATTTGAATATGGTTCCAATTAAATAAGTGCCAAAGTTTCTGTATTGGATATAGAATGGATCGTACCTTAAAAGAAATTAAGGTACAGGGAGTTGTCCAGCTTATGCTTAAAACCAGACACTGGATAACTCAGGGCACGTTTCTGTAATGGCTGTTTGTGGGTTGACCCTGGCTATGACGAGGGCTGATATTCTACCATTTGGAAGATCAATAGTGATATTGTTCTAGACTCGCCACAGTTTTAGTAAAATGGATCTTTTTCAGAAAACAGTAGTGGGAGTATGGTAGAACTGGAAGTGATTCCAGAACCGCGAACGATTACGGAAAATTTAATAGGACCTATATATTCAATCAGGTTTGACATTCCAATAGCCACTCCGCAGATTTGGTGGGTAACCTCAGACACCCGAGAGGTACTTCGGTAGCCTCAAGGACGGTGACAGGGAGGTTCTTATCTACCCACACTTGACACTACTGTTGTTCCAGACTATGAGACCAGGCAGGAGGATAAGTATAGCGTCGTTCTAAACTAGCTTTAGAAGTGTACGTATATATTATTCTGCCAGAGGGTTGTCGTAGTCAGTGGGAGCATCGGAAGCATAGTGGGCAAGTAGCTTATGTCTATTTATAGACTAAAGCAGTTATAGCGGAGATAGATCATCTAATTTTGATGTGACAGTCATGGGTTTGACTTCAATCAGAATAGGGGATGGATCTGTTAAGAAGGTAGTAGGGTGTGATGTCATGGTATTTGGATGACATACACAGAGTAGGAAGTAAAATTCCTATACTATGATCGGTTGTACTCTGTTCGTCACACAGTTGTTTCTCCAGACAGGACATGGATATAATACTAGACATTCTGGTTTCTGGATCTATGGTTTTAGATCTGGATTTGGGTAGTTTCCCAATGTGGGTACTTTGACAGATATTCTAATGGTTTTTAGAATAGTTGACTCCTAGCATGGTAGTGTACCTGCAGGTGATGGAGTCGCCCTCTCTGAAGGTGTCGTATAGACTAAAGGGGAGAGGGATGTGCATGATTGGCAGATCACTTGCTTAGGCAATTGAGTCAATCATAAGATGTCAAGTACCGCACCAAATGTTGTTTTTGCACTAGATGCAATAAGTTTGTATTAATCCAATCCTGGAGAAACATAAGGAAGCAGTTTTAGAACATTAGTACATGTTCTACGGATATGATAACGACAGCCTCTTTCGGGAGACGGTTATCATTCCAGGCTTCAAAGGTGACATGGATGATAGAGTGATTGTCAGAGTTTTAGTTTTCCCTCTGACGAGGGACAGTATTATGGACAGGTGGTTCCAGAGGATACTGTGGGTGGCTTGGTGCCGGATACTGATTAGGTTCAGTGATCCATACAGTCTAAGAAGTTTGGATATGGAGTTCATTTATGAACTTAGGTCCCATCAGATATCCAGACATATTCTAAGACAGGTACTACTCAATTCGGGAGATTGCTTTCTCCGCGAACTTGAGATTAAGAGAGATATAGAAAGATACTTCTAGGCGGATCCACTCACTGAGGCTATTTCTCGAACACAATAGTTTTACAAACGGGCTTTGTGAAACTGATTAGTAGAGGAGTTGGATGTTCGGTTTCACACGGGCTGTGAGTAGTCGACATCGCAATAATTAGCCTTGAGTGCTAGTGGGAGATTGTTGGAGATAGTGCCCTCATAGTCAATTATTGGATCGCAGGTACGTGATTGCAATGATTGCGGAGGACCTATCCCGGTAGGACAGTCTTACTCGAGATGATAGTATACTATCTGGTTTGCCTTTATCAGTCGTGTACATGTTCAGGTGACTGATTGCATGTTACACTTTGATAGAGCCCTTAGGATCTTGCTTTACTATCAACTGTATGATGGCGATCATATACGTGAGAGTTGGGTAGTTTAGATGCATATCCTTAATTGTGGTCCCTAGTCGTGGGAGTTTCGAGACAGGGCATCGATACTCCGGAGTAGACTAGTGTATACAGTCGAGACCCCGACGAGGGGCGGTGGCCGGTCTCACAAGCCACTGGTGTCAGTTGGATCACCTAAGATGTATACAGGTGCTCATTGGGTTATGAGTACACCGGACAGGACTCGCCGGGAATCTGCTAGTTAGTACTATACCTATCGTCAGATAGCAGTTCCCTGGTGACATGTGTACAGGTTAGTTCATCGACCTGTGGTCGTCATTTGTCTCGTGTGAGTTCCCACTGTGCTTTGATTTCTACCCTACCACGGCTCAAAGGAGTCGTGCAAACAGGTAGCTTTTGGGTACAGTCCCGAGCCATATGGAGGCACGTGAGCGGATCGGCAGGGGATTCGTCTCTCCCGGTATTGGGGGCGAGATCGTGCTGTGTCTAGGAGAGCCATTACACATAGCCCACGGCCGTGGCAGGAGATTTACTGGTAGGTACTCCAGTAGTATCTCAGGGTGTTATTGGGCTACACTCCGACACGACTTATACTGCTTCTGGGGGTCTGACGTTACTAGCCCCCTAGGTGGATATGCGATACTCATTGACGAACGGACCGGACTGTATATACATTGTCACTGTTAGACTCAGTAGGGTTTCTGGATGTGTTAGCTCATCGGCCACCCTTGAGTGCGCTCATCAGTCTCCCTTAAGTTCAGTCCGTGGGCAACCGTTACGCATAGCTAGTGCTGCTGACGGTTTGTGGTTAAACCCACTGCCAGGGTACTGAAGAGTCATTAGAGTCCCCCACAGACTGTTTCCCAAGTTTCGGGCGAAACGTTGTAGAGGCCGTATGGTTTTATGGCAGGGTTCGGAAAATGCACGTGCGTTTACGCACGTGTTATTTTTCGGGCAGATAATACTGGTCGGCTTTGGTTTAAGCCGGATCCGAGTATTATATTGAGTAGGTATAATATCTTTGTCTCAGTTGCATTTGTATTCGGTCGTAATACAAATGCGGGTATATTTATACAGTTTCGGGGTTTTCCTGAAAGTCGTTTCAGGATCACTTTTGGAAATTGCCAGTTTCCAGTTTTCTATCAGCCGTCTTTTAACATTCGGTTAAAGACGGGTTTATCTTTTCTTCTGTTAGGGTGAGTCATCATTCTAGAAGCTTCTAGAAGTGATGATGAGGCTTGTGAGTCATTAGTGCATTAATGGTGTCATTAATGCAATAATGACTCATGCTTTGATTTCAAACCTTTCTTGTTTTCCTTAAGATATTATTATGTGTTCACATATGATATTTTGTGCTTAAGGTTACTCTCTTGCTCCTACACTCACCCTCCTCCTTCTCTTTATAAGAAAGGCCCCTCCCCTCTCTCATTTGGACACTTGATTCCTTTGTGAAAAGATTATGATAGCATTTGGGGTGCATGGAATTTTACAGTTTATTTCATTCCATCACCCAAGTCCCTCGGCAACTTCATTAACCGTCCGTCCACAGTTTTGGACGGAACGAGACAAAGTCATCTACTCATTCTCTACATCAATTCTTGGTCGTCTCTTTTAGCAAACTTGACGATCGAGTTGCCTCGAGTCAGAGGCGGGAGCCCGTTTAAAGAATCGTCGATGTGGTGCCACCTCGACGAAGATATCGGAGTTCGAAGAGATCGGAGCAGCCGCAACGGAGCGTGGGATGATGGTTGAAGAACGAAGGACTCGGATCGTTCGGTACAACCTTTCTACACTCTTTACTGTTTGTTAGTTTAGCAATAATGGCAGATCCGGGTTAAAGTATACGATAGCGCCAGTTTAAAAGTTTTTATTCCGCATTTGGCGTCTGTAGACGGCCGGGGCGCTAGCGTAGACTTACAGTGAGCGCTGGGAGGGGTTTCGTCTCTCCCGGTATATGGAGTTGATGTTGTGCTATGCTTGATTGGCTATAACAGTAAGTCCCTGTCCAGGGCTGATGAGATTTACTGGTAAGTGTTATCAGTAGTTTCTCAAAAGGTTATAGGCCACACATCGGCATGACTTATCAAGTTACTGGGGTCTGACGATTCCACACCTAGAGTCGATATGCGACATATCAGACACAGAGACCGAATTGTACGGTATGTGTTGCTTATAGCCTTCATGAGAGTTTGGACAAGCTTGCCTGTTGATCTTCTATTCGTTAAATACATAGGTAGTTGTTACGTCCATCCAGTACTGCCGACGGCTTGTGGGTATCTGATGTGATCATTACCTACTGCTGGCATATTGACGAGTCTTTAGAGTCCTGCACAGAGATTTCCTAGCTCAAGCGAAACGAAGTAGGGCACATATGTTGATATGTACGGGAGCTTGATTAAATATGAGTATGTGATACCGTATTTTAATCTCGTGATATGTGATATCGGTTAGGTTATATGTGACATAACCGGATTATTGAATCAAGTGTTGATTCGATGATTTGTTATATGTATATATATTTGATATTGGCAGGTTATATATGATATGACCGGATTATTGAATCAAGTGTTGATTTGATATTGAATATTGAATATTAGTTGGTTATATGTGATATAACAGGGTTATTGAATCAAGCGTTGATATGATAATATAACATACATATATAATATGATATTAGTCGGTTATATATGATATAACCAGATTATTGAATCATGTGTTGATTTAATAATTTAATATATATTTATATATTAACTAATATTATTGCTCACTAAATGAATTTTCTTCTCTTGATATATAATTATATATATATATATATATATATATATATATATATTTATATAAAATGGAAATTCCATCATGGTTGATGATACATGGAACATGGGTGTATGAGACTCATACTAGGGTTAGAGATTATTGTGATGATTTATTTTAAGAGGAAAATCAAAATGAATGGAAAATAAGTCATGGCTTGGATGCTTGTAGAAGCATTGAGAAGCCATGACTCATCCTGTCATTTTTTTTACTCAAAGATATTTATTCATCACAAGATTATCTTTAGTCTATGGTTCACTCCCTTATCACAACAACATTATTCACCCAAGTTCATCATCTTCCTCAAGTGAGCTCCAGGGTTTTTTTTCTTGATTTGGAAAAAGTGAGGAAAATATTTCTAAAGTGAGAAAAACTCCTACTTCATCAATCTACACCAATCTAGCTCATTAGTTTAGGTTATTTGCTTCATTAATACCTTGATTAGTGAATAGTTAGCTTGACCTAGAGAGACTTCAAGGTGGATCATCTTCGGCTTCGGAGATCACGTAGCAAGCTCGATCCTTTCTTCAAGTGAAGTCAAGAAGAGTTCTAAGGAAAACTACTTGGAGCTATTGAAGTGAAGGACTTGGTCTATAAAGGTTGTAAAGTTTCACTTAGTATAGAACTTGCTTTCTTGTTATAAAACCCTAATTCTCTAGTTTGATTCTAGGTTAGTGTAGCTTAGACCTTTAGATTTTTTTAAAAATTGCATTCTTGATGCATGTGGAAACCTAGTAGAGGTGCTAAGACATACTTTCAGCCTTCAGTTATAGAAGGTGCCCAATCAGTGCTAAGCACTCCGTCATTTTAACTATATATAGTGCTAAGCACTTTTTATATGGCGTCCATGTGAGGAGTACATGCGGCGCTATCCCATTTATTTTTTTGGGCGCCCACGTGTGTTTCACGTGAGGCGCTGGGCGCTGCCCAATCAGTACTAAGCACATAGCCGTTTTGGCCGTATACGAAGTGCTAAGCACTTTTTATTCAGCTCACACGTGTATTTCACGTAAGACGCTGGCCCTCTGTTTTGGGCACCCGCATGTTTTTCACGTGAGGCGCTGCGCGTTGTTAGCGGTGCCCATATAGGAAGCAAGTGAGGCGCTAAGTTCTTCTTTTCCAGATATTGAATCTCTTTTAATGGCATTTGGACCATTAATGATCACCAAGATCTTTGTTTGGATGATCTGGGATTATGTTTTCTTTAAGAACTAAGTTCTTATGTTTTTTTCTTTTATAAGAACTATATTTCATTTTAGGGTTAAACTCTATTTTCAAAGGAATTAAATTCCTATAGAATAGGTTCTTTTTCATTTTCTCAGTTCTTTTCTGAATCTTTGATTCTCAACAACAAGATCTTCCCGATGAGAATTAAATTCTCAACTTATGAGAGACTTGTCTTGTGGGTCTCAGATCCAGAGAAAGAACTAAGTTCTTGAGAAAGGTTAAACCATTAGATATGATATGCTAGGTAAAGGAGACGTTTTGATCTCTGTGGTTTTTTACCAAGGGTTTGAGAGGAGGGAGATCTTCTTCTCTATTGAGAATTAAACTCTCTATTGTTTTTTAGGGCCTTCTGTATTTTTGCATAAACTTATGTGGGGTTCTCTCTATACGAGACTTGAAGTCTCGGGTGCTTTATATAGTAGAGTCAAATTGTTAATTAGTTTTGAGAAAATCTCTCATTGAGAGATTCTAATTTGTTCAGGGGATTTTACCTACCGTTGAATCTTTGATCCAATGATTTCTTTTTTAAAAATAAATTTTCTTGTTTTTAACAAGATTGGGGAAATATTTTCCCATGTACAACATTTTATTCTGTAAAACGGTGAGTTTTAATCACCATTGGATTTTTAATCCAAGGGCTCTCTATTTTACAGAGAGCGGTCTTTTTTGTTTGTAAAGATTGAGGAAATATATTTCCAAAAATAGAATTTTATTCTATCATTGGATCTTTGATCCAACCTAGAGTATCTTTCTCACTTAGAATGATTTGGGAGTTATTTTCTTCTAATAGAATTTAATTCTATATTTTGATGATTTATCATCTCTATTGAATTTTTGATCCAACGGCTGTATTTACCAGAGAGTATCTCAGTTTTTAGGAAAATATCTCCATGTAGAATTTAATTCTACTGATTTTAACTTGTGCACCACATAAGAATTTATTTCTTATACATGATAAGCTCTCCTGTGCTTTGCACAGTAGTGCCCACGTGAGCTTCACATGAGGCGCCACCATAAGATTTAATCCTAAGGGGTTGGCGCTGGCACTGGCACAAGCGCTCTCGTGGGGAGCACGTGACGCGCTGCCTTATTAAATTTTAACAAAGCTTAGCTATTCAGTTACATTCAAATATTCGGGGAACAATGATCTGTGTGTGTGTGCGCGCGCGTGTGTGTGCGTGTGTGAGATAATGTTGATGATGATATGTGTGTGTTTGTGTGTGTATGTGTTTGTGATAATGATGATGTTAATCTCTCATATTAAATATGGCCAAACCCTAATTTTAAACTTAACTCCAGAACTAAAACCAAAATCTTAAACTTAATACTAGAACCAAATCCAAAATCTTAAACTTGATTAAGAAAACCTTTAACTTTAAAAAACTTAAACCTTCAAACCCTTGAAATTGAAACGTAAATGTAAAAGCAATTCAAGGTAAATCTTATAATATTTGTATAGAAGATAATCGATGTTAATATGAAATTTTCATATGCTCATCGATATTAATATGTGAAAATCAAAGAGCGCCTTAGTCTCCGTCTATCGGTTAACATATGTTCGATGTTCATCATGACATAAAACTATACAAAAGTTATTAAATATCGGATGGTATCGTTCGGTGCTAACAACCTTCATGTAGTCTATGTGACGAGAAGAATCAATAGTATGATAACCGATAGATTTGTCCAGTTTGGTCAATTTAGGAACGTATTAAGCAAACATCTGCATTCACTTGTGTTTTCATTCGTTTCGAGTTATTTCGTCGGTACTTTTTTGCTAGTTCTCCGTGTACAAAGATAGATTAAATATTTATTTCAATGTTGTTTCACAGCATTGAAATGATTATCTATTCTATTACAGTGTACTCAGAGAACAGCGGGGAGGTGCTACTGAAATTTACTCAAAATGGAATAAAGCATAAGAGAATAGGCGTCTGCTCTATACATTCTTAATGGGATAGAAGCCTTAACCTCAACAGCCGAAACACACACATACAACACGATTACACAATACACGCACATGCACACTAACAACCCTACAACTAAGCAAAATCATAAATTGAAACACACATACGCAGAATACAACTCATACTTGGGTATCTTCAGACCTAACTTTGTTAATCGATAATTTATCCTTTCCAACGACAAACTTGCCCCTACGGATTTTCTTCTTTGTCAATAACCATCTCGTTCTTAAATTACTCAATATAGTCACCATAAAAAACCAACCTCCATAACTTACAATTTACATGTTATACAGTCTAACATGGCCCATGAGTACATCAGAGTTAAGGACATGATGTACGTGGATTAGCAATAACGCATGCAATCTATGATTGTCGCAGGAGTTGCCGCTTTCATTGAATTTGCACACGCACATAATAAGATCGTGTCGTGAGAAGATTCTCTGTCCGTGCGATAGATATGAGAATAAGTTCTGACAGAAGGTAGAAATCGTAGAGCTTTATATCGTTAAACATGGTTTTACTAGACTTTATATAACTTGGCTATATCACGGGGAAGGACAAGAAGAAGGCGGTAATGTGGCAGAAGAAGAAGATAATAATACGGCTGAAGAAGAAGAAGATGATAACTTCTTTTCAGAAGAAGAAATGGGAGAAATGGTAGAGGCTGCCCTCGGTGATACTAATCCTACCGAAGAATACATTCCTTCCGGTCAAGGACCATTTGCGGGTAAATATAAAAAGTTCATGAATGATGCTAGACGACCAATTTATGAGAATGCAAAGTATTCCACCCTATCATGGTTCGTTCAACTTTTCCAGATTAAGTGCCTAAATAGATGGAGCAACAAGTCATTCACGATACTTCTGAAGTTCCTGAAAGATTCTATGCCCCCAGGAAATAACTTGCCCGAGAGCTGGTACGAAACACAGAAAATGATGTCTGATTTGGGACTGAACTGTGAGTAGATTCATGCATGTCCTAAAGATTGTGTGTTGTATCGAAAAGAGAATTCAGATTTGAAAGAGTGTTTATCAAGCGGAGAGGCCAGGTATAAGCCAAAAGAATTTGATATGAAGCCCAATATACCTATCAAGATAGAACGATACTTTCCCACAACACAGAGGCTGCAGAACCTATTCAGGAGAAAGAAGACAGCCAAGATAATGATTTGGCATTGCCGTGCTGCTCCAAACGAAGATGGAAAAACGAGTTATCCAAGAGATTCACCGGCATGGAAGAATTTTGATAGGAGACACCAAACATTCAGTGGTGATCCCTGCAATATCAGGCTCGGACTGGCTATTGACGGCTTATGCCCATTCAACTATATGGCTTGAACCACAACACATGGCCTGTTGTAATGATCGTTTTTAATTTGTCTTCTTGGTTGGGTATGGATCAATCCTAGTTTATGATGCCTATTATTATAGACGGACAAACCTCACCGGGAATAAATATCGACGTCTATCTCCGACCTCTGATCGATGAGTTAAAATCTTTATTCATTGATGGTGTGGGGACTTACGATGCAAACACATATACAACCTTCACGATGCGTGCGGCTTTAATGTGGACAATTAATGTCTTTCCTGTATATGGAATGTTAGGAATATGTATGCCCTAGAGGCCATTATTTGTGATATAGTGGATGCTTGGACATATATATATATATATAGGACTTTCTTGCTCGACATGATAATATGCTATCAGGTTATCTTTATCTTAAAATGTTGACTGGTATTTATACGGTCCGTCTCTTAAATGTTGATAAAGCCTTTAGGATATGTACTTGACTACCAGGATTATGATGAGATCATACTAGTGGGGCCATGGTTCTCCAAAAGTACATCCTTTAATCAGTTCCTAATCAAGGGAATATCGAGACTAGGGCATCGATATTCCACAGTAGACTAGTATGTATATTTCTTATCCCTTAGAGGGCGATGGTTGATCCCACAACCATTGGTGTATGATATCAAAGATTGTACACAGGTGCTCATTGGAGAATGGGTACACCGAACAGGACTCGCCGAGGACTCCTATGTAGTAGTATACCGATCGTCAAATAGAAGTCCTCTGGTGACACTGGTACAGGTTAGTCTGTAGACCCGTGATCGTCATAGAGTCTTGTGCGGCTCCCACTGTGCTTCGATTTCCTCCCTACCATGCTCGAGCAGGCATCACAGTGATGGAACATCTATTTTAATGAACCTGTCAAAGAGTTTGACTTCATCAAAAAGTTAGATGAACCATGTATAAATAAGAAGGTTGTAGAGAGTATGGTTGTCTTCGTCGTATTGTACGTGAATGACATACTCTGGATAGGAAACGATATTCCTATGCTACACTTGGTCAAGCTCCTCTTATCACTGAGGTTCTCCATAAAAGATCTAATTGATGCCTCCTACATCCTGGGGATATAGATTTATAGAGATAGATCTAAAAGGATATGGGATTGTCCCAATCTAGTTACATAGACACCATGCTAAAGGGGTTTAGTATGGATCATTCTAAGCGTGGTAATGTACCCGCTTATTCAGAAATCACTCTCTCCAAAGAGATGTCTCTCAAAAATGATTTGGAGAGGGCTCGCATGCAAGAAATGCCCTATGCTTTGGCAGACGGGTCAATCATGTATGCGATGTTATGTACCAGACCAGATGTAGCTTACTCGCTAAGTGTAGTGAATAAGTATCGAAAAGATCTTTGGGAAAACCACTGGATAGCAGAAGAACATTCTTAAGTGCTTGAGAAGGACTAAAGAGATGTTCTTTGTGTATGGTAACAGTGAACTCCAGATGAAGTCCTTTACCGATTCGAGCTTCCAGAGTGAAAAGGACGACTGAAAGTCAGACTCAGGTTTTGTCTTAACCCTCAGTGGAAGGACGGTATGTTAGAAGGGTTACAGGCTATATACCATAGCAGACTCGTTGATGGAGGCAAATTATGTCGCTACCAAAGATACTGCCAAAGAGGTTGTCTGGATGAAAAATTTCATAGGATGAACTTGGTTCCGACCATTGAGCATCCAATACCAATGTATTATGATGACAATGGAGTTGTGGCTTTAGCCTAGGAACCCCAGTCCTGTCAGCGATCTAGACATATTCTTAGACAATATCACCTGATCAGGGAGATGGTTGATCTCCGGGAGATTGAGGTCAGGAGAGTTGACACAGAGGATAACACAGCAGATCCACTCCCTGTGGCCATACCCCAGATGATATTCGAGAGACTTTTGGGATGTTGGGTATGAGATACTACAACAACCAGCCTTAGTGCAAGAGCGAGATTGATAAGAATATGTAAGCCCTAGAGGCCATTATTGATGATATAGTGGATGCTTGGACATATATATAGAGAACTTTCTTGCTCGACATGATAGTATGCTATCAGGTTACCTTTATCTTAACATGTAGACTAGTATTTATACTGTCTGTCTCTTACATGTTGATAAAGCCCGTAGGATATGTACTTGACTACAAGGATTATGATGAGATCATACTAGTGGGGCCATAGTGGTCCAAAAGTACATCCTTTAATCAGTTCCTAATCGAAGGAATATCGAGATTAGGGTATCGATATTCTAGAGTAGACTAGTGTGTACGTTTCTTGTCCCTTAGAGGGTGATGGTTGATCCCACAACCATTGGTGTGTGACATCAAAGATTGTACAAAGGTGCTTATTGGAGAATGGGTATACCAAACAGGACTCTCCGAGGAATCCTGTGAGGTAGTACACCCATCTTCAGATAGCAGTCCTCTGGTGACACTGGTACAGGTTAGTCTATAGACCCGAGATCGTCAAAGAGTCTTGTGCGGCTCCCACTGTGCTTTGATTTCCTCCCTACCACGCTCAAAGGAGAAGTGCAAATAGGTGGATTTTGGGTACAGTCCTGAGTCGCATGGAGGCAATGAACGATAAGAGGGGTTTCGACTCTCCTGGTATTGGCGGTTGATGTTGCGCTATGCTTGATTGGCTATAACTGGAAGTCCCTGGCCAGGGATGCTTATGAGATTTACTGATAAGTGTTATCAGTATTTTCTCGAACTGTTATAGGCCAGACATTGGCATGACTTATCACTTTACTGGGGTCTGATGTTTACCACCCCTAGACATGATATGCGACATATCAGACAAAAAGACCGGACTGTATGGTAGTGTTACTGATAGGCTTCATGGAGACAATGGAAAAGCTTGCTTGTTGATCTTCATATCGCTCAATACCCGGGTAGCCGTTACGTCCTGCAAGTACCGCTGACGGCTTGTGGGTGACTGATGTGATCATCACCTACTGCTGGCGTATTGACAAGTCTTTAGAGTCCCACACAAAAGTTCCTTGATTCAAGCGAAATGAAGTAGGACACATATGTAACATGTTTGTGGGCCTGATTAAATATGTGTCTGTGATACTGTATTGTAATCTGGCTGTTATCTGTTATCTGTTCGGTTATTTGGGATATAATCAGATTGTCGAATCAAGTGTTGATTTGATAATGTGATATTCAGATAAATGATATTAGTCGGTCATATATGATATAACCGGGTTATTAAATCAAGGGTTGATTTAATAATTTGATATATATTATATTTGATATAATTATATCTTAACTAATATCATTAGCTCACTAAATATTCTCTTATATGTATTAATATATATATATGATATATATATATATATATATGATATATATATGTGTGTGTGTGTGTGTGTGTGTAGCATGGCATGATTTCTAGTTTTGAGAAAAATTTAAATGAGGTGGAAAATGAGAGCGTGATTGCAAGTATGGTATTTTTATTCGTTTATTCATCTTGACTCACTATTCAAGCATGGTTGCAATTTTATATTGCAAAATTCCATGTTTGAATGTGTGGGGGTCAAGGGTTGCCATTCATTTTTGGCTCATTCTCAACATTTAGCCATTTTTCTTAAGTTTCTCCCTTGGTTGCTCTCTAGCTTCTTCTTCTTCCTCAGTTGCTTTAGTTCAAGCTTCAGCCTTCACATATGATGTGAACCATGAATCTTGAACACAAGCTTTTGAGTTTTTAACATCCCTACTTCACAATCCTACACTTGACTAGCGATCAAGTGTAGCGTATTTACTACACTAAAGAGTTTAGTATAGAGGTAGCTTGGGTTGGAGGGACTTCGCATGGATCATCTTCGACTTGAAGGTCATCGGAGGAAGCTCGTCCAAATCCTCAAGTCATGCCTAGTGGAGTCGCAGGACTACTACACGGAGCATGTGAAGTGAAGGACTCGATCTACGAGAGTATAGCTATTTTTCATTTCTCATAGTTTAGTATATAACAAACCATAACCCTTATATTCTAACAAAGATCTTGTATAGTCTAATTTAGCACCTAATAAAAATTAAATTTGGCATGCTTGATGCTACTAAAACATCATGTTGGTGCTAGGGTTGACTTTCATGGTATCAAAGCCAAGCTAGAACATTAGGGTAGTCTATCATAGCTTGTAGCGACGTTAGAAATCCGCCGTTTTTGTCGCGCAAATACAGCCGATAAAAACAGTTTCCGCAATGATGTTTTGAGTTGTTTGCAAACCCCGCGTGCTCACGGTTTGAACCGAGAAGCCGTGGGTTGAAGCGTGCGCACCGTGGGGACACTACGGGGGGCCAGAGACCGCACCCGTACCCCAAGACCATCACAAGGTGGCCTTAGGGGTGGGTGACCCGAGAGCACCCCAACTGGGTGCTTTCGGGTCTGCCATCCCCTAGGGGCCACTTCGAGGTGGGTCCCCCCCCGAGGCCCCCCATTCAATAGTGAATTTTAGGATCCTCGCCTTCGTGAAGATTCGGGCGGGATTCGAGTTCGTTTCGAATCCCGGATTGGCTTAAAACGATCGGTTTTGGAACTTTAGCTCACTGGATTTTTCATGTCTTGGAAAAATTGGTTAAGTTTTCTAATTGCATGTAGAATTCTAATGTCATGGATACTTTACAAGATTTCTGATGTGTGATACAATTATTAGAATCTGGATTAATTAGTTTTAAGAAAACTAGCAAGTATATTGTAAATATAGCCATTTAGTCTCAATTGATCGATTGCCACGAACTTTTGATTAGGATCAAAACTCCGTCGCAATTACGTATTGTACGCGATCACTAAGTCAGGAATCTTGTTAAATTATCCGTCAACCAATTGAAAGGGGTTTTCAATTTGAGACTAAAATGCAGGTTTTATAAGTTAGGCATGAAATCCGAAATATGATATATTCCGGGTTTATGATGTCTAAGGATATTGCGGATTCTAATTATTGTAGTTTTCTGTTTTCTTTTCTGCGACCGTAAGTGTAATATATGGGGCATCCCAATCTCGTTGCTATATGTCAACACGTTTTAAAGATCCTCATATTTGCTTACGTTGATGATATGTGATATCATGTATTGCTATTGATATGATTTATTGGATCGTCGTGAAAGAATAGCCGGGGGGTTCTATGTGAGATGAGAGTTTTTATTTTCATTCATGTAAAATCTGCATGTAATATTCTTTTATTGGCGCACTTCCGAGTTGAGTATGATGTCACCATTGTTTTATATTATTTACTTTTACGCATTATGATAGACCCAAGGCAGGGAGCATAAGTAACCGGGATCTAAAGTCCAGTGAGAGACCATCTCAAGGCGTTGAGACCGGGTCTCCTAACTCTAGAATTGGCAGTGTTACTTGCCGCTCTCGTAAGGGTCTGGGGATGTGGGTTTGGCTATTCATCACGACCGTGGAATACGTGTTTTACATTACTGGCTAAATTTAAAACATGGAAATCCTAGTATATCCAATATTTCATATATTGCTTCTGCTGCTTGATTCTGTGATGTTAATCATATAACTGTGTGAGACGAATATAATATTATATATATGATATATAATAAACGTTGCTTATATTTTGCACCCGCTTTAGTCCAGCCCCCGGTCTGCCGGCAGTTAAGTAACCTAACGGTGCATGACGGGGCCCCATGGCGAATGCGGATGGCATAAGCATATGTTCTATTTTCGTTTCATTTTTCTGTAATGTTTTGGAAACATAAATTGATAGGACTTCATTAATGAGATTAATGAAAAGAAAGAAACCAAAAGATATTGTAGAATCAAATTTTCAAAGAGGGTGGCTCTAGTTTTTGCTTTCCATAGTGGTATTCCTTGATGAATATCCAGCTCCTCATTCGATAAGGAAATAGCCGAGATCCCTTCACCGGGAGTGACCTCTTTAGAAAAACTAGCAAATGCTACAACCCATTCGGTTTTTCTGACAGCTTCTCTAAATTCTTGCTTTGCATAGTGGTATTATTAAATATCCTGCACCTCATTCGACGAGGAAAGAGCCGAGATCCCTTCACTGGGAGTGACCTCTTTAGCGAAACTAGCAAAAACCTCAAAAACACTCCTTTTCAAAATCACTAGATTCTACAACGATATCAACTTCATTACGCTCATGGTTTTCATAAAAACCCGTGTAGCCCTCCGTCATTTCAGATAAGTACAATTTAGTATTCATGTTGCGTTTGTTGACCTTGTTAAGGCGTAGTGTGCGGTAACTGATTAGTACTTATCTGCAGCATATGATGCGATTGAATTACTGTAGTCGTACGGCTTTGTTGACCTTGTTAAGGGTCGTACGGGTGGGTTTAATTCAATCAAGAAATGACGGGTTGAACTTGGCTAGCGCTTATGATTTGTTGACCTTGTTAAGGTCATAAGTGGCTAGGGGTAAAAACATTATTGGGAATTTCAAGTTTTGAAATATGCAATGAGATTGCATACTTTCTATATGATAGTTGGATCCCGATACCCTCTGCGAGTAAAAGTTACTCCTGTGAGAATTTTTCACTTTAAAATTAGCTAATCCAGTAGTTGTCTAGAATGGTGTCAACGGGGTCATGCCTCTAGGAAAACGAGGTTTATTTTAATTAGGTCCGTGCGAAAGCACGGGGAACCTCCCTCGGAGTACCGATACCTGTCTGGCCGAACGAATGGCAAACCTGTACGGTGTAATTAATCCCGGCTAATCTTATCTTTTATGGTTTGAAGGAAGATTTGATAAAAACGGTGGGAACCATCCTGATTAGATAAATTACCCAATCTAATCTTGCAAACAGCGCATGCAAAGTGATTATCCTTCTCTCTCTCCTCGCAGCGACCAATGAAATGTCTTAATCAAGATAATAATATGTATGTTTTGACTGAACCTAATTATTATACTGGGTTAGGTTCCGCTCTATCTTATGAGTGTCATAAGTCTGAGCAAGGAATAGGGGAATATCCGGATTCCCACACTACCCAAATGAAGAATAAGCATGTTGATACATTGTCTTCGGGTGTGTTCGTTACAAAGAACTGTTTCTCAGTTTACTCTACTTCCTGGGTATTGGATACCGGATCAGGATCCCACACATGTAATTTGTTTCATGGTCTATAGAAAGGTAGGAGAACTGGGAAAGGGTAATATGTCTCTAATAGTAAAGATGGTACAATTGTTGCAGCAAAAGCAGTTGGCAAATATCACCTAGTGTAACCATCTGGTAATACAATGATTCTGAGCGACTGTTTTATCTTACCAAAAATATTTTGAATATTTTCCTAAATCAAGTGTTGTTTGGATAAGGTATGTTGTATAACAGTGTATACGTTCTGAATCAAACTACATTTCTAAACATACACAACACACACAAGAGGAACAGTTCAGAAATGAACGAAGTCTTCTTTAGGAATTGTAGACTAGGTCATATCGATGAAACAAGACTAGCTAAAGTTCCATATGAACTCATATTTGAATCTGTTCGAATTTACATCTTATGAAACTTACCATTTATGTCTCAAAGACCAAGGTGACCAAATCTCCCTTTACTGGAAACAGAGAAAGAGCTACTGAACTCTTGGACAGATACATCGTGATGTATGTGGTCCTATGTCTACACATGCCAGGAAAGGTTCCGCCTACATTATTACATTCACCGATGTTCTCTCAAGATTCGAACATATGTTTTTGTTGAAACAAAAAACCGAATCTTTGAGAATATCAAGGAAGATAAGTATGAAGTTGAGAACTAGATGGGTAAAGGTATTCAAATCATTCGATATGATCGGGGAGAAGAATACTGGAGCACGGAATTCCGAGACTAGTCAAAAGAGAATGAGATTCTCTCTCAGTTTACTCCACCGTATACACCACAGCACAACGGTATATCAGGGTGGAGAAATCGCACCCTATGAGATATGGTGCGCTCTATGATGAGTACTGCTGAGTTGCCTATTTCCTTTCAGGGACATGCACTTGAGAAGATGCAAACCTATTGAATAGAGTTTCGATCAAATCCGTTGCCTACCACTCCATATGAGATATGGAATGTGAAGAGACCATCCCTTAAATGAGTTGAGATATGGGCTTTTCTGGCCTAGGATGAAAAAAAAATTCCGGACAAGCTCGAGGCAAGGTCAGTTTTGTGCAAGTTTGTAGGATATCCCAAACGTTCGCGAGGGTATATCTTCTACAACACTAAGGAACAAAAAGTGTTTTGTTTCTCGACATGCCACCTGTTTAGAAAAGGATTTTCTTGTGGAAGAAATTAGTGGCGATGAGGTAGAACTGGAAGAAGTTCCAGCAAAGCAAACTATAACTGATGATTTTGTGGAACCGGAGGATTCAATAATCCCCGACGAACCGCAGCCACACCGCAGATCTAGTTTGGTTCCTCATCCACCTGAGAGATACTACGGTTTTCTCGTAGACGGTGGGAGCGAGGATTGCATCATAGAAATGATGACCCAGCTATTTTCGAGCAAGCCATCATAAGTGGAGACTATGTGAAATGGCTAGATGCTATGCGGAATCCATGTACACTAACAAAGTATTGACTTTGGATGTTGTTCCTGAAGGGGTAAAACCCATCGGGAGTAAGAGGATTTTTGAGAAAGATAATTTGGTGTAGATGGAAAAGTTGAGACTTTCAAAGCTATGCTTAAGTCCATCAGGATCCAACTTGCCATTTCTGCATACCATGACTACGAAATCTAGAAGATTGCACGTCAAAACCGCTTTTCTAAATGGTGATTTAGAAGAGAGCGTATATGACACTGCTTGAGGGCTTCGTAGACAGTGGGAGTAGCGGAAGCATGTGCAAGATGCTTAAATCCATCTATGGATTAAAGCGGGCATCGCAGTGAAGGAACATCTATTTTAATGAAGCTGTCAAAGAGTTTGACTGCATCAAATAGTTAGAAGAACCATGTATAAATAAGAAGGTTGTACAGAGTATGGTTGTCTTCCTCGTATTGTACGTGAATGACATACTCTTGATAGGAAACGATGTTCCTATGCTACACTTGGTCAAGCTCCTCTTATCATAGAGGTTCTCTATGAAAGATCTAACTGATGCCTCCTACATCCTGGGGATATAGATTTATAGAGATAGATCTAAAAGGATTTGGATTGTCCCAATCTAGGTACATAGACACCATGCTAAAAGGGTTTAGTATGGATGATTCTAAGCGTGGTAATGTCCCCGCTTATTCAGGAATCACTCTCTCCAAAGAGATGTCTCTCGAGAATGATTTGGAGAGGGCTTGCATGCAAGAAATGCCCTATGCTTTGGCAGACGGGTCAATCATGTATGCGATGTTATGTACCAGACCAGATGTAGCTTACTTACTAGGTGTAGGGAATAAGTATCAAAAAGATCATTGGGAAAACCACTGGACAGCTGAAGAACATTCTTAAGTGCTTGAGAAGGACTAAAAAGATGTTCTTAGTGTATGGTAATAGTGAACTCCAGATGAAGTCCTTTATCGATTCTAGCATCCAGAGTGATAAGGACGGGTGAAAGTCAGTCTCGGGTTTTGTCTTAACCCTCAGTGGAAGGACGCTATGTTGGAAGGGTTCCAGGCTATATATCGTAGCAGACTCGTTGATAAAGGCTAATTACATCACTACCAAAGATACTGCTAAAAAGGTTGTCTGGATGAAAAATTTCATAGGATGAACTTGGTTCCGACCATTAAGCATCCAATACCAATGTATTATGATGACAATGGAGCTGTCCTTTGGCCTCGGAACCCCAGTACCGTCAGCGATCTAGACATATTCTTAAACAGTATCACCTGATCAGGGAGATAGTTGATCTCCGGGAGATTGAGGTCGGGAGAGTTGACACAGAGGATAACACAGCAGATCCACCCACAGAGGCCATCCCCCAGATGATATTCGAGAGACTTTTGGGACGTTGGGTATGAGATACTATAACAACAGGCCTTAGTGCAAGTACTAGATTGATAAGAATATGTATGCCCTGGAGGCCATTATTGATGATATAATGGATGATTGGACATATATAGAGAGAGTTTTCTTGCTCGACATGGTAGTATGCTATCAGGTTACCTTTATCTTAACATTTAGACTGGTATTTTTACTGTCTGTCTTTTACATGTTGATAAAGCCCTTAGGATATATACTTGACTACCAGGATTATGATGAGATCATACAAGTGGGGCCATGGTGGTCCAAAAGTACATCCATTAATCAGTTCCTAATCAAGGGAATATCGAGATTAGGGCATCGATATTCTAGAGTTGACTAGTGTGTACGTTTCTTATCCCTTAGAGCGTGATGGTTGATCCCATAACCATTGGTGTGTGATATAAAACATTGTACAAAGGTGCTTATTAGAGAATAGGTACACCAAACAGGATTCTCCGAGGAATCCTATGAGGTAGTACACCTATGTTCAGATAGCAATCCTCTGGTGACACTGGTACAGGTTAGTCTATAGACCCGAGATCGTCAAAGAGTCTTGTGCGGCTCCCACCGTGCTTTGATTTCCTCCCTACCACGCTCAAACGAGACGTGCAAATAGGTGGATTTTGGGTACAGTCCCCAGTCGCATGGATGCAATGAGCTATATGAGGGGTTTCGTCTCTCCAGTTATTGGAGGTTAATGTTGCGCTATGCTCGATTCGCTATAACTGGAAGTCCCTGGCCAGGGCTGCTTATGAGATTTACTGATAAGTGTTATCAGTAGATTCTCGAACAGTTATAGGCCAGACATCGGCATGACTTATCACGTTACTGGGGTCTGACGTTTACCATCCTTAGACATGATATGCGACATATCAGACGAAGAGACCATACTGTACGGTAGTGTTACTGATAGGGTTCATGGAGACTATGGACAAGCTTGCTTGTTGATCTTCATATCGCTCAATACCCGGGTAGTCGTTACGTCCAGCTAGTGACTGATGTGATCATCACCTACTGCTGGCATATTGACGAGTCTTTAGAGTCCCACACAGAAGTTCCTTAGTTCAAGCGAAACGAAGTAGGACACATATATAATATGTGTGTGGGCCTGATTAAATACGTGTATATGATACTGTACTGTAATCTGGCTATTATCTGTTATCCGTTCGGTTTTATGTGATATAACCAGATTGTCGAATCAAGTCTTGATTTGATAATGTGATATTCAGATAAATGATATTAGTCGGTCATATGTGATATAACCGGGTTATTAAATCATGTGTTGATTTAATAATGTGATATATATTATATTTGATATAATTATATCTTAACTAATATCATTAGCTCTCTAAATATTTTCTTATATGTATTAATATATATATATATATATGATATTTATATAAATACATATATGATATATATAAATATATATATATATATGATATATATATAAATATATATATGTAGCATGGCATGATTTCAATTTTTTTGGAAAATAGAAATGAGGTGTAAAATGATAGCATGGTTGCAAGCATGGGATTTATATTTTTTTATTCATCTTGACTCACTATTCTAGCATGGTTGCAATTTTATATTGCAAAATTCCATGCTTAAATGAGTCGGGGTCAAATGTTGCCATTTATTCTTAGCTCATTCTCAACACTTAGCCATTTTTCTTAAGTTGCTCCCATGGTTGCTCTCTAGCTTCTTCTTCTTCCTCAATTGCTATAGTTCAAGCTTCAACCCTTACATGTGATGTGAACCATGATGCTTGAATAAAAACTTGTGAGATTTTAACATCCCCTACTTCAACATCCTACACTTGACTAGCGATCGAGTGTAGCGTGTTTACTATGCTAAAAAGTTTAGTGTAGAGATAGCTTGAGTTGGAGGGACTTCATATGGATCATCTTCAACACGAAGGTCATTGGAGGAAGCTCGTACAAAGCTTCAAGTGGAGCCTAGTGGAGTCGCCAGACTTACACAGAGTATTTGAAGTGAAGGACTCGATCTATGAGAGTATAGATATCTTTCATTTCTCATAGTTTAGTATATAACAATCCATAACCCTTATATTCAAGCAATGATCTTGTCTAGTCTAACTTAGCACCTAATAAAAATTAAAATTTGGCATGCTTGATACTACTAAAACCACATGGTGGTGCTAGGGTCAACTTTCATGGAATGATATCTGGTTGGTCCATACATGGTTACAAAGCATGCCCTTACTTCCATCAAGATACAACATCGAAATGGTTGAATTTTAGCAGGAGGGTTTGTTATTGGGGTCATTGGCATTTTCTGCCACAAGACCATCCCTATAGGTTAGACAATTCTCAAATTAATGGTCATCAGGAACTTCTTAGGCCACCAGCCTCTTTTTCCGGAGAGGACATGATTGCTCAGTGGGATGGTTACAATAACGTGATCTTCGGGATAGATCTGGCAAAACAGGAAAAACCACCATACTGGAACAAGTTAAGCATTTTCTATGAGCTTCCGTACTGGTCAACAAATTTAGTACGTCATTGTCTGGACGTCATCCACATAGAAAAGAGAGTATCCGAGCATGTATATAACTTGCTTCTTTGTAAAGACGGGAAATCGAAAGAAAACCTCCATGCTCGAATGGATCTTAAGGACAGGAAAATTAGAAGTGAATCCCATTCTAAACTGATAGCGGGTATACCAGAAAAGTTTGTACTTCCCAATGCCGCTGTAACGCCATAGATTTCGGTTAGTGTTAGTTTAGACGGTAATGCGGGTTTACTGTAAAAAGTTTACCAATTCGGGTTCGTTACATTCTATAACATTTATTTATTATTTTAATATTATTTGTTATGGACATGCACGCATGTGTGCACGTTAATGTGAGGGTTTGTTTGTGTAATCTTGATCTTAGCAACCATGACACTTAACCTAATCTAATCTTGCTTTAATCTTATCCTAATCCCATGCTTTTCCTTAACCCTAAATATCAAGATATTTTGAGTGAGAAGAGGAGATATTTGTTTTGGAAGTGATGAGGTGTGTGTGAAAGCAATAATGGAGAATTAATGCTAATGGTGCACTCACCCCTCACCCTACACTCATCTCCCTCTCTCTTTAACCTCACACCCACTCATTTCTCTATCTCTTTTATCCTCTCATTTCTCTCTCCTTTACAAACTGAACACTTGAGTTTGCATCACAAAACCATATGAAATCCTTCACAAAACTCACATAAATCATATCTTTTTTCTTGGATGCCTTGGAGCTTATAAAGCTTGGATCTTTGAGTTCTTTTATGTAGGTAATGATCTCTATCTATTCATTATATAGTTTTTTTGTTGTGTAGACTTTTAGTTTTAGTTCAAATTGTTTAAAGTTAAGTTTGTATGCAAATATCGTATTTTTAGTGTCGTATATGACATCTGTGATCTGCTGTGACCCGGAGAGTTTACTAAAAAACCAAACAAAGTAGTTATGTTGTACCTGAGACCATAGGACATCACCTGGAGCATGGACCCCTGGAGCTCGGACTCGGCCGGCGACAAGAAGAGGAATTCCGGCGACCTCGTCTTGGGATTGGTGTTAGGGTTTGGGTTTTTCTGGGTAGGTTTCTTCAGTGGTTTGGGTGTATTTCATTTTCTTTGGTTGTTGAGTTTTCTCAGTATGCAAAATATAGGATCATATAGGTAGTTTCTTGTGTTTTGTTTAAGCGTGATACATTATACGACACGGATCGTGCACTTTGTGTGATTTTGCTCTTGGGTTGGTTTAGTCGTGTCGCTACGCACGTTAGCCACAATACGGACACTTGAGAGTATGTTTTGTTTTGTTGCGTCGGTTAAAAGTAGTTTGTACGTGTTTTGGGTCTTTTACTAATATACACTTGTTTTATTGTTATAATGTTATAGGTTCGCAGGCGGGGACTTCAGAGCTTCTACAATGGGAAAACAGGTCTTAGGCTTCAGTTAGCCAGGAGCGTTGGTGAGTAGATTTAACATCTACTGGGAAATCGTCCGAATGGCGTTATGCGTCTGGGCTAGAGATGTTAATTTAGAGTTGCGTATACACCCTACTGCTTAGTTAATTGTTGTGCTTGGACTAGTATCCTTAGGACACTGCACTATTATTGACGGCTCATGTTGCACGAGCACTGATTGTATGCCACACAAACCGTCAATAATTGCCATGACACGCACAACCCACATATAGATATGATATTGTTTGGTTAGGTACATTGAGAAATTGATTCATATTTCTTTATGCATATGATATAAAGCATACCTGTATACCTACATGCTTACACATATGCCTTGACATGCTTACATGCTATATACCAGATACCTATAAGGCATTGTACCATTAGCGATAGATACATACACACATAATGATATAGCTACATGTATACCTTGTTGTATCTTTATGTTTACACATACATCTGGCTTTAGCTACATGTTTACATTTATTTGATATTATATAGACTTGGAGAAATTAGGAACCGCATGATATTTATATTAACTTGTTACAGTTAAATCGCTGCTTTTCCTTTATATGCTCGCATTTCAGTTTTATGTTTCGTATATTACATTCATAGATTTTCGCATTGAGATATGGATTTTTCATGATGTTTTCTGGATTTGAGGACCGTGGTAGTTTCATGAAATTATGCATTATTTAAAAAACCCGGTTTCTCTTGATATGATATTTCAGCATCCACCATGAGTTTTATCGGTTCTGATATATATATCCCATACAAGGAGAGTCGTGGGCCGTATGAGGGTACATGGTGGGGTCCGGAGGTACCCCGGGGCAAGACGATTGATGGACCTTGCCGATTGAGCCTGGCAGGGGAACCATACCATCCGGTGACATTACCAATGACTCGGCGGTTATCGAGAGGATACCGACGGGAGTCATGTGCGAATAGATTTGTCGAGTGGCGAAGGTTAGAGCTAGGCACTCGAGCTTTCGGTATGGCGTATGATACGTACCTATCAGGGTGCCAGTCGTGGTGACGCACCTGATCGATCAGCATTTCTGTATCGATGCTTGACACATTGTTTTCATGATATTTTACTCATAAGTATATATAACAGTAGAATGGGACGCTGTTATATATATATATATATATAAATATTAGTGGAATGGAACGCTAATATATATGTATACATATCAATTCATATACATCATAATTGTTATTCACGCAATTATATTTAGGATATACGATTCACTTGATACTGGATTTGGGATATAGGAGATTTATTTGAGATTGGATACAGGATATATATGAGATTGCTAATTTTGTACATTCAGGATATATGAGATTTATTCGATATTGTACATTCAAGATTTATGAGACTTATATGATATGAGAGCCAATTTGGGGGCTGATTTGAGGAATTGGGATTTAGACTGTCTTGATGGATTTTGATCCTACCACGATATCTGGATTCCATGGAAATGACATGTTTTATTCCATACTTCACATTTATTGTTTATGCACCGTTTCATGTATTAGGAGTACCTGTTAGTGTACCTTTCATGACTGTTGCATTTACATACTTCATTTTCTATGCATTATTTCATGTGTTAGTTGTACCTGCTAGAGTACCTTTCATGACTATTGCATATATATACATTTTCATATCATTATTGCATGATTATTGCATACCGATTGTCATATTATTGCTTCATGTATTTGAAGTAACCGTTAGTGTACCTTTCATGACTATTGCATTCAAATGACTTTTACTGTTATTAGCTCACAAATGTTAGATTCGCGCTGTATGTGCATACTTGCGATTACCTGCATATGTTATTTACTATTCATGAGTTGGCAACTCACAGCCGTTGTGCCACAGTTTGTTTTGCAAGTTGTTCTCCAGAGTAGTCGAGGCAGGCTATTCATCTATCTTATCATCTTTTGCTGCGGATACCGCTTCAGCTCATTGTGTGCAGTTTTGGTTAGGTGCGTTTTGTGGTTATCCATTTATGTTCTTGTATATTCGTTGTATCCATGTACTCTCCATATACCATTATCTTGTATGAATTAGAGACTTGATGTGAGGACGATATTGTATAGTATTTTGTGACTTGGTTGTCTTTTATACAGTTTCCTTTCTATCGTCTTTTATTTCTTCACTACGGCGTCGTATATCTGTTGTGGTGGTTGTTTTCCGCCTTTGGGCGTGTATTTGCTTCTGTTTGGGGATGCTTTATTTATATTTATGTTGTACCCATTTTTGGGGCTGGTTTTTACAAAAGAGGTGCTGCCAAAATTTTAAAGGAAATAAAGTTGGACTTTTAAAGAATTTGGGTTGCGATTTCAAAGGTTTTAAAAATGTTCTTATTTCATACTACTTTTGATGGTTTAAATTGCTGGGTTTTCGGCTTACTTAAATTGAGTTACGCCTGTGGACGTTGCGTAGTTTGAGGGCCGTCACGTGTCAATTTCGGGTCGTGACAAAATTGGTATTAGAGCGTTAGGTTTTACCTTTCGGAATGTAGGATGACCTTGGTATGTTGGAGTAGGTAGCTTAAAACAGAGTAACGTAGTGTGTGTATATCCGCGGCATACTCACGATACGGTATTCCGCCTGAAGTGATCTTAGTAAAAATTGCTTGAAATTCCTTCCTTGATATATATCTTTGTGATTCGATTTCCGTATTCATATTGAATCGTATTTCTACTTATAGCCTTTGCCGCCGATGACTATGGGGACTCAGAGTGATGCAGCGAAGGCCGAGGTTAGAGTTTGCTCAGGTGGGGCAAGGACTGACCAGGATGGCACACTCGTTGCACAGGACCAGATGGATCCGCCTTCGACAGATCATCTCGCTAGGCTTGTGGCAGATATGCAGGACATGCGCCAGACGATAAGTTCATTGGTTGAGGCCATTCGAGCATAGCGACAGGAGGTTGTCACACCTGTTACCCAGTTGTTCCTTGCGGTCAGCACACAGCATTCCATCACCTACATAGCACCAGTGGATGCAGCCCCAGTTTACGAGGCACGTCTTCCAGAGACTTTGGAAGTTCCGGAACAGTGGAGGACTTGTACCGGTGTACCAGCCTAGAGACAGAGGCCTATTCGTTGAGACAGATTTTGTGACCGTCGCGGGAGTAACGTAGGCTTGGGACGAGGTCAGTCTTTTAGCTCGTATTTCCAGGAAGGTCGACAGCTATGGAGAGGATGTTATCGGTATGGGGACCTTCATCACCACATCAGGCATTGATCCATAACACCACGTCAGGGTCATATTCAGAGAGGTCATGGACGTAGAGGGTTCGCTCAGAAGGGTCAGGTTAGCAGAGGAGGAGTTCCGCCAGTTGTGTGTAAGGGGCAGATACGAGAGTTTGCTTCTACTCATCGGGATGCGTGGGCTTCCAATGCAGAGTTTTCAGGTATTCTTAATTCATATGTTCTTTTGATGCACTTGTTGTTTACACACTTAGTGCCGTGGTTGGGATGAGAGCCGCATTAGCTAGATCAGCCGTTTGTTGTGTTAACTTCTGTCAGCGATTCTTTTGTTGCGCGACATGTATTTCGGTCATGTGCCAATCGAATAGGAGATAGAGATTCGTCCGTCGTTTTGATCCTTCTAGAGAGGTTGGATTTGACGTTCTTCTGGGCACATACTGGTTAACTATATGATAGGCATCTATGGACTGCTGTGACAAAACAGTCAGGTTTTTGTTTTCCCGGCGAGTCAGTTCTTGTTGTGCAGGGGGACAGTGGTGCCGTCTCTCACAGCTTGAATTCAGCCTTTTTCGCTAGTCGGCTTTTGGGGAGAGGATGTCGAGGATTCTTGGCGTTCATTCGTGACAACGGATCCATAGTGGGTTTGTTGGACTGGCTTTCCTATCGTGCGAGAGTTTTCCGACGTTGTTCCAGACGAGCCTGTAGAGCATAGGGAGCTTAAGCATCAGCTGCAGAGTTGTTTGTTGGGGGGCTTGTGCGTCTGAGTGTTTCGCTTTGTGGAGCTCCTATTTCTGTTTGTCAAGGAGAAGGACTGCGGTTTGAGGATGTGTATCGATGGATCGTCAATTGAACCGGCTTACGGTGTGGATAGGTATCATTTACCTCGCATTGACGATTTCTTCGATCAGCTCCCGAGTGCGAGACATTTTCTAAGTTTGTTTGGAATCAGGTCATCATTGTTGCGGGTTCGGAGTGATGTCATTCCGAAGACTGCTTTTGTGCGTGATACGGGCAGTATGTGTTTTGGTTGTGTTGTTGGACTCACTAATGCCTTAGTAGCATTCGTGGATGTGATGAACCAGATTTCTTCCGGCCGTTCCTCGACCAGTTTATTGTTGTGTCATTGATGACATTCTGGTCTATTCTAATGTGTTGTGAGAAACAGGAGTAGCACTTGAGGATTTGTTTTGCAGACATTGGGAGAGTGCCAGCTGTTTGCTCGATTCTTGGAGTGTTCCTTCAGGCTTGATTGTGTTGACTCCTAGGTTTTGTAGTTACGGGATACGGTTTTCGTATGGTCCCGAGGAAGATCGAGGCCGTACAGCTTTGGCCCAGACTTGTGTACGGGATGGAGGTCCGCAGATTTTTGGGCTTAGCAGGTTTTTACCGCCGTTTCGTGAAGTATTACTAGTGTATCGCTGCACCGTTGACTGGACTGACCGGAAATGAGGTTCCTTTCCTTTGGACTGAGGCATGCGTGCGTAGTTTTCAGCAGTTGGAGACTCGGTTAACAACTACACCAGTTCTTTCTTGCTTGCTGGTTCGGGCGACTTTGTTGTGTAACTGTGATGTTTCGCGAGTGGGGCTCGATTGTGTACTGATGTGGCACTATAGAGTTATCGCTTTTGCTTCCCGACAGTTGGAGGAAGTGTTAGTTATATGTATGCCCTAGAGGCCATTACTGTACATAGGATGTATATTGTAGTGGATGCTAGGACATATATAGGGAGGACTTTCTTGCTCGACATGATAGTATGCTATCTGGTTAATCTTTACCTTAACGTGTATACTGATTGTCTCTCTGTTACATGTTGGTAAAGCCCTCAGGATGTGTACTTGACTACTTGGACTATGATGCGGATCATACTAGTGGGGACATGGTGGTCCATAAGTACATCCTTCAAGGTCCCTAGTCGTGGGTATATCGAGACGGGGCATCGATATGCCAGAGTAGACTAGCGTATACCTTCTCGACCCATACAGATGGGCGATGGATGATCCCATATCCATTGGTGTTTGACATCAGAGATGATATACGGGTGCTCAGTGGAGACTGGGTACACTGGACGGACTCGCCGAGAACTCCCAGATGGTATTATACCTTACGTCAGATGGCAGTTCTCTGGTGACACTGGTACAGAGTAGTCTGTTGACCCGAGATCGTCATAGAGTCTTGTGTGGTTCCCACTGTGCTTTGATTTCCACCTTACCACGTCCAAGAGGGCGTGCAAAACGGTGGTTTTTGGGTACAGTCCCGAATCACATGGAGGCAATGAGCGATAGGAGGTGATTCGTCTCTCCCGGTATAGGGAGTTGATGTTGCGCTGTGTTCGATTGGCTATAACCGGAAATCCCTGGCCAGGGTTGCTGAGATTTACTGGTAAGTGTTACCAGTAGTTTCTCGAAAAGTTATAGACCTCATATCGACACGACTTATCGAGCTATTGGGGTCTGACGTTTACCACCCCTAGGCGAGATATGCGACATATCAGACGATCAGACCGGACTGTACGGTAAGTGTTACTAGTTGGATTCACAGGAGGGTGAGCGGGCTTGCTCATCGATCTTCTCATCGCTCAATACCCGGGTGGCCGTTACGTTTAGCAGACCGCTTGCGGCTTGTGGGTGTTTGATATGATCATCACCTGCTGCCGGCGTATTGACGAGTCTTTAGAGTCCTACACAGAGGTTTCCTGGCTCAAGCGAAACGAAATAGGAGCGCATATGAGATATGTGCGGGACCGAGAATAATGCGTGTATGTGATACCGTATTCTATTCTCGCGATGAATGTATCGATTGGTTGTATGCGATATAACCTAGTTATCGAATCTAGTATTGATTCGATAAGCCGATACATAGGATACTAGTCGGTTATATGCGATATGCCGGATCATTAAATCAGGTGTTGATTTAATGATTTAATGTATAATTATATATTTGATATATTACTTTGCATTAACTAGTATCGGTTCACTTTAAATGGATTTTCTCACTTGGACGGTGCACATTGTATATGTGATATACTTTTGTACACAAGTTTGTATCATGTTTGATGATGCATGCTCACTTGTGTTTGTGTGAAGATTGAACCATGGTTATATGAATGGTTAGGGTTATGATTATTTATTCATTCATTTATTTATTTATTAGTGTTGGAAAAATAAAAGCAAAAGAGAAAATGGTGGCTTTCTTTTTATGTATTATGAAGCTTCATGAAGACTTTGACCAAGTGACCATTTTGTCTCATGCTTAACCCTAACCATTCCATTCAACCATGATTAACTCTCTACACATTACCATGGTTAAGATTATGATAAGAATGATTTTATTATTCTTATTATAATACTTATCATATTCATTATCTTCTTCTTCTTCTTCACTTCATGAAGAAAACCTTTCTTCATCAATGGTGATTGATGAAAATGAGTGAGAAATCCAATTCTAAAGTGAACCCACTTCCTATTTCTTCATCCTCTACCTCTTACCAAGTAGTATAGGGTGTTTCCTTCACAAGTTTTTATGGCTTGGTGAAGGTGGAGCTTGATCTAGTGATGCCTCGACGTAGATCATCTTCGATGACCTAGCCCGTCCATTCTCCGATGAAGCCGACGCTAGAGCCCGGGATCCGATGATCGCAGCGATGAGACATCATCACGGAGCTATGGAGGTGGAGCACCGATCTACAAAGGTTGTATTTCCGTATTCTTGTAGTTAAGTGTTAACTAGTTTGCTTTGTCGTCTAAAATTCTAGCCAACGATCTTGTTAGGGTTTCTCGGCACCGTTAAATTTTGAAATTGGCATGGTTGATGCCTTGTGAGACCTCTTAAGAGTGCCTAGGAACCCTACAGTGGTATCAGAGCCTAGCTAGAGCCTTAGGCGATGCGTAGACGGAGTTTGAAACCCGATCGAACCGAAACCCCGATTCCAAAATGCTCTCTGGACTTTTTCCAAAAACTGGGATTTTTGTGAATTAAAAATTGCTAAAAAATTCAGTAGGAAAAACTAAGAATTACGGTGCAAAAATTATCACATGATTCCATAAAAGTGCGGCGGAACCGTGGCATTAGCGTGCTAATGCGGCGGTTCCGCGGCCCTTTTGTCCTATCTGTCATTAATTCTTGCACAGTAACTCCTATATTTTATTGCTGGATTTTATGGGAATTTTTAATTTGAATTCAAGAGTTGAATTTTCTGGGGTGTTTTGGAGCGTACATGATTCGATCGGATTATCAGACTTTGTCTATGTGGCTTTCCGGATAATTTTTGGATATGTTAAAAAGTTCGACCAGATAAAAATACCCAACTTTTCCCCTGTCGGGAAATTTCCAAATGTTGGATTTTTCCGTAGTTTAACGACGTTCTAAGTAGTGCAAGTAACGCGATGGACCCTCTAGAAGACAACAAACCTTAACTCGATTATGTGACCGTCTTGAACTGCCCTTTGAACCTTCGGGTTTGGGGCAGTACGGCGTGCCACATGTGAGGCGTTGGCTTGACCCTTCTACGGCTGGACCGTTGGTACTGAGGCACGAACTGAATGTTGTTAGACTTATTTCATGTGTTGATCTGTATCGGGAAAACTTGGGTATTCGATTGCTCGATCGGAAAGTTTAACATTTTCTATTTATTCGGAATGTGATACAATAATTGGAATTCACAATCAGTTATGAGATAACTGAATGAATGTTATAAACATAGCAGTTTAGTCTCACTTGATCGGTTGCCACGGAATTTTGATGTGATCAAAAGTCCGTCGCAATCACGTAGCGTACGCGGATACTCGCCGGTAAACTTAATAGACAGCCTCACTCCATAGCCCCGACCAAGTGACTGTAGGAGAACCCCGTCGCCGAAAGCATCCGTTAGGGTGCTCGCGGCAGCGGTGTTCCGCCTTGGTGCACTTCGTCGACGGCGTCGGGGGTGCGGCCGCCTACTAAAGTTTGCGACGAGCATTCGATCAGGATGTCGGGAATCTTGTTGAATTACCCGACTTAATATTGAAAAGAGTTTTCGATAATGAGACTAAAATGCGGGGTTTATAATTGTTAGGCATGTGATGTCTAAGGTATTCATTTGATTAGGCATGCGATGTCTATGCAGATTGCGGATTCCAACTGTTGTAGTTTTACATTTTTTTTTCTGTGACCGTAAGTGTAATATGTGATATCGCCGGTTTCGTTGCTATATGTCAACGACAATTGGGATGGACATATTTACTTATGTTGATGACATGTGATGTTATGTGTTGCTGGATATGTTATATTGGATCGTCGTGTTTGAATAGCCGGGTTTTTTTTTATGTGAGATGAGTGTTTTTCATTTTCATTCATGTAAAAACTTGTATGTAATATTCTTTTATTGGGGCACTTCCAGGTTGCGGAAGATGTCACCCTTTGTATATTATTTACTTTTCTGCACTAGGATAGACCCAAGGAAGGGAGCACAAGTAACCGGGTTCTGGAGTCCAAAGGGAGACCAACTCGAGGAGTCGAGTCCGGGTCTCCAAACTCTAGAATTGGTAGGGTTGCTTGCCGCTCTCGTAGGGGTCTAGGGGTGTGGGTTTGGCCATTCAGCACGACCGTGGAATCCGTGTTTTGTACTGGCTCGTATTGAAAACACGGACGTCCTAGTATATCCAATATTTCATATGTATCTTCTGCTGCGATATCTGTGATGTGATCATGTGATGTTCTGTGATAGATACAGTATATAGTATATATGATATATTATATAGGCGTTACTTATGTTTTACACCCACGCTAGCCCTGCCCCGCTCTGCCGTTAGTTACCTAACCTAACGGTGCACGAGGGGACATCGAGGCGAATGCGGATGGCATAAGTGTACGTCGTATTTATCTGTGATGTTTAGGTATTTTAAATGATGGGACTTCATTAATGTGATTAATGAAATAAAAGAAACCTAAGATGTTGTAGAATGGAATTTCAAAATAAAACAGGTAGCTACAGTTCTTGCTTTGCACAGCGGTATATGTGATATATCTTGCACCTTATTCGATGAGGAAAGGACCGAGATCCCTTCACCGGGAGTGACTCCTTTAGCAATAACTGGCAGATGCTACACACTCGGTTTGTCTTTTGATTACTTTTAAGTGTTTTGCTTTGCACAGTGATATATATGATATATCCCGCACCTCATTCGACGAGGAAAGGACCGACGATCCCTTCACCGGGAGTGACTCCTTTAGCAAAACTAGAAAAGCCTCAAAAGCACTCCATTTTTAAAATCATTTGATTCTACAACGATATCAAGTTCATTACGCAATAGGTTTTCAGAAAAATCTGTCGTAGCCCTCCGTCATTTCAGATAAGTAGTAGTTAGTATTCGTGCTACGTTTGTTGGCCTGCGTCAAGGCGTAGTGTGCGGTAGCTAACTGGTATTTATCTGCTTATGCATATGATGCAGATTGGATTAGGGTAGTCGTGCGACTTTGTTGGCCTGCGTCAAGGGTCGTGCGGGTGGGTTTAATTCAATCAGGAAATGACGGGTTGAACTTGACTAGCGCACTATGGTTTGTTGGCCTGCGTCAAGGTCATAGGATGCTAGGGGCAAAATATTATCGGGAATTTCATGTGTTGAAATTTGCAATGAGATTGCATACCTTCTATGAGATAGTTGGATCCCGATACCCGCTGCGAGTAATTGTTACTCCTGGGAGAGTTTTATACATTACAATTAGCCGATCAAGTAGGTATCTAGAAAGGTGTCAACGGGGTTACGCCTCTGGGAAAACGGGGTTTACATTAATTAGGTTCGTGCGAAAGCACGGGGGACCTCCCTCAAAGTACCGACACTGGCCTGGCTGAAAGATTGGCGAACTTGTAGTGTGTAATTAATCCCGGCTAGTCTTTCCTTTTAGGGTTTGAAGGAAGATTTGATAAAAAGCAGTGGGAGCCATCCTGATTAGATAAAATAATAACCAATCTATTTTTGCAAGAGCGCACGCTGAGTGTTTTCTTCTCTCTCTCTCCAGGTAGCGACCATATCACGCCTTAATCAAGATAATAATACGGATTATTGACCGAACCCGCTTGTTATACTGAGCTGGGGAACGTTGGTCCCGCTCCAACTTTTAATTGTTATAAGACAGAGCAGGAAATTGGGGATACCAGATTTCCCGTGCCGCCCAAACGAAGAGAGTGCATGCTGATGCATCATCTTCGGGTGTGTTCATTACAGAGAACTGTTTCTCAGTATTCTTTACGTCCTGGGTATGTGATACCAGATCAGGATCCCGCATATGTAATTTGTTACATGGGCTACAGATAGGTAAAGAACTGAGAATGGGTGATAAGTTTCATGAGGCAGAAAACGGGGCAAGTGTTGCAGCCAAGTCTGTTGGTCACTGTCACCCTGTATTATCAATACATTGATTTTGAACGAATGTTATTAGATACCGAACCTGATATACAAAATCATATCAGTCTCTTTATTAGTAAAGAAATGATAAAATTTTGTATTGTTGGATAATGTTTTGAACATTTCCTATATCAAAAGTTGATCGGTTCAGGCACGTTATCTAAAAGCATTGATGTTCTAAATCAAACTACAGTTCTTAGTATACAGAACACACAAAAGAGGAAGAGTTCAGAAATGAACGAATCCTTCTTGAGGCATTGTAGACTAGGTCATATCAATGCGACCTGACTAGCTGAAGTTACATTTAGATGCATATTTAAATCTGTTTGAATTTACATCTTGTGAAACTTGGCAGTCATCTCACAGAGATAAGATGACCATAGCTCCGTTTACTGGAAACAGAGAAAGAGTTAGTGAACTCTTGGGATGATACATGTTGATGTATGACAGGTCCCCTGTCTACATATGCCAGGACTGGTTCTTTGTACTTCATTACATTCTCTGATAATCTCTCGAGATTCAGACATATGTTCCTGTTGAAACACAAGTCCGAACCTTTTGAGATATTCACAGAATATAAGTTAGAAATAGAGAACCAAAATACGGGTATAAGTATTATGTCCTTTGATGAGATCAAGGAGGAGAATACTTGTGCATGGAATTCCTGGACTTTTCTAAAGGAGAATGAGATTCTCTCTCAGGATTACTCCTCCGGATACACCATACGATGGTATATCGGGGCGGAGCAGATACACCCTATATGATATGGTGTGCTCTATGATGAGTACTACTGAGCTACCTATTTCCTTTTGGGAGTTATGCACTTGAGAAGCTGCATACCTATTGAATAGGGTTCGAATCAAATCTATGCCTACCGCTTCATATGTGATATGGAAAGGGAAGAGCCCATATCTTAAGTTAGTTAAGATTTGGGGTTGTCCGGGCTCTGTGTAAAAGCAAAATCCGGACAAACTCGAGGCAAGGTCTGTTATGTACAACTGGAAAGGTTCCAGCTATGCAAACTACAGTAGATGATTTGGTAGAACCGAAGGATTCAATAGTAACCAACGAACCTCAGCCTCTCCGCCGATCTAGTAGGGTTCCTCACCCACCTGAGAGATATTTCGATTTCTCTATGACAGTGGGAGTGAGGATTGCATCATTAGATGATGACCCAACTAGTTTCGAACTGGCCATCAGGAGTGGGACTCTGTAAGAATGGCTGGATGCTTAGCGATCTGAGATGGAATCCATGTACACCAACAAAGTATGGACTTTGGTTGCTATATCTGAAGGGTTAAATCCCCATCAGGAGCAAGTATATCTTGAGAATATTACATGGTGTAGATGGAAAAGTTGAGACTTTCTAAGCTAGACTTGTTGAAGCTTTTCGTCATCAATAAGGCGTGGACAATGATGAAACCTTTTCAAGTGGCTATGCTTAAGTCCATCCAGATCCTACTTGCCACGGCTACATACCATGACTACGATATCTGGCGGTTGGTTGTCATGACTGCTTTTCTAAAGTGATGTTTTAGAAGAGAGCGTCTGTAAGTACACAGCCAGAGGGCTTCGTAAACAGTAGGAGCAGCGGAAATGTGTACAAGATACTTTATAGAATAAAGCAGGTATCGCGGAGTTGGAACATCTGTTTTGTTGTGTTAGTCAAAGAGTTTGATATCATCAAAATGGAAGATGAACCTTGTATAAACAAAAAGGTAGTAGGGAGTATGGTGCTGATCCTCGTAGAGTACGTGGATGACATACTCTTGATAAGAAAGGAGTTTCCTATGCTACGCTCGGTCAATCTCCGCTTATCACAATGATTCTCCATATAGGATCAAAGTGATACCTCCTAAATCCTGGGTTTTGGATCTATGAGATAGATCTAAATGGATGTTAGGATTCTCACTAGTTGTAGTGAGACGGTATCAATCGACCCTGGGGAGAATCACTGGAATGGTTCCAGGGTGATAATGACGACTGAGTATCAGTCACAGGCATTGTATTTACCCTCAATAAAAGGACGGTATGTTGGAAGAGTTCCAAGCTAGATACCGTGACATATTAGACGATAAAGGCAGGATACATCGCTACTTAAGATGCTACCAAAGAGGCTGTTTGGGTGTATATTGGTTCATGAGATGAACTACGTTCCTCCCATTGTGTGACAATGGAGTTGTGGCTTATGCCAAGGAACGCCGGTCCCTTCAGTGATCCAGACATATTCTAAGGCAGTATCACCTGATCATGGAGATGTTTGATCTCCAGGGTGATCGAGGTTTGGAGAGTAGACTCAGAGGACAACACAGCGGATCCACTCACAAAGGCCTGTTCCCAGAGAGAGATTTTTATGGGATGGTTGAGTATGAGATACTACAACCACTGCTGCAGATGGCCCTAGTGCAAGTGGGAGATTGTTAGTTATATGTATGCCCTAGAGGCCATTACTGTACATAGGATGTATATTGTAGTGGATGCTAGGACATATATAGGGAGGACTTTCTTGCTCGACATGATAGTATGCTATCTGGTTACTCTTTACCTTAACGTGTCTACTAATTGTCTCTCTGTTACATGTTGGTAAAGCCCTTAGGATGTGTACTTGACTACCTGGACTATGATGCAGATCATACTAGTGGGGACATGGTGGTCCATAAGTACATCCTTCAAGGTCCCTAGTCGTGGGTATATCGAGACGGGGCATCGATATGCCGGAGTAGACTAGCGTATACCTTCTCGACCCATACAGATGGGCGATGGATGATCCCATATCCATTGGTGTTTGACATCAGAGATGATATACGGGTGCTCAGTGGAGACTGGGTACACTGGACGGACTCGCCGAGAACTTCCAGATGGTATTATACCTTACGTCAGATGGCAGTTCTCTGGTGACACTGGTACAGAGTAGTCTGTTGACCCGAGATCGTCATAGAGTCTTGTGTGGTTCCCACTGTGCTTTGATTTCCACCTTACCACGTCCAAGAGGGCGTGCAAAACGGTGGTTTTTAGGTACAGTCCCGAATCACATGGAGGCAATGAGCGATAGGAGGGGATTCGTCTCTCCCGGTATAGGGAGTTGATGTTGCGCTGTGTTCGATTGGTTATAACCGGAAATCCCTGGCCAGGGTTGCTGAGATTTACTGGTAAGTGTTACCAGTAGTTTCTCGAAAAGTTATAGACCTCATATCGACACGACTTATCGAGCTATTGGGGTCTGACGTTTACCACCCCTAGGCGAGATATGCGACATATCAGACGATCAGACCGGACTGTACGGTAAGTGTTACTGGTTGGCTTCACAGGAGGGTGAGCGGGCTTGCTCGTCGATCTTCTCATCGCTCAATACCCGGGTGGCCGTTACGTTTAGCAGACCGCTTGCGGCTTGTGGGTGTTTGATATGATCATCACCTGCTGCCGGCGTATTGACGAGTCTTCAGAGTCCTACACAGAGGTTTCCTGGCTCAAGCGAAACGAAATAGGAGCGCATATGAGATATGTGTGGGACCGAGAATAATGCGTGTATGTGATACCGTATTCTATTCTCGCGATGAATGTATCGATTGGTTGTATGCGATATAACCTAGTTATCGAATCTAGTATTGATTCGATAAGCCGATACATAGGATACTAGTCGGTTATATGCGATATGACCGGATCGTTAAATCAAGTGTTGATTTAATGATTTAATGTATAATTATATATTTGATATATTACTTTGCATTAATTAGTATCGGTTCACTTTAAATGGATTTTCTCACTTGGACGGTGCACATTGTATATGTGATATACTTTTGTACACAAGTTTGTATCATGTTTGATGATGCATGCTCACTTGTGTTTGTGTGAAGATTGAACCATGGTTATATGAATGGTTAGGGTTATGATTATTTATTCATTCCTTTATTTATTTATTAGTTTTGGAAAAATAAAAGCAAAAGAGAAAATGGTGGCTTTCTTTGTATGTATTATGAAGCTTCATGAAGACTTTGACCAAGTGACCATTTTGTCTCATGCTTAACCCTAACCATTCCATTCAACCATGATTAACTCTCTACACATTACCATGGTTAAGATTATGATAAGAATGATTTTATTATTCTTATTATAATACTTATCATATTCATTATCTTCTTCTTCTTCTTCACTTCATGAAGAAAACCTTTCTTCATCAATGGTGATTGATGAAAATGAGTGAGAAATCCAATTCTAAAGTGAACCCACTTCCTATTTCTTCATCCTCTACCTCTTGCCAAGTAGTATAGGGTGTTTCCTTCACAAGTTTTCATGGCTTGGTGAAGGTGGAGCTTGATCTAGTGATGCCTCGACGTAGATCATCTTCGGCGTCGTAGTCGATGACCTAGCCCGTCCATTCTCCGATGAAGCCGACGCTAGAGCCCGGGATCCGATGATCGCAGCGAGGAGACATCATCACGGAGCTATGGAGGTGGAGTACCGGATCTACAAAGGTTGTATTTCCGTATTCTTGTAGTTAAGTGTTAACTAGTTTGCTTTGTCGCCTAAAATTCTAGCCAACGATCTTGTTAGGGTTTCTCGGCACCGTTAAATTTTGAAATTGGCATGTTTGATGCCTTGTGAGACCTCTTAAGAGTGCCTAGGAACCCTACAGGAAGTACGAGAAGGATATCCCACTCATGATCTGGAGATGGCCGCGGTTGTCGTGCGTTGGAGATTTGGAGACACTACTTGTGTGGAGAGTCATGTCAGATTTTCACGGACCACCAGAGCTTAATGTACATCTTCCTGCAGCGGGTTGTGATTGTTGAGACAGTCTTCGGCGGATTTACAATTCTTGTGCGATCGTTGAGTACAGCTTAACTTCGTTTCTACTGAGGGGACAGCTTGCTCATGTCTGCGCCCGTCCACTTTTCCTTAATCGTTTTCATGAGGAACAGCCCGCCGATGCTCGTTCGTCAAAGATTCTTGAGCATACTCAGCTGGGTAATGATCCAGAGTACTTGATTTGTGACAAGGGGGTGCTACGTTTAGGGACGCGTTTGTTTGTATCTGTTGCCGATGGGCAGAGACACGAAACCCTAGAGCAGGCACATCGGTCAGCTTTCGGTGTTCATTCAAGTTCCACCAATTTGTAGGGTGACTTGTGATATAGTTACGGGTCGACAGGGATGAAGAGTGAAGTTTCGGATTTCGTTTCAAGGTGTCAGTCTTGTTGTGAATTAAGGTTGAGCATCTAAGACCGGCTGGAGAGTTGCAACCTTTAACCGTTACGGAGTAGGAGTGGGAGCAGATCTCCATGAATATTCGTTATGGCGTCTACCAAGGTTTAGTAAGGGTGTGACTCCATTCGGGTGTTTGTTGTCCAGTTATTCTCAGTTTGCTCAATTGTTCCTTGTTAAGTTGTGCTTTGCACGGAGTTCCTTCATGCGTTGTATCCAATAGAAGCACCCTGTTCACTTGCTGTCTTGGGCAGGAGTTTCAGAAGCCTTGGGTACTGGCTGAGCTTTAGCTCCATTTTTCCATCCGCGGGATGATAGTTTTGTGAGAGTGGGCTATACCGACTCTGGAGGATATTCTTCTGCTTACGTACTAAATGTTGTCGGCAGTTGGGATCGTCACTTGCCATTGTTAGGATTCTCCTTCGATAGCAGTTATCAAGAGACATTCCAATTGGCAACCTTTAGGTTTAGTTGTTAGGTCGTGTCAATCACCAGTCCGTTTTTCTGACTCTGTGTGAGTAGGATTTTTGGACCCCAGCTAGTCTAGAGACTTCAGAGATGATCCAGTTGGTTCAAGTCAGGATGAGAACAGCCCAGTGCAGACAGAAGTCTTATGCCGACCGTGGTGGTCGCAGACTTGAGTTCGCAGTGGGAGATCATGTATTCCTGAGGATTTTTCCGATCAATGACGTATTGAGTTTTGGGAAGCTTATCCCAGGATGGTAGGTCCTTTCAAGATCCTTAAAGCGAGTTAGTTCCATTGCATATAATTTGGCACTTCCGCCCAGATTATTGAGTATTCACCCCGTATTCCTTGTGTCGATACTTTACAATTACCTTCATGACCTTTCTCACATGATTCAACACCAGACCATTTAATTTGGGACTCGATCTTTTCGTTCAACGGCAGCTAATTGTGTTAGTGGTTCGGCAGGTGGAGAAACTTCGGTCAAAGGGTCTTTCCATCTGTGGATGGTTTTCTTAGACGTAGCCGTATAGTGAGGTGATCACTTGGGAGGATGGTAGCGAGATTTGAGAGTAATGTACACTTCTCTTTGAAGGTACGCTTAGTGAGAATTTTAAATTCGGGGACGAATTTTTATAGGGTGGGAGATTGTAACGCCTTAGATTTCGGTTAGTGTTACTTTAGACGGTAATGCGGGTTTATTGTAAAAAGTTTACCAATTCGGGTTCCTTACATTCTATAACATTTAATTATTATTTTAATATTATTTGTTATGCACATGCACACACGTGTGCATGTTAATGTGAGGGTTTGTTTGTGTGATCTTGATCTTAGCAACTATGACATTTAACCCAATCTAATCTTGCTGTAATCCTATCCAAATCCCTTGCTTTGCCTTAACCCTAAAAATCTAGATATTTTGAGTGTGAAGAGGAGATATTTGTTTCGGAAGTGATGAGGTGTGTATGAAAGCATTAATGGAGAATTAATGCTAATGGTGTACTCACCCCTTACCCTACACTCACCTCCCTGTCTCATTAACCTCAGATCCTGTCATTTATCTATCACTTTTATCCTCTCATTTCTCTCTCCTTTACGAACTGAACACTTGAGTTTCCATCACAAAACCATATCAAATCCTTCACAAAACTCACATAAATCATATCTTTTTCTTGAATTTGCCTCTTGGATGCCTTGGAGCTTGTAAAGCTTAGATCTTTGAGTTCTTTTATGTAGGTAATGATCTCTATCTATTCTTTGTATAGTTTTTGTGTTGTGTAGACTTTTTATTTTAGTTTAGATTGTTTAAAGTTCAGTTTATGTGCAAATATCGTATTTTTAGTGTCGTATATGACATCTGTGATCTGCTGTGACCCGGAGAGTTTACTAGAAAACCAAACAAAGTAATTATGTTGTACCTGAGACCATAGGACATCACCTAGAGCACGAACCCCTGGAGCTCGGACTCGGCTGGCGACGAGAAGAGGAATTCCGGCGACCTCAGCTTGGGATTGGAGTCAGGGTTTTGGTTTTTCTGGGTAGGTGTCTGTAGTGGTTTGGCTGTATTCGGTCTTGTTTGGTAGTTGAGTTTTCTCAGTATGCAAAATCTAGGATCACATAGGTAGTTTCTTGTGTTTCGTTTAAGGGCGATACGTTATACGATACGGATCGTGCACTTTGTAAGATTTTGCTCTTGGGTTGGTTTCGTCATGTCGCTACGCACGTTAGCCACAATACGAACACTTGAGAGTATGTTATGTGTTGTTGCGTCGGTTAAAAGTAGTTTGTACGTGTTTCGGGTCTTTTACTAATATACACTTATTTTATTATTATAATGTTATAGGTTTGCAGGCGGGGACTTCGGACGCCGCTACAAAGGGAAACCAGGTGGTAGGCTTCACTTAGCCAAGAGCGTTGGTGAGTAGATTTAATATCTATAGTGGAATCGCCCGTATGGCGTTATGCGTCTGGGCTGGAGATGTTAATTTTGTCGCATATTCTATTTCATTTATAGAGTTGCGCATACACCCTATTGCTTAGTTAATTGTTGGGCTTGGACTAGTATCCTTAGGACACTGCACTATTATTGACGGCTCATGTTGCACAAGCACTGATTGTATGCCACACGCACCGTCAATAATTGCCATGACATGCACAACCCACATATAGATATGATATTGTTTGGTTAGGGACATTGAGACATTGATTCATATTTCTTTATGCATATGATATATAGCATAATTGTATACCTACATGCTTACACATATGCCTTGACATGCTTACATGCTATATACCGGATACCTATAAGGTATTGTACCATTAGCGATAGGTACATACATACATAATGACATAGCTACATGTATACCATGCTATACCTTTATGTTTACACATATATCTGGCATTAGCTACATGTTTACCTTTATTTGATATTATATAGAATTGGAGAAATTAGGAACAGCATGATATTTATATTAACTTGTTATAGTTAAATAGCGGCTTTTCCTTTGTATGCTCGCATTTCAGTTTTATGTTGCGTATATTACATTCATGGATTTTCCCATTGAGATATGGATTTTTCATGATGCTTTCTGGATTTGAGGACCGTGGTAGTTTCTTGAAATTATGCATTATTTGAAAAACCTGGTTTCTCTTGATATGATATTTTAGCATCCACCATGAGTTTTATCGGTTTTGATATATATATCCCATGGGAGGAGCGTCGTAGGTTGTATGAGGGTACATGGTGGGGCCCGGAGGTACCCCGGGTCAAGACGATTGATGGACTTTGCCGATTGAGCCTGGCAGGGGAACCATACCATCCAGTGAAATTACCAATGACTCGGCGGTTATTGTGGTGATGCCGACGGGAGTCATGTGCGCATGGATACGGCGAGAGGCGAGGGTCAGATCTAGACACTCGAGTTTTCTTTATAGCGTATGATACGTACCTATCAGGGTGTCAGTCGTGGTGACAGCACATGATAGATCAGCATTTCTGTGTCGTTGCTTGACACATTATTTTCATGATATTTTACTCCTAAGTATATATAACAGTGGAATGGGACGCTGTTATATATGCATATATATATATATATTAGTGGAATGGGATGCTAATATATATGTATACATATCAATTTATATACATCATCATAATTATTCACGCAATTATATTTAGGATATATGTTATTCACTTGATATTGGATTTGGGATATAGGAGATTTATTTGAGATTGGTTACAGGATATATATGAGATTGCTGATTTTGTACATTCAGGATATATGAGATTTATTCGATATTGTACATTCAGGATTTGTGAGACTTATATGATATGAGATCCAATTTGGGGGCTGATTTGAGGAATTGGGATTTAGATTGTCTTGATAGATTTTGATACTACCACGATATCAGGATTCCGTGGAAATGACATGTTTTATTCCATACTTCACATTTATTGTTTATGCACCGTTTCATGTATTAGGAGTACCTGTTAGTGTACCATTCATGACTGTTGCATTTACATACTTAATTTTATATGCATTGTTTCATGTGTTAGTTGTACCTGCTAGAGTACCTTTCATGACTGTTACATATATACATTTTCATATCATTATTGCATGATTATTGCATACCGATTGTCATATTATTGCTTCATGTATTTGGAGTAAGCGTTAGTGTACCTTTCATGACTATTGCATTCATATGACTTTTACTTCTATTAGCTCACATATGTTAGATTCGCGCTGTACGTGCATACTTGTGATTACCTGCATATTTTATTTACTATTCACGAGTTGGCAACTCACCCCCGTTGTGCCACAGTTTGTTTTGTAGGTTGTTCCCCAGAGTAGTCGAGGCAGGCTATTCATCTATCTTATCATCTTTTACTGCGGATACCGCTTCAGCTCGTAATGTGCAGTTTTTCTTAGGCGGGTTTTGTAGTTATCCATTTATGTTCTTGTATATTCGTTGTATCCATGTACTCTCCATCTACCATATCTTGTTTGACATAGAAACTTGATGTCAGGACGATATTGTATAGTATTTTGTAACTTGGTTGTCTTTTATACAGTTTCCTTTTTATCGTCTTTTATTTCTTCGCTACGGCGTCGTATATCTGTTGTGGTGGTTGTTTTCCTCCTTTGGGCGTGTATTTGCTCCCATTTGGGGATGCTTTATTTATATTTATGTTGTACCCATTTTTGGGGCTGGTTTTTACAAAGTAGGTGCTGCCAAAATTTTAAAGGAAATAAAGTTGGACTTTTAAAGAATTAGGGTTGCGATTTCAAAGTTTTTAAAAATGTTCTTATTTCTTACTACATTTGATGGTTTAGATTGCTGGGTATTCGGCTTACTTAAATTGCGTAACGCGTGTGGACGTTGCGTAGTTTAAGGGCCGTCACGTGCCAATTTCGGGTCTTGACAGCCGCGTATCATATGTCACAACCGAAGAAGAAAATGTTCCTGCAGATGTTGCATGATTTGAATGTTCCGACAGGTTTCTCAGGGTTATTTAACAAGAAAATAAAGATTGTGAAAGGCAAGATCAATAGACTGAAAAGTCATGATCACCATATTATTATAGAGCACCTTCTCCCATTAGTCCTCAGGACTTCCCTTTTAGAATCGGTCGGTCTAGTAATCAATGACCTTTGTTGCTTTTTTAGGGATTTGTGCGCTAAAATCTTGGATGTTGTGACGCTGGAGAATCTAGAAAATTCTATTTCCTTGTTACTTTGCAAACATGATCGTATTTTCCCGCCGTCGTTCATCGATATCATAATACACCTGACGGTTCATCTTGCAACCGGGGCTAAGTTTGTCGGACCGGTACAATATCGATGGTTGTATCCCATTGAAAGGTATGCTGAATTTTTTTTCCACACATTTTGTAAAATTATTGTTGTCTTATATGCCTGTATTTATTTATTTAACATTTTTATCTTTAGGTAGCTCTACACTCTCAAAAAGTATATACGCAATAGAAATCGACCAGAGAGTTTTATCATGCATGGTTATCTTCTAAATGATTTAACCATATTTTGTTCCCACTATCTAGACGAGAACATTGAGACGAAACTTAACCGGCCTCGGAGAATTCAGGACGAACCATATGGTAAAGCTGACTATAAAAGAGTAGACCCCATATTTATCAACAAGATATATCGGTTTATCCTTCTCAATAGTGTATGTCTTGAAAAAATTAGAGCGTAAGTTTTTTGGAATAATTGTTATATTTGTGTGTGTGTGTGTATGTGTGTATGAAATGTATAGTGTTGATGTTATAATTTATTGTTGAGAACAGAATTTATATTGATGAGGTACATGAGGGTCATCCTGATTGGAATGATGAACGATTCGAAAAATATCATCAGGATAATTTTGGCGATTGGGTTGCAGATCTTGTAAGTTGTTCGAAAAACATGTTATTGCGACCAGTCATAATATAAACTTATATCGTTATGTATTTGCCGTAAAATTTGTTTTGTCAGATCCACGATCCGAACTTGTTTTCATCATTAGAAGGAGAATCAAGATGTTTAGCTCAGTTTTCTAGAATGGAGGTTGCATACTATAAAGGATTCGGTGTCCTAGGATACAAATTTGATGTTAAGGACATAGAAACATCACGAACCACTCAGAATAGTAAGATTGCGACCGTAGGTGTAACATTTTAAAAATAATTAAATAAATAAAATCGTTTAAGTGAATTTTATAATTTTCGGTAAAGTAAAAAGTAATTTTCATAAAACTTAACCGTAATTATTTTTCACAATAAATTTAAAAATATCTATTTTAATTATGTTATTACTAGTAAATGGTGTTTATTTAGCCACTTATAAATTTTTAGTTTAATTAAATATTTTTCTTAAATTAATTATTTTAAATATTAACATAAGCTTTATTTTTACACTAAATTAGTGTAAATTACAAATTTGAATGGGTTTAATTAGGAAAAGTGAACCATTACATATTAGAATAAAATGTGTTTCTTACAAAACTTATTTTCAAAATTTTACAATGGTTCTAGACCATTCTAGGTCAAATGGAGTGAAGAAAATAAAGAATTTTTAAATAAATTCATGAAAAGACTTAATTGTGTGATATTTTTGTGAAACCTTCTACACTTTTCTTCACCTTTTCTCACTCTCCTTTCTTTTCCTCACCTCATGGCCAGCCTCACTACCATGGGCAGCCCCAAAATTTCCCCCCCATCATTTTTGTATTAAAAATCACCAAAATTCATCAAAAATTCAATAAAAACCCCACAAATTCCTAATTAATTCCTACCCTCTATTCTTTGCTCATCTTTACACGGATTTTGGAGATGGGAAGCATTCATTTTGGAGGCTTATTTTCATGTTTGGATTTCATGTTGTGGAGGTATAAATCTTCTTCTTTTGATTTATTGTTATTAGGTGTTTCATTTAAGCACAATTAGATTTAATAAATAATTTCTATCTACAAGTTTTAAAATTCAAGTTAGGGTTTATAAAATTAAGTTATGGTTTTTATTAATTAAGTAGGGTTATAATAACTAGTTTAACATTTTTAGAAGTGGAAAATCTTGCATGGTTGTTGAATTATAATTTGTTCATTCCAATTTGTTTAAATTAAGTATTTTTGCAAACTAGATGTCTATAAGTTGTATATTTTGATGACCTAAAATTCCAATTAATATTTGTAACACTAGATTGTGGTTTTAAAGTGGATATTAACTTGTTAGTGGAATGAAAAACTTAAATTGGTTACTAGTTTCTGTTGATAATTGAAAAATACTAATAAAAATGCTATTTTTGCTAACTAGATTTTGGAAATTCTTAAATAAATGAGGTTTAAAATCTAAATTATGATTTCATTATATTATTATCATCATGAATTTTAGTTTAATGCATTAATTCATGCAAAATCCTGTTTAGATGTGATATTGTGAAATTTTGCTTAAAAGTATCGAAATCGGGCAAGTTTGCAAACTAGAATTTTCAAACTAATATAAATTAGGGTGTTAAAAATATAGTGATGGTTTATATAGTCTAGTTATGCTAATTAATGAATACTATGACCATTAGCTTCTTTTAAACATCAAGTTTTGAAGTACAACGGTAAATTGGTGTTTTCAGGTTTTACGGAATTGGACGATTTGATCGATTTTTAGGGTTTCGATGAATTAAATCATGTTTTATATTATAAGTAATGAGTTTTATAACTATGAGTTGTTTGTTGATGCTTATCTCGATCAATCGGCGTTTGTACGCCGATATCGAGCGATATTTGGTTCTTTTGCATGAGCGAGACATATGTTTTAACCTATGCGCGTTTCGTGCGTCGTTTTGATGTTGACCATGATCCAGTTTACGATATTATATGGGTTTGCGTATGGGTATCCCTCACGTGGACTGTGGGCGATGAAGAAGAGGATGGCAACACCGTCTTCGGCAGACAAGGACCAGATGAGTAGATGTATATCTACGGGGGGAAGTCGGGTGGATGGCGTTCAGCACCCCCGCAAACGTAGAATAGGGATAGTACTTATTGTCATTAGGAAGCCAGACGTGACCTTAGAATTTCAGTGAGTAGGACTCTAGTAGTGACCTTAGGTTGGACTAGATTGATTTAGAAAGAGCTTATCCGAGGATGAATATCTTGGAGGAGACTCGTAGGTTTCAGGTAGATACACGCACGCACACACTGAGACTCGACGTGGTGTATACGTGTATGTGTATATATATAGGACTAGGTGTAGATATATATATATACACACACACACACACACAATACGTATATGTGATACAAGGATGTGATATGATACACAGGGATGAAACAATAACTGGGCTTGATGCCGTGATTCTTGGCTATACAGTCGTGTTATGATGTTAGCGGATCATTAGAAAATGAGATAATGGATTTGTATACATGAACAATAATAAAGGGTGGTGATGATATTGATGTACATGGGACTCTAAAATAGAACCCGGACCGTAACCTATGCCTGAAAGTCTGATATGATATATGTGTGACTTGATTACGATATCATATAGGTGTTACTTGATTACGATATGATATATACATATATGTGACTTAATCATGATTTGACATATGTGACTTGATCAAGATATGATATATGTGACATGACATTTCTGAGGATAAATTAACGATGTATATTTATGCTGGCAATGATATATGATTGATGTATGCGATTACAGTATAGCACCTTGAGTATGACATGTGTTGATAATGATATTATACGAATGATGAGACACGTAAGTGATACTTGACCCGTACCCCGATATTAGGATGCCGTACGATGGACTTTACCGTACGAAGTATATATATGATGATTGATCCGTACTCTTGATTTGAAGAAGCCGTACTATGTACGTGACGCTATTGAGGCTGGATCGCCGACTATTAGAGATATGGATTCAGACTTTTGGTGTACTCCTATTTCTTATCGACTAATTTCTTAGGTTTAGTTCTTTAAGAGGTTAGATGGACACTAGTTTAGGCTCGAGTCATATAGTTTTAGTTATACTTGTATATCACAGATGAGTGATTATTACACATCCGTCTTTACATTCATACCGTAATCATAATGGTGCATGTTCATTCATATGTTTCTATAATCAGAATAAAACTTTGCCTGCTAGGACACCAGCACCATTACCGATGATGCGCATATTCCACACACACTTATTTGCCGGCTCACACACATCATCATTGGTAATTGCTATGTTACGTACACTTTAGATCATATTATCTTTTATTGATAGAATTAGCTAACAGCTAGATCGATATAACATTGTGATTACTCTATGGTGTTAGTATAGATATGGTATTTATTACTTAGACATTTCATGCATTCGCATTTTCATGTATCATGCAGTATTATGGGGTATATGCCGACACTTATCATATACTTACTCATGATTTTGGGATTTTGGATTTCTATAAGATTTCTGGATTTTTAGGGGAAAACCGCAAGAATATATAAAAACTTCTCTCTCCTCCTCCTCTCTTTTTAAAACTAAGATGCGGTTTTCTCATGATGTATGTGTCGTCCACCATGAGATTTCATGCTTTCTGTTGGATTTCGAGACCCGATTCGAGGAGTGGATGAACCGTCTCGGGTACATGGTGGGCCCGAAATGGTACCCCGGGGCAAGAAGATCGAGTTGTAGACGATGAACCTGGCAGGGGAGGACTACCTACCGGTGATGTTTGGCGCGGCGGATATCCGGAGGATACCGACCATTGTCGTGAGATTTGATGATATGGGCCGATCCGGACTGACGGAGCCCGAGATATTGAGACTATGAGACATTGAGATTATGAGGTATTGAGACTTGAAATTTACATGTTTTGTGTCGATGCTTGACACGGATCTCCATGGATTTCATCGTTGATATTTCAGATTTCTATACACATTTTGCTATGATAAAAGCTAAAGATTTCTTATACAGATATATCTAGATTTCAGGATTAGTTATTTTACATTCATAGTGCATGCATACTCATTCACATGGCATAGTACTATATGAGGCACTGACACGAGCACGGAGCTTTTGCACTTACACGTAGCTTATTATCTTGTCTTACTTGATGATTAGTAGTATATTAGTATATTATTATGACCTAGGATAGCGTCGTGTATTCGATTTCTTTTCGCAGATATCTTCTACTCACGAGTTGGCAACTCACCCCCGCTGTGCCAAATTTTATTACGGGTTGATGTACATGGTTCCTTGGCAGTTTGCTGGCACATCATTTCATTCCGGGTGATTTGCACGGTAGGTTGGTTCACTTGTATCTGGACCGCCATTGTACTTTTATTATTTCATTTGTATCTAGAAAGCTCCATCAACCAAATTTGTATTACTTGTTAGTTTACTGGATTAGTTGTTTATTTCGACCTTAGAGCCGCGCTTGTATTATTATGATATTTGGTAGTTTTGTTTTCTTTTGAGTTTTGAGTCTCGCCCTTTGGCATTGTATACTATTGTGCATTGATGTGGTTTTTTCTGCCTTTTGGCGTAGAGCTAGCTCCCGTTTGGGATGCTTTTTATTGTTTGTATATATATTATTCTTGTTTGTACCCGTTTGGGGCCAGTTTTTACAAAGGAGACTCTGCCGAAATTTTTGAGAAAATTGGATGTTGCTTTAAAACTTGTTTTCTACATGCTTTCTTTTACTTCTTCTTCTTTTTATGGCTTAGATTTTTGGGCTCGGCTTACTCAGGTTACATTGCGCCTCTAGACGCTTCGTAATGTAAGTGCCGGTCACGTTCCGAACTTTCGGGTCGTGACAGTAGGATCGGATGGTGTGATTTATTATGGATACTTAAATTGCATACTTAGCATCCAATATCCCGAATGATCGGAACCGTTTTATATATTTCAGTGTATTTGGTACCATACATGAATTGATACGGATAAGTGGAGAAACAATCTCGGGACTTAGAAAGATGAATATGGATTGACTAGTGTAAATACACATCGATTTTACGGTCAGAACGATCCATTTATCTTTCTGCAAAAAGTGTTTCAAGTATACTACTCACAGTTCTTGAAGCATCCGGGATAGAGTGTCGTATACCGTTGGAAACCCAGGGATGTTTACGTTGTCCCAAAATTCGAGGATCGTATGGAGGACAGTGATGATGATGAAGAAGAGATAAAACTTAGAGTGCTCTGACCATCTGTCTCCAAATACGGGTTGTCTTCGGCTGACCGTGAAGTTACTTAGGTTAGGAATGATATCGATGATGAAATCCAAGTAGATATGTCTAATACGTATACGAAACGAAAAAGGTTTTCAGTAATGTTATATTATTACTTCACATTTTCTACGGTCTATACATATATTGCATGAATATGTAATAATTGTACTTTTATCTAGGTCTGATAATGACGCCAAGAGCAGCGAGGGGCGGTCGGAGCACCACCCGCGGCAGCGGCAGAGAAAGAGGCACAGCGGTTCTGTCGTCCGGGGAGCTGTGTAGGGAGCTCCAGAAGGCTATTCTTGCACTCCGATCAGTCTCCCCTTCGGATGACTCCTTCCTTATGGACTTTGTGACACCTCCAGGTATATTGCGCGCATATTCATTTCTTATGTAATATTATAGTGTAACATTTCAGAAAAATATAAAATATTATTTTTGGAATTTAATATTAAAATAATATATTTCGCGAAAACTACCCAATTTGCAAAATTGGGGTTTTCGTAAAGTTGTATAAGTATATACCAATAGTTGGAAATTTATCGGAGATTTAAATGATTTATTTATTTCAATGATATTTATCGGATTTTTGGATAAAATCCGTGCTTTTACAATTTTCATGATTTTGCACCATGTCGTGTGCATGTGTGCATGTGGATTTGTGACTTGTGAGTTTTGAGAGTTAGGAAAAACGAAGGAATGAAAAGGGAAGAAAGAGATTGAGTGTGAATGGAATAGTTTTAGATGCCATGGGATATTTGTGAATGAAACAAAAGAGATTCGATATTTTGAGAGAGAGGTGAGTGTAGGGAGATATTTTGAGAGTGAGAGAGTGAGCTTAAGGGTTTACATGGCTTCCTCATTCCCTCATTCCCCATTGTTTCTTCACCATTTCTTCATCTCCATCACTTCCCTCACTACCCTCGTGCATCCTCTTCATTTCCTTGCCAAAACCCTACGCACCCTTCACTAAAAACATGCACCAAGCCATTCTAAACCATTAGAACCTATCAATTTTGGATTTGGAGACTTGGGCAACTCAAGAAAGTTCCTTGGCTGCTATTAAGGTAATCTTTTCACTTTAGTTTAGAGTTTGTGCTTAATATTGTATTTTAGTTTACAATTGGAGTTATTTGGGATATGTGATCTTCGAAAGTTATAAGTTGCTGTTGTGTGGCCAAATGAGCTATAGTGAGTATTTACAAGACCTTAAAGAGTGATTTAGAGGCATGGAAATGAATTTAGAACCGATACACGAAGTTAGAATTGGTCCGTGTCGGTTTTGTGAAACCTTAAGGCCTACAGGGAATCTTGAGCAACTTGGGGTAATTATGAGAAAAACAAACAATACCAGAGACCTAGTGGGACCAATAGGAAGCCACCCTGCAAGTACAATCCTATTCCCTCACCATTTGGCCGAGCTCACCGGATTTAGGGGCAATGTGGCCGTCCAAATGTAGGTGTTTGGTGTTGGAATTAGTCCAGTAGCTCACAAACTCCATATACTACCTCATAGTACTGTTTGTTTATCCCCATTTTACCTGAGAGAGAATCTGGAAGCTTTTGTGAGTAGTTTTTGGTTATGTTTTCCATATTTTGGAACTATTGATTGTGATATTTGGTTTCGTATTTGGTCGTTGGATGTTTGTACGTCAACGATAAGGGATAGTTGGTTTGTTTTGCATGCGTAGGATATAGGTTCTAACCTATAGGCGTTCCGTGTGCCGTATTGGTTTTCCGAACTCGATTTTAATAGAGATTACAATTGTGTATTTATTGTAGGTACCTTTAAGTGGATTCCGAGACGACGGAGCATGGCGTCATCGACTTCGGAATGCACGGATCAAGTGAGTAGATCTATATCTACAGGGGAAGTCGGGTGGATGGCGTATAGCACCCCCGCAAATTTATTATGGAAACTGATATATATGTGGAATATGATTAACGAAACCATATTAGAATCTTATGGATACAGTAAAAGGATTAGTAGGTGACATGATATGATAGAATTAATATGAATGAGATTTAGAGTAGCATGACATGAGATTTATAAGATAGAATGCATACGTAAAATGACTTGATGTGAGATATTAATGTGATGAAAGAGTATACGATGTGATATGATGACTTAGTGTGATATGTCATTATACGGATACGAGTCGATATGAGATAGTTGATACTTTTGTCGGTCCCACGATATGAGATTGATACGGATGTGACTTGGGATATAGGTATATAGATATATATAACGTTGTGAATCTTGAGTGATATGCCGTACGAGACATTTGGTCCGTACCCTCATTGTCATATAGGTTGATAAGATCCCCAATTGTTAATGCCACCGTACGATGATTTACCGTACGTGATGAGCTTTATGATGATTGATCTGTACCCTTGACTAGAGGATGTCGTACGATGGATTATACCGCACGTGATATTGTGAAGCGGGATGCCAATTGATAGATTCATCGACTCGGTCATGTTAGATACGTATACATTATAGAATTTAGCTCACGATGTACTTAATGCTACATTCATGTTATTCTCATTGCATTTCATATACCTATGCAAGTACACCTATCCCATTATTGATGATGCGTATGTTATACTTACATAGATTGCCGGCTCACACACTTCATCATCGATAATTGCCTTGTCACTTACACAGTAGAATTTCTATATCATGCTATGATATACTTGCTATATTCACATCACTATGCTATGTTGCATGATATACTTACTATGTTCACATCACTATGCTATGTTGCCTTATATACTTGCTATATTCACATCACTATGCTATATTGCATGATAGACTTGCTATGTTCACATCACTGTTCCATGTTGCATGATATACTTGCTATGTTCACATCACTGTTCCATGTTGCATGATATAAGGATATGTTTACCTTTTGTTATATGTCGCATACATCATGCTTTATAATTATACGCATTAAGATATGTTGTTTTCATGTGATTTCTGGATTTGAGAACCGTGGTTATATTTCAAGGAAATTATGTATTGTTTTAAAAACCCGGTTTCTATTGATATTATATTTCAGTGCGTCCACCATGGGTTTTCTCGGTTCTGAGATTAGCATGTTACACCCGATTCGAGGAGGTGGAGGAACCGTCTGCGGGTGCATGGTGAACCCGGTGTGGTACCCCGAGGCAAGATGGTCGCAGATGATGGCGTTGAGCCTGGCAGGGGAGCATTAGCTACCGGTGATAGTATTTGGACTCGGCGGTTTATCCGGAGGATACTGACCGAAGTAGAGAGATGGACATGAGGGCCGATCTGATGATGCGGTGCGTGAGATATGAGGATTTACGCGTCGATGCTGGACACGGGTTTCTTGATTTTTTCAAGTGTCGGTGTTGGACACTCAGGTTCCATGATTTTTTGTGTCATTGATGGACACACATTCTTTGATATCCTCATATATTTACATGAATATGTTTTTATGATGTTTCGAGTGGACGAGATCCATACGCATACATGCATTTATTATATTATTGGATGTTATCCATATGCATTGATTATTATTGTTGGCACATATTTACATACGGTCACCCTAAATATCATAGTATTATCTTCATGATATAGTTGACCTAGGGAATCATTATTTATTGCGATTTCTACCTGTTGATGTTTTCTACTCATGAGTTGGCAACTCACCTCCGTTGTGCCACAGTTCTTACAGGTTGACCGCATGGATCAGAAGCGACACCGCTGGCACACAGCTTGTATTCGGGTGTTTTGTTTTGGTAGGTGGTATATGTTGGATCGTACACCTCTTGTATTTATCGTTCCTGTTGTATCTAGTTAAATCAATTAAATCAGAAACTAGTATTTGTATATATAGTAAGACTTAGAAAGAGTGGTAGTTGCGAGACATGAGCGATGTGTTTTATGTTAGCTTATTGGGTTGATGTCTTGTTCTATTCATTATCTTTGTGTTGATCTTCGCCGTTGGGCATCGTATACTTGTTTTATGACTTGCGTGGTTATGAATCCACCGTTTGGCGAAGTGCTAGCTCCCGCTTGGGGATGCCTTTTATACTATCATGTATTTGTGTTTTAGGAACAAAATATACAATGTAGGTGCTGCCCAAATTTTCAAAAGACGAAACATGTTTTTATTATACCTTCATTTCAAACTTCACCTCTTTTATTTCTTAAAAAGTTTTAGATTTCTGGGTTTCATCTTACTTGGATTACGTAACGCCTTTAGACGTTACGTGATTTAAGTGCTGGTCACGAGCTAATATTTCGGGTCATGACAAAGGATTAGATATTTTGAGAGAGAGGTGAGTATAGGGAGATATTTTGAGAGTGAGACAGTATGCATAAGGGTTTACTTGGCTTCCCCATTCCCCCATTTCCCATTATTTCTTCACCATTTCTTCATCTCCATCACTTCCCTTACTACCCCCATGCATCCTCTTCATTTCCTTGCCAAACCCTATGCACCCTTCACTAAAATCATGCACCAAGCCATTCTAAACTATTAGAACCAATCAAGTTTGGATTTTGGAGACTTTGGCAACTCAAGAAAGTTCCTTGGTTGTTCTTAAGGTAATCCTTTCACTTTAGTTTAGAGTTTGTGCTTAATATCGTATTTTAGTTTAGAATTGGAGTTATTTGGGATATGTAATCTTAGAAAGTTATAAGTTGCTGTTGTGTGGCCAAATGAGGTGTAGTGAGTGTTTGCATGACCTTAGAGAGTGATTTAGAGGCCTGGAAATGAGTTTAGAAACCAATACACGAAATTAGAATTGTTCCATGTCGATTTTGTTAAACCTTAAAGCCTACAGGGAATCTGGAGCAACCTGGGGTAATTCTGAGAAAAACAAACAATACCAGAGACCTAGTGGGACCAATAGGAAGCCACCCTGCAAGTACGAGCCTATTCCCTCACCATTTGGCCGAGCTCTACGGATTTGGGGGTAATGTGGCCGGCCAAATATAGGTGTTTGGTGTTGGAATTGGTCCAGTAGCTCACACACTCCATATACTACTCCATAGTACTGTTTGTTTATCCCCATTTTACCTGAGAGAGAATCTGGGAGCTTTTGTTAGCGTTTTTTGGTTATATTTTCCGTATTTTGGAATTATTGATTGTGATATTTGGTTTCGTATTTAGTCGTTGGATGTTTGTACGTCAACGACAAGGGATAGTTGGTTGGTTTTTCATGCTTAGACTATAAGTTCTTACCAATAGGCGTTCTATGTGCCGTATTGGTTTTCCGAACTCGATTTTAATAGCTATTACAATTGTGTATTTATTGTAGGCACCTTTGCGTGGATTCCGAGATGACGGAGCATGGCGTCATCGATTTCGGAAAGCAAGGATCAAGTGAGTAGATCTATATCTAAAGGGAAAGTCGGGTGGATGGCGTATAGCACCTCTACAAATTTATTATGGAAACCGATATATATATGTGGAATATGATTAAGGAAACCTTATTAGAAACTTATGGATACGGTTAAAGGATTAGTTGGTGACATGATATGATAGAATTGATATGTATGAGATTTAGAGTAGCATGACATGAGATTTATAAAATAGAATGCATACGTAAAATGACTAGATTTGAGATATTAATTTGATGAAAGAGTATACGATGTGATATGATGACTTAGTGTGATATGTCGTTATATGGATACGAGTCGATATGAGATAGTTGATACCTTTGTCGGTCCCACGATATGAGATTGATACTGATGTGACTTGGGATATAGGTATATAGATATATATAATGTTGTGAATCTTAAGTGATATGCCGTATGAGACATTTGGTCCATACCCTCATTGTCATATAGGTTGATAGGATCCCAAATTGTTAATGCCGCCGTACGATGATTTACCGTACGTGATGAGCTTTGTGATGATTGATCTGTACCCTTAACTAGATGATGACGTACGATGGATTATACCGTATGTGATGTTGTGAGGCGGGATGCCAATTGATAGATTCACCAACTCGGTCATGTTAGATATGTATACCTTATAGCATTTAGCACGCGATGTACTTTATGCTACATTTATGTTATTCTCATTGCATTTCATATATCTGTGCTAGTACATCTACACCATTATCGATGATGTGTATTTTACACTTACACAGATTGCCGGCTCACACACTTCATCATCAATAATTGCCATGTCACTTACACAGTAGAATTGGTACATCATGCTATGATATACTTGCTATATTCACATCACTATGCTATGTTGCATGATATACTTGCTATGTTCACATCACTATGCTATGTTTCCTTATATACTTTCTATGTTCACATCATTATGCTATGTTGCATGATGTACTTGCTATGTTCACATCATTGTTCCATGTTGCATGAATACTTGCTATGTTCACATCCCTGTTCCATGTTGCATGATATCCGGATATGCTTACTTTCTGTTATATATCGCATACATCATGCTTTATAATTATACGCATTGAGATATGCTGTTTTCATGTGATTTCTGGATTTGAGAACCGTGGTTATATTTCAAGGAAAATTATGTATTGTTTTAAAAACCCGGTTTCTCTTGATTTGATATTTTAGTACATTCACCATGTGTTTTCTCGGTTCTGAGATTAGCATGTTACACCCGATTCGAGTATGAGGAGGAACCATTTGATGGTGCATGGTGGACCCGGTGAGGTACCCCGGGGCATGATGGTCCCAGATGATGGAGTTGAGCCTGATAGGGGAGCATTACCTACCGGTGATTGTATTTGGAATCGGCGGTTTATCCGGAGGATACCGACCGGAGTAGAGAGATGGACATGAGGGCTGATCTGAGGATGCGGCGCCTAAGATATGAGGATTTACACGTTGATACTGGACACGGGTTTCATGATGTTTTCGAGTGTCGGTGTTGGATAATTAGGTTCTATGATTTGTTGTGTCATTGATGGACACACATTCTTTGATATCCTCATATATTTACATGCAGATGTTTATATGATGTTTCGTGTGGACGAGATCCACACGCATACAAGCATTTATTATATTGTTGGATGTTATCCACATGCAAACAGGCATTGATTATTATTTTTGGCACATATTTACATACGGTCACCCTAGATATCATAGTATTACCTTCATGATATAGTTGACCTAGGAAATCGTTATTTATTGCGATTTCTACCGGTTGATATTTTCTACTCACGAGTTGGCAACTCACCCCCATTGTGCCACAGTTCTTGCAGGTTGACCGCATGTATCAGTAGCGACACCGCCGACACACAGCTTGTATTCGGGTGCTTTGCTTTGGTGGGCGGTATATGTTGGATCGTACCCCTCTTTATTTATCATTCCTGTTGTATCTAGTTAACTCAATCAAATGAGAAACTAGTATTTGTATATGTAGTAAGACTTAGAAATACTGGTAGTTGCGAGACTTGAGCGATGGGTTTTATGTTCGCTTATTGGGTTGATGTCTTACTTTATTAATTATCTTTGTGTTGATCTTCTCCGTTGGGCATCGTATACTTGTTTTATGACTTGCGTGTTTATGAATCCGACGTTTGGCGAAGAGCTAGCTCCCGCTTAGGGATGCCTTTTATACTATCATGTATTTGTGTTTTAGGATCAAAATATACAAAGGAGGTGCTGCTCAAATTTTCAAAAGACGAAACATGTTTTCATTATACCTTCATTTCAAACTTCACCTCTTTTATTTCTTAAAAAGGTTTAGATTTCTGGGTTTCAGTTTACTTGGATTACGTTACGCCTTTAGACATTACGTGATTTAAGTGCTAGTCACGAGCTAATATTTCGGGTCGTGACATATAGATATAGACGCAAATTTATTTTAAAGTTACGTATATAGTCAATTTTTAATTGTTTAGCTGTAAGTGGTGCGTCTACTGTTAGTTATATGTATGCCCTAGAGGCCATTACTGTACATACGATATATATTGTAGTAGATGCTTGGACATATATAGGGAGGACTTTCTTGCTCAACATGATAGTATGCTATCTGGTTGCACTTTATCTTAACATGTACAATGATTGTCTCTATATTACATGTTGATAAAGGCCTTAGGGTGAGTACTTGACTAACATGATTATGATGCAGTTCATACTAGTGGGGACATGATAGTCGCCAAGTTCATCTTTCAAATATTCCTAGTCGAGGGTGTATCGAGACATGGCATCGATATACCAGAGTAGACAAGCGTATAGCTTCTCGACCCATTTAGATAGGTGATGGATTATCCCATATCCATTGGTGTTTGACATCAGAGACAGTATACGGGTGCTCAGTAGAGACTGGGTATACTGGACGGACTCATCGAGAACTCCTAGATGGTATTATACCTAACGTCAGATGGCAGTTCTCTGGTGACACGGGTACAGGTTAGTCTGTAGACCCGAGATCGTAATATAGTCTTGTGTGATTCCTACTGTGCATTTATTTCTACCTTACCACGTTCAAAAGAACGTGCAAAACGGTGGCTTTTGGGTACAGTCCCGAGTCACATGGAGGCAATGAGTGATAGGACGGGTTTTGTCTCTCCTGGTATTTGGGGTTGATGTTGTGCTGTGCTCGATTGGCTATAACAGGAAGTTCCTGGCCAAGGCTGCTTTAGAAATATACTGGTAAGTGTTATCAGTAGTTTCTTGACCCGTTATGAGCCTCATATCGACACGACTTATCGAGTTACTGGATCTGACGTTTAGTACCCCTTGACGAGATATGCGACATATCAGATAAAGAGACCGGACTGTACGGTAGTGTTACTGATTGGATTCGTAGGAGTATGAGCAGGCTTGCTTGTTGATCTTCTGATCGCTCAATACCCGGGTGGCCGTTAGGTTTAGCAAACCGCTTGCGGCTTGTGGGTGTTTGATATGATCATCATCTACTGCCGGTGTATTGACGAGTCTTCAGAGTCCTATACAGAGGTTTCCTGGCTCAAGCGAAATGGAGTAGGAGCACATATGTGATATGTACAGGACTGAGATTGATACGATATGTGATACCGTATTCTATTCGCTTGATATGTGATATCGGCCTGGTATATGTGATATAGCCGGGTCATCGGATCAAGTGTTGATTCGATGAATTGATATATATTATATTAGTCGGTTATTTGTAACGTAGCCCAATTATTAAATCAAAAGTTGATTTAATAATTTAATGTATAATTATATATGTGATATATTACATTACATTAACTAATTTAAGCTCACTTATATGATTCTTTTCTCACTAGATTGTGCACATTGTATATATGTGATATATGCAAGTGTACATGTTTGTTTCATGCTAGGCTACACATGCAACATATATATATGAGACTTATACCATGCGGGGGTTAAATTAAGGTTTATAATTATTCAAGGTTAATCAAATTAGTGGACAATTAGTTTTATGTTCAAAGTTTGTAGAAGCTTGTATGAACCTTTGACTAAGTCCACTCTTTTGTCTAGCTTAGAATATTTATTAACCCAGCCCTTTAACCCATGGCCATGGTTAGCTCTTTACAAGGGTTAAGCATGACATGCTTAACCCTTGGTTGCATTTCTAACCTCAACATGAATTCATTCACAACTTCATCACTTGCAACTTCTTCTTCTTCCTCAAAGCTTTCTAGCTTCAATGGAGTTGAAGAAAATGAGGGAGAAAAACAAATCTAAAGTGAGCCCACTTCCTACTTTATCATCCTCTACTACTTGCCATTTAGTATAGGGTGTTTACTTCACTAATTACGTAATTAGTGAAGAGATAGGTTGGGTTAGTTTCTCCTCGACGTAGATCATCTTCGTGCTCGAAGTCTTCGAAGCAAGCATGATCGTTTCTTCAAGGGAGCCTCTCTAGAGTCCGGAGTTCACGATCGAAGCGAAGGGACTACTACAAGGAGCTAATGAAGTGAAAGATCGGTCTACAAAGGTTGTATTCCTTGTCCACTTTTAGTTACAAAGTGTTTGTATATCATTCCATCGGATTTCTAGTTAACGATTCTTAATTAGAGTTAGCTAGAACGACATATTTTTTAATATGGCATGGACGATGCCTCCCGAAACCTTGCTGCCGTGCTAGGAAACAATGTAGTGGTATCAGAACCATGCTAGAAAATTATACGAATTTTGTTGGAATTACGAATCAGAAATACTTAGAAACTTGAAACAAGAAATTGAAGTTTCTGTCGAATTTAAAATATTGTAAATTTTTTTTTTAAACAAGTACAGAGTGTTATATGGGATATGACATGAACATAGAAGAAATTTGAGGCATTTCTGAGACTTTTTGGCCGGCCACTACCCCCTATCTCGGCCAAAATCCGAGCACCCCCCATTAAATTTTTTCTGTGTTCCAGTTTCTGTGTTTTGATGTTTCAGGTGTTGTTTGTTTTTGCTAATTTTGCATGTGACGTGAACTTATAATATAAGCAATTCGGAGTTTCTCTTATTCGTAGTTTTAACAATTTTCAGGTTATTCACATATTGTCTAGGCGAAGTTAAAAATTTCGATCGAATGTCAAAAACCCATTTTTCCAAGTTTAACGTATTTGGAAAAACATGCATGTAATTCAATGAACCCTCTAGAAGAATGAAACCCTAACTCGACTTTTTGGATCGCGAAACCACGTCCATACCCTAGGGTTAGCCGTAGTTCCGTGGCGACATTAGTGAGGCTTGGGTTTGCCTTTCTACGGCTGTGCATAGGTATTGTGGCATATTCTGGGTATTATTAAAACTGTGCTCAAGTGTTGAGCTGTCGGGAAATTGTTGGACTTTGATGAATCGATCGAAAAGTTTAACGTCTTCCGGATATTATGTGATGGAATACACTATTTGGAATCCATAAGTAGTTATAAGATAACTAGTTTGAATTTTATAAATCTAGCAGTTTAGTCTCATTTGATCGATTGCCACGGGATTTTAATGTGATCAAAAGTCCTTCGTAATCATGTAGCGTACGCGGATACTCACCGGGTAACCTTATTAGATAGCCATGCCCTATAGCCCTGACCAAGTGACTGTAGGAGAACCCCGTCGCCAAAAGCATCCGTTCGGGTGCTCGCGGCGGCGGTGTTCCGTCTTAGTGCACTTCGTCGACGGCATCGGTGGGTGCGGCCGTCTACTAAAGTTTCCGACGATCATTCGATCAGGATGTCGGGAATCTTGTTGAATTACCCGACAGGTTATTGGAAAGTGTTTTCAATATCGAGACTAAAATGCGGGGTTTATAATTGTTAGGCATGCGATGTCTAATGAACTCATTTGGTTTGGCATGAAATCCAAAGTATGAGATACGTTGGGTTTATGATGTATAAGATAGTTGCGGATTCCAACCGTTGTACTTTTTCACTTTTTTTCTGCGACCTTAAGTGTAATATATGGTGTATCACCGGTTTCGTTGCTATATGTCAACGACAATTGGGATACACATATTTACTTACGTTGATGACATGTGATGTTATGTGTTGCTGTGATATGTTATATTGGATCTTCGTGTTTTGAATAGATAGGAGTTTTATGTTAGATTAGAGTTTTTCATTTTCATTGAAGTAAAATTCATTGTATGTAATATTCTTTTATTGGGGCACTTCCGGGTTGAGGATGATGTCACCATTGTATATTATTTACTTTTCCGCATTACGATAGACCCAAGGCGGGGAGCACAAGTAACCTGGTTCTAGGGTCCAGTGGGAGACCATCTCAAGGAGTCGAGACCAGGTCTCCTAACTCTAAAATTGGCAGGGTTGCTTGCCGCTCTCGTAGGGGTCTAGGGATGCGGGTTTGGCTATTCATCATGACTGTGGAATCCATGTTTTATACAGGCTTAATTTAAAACACGAAAATCCTAGTACATCCAATATTTCATATGTTATCTTCTGCTGCTCTGTGATGCGATCATTGATTATATTCTGAGATGAATGCTTATATTATATATATATATATATGATATATATTATATATTGTTGCTTTCTTTTCATATGTGATACTTGGGAAGCATAATAAATGGGACTTCATTAACGAGATTAATGAAATAAAAGAAACCTAAAAGATGTTGTAGAAACTTATTTTAAAAACTGGTGCTCCAGTTCTTGCTTTGCATAGCGGTATTCCTTGTAAAATATCCAGCACCTTATTCGATAAAGAAAGAGCCGACATCCCTTCACCGGGAGTGGCCTCTTTAGCGAAAGTAGCAGATGCTACACACTTGGTTTATCTTTTGATTGCTTCTATAGTTCTTGCTTTGCATAATGGTATTTGTGAAATATCCTGCACCTTATTTGATAAGGAAAGAGCCGAGATCCCTTCACCGGTAGTGACCTCTTTAGCAAAACTAATAAAAGCCTCAAAAACACTCTTTTTCCAAAATCACTCGATTCTACAACGAGATCAAGTTCATTAAGCAAAAGGTTCTCTTAAAAACCTGTCGTAGCCCTCCGTCATTTCAGATAAGTATAGTTAGTGTTCGTGCTGCGTTTGTTGACCCCTGTCAAGGCGTAGTGTGCGGTAGCTGATTAGTGTTTATCTGCAAAGCATATTATTCGATTGATTTAGGGTAGTCGTGCAACCTTTTTGACCTCTATCATAGGTCGTGCGGGTGGGTTTATTTCAATCATGAAATGATGGGTTGAACTTGACTAGCAGCCTATGGTTTGTTGACCTCTGTCAAGCTTATAGGACGCTTGGGGGAAAACATTATCAGGAATTTCAAGTGTTGAAACTTTCAATGAGATTACATATCTTCTATGAGATAGTTGGATCTCGATACCCACTGCGAGTAAGAGTTACTCCTGGGAGAGTTTTACATATTACAATTAGCCGATCAAGTAGGTGTCTAGAAAGATGTCAACGGGGTTACGCCCATGGGAAAACGAGGTTTATTTTAATTAGGTCCGTGCGAAAGTAGGGGAACCTCCCTCAAAGTACTGGCACTGTCCTAGATGAAAGATTGGCGAACTTATAGGGTGTAATTAATCCCGGCTAGTGTTTCCTTTTAGGGTTTGAAGAAAGATTTGACTAAAACAGTGGGAGCCATCCTGATTAGATAAATTAATAACCAATCTAATCATGCAAGAGCATACGCTGAGTGTTTTCTTCTCTCTCTCTCTCTCCAGGTAGCGACCATGTCACACCTTAATCAAGATAATACTACGGATGTATTGACCGAACCCGCTTGTTATACTGAGCTGGGGAACGTTGGTCCCGCTCCAACTTATAATTGTTATAAGACCGAGCAGAAAATAGGGGAATAACAGGATTCCCGTGCCGCCCAAACGAAGAAAGTGCACGATGATACATCTTCTTCGGGTGTATTCATTACAAAGAACTGTTTCTCAGTATCCATTACATCCTGGGTATGAGATACCGGATCAGGATCCCACATATGTAAACTGTTACATGGGTTACAGATAGGTAAAGAACTGGAAACGGGTGATAAGTTTCAAGAGTTGGAAACGGTGCAAGTGTTGCAGCCAAAGCAAACGGCAGTTATCACCCTGTATTACCAAATACATTGATTCTGAACAAATGTTATTAGATACCGAACCTGATATACAACATCATATCAGTCTCTTTATTAAGTAAAGAATGATATAATTTTGTATTGTTGGATGATGTTTTGAACATTTCCTATATCAAGAGTTGATCGGTTCAGGTGCGTTATCTAAAAGCATATACGTTCTAAATCAAACTACAATTCTTAACGTACAAAACACACACAAGAGGAAGAGTTCAAAAATGAACGAATCCTACTTGGGGCATTGTAGACTCGGTCATATCAATGCGACACGGCTAGCTAAGTTACATTTAGATGCATATTTAAATCAGTTTGAATTTACGTCTTGTGAAACTTGATGTCATGTCACAAAGATAAGATGTACAAAGCTCCGTTTATTAGAAACAGAGAAAGAGTTAGTGAACTCTTGAGATTGATACATGATGATGTATGTAGGTCTACTGTCTACACAAGCCAGGATATGATCTTTGTACTTCATTACATTCACTGATGATCTTTCAAGATTCGGACATATATTCCTGTTGAAACACAAATCTGAAGCTTTTGAGAAATTCAAAGAATATAAGTTAGCAGTAGAGAACCAAAAACGGGTATAAGTATTATGTCCTTTGATGAGATCAGGGAGGAGAATACTTGAGCACGGAATTCCTGGATTATTCTAAAGGATAATAGGATTCTCTCTCAGCATTACTCCTCCGTATACACCACAAAACATTGGTATATTAGGGCGGAGTAATCGCACCCTATGGGATATGGTGTGCTCTATGATGAGTACTGCTGAGTTGCCTATTTCCTTTTGGGTGGTTATGCACTTGAGAAGATACATACCTATTGAATAGGGTTCCAACCAAATCAGGTGCCTACCACTCCATATGTGATATGGTATGGGAAGAGCCCATTTCTTAAGTAAGATTTGGGGTTTTCCGGCCTATGTCTAAAAGCATAATCCGACAAGCTCAAGGCAAGGTCAGTTCTGTGGAAGTATGTTGGATATCCCAAGCTTTCGCAAGGGAATATCTTCTACCACACCGAGGAAAAAAAGTGTTTTGTTCTCAGCATGCCACCTTTGGGAAAGGGAATTTCTTGTGAAGAAATTAGTGGTCATGAGGTAGAACTGGAAGGAGTTCCAGCTATACAAACTGCAGCTAATGATTCGATAGAACCGGAGGATTCAATAACTTCCCAACGAACCTCAACCTCTCCGCCAATCTGGTAGAGTTCCTCATCGACCTGAGAGATACTTCAGTTTTCTTCTATGACAGTGGGAGCGAGGATTGAATTATGAGATGATGACCCAACTAGTTTCGAGCAGGCCATCAAGAGTGGTGACTCTGTAAGAATGGCTGGATGCTAATGTTGGATATGTTAGTGTATATGCCCTAGAGGCCATTACTGTATCATACTAGTTTGTATATTACTTGATGGAAGCTTGGGATATTCACAGTTGTATAGACAATCTTGCTCAAATTAGTAGTATGCTACATGGTTTGTTTCTGCTTTAATGTGTGCATGTGTTTTTTATAGCATATCGCCTTTACACATTAGTGGAGCCCTTAGGATCTTTGCTTGATTACCAGCGTTGTGATGGAAGTCACACTTGTGGAGGCTTGGTAATCCACAAGCACATCCTTATGCAGGTCCCTAGTTGTAGGACTATCGAGATAGGGCATCGATACTCCGGAGTAGACTAGCGTCTGCACTTCTCATCCCAGCTTGGGAGACGGTCTGTCCCACAGCCGTCAGTACGTCGTACTTGAGATAGTATGCGGGTTCTCGTTAGGTTACGAGTACACTGGACAGGACTCGTCGGGAACTGTTGGTTGGTAAAATACCTATCGTTAGTTATCAGTTCCCAGGTGACATTAGTACAGCTTAGTCCGTTGACTTGCCACTGTCACTTCGCCTCGAGTGTGTTCCCACTGTTCTTAGATTGCTACCCTACCACGGCTTAAAGGAGTCGTGCAAACAGGTAGTAGTTGGTTGCAGTCCCGAGGCACTTGGAGGCAGTGATGGTTAGACAGGATTCGTCTCTCCCGGTATTGGGGGTTGATATCGCGATGTGTCTATAAGAGCCATTACACAAAGTCCCTGGCCAGGGAAAGCGAAATATACTGGTAGGTTTCCAGTGTTATCTCAGGGTGTTCTGGGCTACACTCCGACACGACTTGTACTGCTATTAGGGGACTGACGTTTACGGCCACCCTAGACCCGCCATGCGATATTCTTAGACGAACAGACCGGACTGTACAAAGACTGTTACATTCAGGCTCAGTAGGAGTTCAGATGGGTTTACCTCGTCAGTCTTCTTATCGGCATCTACCTGGGGACCGTTACGTACTGCTAGTGCCGCTTGCGGTCTGTTGTTAAACCCACTGCCAGCGTAGTGTCGAGTCTTTAGTCTCCCACACAGAGGGTTATTCGCTTTATGGAAAAACAGAGTAGAGGTCGTATGGTTTTGCGACGGGGTTCGTTCATAGCCGCGCACTTATTCACGTTTGGTGTCCGGACAGTCATTACTAGCGGGCTCTGCTTTGAGCCAGATCGTAGCATATGTTTTCGGGTTAGTTTTATCTCATTGTATTCGTGTTCCTCGGAACACGAATGCGGGAGTGTATGCACAGTTGTTTGAGGCGGAGGAAGAGGATTTTCATTAGGGTTTTGGAACGGGTGTGTATGCACAGTTGACACTTGTCTTTTTCCAAACCCTAATGAATACGTGAAATATCAATTAATAATATTAATTAAATGAAATTGTGTTATGGTTGGGGTTGTTTACTTGTTGACCAAGGTTGACTTGTTGACCATGGTTGAAACATTGACCATCATCATTTCACTCCAAAGATGCTCTTTGATCTTTGCAAAAACATTTAATGTGAAATGATAATGGTCTTATCAAACCAACCATCACCTTTTTCATTTGATTAAAATTATTAATTAGATTAATTCACATATTTCTTGTTATGGTTGAAAAGCTATCTCACTCTCTCATCCTCTTCCTCTCTCTCAAAGCTCTCCCTCTCATGAGTTGAGAACCATTAAGCTTTTGAGATAAAACACCAAAATCATTCTCTACTTTTTTCTAAGGTTCTAGGTTTAGCACACCAAGAACCTTAGTTATTTCTAGTTTGAGGTAGGAGCCAAAGGTAGAGGCCCTCAGGTGGATCTTTCTTCGGCAAGAGAAGGCGACGAGGACGACCCGTTCATCCCACTCCAAGGAGCAAGAAGAGAAGGACTTCAAGACTTAGGTATAACCCTTTAACCGAGTAGCGAAATCTCTAGTTAGTTGCTAGTGTGTAGTTTAGCAAAGATCGGTGTTTTATAGTCCATGTTACACAAACCCTAAAAAATCGTTTTTCATCATTTCCGCAAGCCCGAAAGAACCGGGAGAGGTAACGTTGACTTACAGTGGTATCAGAGCTTAGATAAACACACCCTAGCATGTTAGCAAAGTATCTAGAATTTCGACCGGACAAAAAACCGCAAAACACCCCAGAAAATTCAAGTTTCTGCCGATTTTTATTTTTGCTCTAAAAATAATAAATCATGTACTAAAAATTGGCTCAGGCTTTTTAAAGAACAAGCAAGAAAAACGATCCAGTGAGTCGACCAACTCACCGCGGATCCGCGGCACGAGCTTGCTCCTGCCGCGGATCCGCGGCCGCGTTGACTCGGCCGTGGATCGTTTCTCCTGCAGTTTTCTTCTGTTGGTGTTTTGTGATTTTTTAGTTAGTTTGTTTCTGCCCAGATTTTCCAGAGAACAAGTTTGTTTTTCGGGTGGTTGCAAATCCGTATTTTGGTCGATTTTCTGTAGACTTTGGCTAATGGGTTGTATCTGTTATGTAATATATGTATTGAACGTCTGCTAATCGCTATACGTCGATTAGTGGGGGTTATACATATCTGTGATCTGTAATGTTGATGGTATGTGTATATGAATTCGTTGGATTATCGCGGATGAATAGCCGGGGTTGTGAGATGAGAGTTTTTTTCTTTATCTTTCAATTCATGTAATATGTAAATTTGATGTAATATTATTTGTACGGCCGCACATCCGGGATGAGGTTGTAGCCGCCATTGTATAAATTTTTTTACTGTTTTTCCTCCTATGATAGAACCAAGGTGGGGTGCACAAACTACCGGGTATCTCGAAGTGCCGAGTGGCCTACTCACATCGTTGAGAGAGGTTGCTTCGCTTCGGGTACTTGGCAGGTAGTTTGCCGCACCCGTAGGGGTCTAGGGTGGGGTATTGGCTATTCATCGCGACCGTGTAATCCGCTTTTCGTTACAGGCTCGAACGGAATGAGGATTCCTAGTATATCCAATGTATTCATCCGTGATCTGGAATGGCTATCATTGCATCTGACTGTCACGTCCTGAAAGTACGGAACATGACCGGCACTTAAACTACGAAACGTCTCGAGGCGTACGTAATCTAAGTAAACCGAAAACCCAGAAATCCAAACCAAGAAAAGAAGTAGAGTGAAGGAAAACTAATTTAAAACAAGTAGTTTTAATAGCATAAGCCGAATTATGCGGTTTTTAAGAACATCAAAATTTACTGAAAATTTCGGCAGAGTCTCCTTTGTAAATACTGGCCCCCAAACGGGATACAACATGAATAGTATACGAAATCAATAAAAAGGCATCCCCAAGCGGGAGCTAGCTCTTCGTCAATCGACGATCACAACCACACAAGCAATATAATATACAACGCCGAAAGGCGAGGATCACAACAGAAAAGGAAACTCAAAACAGCATGAAATTCGTATAAATACAACGCGCGACTCTAAGGTCGATAGAATAAACAACACTGGTCTCTATCTCTAAAATAATTACATGTTTGGTTGATGGAACTTCTAGATACAACAGAATAATAATATACAAGATATAATGGGGGTACGATACAAGTAAACCCACCTACTAGCAAATCACCCGAAGGAAACTATGCCCGCAAGCCGTAATGAAACCTGTACGGCAAACCTGCAAGAAACTGGGGCACAACGGGGGTGAGTTGCCAACTCGTGAATAGAAAAACATCTACGAATAGAAATCGCATATATGACGCAATCCTAGGTCATACGATCAATATATATCCTCAAATATATATAACCAGCAGCCTATAACAAAGCTAGGGTAAATATCTAACCCGAGTGTAATCTCATGTACCCGTGTCAGTACCCAAGGGTAGCAATATATCATATGAATGAGGTATGAATGCATGAAAATAGAATACATGTAAATGAAGAACTGTTTTCATAATTTAGTGAGATTTCCTTTGTATTTTTAAATGAGGTATCATAATGAATTCAGCATAAATCAGTGCCTAGCATCGGCACAAAACGTAATCCCAATATCTCGATATCTCTGTATCACAGTCTCTGTACCTCAAAATCTCGAAATCTCAATGTCTCAATCACAATATCTAGGGCGCCGTCAGTCCAGACCGGCCCCTACCATCCATCTCAAGACCACGACGGTATCCTCCGGATATCCGACGCGTCGGGTAAAATCACCGGTAGGTAGTGCTCCCCTGCCAGGTTCACATCGTCATCATCACGCGCTTCTTGCCCCGGGGTACCTTACCGGGTCCACCATGTACCCGAAACGGTTCATCCGCCTCCTCGAATCGGGTCTCGAAATCCATCAGCAAACTCATGGTGGACGATTCATACATCATGGGAAAACCGCACTTTTTATTTTGAAGAGAGAAAGAAGCTTATATAAGTTTTGCGGTTTTCCCCCAAAACCAGAAAATCTCATAGAAATCCGAATCTAATCCTCAATAGCATGTAAACAGTGCATATCGGCATAAAAATCCATGAATGCGGCATAACAATGAATATTAACATGCATGAAGTAACAAGTAATATCTACAATGTCTAATCTAGCATATAAGGCGAGTACACTAATATCATGTCTAAATTATTAGCTAACAACCTATGTCAATGCAATAGTATTTCTAAAGTGTACGTGGCATGACAGTTACCGATGAAGATGTGTGTGAGCCGGCAAGTAAGTGTACGTGGTATATACGCATCATCGGTAATGGTGCTGGTGTCCTAAGAGCATGATATCAATAATGGAGTATGAAACATAATATAAGCATGCGATGCGAAGCGAACCACAATAAAGAGCGGGAGCTGAATACTAGACGCAACTATAACTAATCTGCATTAACCTAATATAAGTCCTACAAATGGTGCCTTTTGAAATAACATGAATCATGGGGTTTTGAAAATAGGGGCTACGGTGTTTTTATGAAAAGATACGTCTTTTGAAATATCCGTAGGATCCCTTGGGCTGTCTTTTAAAATACCCACGATTCGTTAGTTTTTGAAATACGTAAGAATCGAATCTAATCTAACAACTAAACTAAACTAAAGGGCTAAGCTAACCAGCTGGACTACAGGTAAGGAAACCGCCTAACATCTGAGTCGATGTATATACATACCTGTATATATATTAGTCGGTGATCCCGCCTCAATAATATCATATCCGATACCATATCTATAATCAGACATCCCAAGTCAAGAGTGCGGATCAATCATCAATATATAGCTCGTACGTAAATCCGTCGTACGGCATCCCCAAATCTGGGTACGGGTCAAAGTCACATCAATCACACTATTCATTTGGTATCAAATATCATGATCCGGAATAATGTCCTACATCTAGTACAATATTGATGCCATCTATGTATGCATGCGGGTGTAAGAATTACTACGTCAGATGACCCGCTAAAACATCATATCGTATCTCAATACGAACCAAATCACGTCACCGATCTCCTGGCCTCAAGCCCAATCTCATCGACTCATCTCAAATTCCAAATACTATCCTTAAATCCAGTATATGAACACATAGTCCCATACCCATGTGAACACATAAACATATATTCCCATACACGCACATATGAAATAAGGAATGTATGCAAGTATGTATATGTGTGTATGTGTAAGTGTAGTGCACCCACTACCTAAGGTTTCGTAACCATGCACCAATCCAACACCAATATCCATCTAAAATCATCAATAATAAATCCTAACAACATATCATAAATTGTTGGTGTGTATACGCATCCGTATACATCACCACGGACTGCGGGGGTGCTATACGCCATCCACCCGACTTCTCCCCGTAGATATAAATCTACTCACCTGGTCCTCGCTAGCCGGTGCCGACGTCGCCACGCGCTTGCTTGTCGTCTTGAAGTCCACATGGGGTACCTACATATCATAATGCACCGTATCGCATTAAAACTAAATTCGAAATCGAAACGGCATACGAAAATCAAATCGGCATGCGTATCACGCGTAGGTCCAAATCTATCGCCTATGCATGCAAGAATAGTCAAACCAACCCTCGATGTCGATGTACAAACGTCAAACCATCGAGAAAAATCCAATCACACTCATTTGCACAATTACAAGCACTAATTATAATATAAAATAGCTTACAATTCCCAAAAACCCCAATTTCACTTAAAAAGTCGTTTTTCCGAAAATCTAGCAAGCACAATTCGCCGTTTTTGTACAAAACATGATGTTTAAATGAATGTAGCGGCCAATATACTTATTAAATATCTTAAATAAGTCATAGAAACAATTTCTGGAATTTAATCTCATTAAATTCCAAAAACCCTAATATTCTAGTTTACAAAATATCCTTTTTAACAATTTCATAGCAAAAATGCACAAACTACAATTTAGGTTGGATTTCCATGAACTAAAGTGTTAAACTACACTTAATAAAGTTAATAATATGATAAAAACCCTAACCATATTTTTAATCTCATATTTCGAATTAAATCAAAAAAACTAGTTTGCAACAAAAAGCTTAATTTGGACATTTTTCAAGTAACAACTTGTAATTAACAACTAGATTAGTTTTCTACAAAACTAAATATGTTAATCCACCTCACTAAACCATACACAATCAAACACAACTCATTTCCACAACAAACCCTAACTTGAAATCTTTAATCATGCAATTAAACTCACATAACCCAAATTAACACTTAATTAACTTAGCTTTAAGAAATTAAGTAACAAACTAAGCAAAAAGTTTAGAATTATACCCAAAACATTTGAAGATCCAGAAGCATCCATGGCCCTCCAAAATGCTCTCTTTTCACAAGGATCCATGCTATACGGGCTAAGCTAAAATGGGTAGGAGTCGGATTTGGGTTTTGGGATTTTTTTGATGGATTTTGGGGCAATTTTTGATGAAGTTTTGAAGAGAAAAGAGAAGGGAAATAGGGGGGGCTGTTGCTGCAGTAAGAGAGGGGGGGTCGGCTGGAATGGGAGGGGGAGAGGAGAGAGAGGGAGGTAGAGAAAGTGGGGGGAGAAAGTCAAGGTCAAAGCAAAGTCAAAAGTCTAACTAATTTATCCATTTTCTTTTCTTTTCTTTCATTTCATTTCCTTTGAAATTCAAGTGGGGAAAAAGATGGTGGCTGCTGAATTCAGCCATGGGGAGAAGTGAATGGGGGTGTGTGGGAGTGGGTACGGGTGTGGGGTGATGAGAAATGATAAATACTATACCCCAAACATCCATTTACGCAAAAAAAAGCCTTTTTTCTTCAATAATTTCTAAACCGTTTTGGCAAATGATTTCGTTCCAAAAACCACATGATAAAATTTTATTTAATGTTTTATGATGCACAAAATTTGTTTCAACTCATTCCAATTTGTAATTTTCCCTAATTAAATTTATTAGTGACGGCTTAAAATAATAATAAAATAATATTTTTTTCAGAAAATTTGAAATTTCACCAGCGGCTCAATAAACACCAAATAATAGCAATTATATAGCTAGAATATGTATATTGAATTTTTATAATAAAATATTTGTATTTTGATTTTTTACAGAAAACCCCCTTATTTTACGATTTTTTTTAAATTTCACCGAAACGATTTTCAAAACTTTACACTGACGAATGTGTACATATCTATATATGATATCTATTTAGACGTTGCTTATGTTTTGCATCCGCGCTAGTCCAGCCCCCGCTCTGTCGTTAGTTAAGTAACCTAACGGGTGATGACGGGACCCCGTGGCGAATGCGGATGGCATAAGCGTACGTCATATTTTCGTTGTTTTCTGCAATGGTAGGATGGGACACATTAAAATTAATGCAAGAAAATAAACCAAGAAAAAGTCGTTGGAACACTTTCAAAATAACTCGGTTCCTTTCAAAAACCAACTTTTAAAAGTGGATCTTGAACCACTCCTTTTAAAAGCTATCTATTTCCATCGATTATATCAAGTTCACTATGCTCACGGTTTCGCCAAAACCATTCGTAGCCCTCCATCATTTCAGTTAAATATTCGGTAGTATTCAAGCTATGTATTTTGACCTCACGCCAAGGCATAGTGATTGTTGCATAGATAGAATGCGTTGGTTTGAGACAGTCGTACTGCCATTTTGGCCTACGTCAAGGGTAGGTACGGGTGGGTTCAAATTAACCTGGATAATGATGGGTAGAACTTGACATGTGACTTATGACATTTTGACCTCACGCCAAGGTCATAAGAGCATGGGGCAAAAATCCACATCGGGAGTTTCAAAAGAAACTGAAACTTGCTAGCGCTGCATACCATTAGGAGTGTGATGATTCTGGTAGGATTCCTTCAGTTTTGTCACACGATGATATTTGGATCCCGATCCTACTGTGAGTATATGCTACTCCTCGGGAAATTTCTCACTTAACGATCAATGCTATAAACCAAGTAGGTGTCTAGAAAGGTGTTAGCGGGGCTACGCCCACAGGGATTAGAGGTTATTTAATTAAGGAACTTCGCGAAAGCGTTGGAAATCCTCCCTCGAAGTACCAACACTGGCCTGGCTGAATGGTTAAGCAAGTATTGTACGGTGAGATTGATCCCGACTAATTCTTCCTTTTTGGTTTGAGGAGGAATTCGAGAGACAGTAAGAGCCATCCTGTTTAGACAAATTAAAAACCACTCTAAACTTGCAAGAGCATCATGCTAAAGTGTTTCTTCTCTCTCTCCTAATTGCAACGACCAAACATCATGACCGGACTTAAATTATTACTAGATAAAAATATACTGACAGGGCCAAACTACAATGATTGGCTCAGGAATGTCAAACTGGCAATCACTTATGACAAGTTGGGGTATCTCCTTACCACCAAAGCTCCCCCTATCCCAGGTCCCAAAACCAGCGTCGCGGATAGGGAAATCCATAAGACCTGGGAAATCGACTGCGCAAAGGCCAAGTGCCTCGTGCTTGCCTCTATGGACAATGAATATCAGAGGAGGCACGAGAATATGGACCACGAATCCATATTTCTCCATACAAAAGAACTATATGGAAAGCAATCCCGTATCGCCAGATACGAAGTTTCGAAAGAGCTGTTTTCGGCAAGATTGGCCGTCAGATCATCGGTAGCGGAACACATGCTTAAGATGATTGGCTATATAGAAGAGCTCGCGGACCTTGGGACCACGTTGGAGAACGAGCTCTACACGGACGTGATTCTCCGGTCCCTTCCTTCCACTTACACCTAGTTTATCCTGAACTTGCAAGAAAAAGAGGTTGAACTTTCAGAACTCCTGAACATGCTGAGGAGTGCAGAGGGCACCCTACAGAAAGGTAGGGAAACATCCACTTTGTTTTTAGGAGGATCTTCCTCTTTTAGGTCCAAGGCGAAAGCCAAGGAAAAGAAAAAGAAAACCCCCACCAAACCAAGGGGCGGTGTTAGTAAAATGGATACGAAGGGAAAGGCAAAGGCAACAAAGATAGCGGGAAAGCTTGTGGGGAAGGAAGACTGCTTTTTACTGTCACAAGAGTGGACACTGGAAGAAAGATTGCAGGGCTTGGAAGGCCAGAAACCAGGATATGAAGCAAGTTGCAGCTTCAGCTTCAGGTGTGTATGTTATTGAAAACTTTCTATCAATAAACATTACATCCTAGGTATTGGATACCGGATCTGGATCTCATATCTGTAATTCTTTGCAGGCACTGAGAAAGCATAGGGTTTTGAAGGCAGGTGATATGACCCTCAGATTTGCAAATGGAGCTAGCATGGATGCTGAGGCCGTGGGGGACCATCACCTGGGAATGTCAGATGGACATGTTTTGGTTTTACGTAACTGTTATTTTGTACCCAATGCAACTTGTGATATCATTTCTGTATCTTTAATATCTAAAGAAGGTTATGAATTTGCATTTGTAAGTAATGTTGTAAACAATCACCTAAATCAAGTTCTGATTGGGTCAGGTACATTAAGCAATGGTATATACGTATTAAACCAACCACAGATTTTCAATGTCCAGAATACACAGAAAAGAATGTCTCCGGAAACAAATCAGGCTTTCTTATGGCATTGTAGACTGGTTCACATTAATGAGAGAAGGTTGACGATGTTACATACAGAAGGATATTTAAATCCGTTCGAATATCAATCATATGCAACTTGTCAATCCTGTCTCAAAGGAAAGATGACAAAGACTCCGTTCACTGGATACGGAGTTAGAGCGAGCCAGCTCTTAGGACTCGTAAACAGCGACGTGTGCGGTCCAATGTCTATGCATGTGCGAAGAGGTTATTCTTACTTCATTACTTTTACGGATGACTTTTCAAGGTACGGATATGTCTTCTTAATGAAATATAAATCCGAAGCCTTTGGAAAATTCCAGGAATATAAGAATGAAGTAGAAAAACAAACAGGCAAAAGTATCAAGTCACTAAAATCTGATCGAGGTGGTGAATACTTGAGTGCCGAGTTCCTGGATTACCTAAAAGAGAATGGAATTCTCTCTCAGCTTACTCCTCCATACACTCCGCAACATAATGGTGTATCGGAGAGAAGGAACCGGACCCTATTGGATATGGTACGTTCCATGATGAGTAACGCTGAGTTACCGCGATCATTCTGGGGATATGCACTAGAATCAGCTGCATACCTTTTGAACCGAGTTCCAACTAAGACTGTGCCTACCACACCATATGAGATATGGAGTGGGAAGAAACCCTATTTTCAATATCTGAAGATCTGGGGATGTCCAGCTTTTGTCAAAAAGCAGTATGCGGACAAACTCGAGGCACGCTCAGTACTGTGCAAGTTTGTGGGATACCCAAAGAACTCCAGGGGGTATCTTTTCTATTAGGCAGAGGAACAAAAGGTCTTTGTTTCTCGTAATGCCCACTTTATGGAACACCAATTCTTAGAAAAGGAAATAAGTGGGAGCGCAAGAGAACTGGAAGAAATTCCAGAACCACGGACTATTACTGAAAGCTTAGTAGAACCAGAGGGCTCAAAAGAACAGGACATTCATACGCCGCTCCGCAGGAGTAGTAGGCAGTCTCATCCGCTCGAAAGATACCACGGTTTTCTCATAGACATGGATAGAGAGGATTGCATCATTGATAGTGATGAGCCGACTAGCTTCTAGCAGGCCATTCAGAGCGTTGACTCGGTAAAATGGCTGGATGCAATGCGGACCGAAATGGAGTCCATATACACCAACAAAGTATGGACATTGGACGTTGCTCCAGATGGGGTAAAACCCGTAGGATGCAAGTGGATCTTAAAAAGGAAGATTGGTATAGATGGACAGGCTGAGACCTATAAGGCTAGACTTGTTGCAAAGGGTTTTCGTCAAAGACCTGGTTTGGACTATGACGTAACCATTTCTCCAGTGGCTATGCAGAAATCCATTCGGATCCTTCTTGCCATTGCTGCCTTCCACGATTATGAAATTTGGTAGATGGACGTAAAGACCGCTTTTCTAAATGGAAATTTAGAGGAGTGTGTCTATATGGACCAGCCAGAGGGTTTCATTCAGAGTGGGAGCAGCGGAAAGGTGTGCAAGTTGCTTAAGTCCATCTATGGACTAAAGCAGGCATCGCGGAGTTGGAACATCTGTTTTGATGAGACGGTCAAAGAATTTGGCTTTATCAAAAATCCAGATGAACAATGCATCTATAGTAGATTTGTAGCAAGAACTGTCGTATTTCTCATTTTGTACGTGGATGACATTCTTTTGATAGGTAATGACATTCCTATGCTACAATCTGTCAAAGGGTTCTTGTCACACAGGTTCACCATGAAAGACCTGGGTGATGCCTCTTACATTCTGGGGATCCAGATCTATCGTGACAGATCCAAGAGGATATTAGGACTTTCACAGTCCAGGTACATCGACACCATACTAAAAAGATTCACTATGGAAGATTCCAAGCGCGGTAATCTACCGGCTTGTCACGGGATCACCCACTCCAAAGAGATGTCTCCCAAGACTGATTTGGAAAGGGATCGCATGTCTATTATACCATACGCTTCTGCGGTAGGCTCTATAATGTATGCGATGTTGTGTACCAGACCAGATGTAGCTTATGCACTGAGTGTGGTAAGCCGGTATCAGTCAAACCCTGGGGAGAAACACTGGATAGCGGTAAAGAACATTCTCAAGTACCTGAGAAGGACTAAGGAGATGTTCTTGGTGTATGGCGGAAAAGACCTCCAGATCGAGGCCTTTGCTGACTCCAGCTTCCAAAGTGACAAGGATGATTCCAAGTCTATGTCGGGTTATGTCTTTACCCTCAATGGAGGGGCGGTGTGTTGAAAGAGTTCCAAACAGGAAACCGTTGCTGACTCGACGATGGAAGCGGAATATATCGCTGCTACAGATGCCGCAAAAGAAGCCGTCTGGATAAGGAAGTTCCTAACAGAACTTCAGGTGGTTCCGTCCATTGTTGATCCAGTACCTCTGTATTGCAAGAACAACGGGGCTATAGCTTTAGCGAAGGAACCCAGGTCGCATTAGAAGTCCAGGCACATCTTGAGGCGGTATCACCTGATCAGGGAGATCGTGGGTCGCCAGGAGATCGAGGTTCGGAGAGTTGCTACAGAGGACAACACTACTGATCCATTCATGAAGGCCTTACCCCATACTCAGTTCGAGCGGCTGACCAAGATGATAGGTCTTCGATACGCCAGTATATGTCCTTAGTGCAAGTGGGAGATTGTTAGTGTATATGCCCTAGAGGCCATTACTGTATCATACTAGTTTGTATATTACTGGATGGAAGCTTGGGATATTCACAGTTGTATAGACAATCTTGCTCAAAATAGTTTTATGTTACTTGGTGTGTTTCTGCTTTAATGTGTGCATGTGTTTTTTATAGCATATCGCCTTTACACATTAGTGGAGCCCTTGGGATCTTTGCTTGATTACCAGCGTTGTGATGGCAGTCACTGTTGTGGGGGCTGGGTAATCCACGAGCACATCCTTATGCCGGTCCCTAGTTGTAGGACTATCAAGACAGGGCATCGATACGCCGAAGTAGACTAGCGTATGCGCTTCTCATCCCAGCTTGGGAGACGGTCTGTCCCACAGCAGTCAGTACGTCGTACTTGAGATAGTATGCGGGTGCTCGTTAGGTTACGAGTACACTGGACAGGACTCGTCGGGAACTGTTGGTTGGTATTATACCTATCGTCAGTTATCAGTTCCCAGGTGACATGAATACAACTTAGCCCGTTGACTTGACACTGTCACTCCGCCTCGAGTGTGTTCCCACAATTCTTAGATTGCTACCCTACCACGGATTAAAGGAGTCGTGCAAACAGGTAGCAGTTGGGTACAGTCCCGAGGCACTTGGAGGCAGTGACGGTTAGACAGGATTCGTCTCTCCCGGTATTGGGAGTTGATATCACGCTGTGTCTAGGAGAGCCATTACACAAAGTCCCTGACCAGGGCAAGCGAGATATACTGTTAGGTTTCCAGTGTTATCTCAGGGTGTTCTGGGCTACACTCCGACATGACTTGTACCGCTATTAGGGGAATGACGTTTACCGCCCCCTTAGGCCCGCCATGCGATATTCTTAAACGAACAGACCGGACTGTACGAAGACTGTCACATTCAGGCTCAGTAGGAGTGTAGATGGGTTTACCTCGTCGGTCTTCTTATTGGAATTTACCTGGGGACCGTTACGTACAGCTAGTGCCGCTTGCGGTCTGTGGTTAAACCCACTGCCAGCGTACTGTCGAGTCTTTAGAGTCCCATACAGAGGGCTATTCGCCTTTGGGCAAAACAGAGTAGAGGTCTCATGGTTTTGCGACGGGGTTCGTTCACATCCGCGCACTTGTGCTCGTTTGGTGTCCGGACAGTCATTACTAGCGGGCTCTGGTTTGTGCCAGATCCTAGTATATGTTTTCGGGTTAGTTTTATCTCATTGTATTCGTGTTCCTCGGAACACGAAGGCGGGTGTGTATGCACAGTTGTTTGAGGCGGAGGAAGAGGATTTTCATTAGGGTTTTGGAACGGGTGTGTATGCACAGTTGACAGTTGTCTTTTTCCAAACCCTAATGAATATGTGAAATATCAATTAATAATATTAATTAAATGAAATCGTATTATGGTTGGGGTTACTGACTTGTTGACCAAGGTTGACTTATTGACCATGGTAGAAACATTGACCATAATCATTTCACTGCAAAGATGCCCTTTGATCTTTGCAAAAACATTTAATGTGAAATGATAATGGTCTTATCAAACCAACCATCACCTTTTTCATTTGATTAAAATTATCAATTAGATTAATTCACATATATTCTTGTTATGGTTGAAAAGTTATCTCACTCTCTCATCCTCTTCCTCTCTCTCAAAGCTCTCCCTCTTTTGAGTTGAGAACCATTAAGCTTTTAAGATAAAACACCAAAATCATTCTCTACTCTTTCTAAGGTTCTAGGTTTAGCACACCAAGCACCTTAGTTACTTCTAGTTTGAGGTAGGAGCCAAAGGTAGAGGCCCTCGGGTGGATCTTTCTTCGGCAAGAGAAGGCGACGAGGACGACCCGTTCATCCCACTCCAAGGAGCAAGAAGAGAGGGACTTCAAGACTTAGGTATAACCATTTAACCGAGTAGCTAAATCTCTAGTTAGTTGCTAGTGTGTAGTTTAGCAAAGATCCGTGTTTTATAGTCCATGTTACACAAACCCTAAAAAATCGTTTTTCATCGTTTCCGTAAGCCCGAAAGAACCGGGAGAGGTAACATAGACTTACAGGATATGTATGCCCAAATGGACATTATTGTATAGTACTAGTTTATATAATACATTTTGGAAGCTTGGGATATATATACGGGTTTACGACAATCTTGCTCAATATAGTAGTATGCTGCTTGGTTTGTTTCTATCTTAATATGTGTATATGTTGTAGGGTTACTAGGCACTGTCACAAGGATCTATAAGGCATCAACCAAGCCCGATTTAAATTTTAGACGTGCCGAACAACCCTAACCAAGATCATAGACTAGAGATTAGGCGAAACAATAAGCATATAAACAACTTTACTTCTAAGAGTTTGGGATTACAACATTTGTAGTCTGGTCCTTCGCTTCATAAGCTCCGTATTGAGGTCCCGTCGCTGCGATCATCATGTTCTCGGACTCTAGAGAGGCTCCATGAAGAGAAAGATGCAAGCTTGCTTCCGATCTTTGATAACAAAGTTGATCTACCTTGAAGAATCTCAATCCCAAGCTTTTGCTTCACTAATCAAGTATTAGCAAATCAAACACCCTAATCTAAGTGGCTAGAATAGATGAGGATGATGAAGTAGGAATTTAGCTCTCATTTGTCTTCAATTTCTCATTCATTTTCATCACTTTGCAAAAAGCTAGAAAGCTTTTTCATGAGGAAGAGGAAGAAGAATCTATTTGTGATGAATAATGAAAAGTGTGTGAGTTTAGAAACGCAACCATGGGTTAAGAATGAAAACTTAACCCATGTAGAGAATTAACCATGGTGAATGGTTTGGGATTGGTTAAGAAATATCAACAAAATATCTTTACAAAATATCTTTGCCAAAAACAAAAACAAAGCTTCTAGAAGCTTCAAGAAAGCTTAACCCTAATCCAAACCCTAACCATATTTAAACTCCACAAATCATGTTGTATTTATAACCACAACATGTTACAATATTATATATCACATATAAAATATTTATTGTAAAAAAATAAAATAATACAATTAACATATATCACATATATATCAATGTATTACCCGAGTGAGAAGAAGAATCTTTAAGTGAGCTTTTATCAGTTAATATAATTTAATATATCAAATATATAATTATACATTAAATTATCAAATCAACACTTGATCCGATAATCTGGCTATTTCACAAATAACTGACTAATATAATATGTATCAGTTCATCGAATCAACACTTGATCCGATGACCCGGCTATATCACATATACCTGGCCGATATCACATATCGCGAGAATCTAATACGGTATCACATACACGTAATGTTCTCGGTCCCACACATATCACATATGTGCTGCTACTCCGTTTTGCCTGAGCCAGGAATCCGCTGTGTAGTACTCTAAAGAATCGTCAATACGCCGGCAGTAGGTGATGATCATATCAAACACCCACAAGCTGTAAGCGGTCAGCTAAACGTAACAGCCACCCAGGTATTGAGCGATCAGAAGATCAACAAGCAAGCATGTACATTCTCCTGCGAATCCAATCAGTAACACTCCCGTACAGTCCGGTCTCTTCGTCTGATATGTCGCATATCTCGTCTATGGGTGGTAAACGTCAGACCCCAGTAGCTTTATAAGTCGTGTCGATATGAGGTCTATAACAGTTCGAGAAACTACTGATAACACTTACCAGTAAATCTCAGCAACCCTGGCCAGGGATTTTCAGTTATAGCCAATCGAACACAGCGCAACATCAACTCCCTATACCGGGAGAGACGAATCTCCTCCTATCGCTAATTGCCTCCATGTGATTCGGGACTGTATCTAAAAGCAACCGTTTTGCATGCCCTCTTGGACGTGGTATGATGTAAATCAAAGCACAATGGGAATCACACAAGACTCTATGACTATCTCGGGTCTATGGACTAACCTGTACCAGTGTCACCAGAGAACTGCCATCTAACATGAGGTATAATACCATCTGGGAGTTCTTGGCGAGTCCGTCCAGTGTACCCAATCTATACTGAGCACCCGTATACCTTCTCTGATGTCAAACACCAATGGATATGGGATCATCCATGGCCCATCATATGGGTCAAGAAGCGCATACGCTAGTCTACTCCGGAGTATCGATGCCCTGTCTCGGTACTCCCACGACCAGGAATATTTGAAGGATGTACTAGACGACTACACTGTCCCCACTAGAATGATCTGCATCATAGTCCTGGTAGTTAAGTACTCATCCTAAGGGCTTTATCAACATGTAACATAGAGACATTCAGAGTACATGTTAAGATAAAGAGCAACCAGATAACATACTATCGTGTCGAGCAACAAAGTCCTCCCTATATATGTCCAAGGGTCCACTACAATATACATCCTATGTACATTAATGGCCTCTAGGGCATACATATAACTAACAATCTCCCACTTGCACTAGGGCCATCTGTTGTGGTATCGCATACCCAACAATCAGCTGTGGTTGAAGTATCTCATACTCAACCATCCCATAAAAGTCTCTACTTGGAAATAGGCCTTTGTGAGTGGATCTGCGCTGTTGTCCTCTGTGTCTACACTCCTAATCTCGATCTCCCTGGAGATCAACCATCTCCATGATCAGGCGATACTGCCTAAGAATATTTTTGGATCTCTGATGGGACAGGGGTTCCTGGGCTAAAGCCACAACTCTATTGTCACACAATGGCAGGAACTAAGTTCATCTCATGAACTATTATCTATATCCAGATCGCATCTTTGGTAGCATCCATGGTAACGATGTATCTAGCCTTTAATCGTCTAGTATGCCACGATATCTAGCTTGGAACTCTTCCAACCTACCGTCCCTCTACTGAAGGTAAAGACAATGCCTGTGACTGACATTCAATTGTCCTTATCACCCTGGAACTTTTCCAGTGATTCTCCCTAGGATCGATTGATACCGTCTCATTACACTTAGTGAGAATCCTAACATCCAATTAGATCTATCTCATAAATCCAAAACCCAGGATTTAGGAGGTATCACTTCGATCCTATATGGAGAATGCTTGTTACAAGCGGAGATTGACCGAGCGTAGCATAGGAAACTCCTTTCCTATCAAGAGTATGTCTTCCACGTACTTTACGAGGATCATCACTATACTCCCTACTACCTTTTTGTATATACAAGGTTCATCTACCATTTTGATGAAGTCAAACTCTTTGACTACCACATCAAAACAGATGTTCCAACTCCGCGATGCCTAATTTATCACATAAAACTTCTTGCACACGTTTCCGCTGCTCCCACTATCTACGAAGCCCTCTGGCTGTGTACTTACAGTCTCTCACTTCTAAATCATCATTTAGAAGAGCAGTCATGACACCCAACCGTCAGATATTGTAGTCATGGTATGTAGCAGTGGCAAGTAGGATCTGGATGGACTTAAGCATAGCTTTGAAAGTCTCAACTTTTCCATGTACACCAAGTAATCTTCTCAAGATATACTTACTCCTAATAGGGATTTAACCCTTCAGATAAAGCAACCAAAGTTCATACTTTGTTGGTGTATATGGATTCCATCTCAAATCGCTTAGCATCTAGCCATTCATATAGAGACCCACTCCGGATGGCCTGCTCGAAATAAGTTTGGTCATCATCTCATGATGCAATCCTCGCTTCCACTGTCTTAGAGAAAAACGAAGTATCTCTCAGGTGGTTGAGGAACCCTACTAGATTGGCGGAGAGGCTGAGGTTCGTTGGAAACTATTGAATCTTTTGGTTCTGCCAAATCATCAACTGCAGTTTGTATAGCTGGAACTTTTTCCATTTCTACCTCATGACCACTAATTTTTTCACAAGAAATTCCCTTTCACAAATGTGGCATGCTGAGAAACAAAAACATCTTTTGTTCCTCGATATGGTAGAAGATATTCCCTTTCTAATGCTTGGGATATCCAACAAACTTCTACAGAACTGACTTTGCCTCGAGCTTGTCCGGATTTTGCTTTTAGGCATAGGCTGGACAACCCTAAATCTTAACATACTTAAGATATGGGCTCTTTCCATTACATATCACATATGAAGTGGTAGGCAACTAATTTGATTGGAACCCTATTCAATAGGTATGCAGCTTCTCAAGTGCATAACTCCCAAAAGGAAATAGGAAAGTCACTAGTACTCATCATAGAGCACACCATATCAAATAGGGTGTGTTTGCTCCGCCCCGATACACCGACGTGCTGTGGTGTATTCGGAGGAGTAATGCTGAGAGAGAATCTCATTCTCCTTTAGAATAGTCCAGGTTCTCCGTGCTCAAGTATTCTCCTCCCTGATCTCATTAAAGGACATAATAGTTATACCCGTTTTTGGTTCTTTACTTCTAACTTATATTCTGTGAATATCTCAAAAGCTTCGGACTTTTGTTTCAACAGGAACATATGTCTGAATCTTGAGAGATCTTCAGTGAATATAATAAAGTATAAAGAACATGTCCTGGCATGTGAAGACTGGGGACCTCATACATCACATGTATCAATCCCAAGAGTTCACTAACTCTTTCTCTGTTTCCAATAAACCGAGCTGTGGTCATCTTATCTTTGTGACATGACCGGCAAGTTTCACAAGATGTAAATTCAAACTAATTTAAATATGCATCTAAATATAACTTCAGCTAGTCGGGTCATATTGACATGACCTAGTCTACAATACCTCAAGAAGGATTCGTTCATTTCTGAACTCTTCCTCTTTTGTGTGTTCTGTACACTAAGAACTATGGTTTGATTTAGAACGTCTATGCTTTTAGATAACGTGCCTGATCCGATCAACTCTTGATATAGGAAATGTTCAAAACATTATCCAACAATACAAAATTATATCCTTCTTTACTAATAAAGAGACTGATATGATGTTGTATATCAGGTTCGGTATCTAATAGCATTCGTTCAGAATCAATGTATTCTAGTAATACAGGGTGATAACTGCCAACAGACTTGGCTGCAACATTTGCACCGTTTCCAACTCTTGAAACTTATCACCCGTTCTCATTTCTGTATCTATCTGTAGCCTACGTAACAGATTACATATGCGGGATCCTGATCCGGTATCTCATACCCAGGACGTAAAGGATACTGAGAAACAGTTCTCTGTAATGAATACACCCGAAGAAGATGCATCAGCATGTACTTTCTTCGTTTGGGCGGCACGGGAATTCTGGTAATCCCCTATTTTCTGCCCGGTCTTATAACAATTATAAGTTAGAGCGGGACCAACGTTCCCTAGCGCAGTATAATAAGCGGGTTCGGTCAATACATCCATATTATTATCTTGATTAAGGCGTGATATGGTCGCTACCTGGAGAGAGAGAGAGAAGAAAACACTCAGCGTATGCTCTTGCAAGATTAGATTGGTTATAAATATATCTAATCAGGATGTCTCCCACTGTTTTAGTCAAATCTTCCTTCAAACCCTTAAAGGAAAGACTAGCCGGGATTAATTACACCCTACAAGTTCGCCAATCTTTCAGCCAGGCCAGTGTCGGTATTTTGAGGGAGGTTCCCCATGCTTTCGCACGGACCTAATTAAAGTAAACCTCTTTTTCCCAGGGGCGTAACCCCGTTGACACCTTTCTAGACACCTACTTGATCGGCTAATTGTAATGTGTAAAATTCTCCCAGGAGTAACTCTTACTCGCAGCGGGTATTGGGATCCAACTATCTCATAGAAGGTATGCAATCTCGTTGCAAATTTCAACACTTGAAATTCCCAATAATATTTTACCCCGAGCGATCTATGACCTTGACAAGGTCAACAAACCATAGACCGCAAGTCAAGTTCAACCCGTCATTTCCCGATTGAATTAAACCCACCCGCATGACCCTTGACAATGTCAACAAAGTCACACGACTACCCTAACTCAATCGCATCATATGCTTTTGCAGATAAGCATAAATAGCTACCGCTCACTATGCCTTGACAAGGTATACAAACGCAGCACGAATACAATGAAGTGTTTATCTGAAATGACGGAGGGCTACGACAGGTTTTTAAGAAAACCCTTTGCGTAATGAACTTGATATCGTCGTAGAATTGAGTGATTTTAAATGGAGTGTTTTTTAGGCTTTTCTAGTTTTGCTAAAGAGGTCACTCCCGGTGAAGGGATCGTCGGCTCTTTCTTTATCGAATAAGGTGCAGGATATTTCACAAATAACGCTATGCAAAGCAAAAACTATAGAAGCAATCAAAAGACTAACCGAGTGTGTAGCATCTGCCAGTTTCGCTAAAGAGGTCACTCCCGGTGAAGGGATCTCGGCTCTTTCCTTATCGAATAAGGTGCTGGATATTCTACAAATACCGCTATGCAATGAAAAAACTATAGAAGCAATCAAAAGACAAACCGAGTGTGTAGCATCTGCCGGTTTCTCTAAAGAGGTCACTCCCGGTGAATGGATCTCGGCTCTTTCCTTATCGAATAAGGTGCTGGATATTCTACAAAGAATACCTCTTTGCAAAGCAAGAAATAGAGCTACCAGTTTTTAAACAAGTTTCTACAACATCTTTAGGTTTCTTTCATTTCATTAATCTCATTAATGAAGTCCCATTTTATTATGCTTCACAAGCATCACATTTGAAACAAAATCAACAATATAATATATATCTCATATATAAATATAAACATTCGTCTCAGACAGTAATATGATCTCATCACAGAACATTGCAGCAGAAGAACATATATGAAATATTAGATATACTAGGACGTCCGTGTTTTAATACGAGCCTGTATAAACACGGATTCCACGGTCGCGATGAATAGCCAAACCCATATCCCTAGACCCCTATGAGAGCGGCAAGCAACGCTGCCAATTCTAGGGTTAGGAGACCCGGTCTCGACTCCTCATCTTCGGCCTCGAAGACTTCAAGCAAGGACGCTTCTTTCGCCTCGTGAAGCCATGCAAGAGCCCGGGAGAACAATAATCGCAGCGAAGGGACTACGACAAGGAGCTTTAGAAGTGAAGGACCGATCTACAAAGGTTGTATTTCGTATTCACTTAGTTGTAAATGTTATTTATTTGCATGTGTAACCCTAATTATCTAGCAAAGATCTTGTTTAGGGTTGTTCAGCACGGCTAAAATTTTAATCGGGCATGGTTGATGCCTTCTTAACCCTTGTTAGAGTGCCTAGTAACCCTACATGATGTATATTATTTACTTTTCCGTATTAGGATAAACCCAAGGAGGGGAGCACAAGTAACCAGGTTCTAGAGTCCTGATCAGTCGAAAATATTGCATTTCTAACACATCAATTTCCCTACTTTTGGTAATCATCTAAAGGTGTTTAGAATAAATATAGCACATATTAGCAATTTTTTTGTAAAATATCAAATAACATGTATTATACATTATAACCGGCATTATGAGGGAAATTGTGTGTTTATTACTACATGCATGATCTTTTGTATATCAACACTTGTCTCGAGATTATGTGCAGGAAATTCTCCAGGTAAAAGAGCCGGAACTGCTAAAAGTGCTCATAAAACGCATCAAGTCAAAGACTTGAAATCTGGCAGCAAACAAGAAAGTATAAAAATATTCCAGACATCAGAAAAGTGCTATAAAGCCATCCCAAATAAAATCTGGATGTTTCATGCAGCAAATCCACCAAACGGCCGCGGATCCGCGGCCGATCCGACTCGTCGGCGGTAGAAATTTTTACAGAGGTTTCTTCTCAACGACAAAAATTCTTCAAGACACTTCAGTTCCTAGAAATCTCCAGAAGCTTCCCTTCTAACAGCCAAGCTTCTTGTGCAAGCTTAATACCTACCAAGCTTCTCATGCAAGCTTAATACCTACCAAGCTTCTCATGCAAGCCTCATAACAACCAAGCTTCCAAGGGAAGCTAGTCCTAGCTTCTAGGGGAAGCTAAAGGGAAAACTATAAAATGGGACCTAGGGTATCATTACAAAGGTTGTTCATTAATTAGGGTAGAATATCGAGCCAAATTTCCACAAGTTGAGTGGCACAACTTGATCCAAAACCCTAGCCCAAATCCAATTCCAAAGCCAAATCAAGATCATTTTGAGAAGAAAATCAAGCAAGCAACCATCGATCCTTTATCCGTGAAGCCAATCTTCATCCGAGTAAGAGATCCATGACGATCCGCGACTCACGGAGATCGAGCGGAGCGAAATTCGACGGATCTAGTTACCTCTTCAAAAGGAGCGATCGAGAGCAACATCTTGTAACCTCGAATTGAGGGAATGTGTAATTAGTCGTCGATTTAATAAAGGTGATAATTGAAATTCTTGTTTTCTTTACATTCTTGCGTTGTGAAACTTCTTGTTCTTTGATTCATTAATTTTCATGATGTTTGAGTAAATTCTTCGCTTGTGGAGAATTCGAGAGAATTGATAGATCTAATGATGATCAAATCTTAATACCAGTCTTAATTCTTATGAGATTTGTGAACCTTAGTAAAAAGAATCGTTGATGACCTAATATGGAGCGAAATGACTTCTTGATTATTTCATTGCGAATTAGGGATCAAACGATTGATAATTTTCTTTGCAAGGGGCTAGATCCGAATGATCATGATTGAAAAGACAAGGGATAGAAGGTGAAACCCTAGTTTGTTCAATAGAACCCTAATCTTTATCATAATCATCAATTTAGCTACAAATATTCAATAGATAAGATTAGGAATTATTAGATTCATCATTAGCTATTAACTCAATCGGATCCTACAAGCTACTCTTCATATCTTGATAATTCAATCGATCTGGACATTTCTTAATTCTTGATTCTAGATCTATATTCTTTATGTTTCTTGAAATGAAAACTCACAAGTCATAAATCAATTTTCTTGAATTTTCTTTCATCTTTTATTTTTAATTCAACTAAAACGCTAACGAACAAATCACACTTTGTCAGTGGATGATCCGCATTCACCGACGAAACTACAATAGACACCGTCAATTGATTGCGGTATAAATTTCTTTGGTTATGAAACATTTTACTTAACACGTCAAGAAACTATCAATCAAATGGCGCCATTGTCGGGGATAGTGTGATAATTTGTTCGTTTTTTTAATTTGAGTTGGAAAATTTAATATTCCATCAGAATTTTTAGATCAAAATTCGGACAAGAGCTTAACAATTTGTTTTGATTTGCTGCGAGGAAATCTGGAATCTCTGGAGCGAAAGGAAAAATATTCAGTGTATCACAGAGAGTTCAGTGAGGCAACAGGAAAATTTTCACAAATTTCTGTGCAGAGATCTCATCATCACACCGCGCATCCGCGGAATTAAAAAGCATCTCGCGGCGGTTCCGTGGCATTCCTAGGGTTTCAGTGCACCAAACTTCTCAGGTATACTTATGTCTTTCTTATCTCCTCCCTGCTCTGTCCATTAACCAATTTCTGCAGGATTCTTTACAAAAATTCGCAGCGCCGCAAAAAGAAAAATTGTTGCGTGTTTGATATTGGATGTTTGCATCTTTAACACGGAAATTAAGGGGCAAAGACCAAATTCAGATTAGGTGGGGAGTTCATTATCCTTCCTAAGCCCAAAAATCACAAACTTGCATCCACATCACCCTTATTAACTAAAAAATATCTAGACAAGACTCTAAGGACCGTCGCGCTCACTTAGGACAGAAGGAGATCGTGGGTATTCTATTGCTTATCCGCTTTTCTTTTGTGGTGTCTAAGGCAAGTGTGTCTAAGGCAAGTGGTTACTTAATTAGGCCAACTACTTACGTAATGGAGAACATCCGACATACCTAGCACTTACCTGGCCACAGAAGGGGCAAAGTGGCAGTAGAGGATCTATCTTGCGACTTGTCTTCTGAATGTCTAGGAGCGGCCTAGAGACTTGACCTAGATGACCACTAGAATTAGGGTTGCTTGTGCATTGTTTGTGTGAATTTTTCAAAAATCCGTATTTTTCAAACCAAACACCAACTCATATTTTCCTTAATTATCACAACGCTGCCACTTGTGCTAAAGCATTTAGTGCATGCTCAGCCGGACACAGGATTCTAGTGCTCGTCTTGCCCACGCTCCTCCTATCGACTCCGAAGTCAGTATTTCTACGTCCACTTGTTCTTTACCTACTACCACACCCACTTCGATGGACAGTTCTCCATCAAACTTCGTTAACACTACTCTGCCACCGTCCGCAGGTGCGCAGAATCCGTCCTGCATCTCTCTCCAAAAGAGATGTTTCCCTATGTGAGGTCCTCTTTCGACCTGTTTCACCATTCTACCAGCCAATGGGAACAACATTGAAATCAAACCTCAATACATCAATCTTTTACCCAAATACCACGGTCTCGAGTCTGAAGACGCATATGTCTTTGTTACCAAATTTGAAAATATATGCGCTCTGATGGATACTTCACAGCTTTCTGTGGATGCTAAGAGATTACGTCTTCTCCCATTCACTTTGTGCGATATAGCCGAGAAGTGGCATTATAACACATCCGCACATTCTATTTCGAACTGGGGAGAATTCGTAACCGCTTTCCTAAAGAAATTCTACCTCAATCATAAAACGGCTCGAGTCCGTAGCGAAATAAATCAATTTACCCAACTTCTAAATGAACCATTCTCGAAGTGTTTTGAACGCTTCAAGTATCTGTTAGTTCAATGTCCTCATCACAGAATTCCTGGATGGAATCTGTGCAGAATCATATATGAGGGCATTAATCCTACAACAAAATAGACCCTTGAATCCATGTGTCAAGGCACCTTCATGAATAAAGATGATGGGGAAGCCTGGAGATTTTTAGAAGATTTTGCTGAAAAATCTTTACAGTGGGAGAGTATAGGTCAACCATCGTCTAGGGGCGGTAACCACCAATTGGATGTTTCCATAGGAGTTAAAGATGAAATGGCAGCAATGCAAAAGAAACTTGAAGCTATGGAACATAAAGTTTTAGCAGCCACCCTAAATCAGATGTCACTGTCCAAAACTGTCTGTGGATGCTGTTCTGATCCATCTCATCTTACGGAAGAATGTCCTTTCAATTCTCCGTTTCAAGGTCAAGAGCATACCAATGCTGCGTTCCAACAAAGACCTAAAAACGATCCGTATTCTTCCACTTATAATCAGGGTTGGTGGAATCACCCTAACTTTGCTTGGAACCAATCACAAACTCAAAACACGGTTCCAAACCAAAACAACTTTCAAAGGGTACCTCCGGAACAACAGCAACCACTACAAATAAGTCAGCACCCCTATCAATCATAAAATTTTCAAAATCCGGTCAACACTTCTGCACTGCACAACAATTCTTTGCAACTAACCGGTACTAATAACTCCTCTCCACTCAAACAAACCATGAATTTGCTTCTGACAAATATCATGCAAGATTCAGCTGAGATGAAGTCTTCCATCGATAAAATCCAGAAAAACTCTGACTTCCAAAGTGAGAGTATTAAATCGATGGAAGCACAAATTGCCCGTATAAATGCCGAATTGAGTGATAGAGAGAAAGGGAAACTTCCAGGTCAACCCCTACCAAATCCTGGCTATTCACATCATGTGAACGCTATCACCACGTTGAGATCTGGAAGAGTGCTTGACAACCATGTCGGTGAAGAGATTGATAATAATGAAGAATCAATCGATGATATCATGGCCGAGACTTTTCTTTCCACTTCTACTTTTACTTCTGACCCCAGTTCGTCTACCCCACCACCTTCTTGCGAGCCTATTCTCCGTTTTCCCCAAGGCTCGAACCCTCAGCACACCTCTTCTAGTCTACCAGAGACGATCCCCACTCCTATTCTTGGATCTTTCCTACCTATACGATCTTCTCCAATATTGGACCCCGCTCTTATTGCTAAAGCTCCTTATCCGAATCGGTTAAGGGGGAACAGACCAAGTCCGCAAATGGAGAAGATCACTGAAATTTTTAAACAATTTAACATCAATATCCCTCTTCTAGATGCTATACAACAAGTCCCGGCTTATGCGAAAATTCTCAAGGACTTGTGCCCTAGGAAAAGGAAGACTCAAGTGCCAAAAAAGGTATTCATGTCGAGTACTGTAGACACAGCTTTTCCCCAACAATTACCTAGAAAACGTAAGGACTCTGGTTGTCCTACAATTTCTATTTCTATTGGGGTTAAACACATTAACCGTGCTCTACTTGACCTGGGCGCAAGTGTTAATCTGCTTCCTTTCTCAGTTTATGAGCAGTTAGGGATTGGAGAGTTGAAGCCAGCTAACTGCACTCTCCAGATGGCCGACCGATCAATCACCAAACCTAGGGGTGAGCTGGAGGATGTGTTAATAAAAATAGGGAAATTTTTATTCCCTGTGGACTTTATTGTTCTCGATACACAGCCTGTAGTGAACCCACGGAATCAAATTCCGGTGATTCTTGGTCGACCCTTTTTGGCCACTTCTAATGCGATAATTAACTGTCGTAATGGCTCTATGACCCTATCGCTCGGGAAGATGTCAATTGAGCATAACATTTATAAGTTAAGAAGTGTACCCTCCGAACCTTCTGCTCAGGTCTGTTCTGTCGAATTAATGGATGTCGACAGCAGCGAATTTGATCAGCCTCATGATACTGATCTAGACTCTTTTCATATGTTGTTGTTTGACCCAACTATGTATCATACACATACAGACTCTTCCATAGAGTTGTCCGGGTCAACATCTAACACTGATTATGAACCGTTTTTGGAGTCTGAAGATCACCCCGCACTGTTTGAAGACATTATTCTTCGGGGAATCGATGAAAACTTTGAGGAAATTTTCGCTGATGAACTCGCATTTTTATCAAACACGGGTGTTAAGTTGAATCATCTCCAAAACGAAGTAATTGAACCTTCACCCTTTCTTCTGGACTATAATGAGAATGCGAGTCATCCATCACAATCACTGTGTCGTCTCTCCAAAAGGAGACACAAACACATTCTATCGCACCACTTATCTTTTTCCCACTTCTTCCTGGCTCCTTATAACATGTTCTTCCACCAACCGGTGCACTATACTGATAAAATATTCGAATGGTTGGTGTTGACTTCCGGTCTTTGCAAAGCTTGGCATTAACCAATAACTTTGACCCCCTCTTGTGATTATAAAAGCTTAACATTGTTTAACTCAAGTTTGGAGGGGGGGTATAATCTGGCTCTTGAAAATAAAATTTTTACTCAAAATGGTGAGCCAAAGAATAAGTTTGGGGGAGGATTTTAACGATCATATTTCATGTCCCCGCTAATAAATTTTCCTCCCAAGCTTACAGGTTTTTGAGATTTAGCAGAAGACAACAGTGAGGGCACTGTTGAAAACAAGTTTGGGGAAGGTTTGTGCTTATTTACGCATCACTTTGCAACATACTTTGCATAAGCACAAAACATATAAAAAAAATTTGTGTACATAAATATAATAATAAAAGATTAGATAATCAAAAATTACATCTAAAAGATTGGAAAAAATTATGGAAACCAAGAAAATTAGAAGTTTTCTTAAACGATCTAGTAATAAGTAGTTATGAGCCGTTGTCCCAAGGGTTAGTAAGATGAAGGAAGTCACTAATCTAAGCATAAAAATAAGTCTGAAAAATAGTTCCTATTCTTGAAGACAAACATTTGAATATTGATAACCTACTATACGCACTTACACACGTCTTGAAACTCGGGATAGTAAAGGATACCTTGAAATGCTCTTGTCTAAAAGACAAAGTATGAAGGAAATAATAAATGAAGCATAAAAATATAAAATGGTGTAGAAAAATGAACACTGGTTTTGTTATCACCAAAGTAGCATAAAAAAAATATAGCAAGGGTGCTTCATCACCTATTGCCTTAGACCAACTGGTTTGGGAGTCACTGCTAAGCCTTAGGTGTTGCAAGACGAGGAAAATGATAATACGCCTTATAAGCAAGCACATTAGTAATCGGTCGGTTAGTACCTCAAGAAGTATTAACGGTCGCATGAAAAATCTTTGTGCAATATCATCTACATATTCATCGAATAAAAAGTACTGAGGAAGATGGACAAGAGTATGATAGCTTGAATTGAATTCTCCGAGTGTAGGGATGTCTTTTACACACATGTAGGAGTTGGGATTCCTTAGCACCTAGCGTAGGGTTTGCAAGCATCACACATTCCACGACAAGAATTTTAGGGTGTGCTAAGCAATCTAACTAAAGATCATACTAGAAAACTAGGGTAACAAAAGTAGTAATCTAACATTATAAAAGAGAAGTGAATGAAAATACAACCTTTGTAGATCCGGTCATTCACTTCTAAAGCTCCGTGTTGACGTCCCTTTGCTGCGACCATCGAGATCCCAGACTCTAGTGATGGTTTCCTCAGAGAAATGAACGGGCTAGCTCGTTGACTTCGAGGCCGAATATGATCTACGTCGAGGAGACTCAAACTCATGCTCCATCTTCACTAGGTCAAGAACTTTGTGAAGAGAATACCCTAAACTAAATGGCAAGTAGTAGAGGATGATGAAATAGGAAATGGGTTCACTTTAGATTTTGATTTCTCACTTTATTTCATCACTTTTTAAAAATCTAGCAAGCTTTTTCTTCTTGATGAAGAAGAAGAAGAAGAAAGAAAAATGAATAAATGAGAATAGAAAAACAAGTGAAGATAATGATCATTTGCAACCATGGGTCAGTTAGTTTTATCCACTAACCTTTGTAGAGACTAAACCATGGATTATTTAATGGTTTGGTTAATAAATATCTTATGTAAAACAAAGTCAGTGGACTTTGTCAAAGAAAGCCACCATTTTGAATTACAAAGATAAATAAAAACCCTAACCATTATCTCAAACATGATGTAAGTCATACACACACCGAAATTTGCATGTATCATCAAGCATGATACAATCTAGTGCACAAACATATGTCACATATACAACGCGTGCACATCAAGTGAGAAAATCAATCTTAAGTGAACAAATACTAGTCAATGTAAAGTATTATATCAAATATATAATTATACATTAAATCATTAAATCAACACTTGATTTAATGATCCGGTCATATCGCATAAAACCGACTAATATCTAGTGTATCAATATATCGAATCAACACTTGATTCGGTAACCCGGTCATATCACAGATAACCGATCGATGATACAAATCGCGAGAATAGAATACAGTGTCACATACTGGTATTATTCTCGGTCCCGCACATATCTCATATGCGCTCCTATTTCGTTTCACTTGAGCCAGAAAACCTCTGTATAGGATTCTCAAGACTCGTCAATACGCCGGCAGTAGGTGATGACCATATCAGTCACCCACAAGCCGCAAGCGGTCTGCTAAATGTAACAGCCACCCGGTTATTGAGCGATCAGAAAATCAACGAGCAAGCTTGCTCACACTCCTGCGATTCCAATCGGTAACACTTACCGCACAGTCCGGTTTGTTCGTCTGATATGTCGCATATCTCGCCTACGGGTGGTAAACGTCAGACCCCAGTAGCTTGATAAGTCATGCCGATGTAAGGTCCATAACGTTCGTTAAACTACTGATAACACTTACCAGTAAATCAAAGCAACCCTGGCCAGGGATTTCCCAGTTATGGCCAATCGAACATAGCGCAACATCAACCCTCAATACCGGGAGAGACGAATCCCCTCCTATTACTCATTGCCTCTATGTGAATAGGGACTGTGCCCAAAAACCGCCTGTTTGCATGACTCAGTAGAGCCGTGGTAGTGTGGAAATCAAAGTACAGTGGGAGACACACAAGATTCTATGACGATCTCGGGTCAACAGACTAAGCTGTACCAGTGTCACCAGAGAACTGCCATCTGACTTGAGGTATAATACAATGTGGGTGTTCTCGGCGAGTCCGTTCAGTGTACCCAGTCTCCACTGAGCACCCGCATACCATCTCTGATGTCAAACACCAATGGATATAGGATCATCCATCGCCCATCACATGGGTCAGGAAGATATACGCTAGTTTACTCTGGAATATCGATACCCCGTCTCGATATTCCCACGACTAGGAACATTGAAAGATGTACTCATGGACTACCCAGGCCCCACTAGTATGATCTGCATCATAGTCCTGGAAGTCGAGTACACATCCTAAGGGCTTTATCAATATGTAACAGAGAGACAATAAGTATACATGTTAAGATACAGAGCAACCAGATACCGTACTATTATGTCGAGCAAGAAAGTCCTCCCTATATATGTCCCAGCATCCACTACAATATACATCTCATGTACAGTGATAGCCTCTAGAGCATACATATAACTAACAATCACCCACTTGCACTAGGGCCATCTGTAGCAGTGGTTACAGTATCTCATACTCAACCATCCCATAAAAGTCTCTCTCTTGGAAAAGGCCTTTGTGAGTGGATCCGCCGTGTTGTCCTCTGAGTCTACTCTCCTAACCTCGATCTCTCTGGAGATCAACTATCTCCATGATCAAATGATACTGCCTTGGAATATGTCTGGGTCACTGATAGGACCGGGGTTCTTGGGCCAAAGCCACACCTCCATTGACACACAATGGTAGGAACCCGGTTCATCTCATGAACTAATATACACCGAAACTGCCTCTTTGGTAGTATCTTTGATAGCGATGTCACCAGCCTTTATCGTCTAGTTTGCCACGGTATCTAGCTTGGAACTCTTCCAACATACCGTCCCTCTACTGAGGGTAAAGACAATACCCGTGACTGACATTCAGTCGTCCTTACCATTCTGGAAGCTATCCAGTTAATCTCCCCAGGATCGATTGACATCATCTAACTACACCTAGTGAGAATCCTAACATCCATTTAGATCTATCTCATAGATCCAAAACCTAGGATTTAGGAGGTATCACCTAGATCCTTTATGGTGAATCCTTGTGATAAGAGGAGATTGACTTAGTGTAGCACTGGAAACTCTTTCCTATCAAGAGTACGTTGTCCACGTACAATACAAGGAATACCACCATACTCTCTACTACCTTTTTGTTTATACAAGGTTCATCTAACATTTTGTTGAAGTCAAACTCTATGACTACCACATAAAAACAGATGTTCCAACTCCGCGTTGCCTGCTTTATCCTGTAAAGCAACTTGCACACGTTTCCGCTGCTCCCACTGTTTACGAAGCCCTCTGGCTGTGTACTTATAGACGCTCTCTTCTAAATCATAATTTAGAAAAGCAGTCATGACACCCAACCACCTAATATCATAGTCATGGTACGTAGCATTGGCAAGTAAGATCAGCGTGGACTTAAGCACAGCCACTGGAAAAAGTTTCATTATTATCCACGCCTGGTCGATGAAGAAAACCTTTAACAAGTCTAGCTTTGAAAGTCTCAACTTTTCCATTTACACCAAGTAATCTTCTCAAGATATACTTGCTCCTGATGGGGATTTATCCCTTCAGATATAGCAGCCAAAGTCCATACTTTGTTGGTGTACATGGATTCCATCTCAGATTGCTAAGCATCCAGCCATTCTTACAGAGTCCCAACTCTTGATGGCCTGGTCGAAACAAGTTGGGTCATCATCTCATGATGCAATCGTCGCTCCCACTGTCATCGAGAAACCGAAGTATCTTTCAGGCGGATGAAAAACCCTGCTAGATCGGCGGGGAGGCTGAGGTTCGTCGGGGACTATTGAATCCTATGGTTCTACCAAATCATCAGCTGTAGTTTGTATAGCTAGAACTCCTTCCAGTTTTACAAAACTGAATTTGCCTCGAGTTTGTCCGTATTTTGCTTTTAGGCATAGGCCAGGCAACCCCAAATCATAACTTGCTTAAGACATGGGCTCTTCCCATACCATATCTCATATGGAGTGGTAGGCACTAATTTGATTGGAACCCAATTCAATAGATATGCAGCTTCTCAAGTGCAAAAAAACCCCAAAAAGGAAATTGGTAACTCTGTAATACTTATCATAGAGCGCACCATATCTAATAGGGTGCGATTGCTCCGCCCCGATACACCGTTGTGCTGTGGTGTATTCGGAGGAGTAATGCCGAAAGAGAATCTTATTCTCCTTTAGAATAGTCCAGGATCTCAATGCCTAAGTATTCCCCTCCCTGATCACATCATAGGACATAATACTTATACCTATATTGGTTCTCTACTTCTATCTTATATTTTTTGAATTTCTCAAAAGCTTCAGACTTGTGTTTCAACAGGAACATGTGTCCGAATCTTGAGAGATCGTCAGTGAATGTAAGGAAGTACAAAGAACCTGTCCGGGCATATGTAGACTGGGGCCCTTCATACATCACTATGTATCAGTCCTAAGGATTCACTAACCCTTTCTCTGTTTCAAGTAAACATAGCTATGGTCATTTTATCTTTGTAACATGACTGGCAAGTTTCACAAGATGCAAATTCAAACTGATTTAAATATGCATCTAAATATAACTTAGCTAGTTGGGTCACATTGATATGACCTTGTCTACAATGCCTCAAAAAGGATTCGTTCATTTCTGAACTCTTCCTCTTGTGTGTGTTTTGTACTTTAGGAACTGTGGTTTGATTTTGAATGTATATGTTTTTAGATAACGTGCCTAACCGATGAACTCTTTATATAGGAAATGTTCGAAACATTATCCAACAATACAAAATTATATCATTCTTTACTAAACAAAGAGACCTATATGATGTTGTATATCACGTTCGGTATCTAATAACATTCGTTCAGAATCAATGTATCTGGTAATACAGGGTGATAACTGCCAACACTATGGCTGCAACTATTGCACCATTTTAAAGTCTTGAAATTTATCACCCGTTCTCAGTTCTCTACTTATCTGTAGCCCTTGTAACAGAATACATATTCGAGATCCTAATCCGGTATCAAATACCCAGGACATAGAGGATACTGAGAAACAGTTCTATGTAATGAAGACACCCGAAGGAGACGCATCATCATGCATTTTCTTCATTTGGGCGGCATGGGAATCATAGTATTCCCCTATTTCTTGCTCGGTCTTATAACAATTTTAAGTTGGAGCGGGACCAACGTTCCCCAGCTCAGTATAACAAGCGGGTTCGGTCAATACATCCATATTATTATCTTGATTAAGGTGTGACATGGTTGCTACCTGGAGAGAGAGAAGAAAACACTCTGCATGCGCTCTTGTATGATTAGATTGGTTATATATTTTATCTAATTAGGATGGCTCCCACTGTTTTTATCAAATCTTCCTTCAAACCTTAAAAGGAAAGACTAGCCGGGATTAATTACACTCTACAAGTTCGCCAACCTTTCAGCCAGGCCAGTGCCGATACTTTGAGGGAGGTTTCCCGTGCTTTCGCACGGACCTAATTAAAACAAATCTCGTTTTCCCAGGGACGTAAACTTGTTGACAGCTTTCTAGACACCTACTTGATCGGCTAATTGTAAAGTGCAAAACTCTCTCAGGAGTAAAAATTACTCGCAGTGGGTATCAGGATCCAACTATCTCATAGAAGGTACGCAATCTCATTGCAAATTTCAACACTTGAAACTCCCGATAATGGTTTTTACCCCTTGTACTTATGACCTTAATTATGGTCAACAAATCATAAGTACTAGTCAAGTTCTACCCGTCATTTCGTGATTAATTAGACCCACCCACATGACCCATAACTAAGGTCAACAAAGTCACATGACTGTCCTAACTAATCGCATCATATGCTATATAGGAAGACATCACTTAGCTACCGTACACTGTGTCTTAACTAAGGTCAACAAACAAAGCACGAATACTAAGTACTCTACTTCCTAAAATGACGGAGGGTTGCGGATGGTTTTTAAGAAAACCTTTAACTCTTTGAACTTGATCTCATTGCAGAATCAAATGGTTTTAAATGGAGTGTTTTTTAGGCTTTTGCTAGTTTCGCTAAAGAGGTCACTCCCGGTGAAGGGATCTCGGCTCTTTTCTCGTCGAATAAGGTGCAGGATATTCACAATACCACTATGCAAAGCAACAACTAGAAAAGTAGTCAAAAGACAAACCGAAGGTTATAGCATCTGCTAATTATTGTTAAATAGGTCACTCCCGGTGAAGGGATCTCGGCTCTTTCCTCGTCGAATGAGGTGCTGGATATTCTACAAGGAATGCAGCTATGCAAAGCAACAACTAGAGCTACCCAATTTTTACTTGAAATTCGATTCCACGACATCTTTTAGGTTTATTTTCTTTCATTAATCTCATTAATGAATGTCCCATCATTTAAGTCACTTAAACATCACAGATAAATACAACGTACGCTTATGCCATCCGCATTCGCCATGAAGTCCCGTCGTGCACCGTTAGGTTAGGTAACTAACGGCAGAGCGGGGCAGGGCTAAGGCGGGTGTAAAACATAAGCTACGTATATATAATATATCATATATACTATATACAGTATCTATCTGAACATATCACATGATCACATCCCAGTTAACGTAGCAGAAAACAACATATGAAATATTGGATATACTAGGATGTCCGTGTTTTATTTTGAGCCTGATATAAAACACGGATTCCACAGTCATGATGAATAGCCAAACCCACATCCCTAGACACCTACGAGAGCGTCAACCAACCCTACCAATTCTAGAGTTAGGAGACCTGGAATCGACTCCTCGAGATGGTCTCCCACTGGACCCTAGAACCCGGTTACTTGTGCTCTCCTCCTTTGGTCTATCATAATGCGGAAAAGTAAATAATATACATCAACGGTGACATCTTCCTCAACCCGGAAGTGCCCTAATAAAAGAATATTACATGCAAGTTTTTACATGAATGAAAATGAAAAACACTTATCTCACAAAAAAAACCCGGCTATTCAAACACGACGATCCAATATAACATATCCATCAACACATAACATCACATGTCATCAACGTAAGTAAATATGCTTATCCCATTTGTCGTTGACGTATAGCAACGAAACCGGCGATACCGTACATATTACACTTACGGTCGCAGAAAAGAAAGCGAAAAACTACAACAGTTGGAATCCGCAACCACCTTAGACATCATAAACCCATAATATCTCATATTGCGGATTTCACGCCTAACAAATGAATTCCTTAGACATCGCATGCCGAACAATTATAAACCCCGCAATTTAGTCTCGACGTTGAAAACACTTTCCAATAATCAGTTGGGAAATTCAACAAGATTCTCGACATCCCGATTGAATGCTCGTCGAAAACTTTAGTAGACGGCCGCACCCCCGATACCGACGACGAAGTGCACTTAGGCGGAACACCGCAGCCGCGAGCACCCGGACGGATGCTTTTAGGCAACGTAGTTCTCCTACAGTCACTTGGTCGGGGTTATGGGGCATGGCTATCTAGTAATGTTACCCGGCGAGTATCCGAATACAAAAAGTGATTGCGATGGACATTTGATCGCATCAAAACCCCGTGGAAACCGATCAAATGAGACTAAATTTCTAGACTTATAAAATTCAAATGTTGTTGATTCTAAGTATTGTATCACAATATACTAGACTATGTTAAACGTTTCGAATGAATCAACAAATCCCCACAACTGCCAATGAGCTCAACACTTGAGCGAAGTTAAAGTACCCAAAACGTGACACAGTACCAATGATCCATCCGTAGAAGAGATAAACCAATGCCTCACCTATGATACCGCGGAACCACGGCAAACCCTAAGGTTCAAACCGCAGTTCCGAGGGCATAGAATCGAGTTAAGGTTTATATGTTCTTGTAGAAGGTCCATAGAGTTACTTGCACGAACATCGAATACAATTAACTTAGAAAAGTTCCAACACATGGAAATTTCAGAGGGGGTCATGGGGTGAAGTTTGAATTTCGTTCGAAGTGTTAAACATGGTCTAGGTTACCAATACAATGCTAAAAATACGAATACGAAATACTCCGCAAAGAGTCCATAACACAATTATCATCACATGAAAATCTGGACTAAACAAACAATACCAGAAACAACAAAATAGGAGTAAAAGATCACAGGTGCAATACGAGGGGGAGGGGAGCCTATGGGGTCGGCGACGCCTGACTTTTAGCTTCGGTCGCCGGCCAGGAACCGATACCACGCTCCCGTATTCTACCTGTGTTCTTAAAATCTCCAGTACTTCACTCTGCAGTTGCTTAAAAAAATTTTAGACCACTTTTAAAAAAAATTCCAGAGAGCAAAATCATGGGGTTTCCAAAATCGTATTTTGCGGGGTTTTTCGTTTTCGTATTAACTTAGCATCATCTTAGTTTCTAGTTAGGCTCTGATACCATGTTGGGATTCCATAGCACCTAGCCTAGGGTTTGCAAGCATCACACATGCTACAACAAGAATTTTAGGGTGTGCTAAGCAATCTAACTAAAGATCATACTAGAAAACTAGGGTAACAAAAGTAGTAATCTAACATTACAACAGAGAAGTGAATGAAAATACAACATTTTCAGATCCGATCCTTCACTTCTAAAGCTCCGTGTTGACGTCCCTTCACAGCGATCATCGAGATCCCGGACTCTAGTGATGGTTTTCTCGGAGAAATGAACGGGCTAGCTCGTCGACTTCGAGGCCGAAGATGATCTACGTCGAGAAGACTCAAACTCAAACACCATCTTCACTAGGTCAAGAACTTTTTGAAGATAACACCCTAAACTAAATGTCAAGTAGTAGAGGATGATGAAATAGGAAATGGGTTCACTTTAGATTTTGATTTCTCACTTTATTTCTTCAGTTTTTAAAAATCTAGCAAGCTTTTTTTTCTTGATGATGAAGAAGAAGAAGAAAGAAAAATGAATAAATGAGAATAGAAAAACATGTGAAGATAATGATCATTTGCAACCATGGGTGAGTTAGTTTTATCCACTAACCTTTGTAGAGACTAAACCATAGTTTATGTTAATGGTTTGGTTAATAAATTTCTATGAAAAACAAAGTGAGTGGACTTTGTCAAAGATACTTAAAGCTTTATGAAGCTTCAAATTAAGACAAAGAAAGCCACCATTTTGAATTACAAAGATAAATAAAAACTCAAACCATTATCTTAAATATGGTGTAAGTCATACACAGACCCAAGTTTGCATGTATCATCAAGCATGATACAATCTAGTGCACAAACATATATCACATATACAACATGTGCACATCAAGTGAGAAAATCAATCTTAAGTGAACAAATACTAGTTATTGTAAAGTAATATATCAAATATATAATTATACATTAAATCATTAAATCAACAGTTGATTTAATGATCCGGTCATATGGTATATAACCGACTAAAATCTAGTGTATCAATATATCGAATCAACACTTGATTCGGTAACCCGACTATATCACATATAACCGATCGATGATACAAATCACGAAAATAGAATACAGTATCAGATACTGGTATTATTCTCGGTCCCGCACATATCTCATATGCACTCCTATTTCATTTCGCTTGAGCCAGGAAACCTTGGTGTAGGACTTTAAAGACTCGTCAATACGCAGGCAGTAGGTGGTGATCATATCAATCACCAACAAGCCATAAGCGGTCTGCTAAACGTAACGTCCACCCGGGTATTGAGCGATCAGAAGATCAACGAGCAAGCCTGCTCATACTCCTGCGAATCCAATCAGTAACACTTGCTGCACAGTCCGGTCTGTTCGTCTGATATGTCTCATATCTTGCATAGGGGTGGTAACCGTTAGACCCCAGTAGCTTAATAAGTCATGCCTATGTAAGGTCCATAACGTTCGTGAAACTACTGATAACACTTACTAGTAAATCACAGCAACCCTGGCTAGGGATTTCCGGTTATGGCCAATCGAACATAGCGCAACATCAACCACCAATACCGGGAGAGACGAATCCCCTCCTATCGCTCATTGCATCCATATGAATCGGGACTGTACCCAAAAATCACCAGTATGCACGACTCAGTAGAGCCGTGGTAGGGTGGAAATCAAAGTACAGTGGGAGACACACAAGACTCTCTGACGATCTTGGGTCAACAGACTAAGCTGTACCAATGTCACCAAAGAACTGCTATCTGACATGAGGTATAATACCATCTGGGAGTTCTCGGCGAGTCCGTTCAGTATACCTAGTCTCCACTGAGAACCCGCATACCATCTCTGATGTCAAACACTAATGGATATAGGATCATCCATCTCCCATCACATGGATCGAGAAGATATGCGCTATTGTACTCTGGAATATCGATGCCCCGTCTCGATATTCCCATGACTAGGAACATTGAAGGATGTACTCATGGACTACCCAGGCCCTACTAGTATGATCTGCATCATAGTCTTGGAAGTCGAGTACACATCCTAAGGGCTTTATCAACATGTAACAGAGAGACAATTAGTATACATGTTAAGATAAAGAGCAACCAGATAGCGTACTATCATGTCGAGCAAGAAAGTCCTCCCTATATATGTCCCATCATCCACTACAATATACATCTCATGTACAGTGATGGCCGCTAGGGCATACATATAACTAACAGTAGGGGTATATGATCGATGTTTGGAAGAAAGGTAGGATTGAAGAATAAAGAAGATATTTAATTGAAGGATGATATGATTTCTAACATCTTTTCATGATTATTAAGATAGGGCTCATGATATATGAAAAGATAGTGTAGTTGGAAATTCTAATTTTCAAAGTATTTCTTTTATAATTCTTATCTTTTTATGTAACTTTCACAGTCTTTCTTTTAGTATGGGATTTTGTGGGTGCAATCTACTGAAAACACTCAGGAGACAACACTCCTCCTACTAGGGACACCTAGAGGTTTAAAGACTTATGGCATGAGCTCAGTGCAATTGTGTTGCCGATGAAAGTGTGCTAGTTAGTTTTTCATTTTCTTATATTTTCTTCTTCTTTTCTAAAAAAAAAAGTTTGCTCGAGACAATCAAAATTAAGTTTGGGGGAATTTGATCAATCGAAAATAATGCATTTCTATCTCATCAATTTCCCTACTTTTTGTAATAATCTAAATGTGTTTGATATAAATATAGCACATATTAGCAATTGGTCTATAAAATATCAAATAACATGTGTTATACATTATAACCGGTATTATGAGCGAAATTGTGTGTTTATTACTACACGCATGACCTTTTGTATATCAACACTTGTCTCGAGATTGTGTGCAAGAAATTCTCGAGGTAAAAGAGCCAGAACTTCTAAAAGTGCTGATAAAACGCATCAAGTCAAAGACTTGAAATCTTGCAGTAAACAAGAATGTATAAAAATATTCCAGACATCAGAAAAGTACTATAAAGCCAACACAAATAGACACAGGAAGTTTCATGCAGCAAATCCACCAAACGGCCGCGGATCTGCGGCCGAGTCAGGCCGATCCGCAGCGGATCCGCGGCCGATCCGACTCATCGACTGCAGAAATTTATTACAGAGGTTTGTTCTCAACGGAAAAAATTCTTCAAGACTCTTCAATTCCTAGAAATCTCCAGAAGCTTCCCTTCTAACAGCCCTTCTTGTGCAACCTTAATAACTACCAAACTTCTCATGCAAGCCTCATAACAACCAAGCTTCCAAGGAAAGCTAGACCTACCTTCTAGAGGAAGCTAAACGGAAAACTATAAAAAAAGGACCTAGGGCATCATTACGAAAGTTGTTCATTAATTAGGGTGGAATATTGAGCCAAATATCCATAAATTGAGTGACACAACTTGATCTAAAACCCTAGCCCAAATCCAATTCCAAAGCCAAATCAAGATCATTTTGAGAAGCAAATCAAGCAAGCAACCATCGATCCTTTATCCGCGAAGCCAGTCTTCATCCGAGTAAGAGATCCACGATGATCCGCGACTTACGGAGATCGAGCGGAGCGAAATTCGATGGATCTAGTTACCTCTTCAAAAGGAGCGATCGAGAGCAACATCTTGTAACCTCGAATTGAGGGAATGTGTAATTAGTCGTAGATTTAATAAAGGTGATAATTGAAATTCTTGTTTTTTTTACATTCTTGCGTTGTGAAACTTCTTGATCTTTGATTCATTTATTTTCATGATGTATGAGTAAATTCTCCGCTTGTTGAGGATTCGAGAGAATTGATAGATCTAATGATGATCAAATCTTAATACTAATCTTAATTCTTATGTGATTTGTTAACCTTAGCAAAAAGAATCGTTGATGTCCTAATTTGGAGCGAAATGACTTCTTGATTATTTCATTGCAAATTAGGGATTAAACGATTGATGATTTTCTTTGCTAGGGGCTAGATCCGAATGATCATGATTGAAAAGACAAGGGATAGAAGGAGAAACCCTAGTTTCTTCAATAGATCCCTAATCTTCATCATAATCATCAATCTAGCTACAAATATTCAATAGATAAGATTAGGAATTATTAGATTCGTCATTAGCGATTAACTCAATTGGATCCTACAAGCTACTCTTCATATCTTGATAATTCAATCGATCTGGACATTTCTTGATTCTTGATTCTAGATCTATATTCTTTATGTTTCTTGAAATGAAAACTCACAAATCTTAAATCAATTTTCTTGAATTTTCTTTTATCTTTTATTTTCAACTCAACTTAAACGCACACGAATAAATCACTCTTTCTAAGTGGACGATCCGCATTCACCGATGAAACTACAATAGACACTGTCAATTGATTGCGGTATAAATTTATTTGGTTGTGAAATATTTTACTTAACACGTCAAGAAACTATCAATCAAGTCCAGTAGGAGACCATCTCGAGGAGTCGTGTCTGGGTCACCTAACTCTAGAATTGGTAGGGTTGCTTGCCACTCTCGTAGGGGTCTAAAGATATGGGTTTGGCCATTCATCATGACCGAGGAATCCGTGTTTTATACAGGCTCAAAATAAAACACGGACATCCTAGTATATCCTATATTTCATATGTTTTTTTCTGCTGCGATATCTGTGATGTGATCATTTGATTTGATGAGATAGATACTATATATAGTATATATGATATATTATAGTCGTTGCTTATATTTTACACCCGCGCTAGCCCTGCCCCGCTCTGCCGTTAGTTACCTAACCTAACGGTGCATGACGAGACATCAGGGCGAATGCGGATGGCATAAGCGTACGTTGTATTTATCTATGATGCTTAGGTAACTTAAATGATGGGACATTCATTAATGAGATTAATGAAAGAAAATAATCCTAAAGTTTTTATGGAATCAAATTTTCAAAAGTAGATAGCTCCAGTTATTGCTTTGCATAGTGGTATTCCTTGCAGAATATCCAGGACCTTATTCGATAAGGAAAGAGCCAAGATCCCTTCGCCGGGAGTGACCTCTTTAGCAAATAACTGGCAGATGCTACAACCCTCGGTTTGTCTTTTCGTTGCTTTTCTAGTTCTTGCTTAGCATAGTGATATTGTGAATATCCTGCACCTCATTAGACGAGGAAAGAGCCGAGATCCTTGTTAGTGTATATGCCCTAGAGGCCATTACTGTATCATACTAGCTTGTATATTACTTAATGGAAGCTTGGGATATTCACAGTTGTATATACAATCTTGCTCGAAATGGTAGTATGCTACTTGGTTTGTCTCTGCTTTAATATGTGCATGTGTTTCTTTTAGCATATTGCTGGTATACATATTAGTAGAGCCCTTAGGATCTTTGCTTGATTACCAGCGTTGTGATGGCGCTCGCACTCGTGGGAGCTGGGTAATCTATAAGCACATCCTTATACAGGTCCCTGGTCGTTGGACTATCGAGACAGGGCATCGATACTCCGGAGTAGACTAGCGTATGCGCTTCTCATCCCAGTGTGGGAGACGGTCTGTCCCACAGCCGTTAGTACGTCGTACTTGGGATAGTATGCGGGTGCTCGTTAGGTTACGAGTACACTGGACAGGACTCGTTGGGAACTGTTGGTTGGTAATATACCTATCGTCAGTTATCAGTTCCCAGGTGACATGAGTACAGCTTAGTCCGCTGACTTGACACTGTCACTTCGCCTCGAGTGTGTTCCCACTGCACTTTGATTACTACCCTACCACGGCTCAAAGGAGCTGTGCAAACAGGTAGTTTTTGGGTGCAGTCCCGATGCACTTGGAGGCAGTGACGGTTAGACAGGATTCGTCTCTCCCGGTATTGGGGGTTGACATCGCGCTGTGTCCAGGAGAGCCATTACACGAGTAGTCCCTGGCCAGGGCAAGCGAGATATACTGGTAGGCTTCCAGTGTTATCTCAGGGTGTTCTGGGCTACACTCCGACACGACTTGTACCGCTATTAGGGGACTGACGTTCACCGCCCCCCTAGGCCCGCCATGCGATGTATCAGACGAACAGACCGGACTGTACGGAGACTGTCACATACAGGCTCAGTAGGAGAGCAGATGGGGTTCACCTCGTCGGTCTTCTTATCGACATCTACCTGGGGACCGTTACGTACAGCTAGTGCCGCTTGCGGTCTGTGGTTAAACCCACTGCCAGCGTAGTGTCGAGTCTTTAGAGTCCCACACAGAGAGCTATTCGCCTTTAGGCAAAACGAGTAGAGGTCGCATGGTTTTGCGACAGGGTTCGTTCGCATCCGCGCACTTGTGCACGTTTGCTGTCCGGACAGTCTATACTAGCGGGCTTTTGTTTAAGCCGGATCCTAGTATATGATTTGAGATTGGTTTTTCTCATTGTGTTCGTGTTCCTCGGATCACGAATGCGGGTGCGTATGCACAGTTGCTTGAGATTGAGGGAGAGGACCTTGATTAGGGTTAATGGTTGTTGTCATTTTATTAACCCTAATATTTATGTGTGTGTTATTGTTAATTAGTAATTAGTTTAATAATTATCCATGGTTGTGGTTTTTGACCTTTTGACTTCTTTGACTTGTTGACCAAGGTTGACACTTTGACCATCATAATTTCTTTTGGAAGATGCTTTTTGATCTTTGCAATTTGAAATGATAATGGTCATGTCATGATTTACCATGATAATTATCTAGCTAATTATTCAATTAAAATTATACACACATATTAGTGAGAAAGGCTCACAAATAATTCATTCTCTCATTTCTTTTCTCTCTCTTGCTCATCCTCTCCCTCAAGCTCTCTCCCTCTCATGTGTTGAGAAACAAAAAGCTTGAGAAAAACCCTCTCTTGATCTTCTCTACTCACTTCTAGGGTTCAAGTCTTAGCATTTCTTGCACTCTAGTTACTCCTAGCTTGGAGTTGAAGCTAAAGGTGGTGGCTTTCGGGTGGATCCTTCTTTGACGGGAGAAGACAAGCAAGGTGATCCTTTTCTACCATACCTAGGAGCAAGGAGAGAAGGACTAAAGACCAAAGGTATAACCTTTCTACAACTTTGTTAGTTGTTAGTTTACTTTAGCTAGTTTTAGTTTAGCAAAGATCCTCACAAGCTTAGTCCATGTTGCCTAAGTCATTAAAAATCCGATTTTTATTATGTTTTCCGCCTCCCCGTAAGCACCGGGGTGGGCAACACGGACTTACAGTGGTATCAGAGCCTAACTAAACTCAAACTAGCTAAGTAGTTAAGTGTAACGAAGTTTCGAAACCGAAAAACCCTAAAACCAAACTTTTTCAAAATCCAACTTTCTGTTGAAATTTTTTCTGCTCAAAATAAAAAACTGTATACTTGTAAAATTGTCTCAGGGTTTTGTGTGAAACACCACCAAATACGAACCAGAGAGGAGCCAAGAGGACCGCGGTTCCGCGGCATAAGGAAGCTCTTGCCGCGGAAGCGCGGCCGTCTTGTCAACTCTCTGTATCGTTTTTGGTGCAGATTGTTTCTGAGTTGGTTTTAGGATTTTTAGGATATATAATATGTGCCCAGATTTTCCAGAACTAAAATTTACTTTTGGGGGCCTATAAATCCGTATTTTTCGGAACTTCACTACACTTTAACTATATCGGTTATATCTGTGATGCTTGTATGTATTGAACGTCGGCTAATCGCTATAAGTCGATTAGTCGGGGTTATACATCTCTGTGATCTGTGATTGTTGGTTTGTGGATATGAATGGATTGGATTGTCGCGGGTGAATAGCCGGGTTGGATGTGAGATGAGTGTTATTTTCTTTCATTCATTTGTAACATGTAAATTGATGTAATAATATTCTTTGTATGGCCGCACAACCGGGTCGGGGTTGTAGCCGTCATTGTATAATTCTTTTTACTGTTTTTGCTCCTAGGATAGACCCATGGAGGGGGTGCACAAACTACCGGGTATCTCGAAGTGCCGAGTGGCCTACTCACGGTGGTGAGGGAGGTTGCTTCGCTTCGGGTGCTTGGCGGGTAGTTTGCCGCACCCGTAGGGGTCTTGGGTGGGGTATTGGCTATTCACCGCGACCGTGTAATCCGCTTTGCGTTGCAGGCTCGAACGCATTGCGGATTCCTAGTATATCCAATGTATTCATCTGTGATCTGTAATGTCTATCATTGCTATATATTTATATATAATAACTATTTAGGCGTTGCTTATGTTTTACAGCCGCGCTAGCCCAGCCCCCGCTCTGTCGTTAGTTAAGTAACCTAACGGGTGATGACGGGGCCCCGTGGCGAATGCGAATGGCATAAGCGTACGTCATATTTTGGTTGTTTTCTGCAATGGTAGGATTAAATGATGGGACGCATTAAAAGAACTAATGCAAGAAATAAACCAAGTAAAAGTCGATTGGAACACTTTGAAAACCACTCGGTTCTTTTCAAAACTAAAACTTTTAAACGCGGAGCTTGAACCACTCCTTTTAAAAGCTATCTCGTTCCATCGATTATATCAAGTTCACTACGTTCACGGTTTCGCCAAAACCATCCGTAGCCCTCCATCATTTCGGTTAAATATTCGGTAGTATTCAAGCTATGTATTTTGACCTCACGCCAAGGCATAGTGATTGGTAGCTGCCGGATATTTATCCGTTGCATAGATAGAATGCGTTGATTTGAGACAGTCGTACTGCCGTTTTGGCCTACGTCAAGGGTAGGTACGGGTGGGTTCAAATTAACCAGGATAATGATGGGAAGAACTTGACATGTGACTTATGACATTTTGACCTCACGCCAAGGTCATAAGAGCATGGGGCAAAAATCCACATCGGGAGTTTCATAAGTACTGAAACTTGCTAGCGTTGCATACCATTTGGAGTGTGATAATTCTGGTAGGATTCCTTCGGTTTTATCACGCAATGATATTTGGATCCCGATCCTACTGTGAGTATATGCTACTCCTCGGGAAAACTCTCACTTAACGATCAATGCTATAAACCTAGTAGGTGCCTAGAAAGGTGTTAGCGGGGCTACGCCCACAGGGAAAAGAGGTTACTTAATTAAGGAACTTCGCGAAAGCGTTGGAAAACCTCCCTCGAAGTACCGACACTGGCCTGGCTGAACGGTTAAGCAAGTATTGTACGGTGAGAATGATCCCGGCTAATCCTTTTCTTTATGGTTTGAGAAGGGATTCGAGAAACAGTGGGAGCCATCCAGTTTAGACAAACTAAAAACCACTCTAAACTTGCAAGAGCATCATGCTAAAGTGTTTCTTTTCTCTCTCCTAATTGCAGCGACCATTCAAGATGACCGGACTTAAGTTACTATTAGATAAAAACATATTGACAGGGCCAAACTACAAAGATTGGCTCAGGAATGTCAAGATGGCTATCACTTATGACAAGCTGGGGTATATACTTACCACCAAAGCTCCCCCCGTCCCAGGTCCCACCTCCAGCGTCGCGGATGTAGAAATCCGTAAGACATGGGAGATAGATTGCGCGAGGGCCAAATGCCTCGTACTAGCCTCGATGGACAATGACCATCAGAGGAGGCACGAGAATATGGACCTAGAGTCCATATTTCTCCATACAAAAGAACTGTATGGAGAGCAGTCTCGTATCGCAAGATACGAAGTGTCGAAGAAGCTCTTTTCGGCAAGGTTGGCCGTCGGATCATCGGTAGCGGACCACGTGCTTAAGATGATCGGCTACATAGAGGAGCTCGCGGACCTTGGGACCACGTTGGAGAATGAACTCTATACTGATCTGATTCTCCAGTCCCTTCCTTCCACTTACGCCCAGTTCATTCTTAACTTCAACATGCAAGGAAAGGAGGTAGAACTTGCCGAGCTTCTGAACATGTTGAGGACTGCTGAGGGCACCCTACAGAAGGGTAGGGAGACATCCACTTTGTTTGTAGGAGGATCTTCCTCTTCTAGGTCCAGGGCGAAAGCCAAGGGCAAGAAGAAGAAAGCCCCCGCCAAACCAAGAGGCGGTGTCGGTAAAGTGGATACGAAGGGAAAGGGTAAAGCAACAAAGGTAGCGGGGAAGCTGGTGGGGAAGGAAGAATGCTTCTATTGTCACAAAAGTGGCCACTGGAAACAAGATTGCAAGGCTTGGAAAGCCAGAACACAGGATTTGAAGCGAGTTGCAGCTTCAGCTTCAGGTGTGTATGTTATTGAAAATTGTCTATCAATAAACTCTACTTCCTGGGTATTGGATACCGGATCAGGATCTCATATCTGTAATTCTTTGCAGGCGTTGAGAAAGCGTAGAGTTTTGAAGGCAGGTGACATGACCCTCAGAGTTGCGAACGGTGCTAGCATGGATGCAGAGGCCGTGGGGGACTATCACCTGGGATTATCAGATGGACACTTTTTGGTTTTGCGTAGTTGTTATTATGTACCAAATGCAACCTGTAATATCATTTCTGTATCTTTATTATCTAAAGAAGGTTATGAATTTGCATTTGTAAGTAATGTAGTGAACATTCACCTTAATCAAGTGTTGATTGGGTCAGGTACATTGAACAACGGTATATACGTTTTAAACCAACCACAGATTTTCAATATCCAGAATACACACAAAAGAAAGTCTCCAGAAATTAATAAAACTTTCTTATGGCACTGTAGACTGGGTCACATCAACGAGAGAAGATTGAATAAGTTACATACTGAAGGATATTTGGATTCGTTCGAATATCAATCGTATGCAACTTGTCAATCCTGTCTCAAAGGAAAGATGACAAAGGCTCCGTTTTCTGGACACGGAGAAAGAGCGAGCGAGCTCTTGGGACTCGTACACAGCGACGTGTGCGGTCCAATGTCTACACATGCGCGAAGCGGTTTTTCTTACTTCATAACTTTTACGGATGATCTCTCAAGATTCGGACATGTCTTCTTAATGAAGCATAAATCCGAAGCTTTTGAAAAGTTCCAGGAATATAAGAGTGAAGTAGAGAAACAAACCGGCAAAAGTATCAAGATCCTAAGATCGGATCGAGGAGGAGAATACTTAAGTGCCGAATTCCTGAATTACTTAAAAGAGAATGGAATTCTCTCTCAGCTTACTCCTCCATACACCCCGCAACATAACGGTGTATCGGAGAGACGGAACCGAACCCTATTGGATATGGTACGGTCCATGATGAGTAATGCTGAGTTACCGCGATCTTTCTGGGGATATGCGCTAGAAACAGCTGCATACCTTTTGAACCGTGTTCCCACTAAGACTGTGCCTACCACACCATATGAGTTATGGAGTGGGAAGAAACCCTATCTTCAATACTTGAAGATTTGGGGATGTCCAGCTTATGTCAAAAAGCAGCATGTGGACAAACTCGAGGCACGCTCAGTACTGTGCAAGTTTGTGGGATACCCAAAGAACTCCAGGGGGTATCTTTTCTATTACGCAGAGGAACAAAAAGTCCTTGTTTCTCGCAATGCCCACTTTCTGGAACATCAGTTCATAGAAAAAGAAATAAGTGGGAGCGCAATAGAACTGGAAGAAATTCCAGAACCACAAACTATTACTGAAAGTTTAGTGGAACCAGAAAGTTCAAAAGAACAGGACATTCCTATGCCGCTCCGCAGGAGTAGTAGGCAGTCTCATCCGCCCGAGAGATACTACGGTTTTCTCATTGACGGGGATAGAGAAGACTGCATCCTGGATTGTGATGAGCCTACTAGCTTCCAGCAAGCCATTCAGAGCGTCGACTCGGTAAAATGGCTGGATGCAATGCGGACCGAGATGGAGTCCATGTACACCAACAAAGTATGGACGTTGGACATTGCTCCAGACGGGGTAAAACCCGTAGGATGCAAGTGGATCTTCAAAAGGAAGATTGGTGTAGATGGACAGGTTGAGACCTATAAAGCTAGACTGGTAGCAAAGGGTTTTCGTCAGCGACCTGGTTTGGACTATGACGAAACCTTTTCTCCAGTAGCTATGCTGAAATCCATTCGGATCCTTCTTGCCATCGCTGCTTTCCACGATTATGATATTTGGCAGATGGACGTAAAGACAGCTTTTCTAAATGGTCATTTAGAAGAGTGTGTCTATATGGATCAGCCAGAGGGTTTCATTCAGGGTGGGAGCAGCGGAAAGGTGTGCAAGTTGCTCAAGTCCATTTATGGACTCAAGCAGGCATCGCGGAGTTGGAACATCTGTTTTGATGAGACGGTCAAAGAATTTGGCTTTATCAAAAATCCAGATGAACCATGCATCTATTGTAGATTTGTAGCGAGAACTGTAGTATTCCTCGTTTTATACGTGGATGACATTCTCTTAATAGGAAATGACATTCCTATGCTACAATCTGTCAAGGGGTTCTTGTCACACAGGTTCTCCATGAAAGACCTGGGTGATGCCTCCTACATTCTGGGTATCCGGATCTACCGTGACAGATCCAAGAGGATATTAGGACTCTCGCAGTCCAGGTACATCGACACCATACTGAAGAGATTCAGTATGGAAGATTCCAAGCGCGGTAATCTACCGGCTTGTCACGGGATCACCCTCTCCAAAGAGATGTCTCCCAAGACTGATTTGGAGAGGGATCGCATGTCTATTATACCCTACGCTTCTGCGGTAGGCTCTATAATGTATGCGATGTTGTGTACCAGACCGGATGTGGCTTATGCACTGAGTGTGGTAAGCAGGTATCAGTCAAACCCTGGGGAGAAACATTGGATAGCAGTAAAGAACATTCTCAAGTACCTGAGAAGGACTAAGGAGATGTTCTTGGTGTATGGCGGAAAAGACCTGCAGGTTGAGGCCTTTGCTGACTCCAGCTTCCAGAGTGACAAGGATGATTCCAAGTCCATGTCGGGTTTTGTCTTTACCCTCAATGGAGGGGCGGTGTGTTGGAAGAGCTCCAAACAGGAAACCGTTGCTGACTCGACTATGGAAGCGGAATACATCGCTGCATCTGATGCCGCAAAAGAAGCTGTCTGGATGAGGAAGTTCTTGAAAGAACTTCAGGTGGTTCCGTCCATTGTTGACCCAATACCTCTGTATTGCGACAACAACGGGGCTATAGCTTTAGCGAAGGAACCCAGGTCCCATCAGAAATCCAGACACATCTTAAGGCGGTATCACCTGATCAGGGAGATCGTAGATCGCCAGGAGATCGAGGTCCGGAGAGTTGCATCAGAGGATAACACAGCAGATCCATTCACCAAGGCCTTGCCCCAGACTCAGTTCGAGCGGCTGATCGAGATGATAGGTCTTCGATACGCCAGTACATGGCCTTAGTGCAAGTGGGAGATTGTTAGTGTATATGCCCTAGAGGCCATTACTGTATCATACTAGCTTGTATATTACTTAATGGAAGCTTGGGATATTCACAGTTGTATATACAATCTTGCTCGAAATGGTAGTATGCTACTTGGTTTGTCTCTGCTTTAATATGTGCATGTGTTTCTTTTAGCATATTGCTGGTATACATATTAGTAGAGCCCTTAGGATCTTTGCTTGATTACCAGCGTTGTGATGGCGCTCGCACTCGTGGGAGCTGGGTAATCTATAAGCACATCCTTATACAGGTCCCTGGTCGTTGGACTATCGAGACAGGGCATCGATACTCCGGAGTAGACTAGCGTATGCGCTTCTCATCCCAGTGTGGGAGACGGTCTGTCCCACAGCCGTTAGTACGTCGTACTTGGGATAGTATGCGGGTGCTCGTTAGGTTACGAGTACACTGGACAGGACTCGTTGGGAACTGTTGGTTGGTAATATACCTATCGTCAGTTATCAGTTCCCAGGTGACATGAGTACAGCTTAGTCCGCTGACTTGACACTGTCACTTCGCCTCGAGTGTGTTCCCACTGCACTTTGATTACTACCCTACCACGGCTCAAAGGAGCTGTGCAAACAGGTAGTTTTTGGGTGCAGTCCCGAAGCACTTGGAGGCAGTGACGGTTAGACAGGATTCGTCTCTCCCGGTATTGGGGGTTGACATCGCGCTGTGTCCAGGAGAGCCATTACACGAGTAGTCCCTGGCCAGGGCAAGCGAGATATACTGGTAGGCTTCCAGTGTTATCTCAGGGTGTTCTGGGCTACACTCCGACACGACTTGTACCGCTATTAGGGGACTGACGTTCACCGCCCCCCTAGGCCCGCCATGCGATGTATCAGACGAACAGACCGGACTGTACGGAGACTGTCACATACAGGCTCAGTAGGAGAGCAGATGGGGTTCACCTCGTCGGTCTTCTTATCGACATCTACCTGGGGACCGTTACGTACAGCTAGTGCCGCTTGCGGTCTGTGGTTAAACCCACTGCCAGCGTAGTGTCGAGTCTTTAGAGTCCCACACAGAGAGCTATTCGCCTTTAGGCAAAACGAGTAGAGGTCGCATGGTTTTGCGACAGGGTTCGTTCGCATCCGCGCACTTGTGCACGTTTGCTGTCCGGACAGTCTATACTAGCGGGCTTTGGTTTAAGCCGGATCCTAGTATATGATTTGAGATTGGTTTTTCTCATTGTGTTCGTGTTCCTCGGATCACGAATGCGGGTGCGTATGCACAGTTGCTTGAGATTGAGGGAGAGGACCTTGATTAGGGTTAATGGTTGTTGTCATTTTATTAACCCTAATATTTATGTGTGTGTTATTGTTAATTAGTAATTAGTTTAATAATTATCCATGGTTGTGGTTTTTGACCTTTTGACTTCTTTGACTTGTTGACCAAGGTTGACACTTTGACCATCATAATTTCTTTTGGAAGATGCTTTTTGATCTTTGCAATTTGAAATGATAATGGTCATGTCATGATTTACCATGATAATTATCTAGCTAATTATTCAATTAAAATTATACACACATATTAGTGAGAAAGGCTCACAAATAATTCATTCTCTCATTTCTTTTCTCTCTCTTGCTCATCCTCTCCCTCAAGCTCTCTCCCTCTCATGTGTTGAGAAACAAAAAGCTTGAGAAAAACCCTCTCTTGATCTTCTCTACTCACTTCTAGGGTTCAAGTCTTAGCATTTCTTGCACTCTAGTTACTCCTAGCTTGGAGTTGAAGCTAAAGGTGGTGGCTTTCGGGTGGATCCTTCTTTGACGGGAGAAGACAAGCAAGGTGATCCTTTTCTACCATACCTAGGAGCAAGGAGAGAAGGACTAAAGACCAAAGGTATAACCTTTCTACAACTTTGTTAGTTGTTAGTTTACTTTAGCTAGTTTTAGTTTAGCAAAGATCCTCACAAGCTTAGTCCATGTTGCCTAAGTCATTAAAAATCCGATTTTTATTATGTTTTCCGCCTCCCCGTAAGCACCGGGGTGGGCAACACGGACTTACAATCCTTTCACCGGGAGTGACCTCTTTAGAGAAACTTGCAAAAGCCTCAAAACACTCCATTTTAAACAATTTGATTCTACAACGATACAAGTTCAAATCATTAAAGGTTTTCTTAAAAACCATCCGTAACCCTCCGTCATTTTATGAAGTAGAGTACTTAATATTCGTGCTATGTTTGTTGAGCTTGGCTAAGACGTAGTGTGCGGTAGCTAAGTGATGTCTTCCTATACAGTATATGATGCGATTAGTTAGGACAGTCATGTGAGTTTGTTGACCTTAGCCAAGGGTCATGTGGATGGGTCTAATTAATCATGAAATGATGGATAGAACTTGACTAGTGCTTATGATTTGTTGTGCTTATGATTTGTTGACCATAGCCAAGGTCTTAAGTGTTAGGGGAAAAACCCATTATCGGGAATTTCAAGTGTTATAATTTGCAATAAGACTGCATACCTTCTATGAGATAGTTGGATCCTGATACCCACTGTGAGTAATTGTTACTCCTGGGAGAGTTTTGCACTTTACGATTAGCCGATCAGGTAGGTGTCTAGAAAGGTGTCAACAGGGTTACGCCCGTGGGAAAACGAGATTTATTTTAATTAGGTCCGTGCGAAAGCACGGGGAACCTCCCACAAAGTACCGGCGCTGGCCTGGCTGAAAGATTGCCGAACTTGCAGGGTGTAATTAATCCCGGCTAGTCTTTCCTTTTAAGGTTTGAAGGAAGATTTGATTAAAAAACAGAGGGAGCCATCCTGATTAGATAAAATATATAACCAATCTAATCTTGCAAAAGTGCACACAGAGTGTTTTCTTCTGTTTCTCTCTCTCTCTCTCTCTAGGTAGCGACCATGTCACTCCTTAATCAAGATAATAATATGGATGTATTGACCGAACCTGCTTGTTATTCTGAGCTGGAGAACGTTGGTCCCGCTCCACCTTATAATTGTTATAAGACCGAGCAGGAAATAGGGGAGTACCAGGATTCCCATGCCGTCCAAACGAAAAAAGTGCATGCTGATGCATCTACTTTGGGTATGATCGTTATAGAGAACTTTTTCTCAGTATCCTCTACGTCCTGGGTATATGATACCGGATCAAGGATCCCACATATGTAATCTGTTACATGGGCTACAGAAAGGTAGAGAGCTGTGAATAGGGTGATATGTCTCTATGTAAAGAGATTGGTGCAATTATTGCAGCCAAATCAGTTGGCAAATATCACCTTGTATTACCGAATACATTGATTCTGAACGAATGCTATTAGATACCGAACCTGATATTCAACATCATATCAGTCTCTTTATTTACAAAAGAAGGATATAATTTTATATTGTTGGATATTGTTTTGAACATTTTCTATATCAAAGTGTTGATCGGTTCAGGAACGTTATCTAATAATATTTACGTTCTAAATCAAACCACAGTTCTTAATGTACTGAACTCACACAAGAGGAAGGGTTCAGAAATGAACGAATCCATCTTGAAAAATTATACACTAGGTCATATCAATGCGAGCCGACTAGCTAAGTTACATTTAGATGCATATTTAAATTAGTTTGAATTTACATCTTGTGAAACTTGCCAGTCATGTCACAAAAATAAAATGACCATAGCTCTATTTACTTGAAACAGAGAAAGGGTTAGTGAACCCTTGGGACTGATACATAGTGATGTATGTAGGTCCCCTGTCTACACTGGCAAGGATTGGTTCTTTGCACTTCCTTACATTCACTGATGATCTCTTAAGATTCGGACACATATTCCTGTTGAAACACAAGTCTGAATCTTTTGAGAAATTCAATGAATATAAGTTAGAAGTCGATAACCAAAATGGGTATAGGTATTATGTCATTTGATGTGATCAGGGAGGATAATACTTGTGCATGGAATTCTTGTACTATTCTAGTGGAGAATGAGATTCTCTCTCAGCATTACTCCTCTGTATACACCACAGTACAACGGTGTATCGGGGTGGAGCAATCACACCCTATTTGATATGGTGCGCTCTAAGATGAGTACTACCGAGTTGCCTGCTTTCTTTTAGGAGTTATGCACTTGAGAAGCTGCATACCTATTGAATTGGGTTCTAACCAAATCAGTGCCTGCCACTCTATATAAGATATGGTATAGGAAGAGCCCATCTCTTAAGCATGTTAAGATTTGGGGTTGTCCGGCCTATGTCAAAAGCAAAATCCGAACAAGCTCGAGGAAAGGTCAGTTATGTAGAAGTTTGTTGGATATCCCAAGCATGCGCAAGGGAATATCTTCTACCGCACCGAGAAACAAAAGGTGTTTTATTTCACAGCATGCCACCGTTTTAGAAAAGGAATTTTTTATGGACGAAATTTATTGTCATGAGGTAGAACTGGAAGAAGTTCCAGCTATATAGACTACAGCTGATGATTTTGTAGAACCGGAGGATTCAATAGTTCCCGACGAACCTCAGCCTCTCTGCCAATCTGGTAGGGTTCCTCATCCGCCTGAGACATACTTCGGTTTCTCGATGACAGTGGGAGTGAGGACTGCATCATGAGATGATGACCCAACTAGTTTCGAGCAGGCCATCAAGAGTAGGGACTCTGTAAAAATGGCCGGATGCTATGCGATCTGAGATGGAATCTATATACACCAACAAAGTGTGGACTTTTGTTGCTAATATCTGTAGGGTTAAATTCCCATCAGAAGCAAGTATATCTTGAGAAGATTACTTGGTGTAGATGGAAAAGTTGAGACTTTCAAAGCTAGACTTGTTGCAAAAGCTTATCGTCATCGACCAGGTATGGTGTTTGATGAAACCTTTTCTCCTGTACCTATGCATAAGTCCATCCAGATCCTACTTTATATTTGGTACATACCATGACCACGATATCTTGTGGTTCGGTGTCATGTGTAACATTTCAAAAAATATAAAATATTATTTTCGCAATTTAATATTAAAATAATATATTTCCCGAAAACTGCCCGATTTGAGAAATTGGGGTTTTCGAAAAAGGGTATAAATATATACCAATAATTGTGAAATAAATGGAAATTAAAATGATTTATTCATTTAAAAATATATTTAAAGGATTTGGCATTTTTAAAATTTATTAAATGCAGTTTCGATAAAAACCCGATTAGTGCACTGCTAATCGCGATTAAGCCAAATCCGTGTTTCTATAGTTTTCTATAGCTGGTGCACCATGTCATGTTATATTTTGATTACATGTTGTGTTCTTGTGTTGTTTCTTTAGGGTATTATGTGATTTGGGTTTTAAATAAAAAAAAAAGAAAATGAAAAGAGTAAAAAGGTAATTAATTGTGAGAGAGAGTTAGAATAAGAGAGGCGAGGGAGGGGGGATGCCATATCCTCACCCCATTTTATTTCTTCATCTCCTTCTTCTTCCCCATCTCCCTCCACCTTCACCCCCAAGATCCATCTCCAAAGCATCATCAAAACCCTAAACCCCTTTCACTAAAGTTGATCCCCTCTCCACCCTCTATACTTAGGACCCATCAATGTTGGATTTTGAGGACATTAGGTAGCTAGGGTTTTGCTTGGCTACATCCATGAGATATAATTCATTTCCTTTAGTTAGTTTTTAAGTTTCTTTGTATTCTAGTTAGTTTAGAATTAGTTTTGGTTGGTTATTTTGAAGTTAGAAATCCCTAGAGAGGGCTTGGGTGAAAGTGTGGAATTGGTAAACTCTAGTGGCTGTTACAAGACCTGGACTTGTGTATAGTGTTAGTGTATATGCCCTAGAGGCCATTACTGTATCATACTAGTTTGTATATTACTTAATGGAAGTTTGGGATATTCACAGTTGTATAGACAATCTTGCTCGAAATGGTAGTATGCTACCTGGTTTGTTTCTACTTTAATCTGTACATGTGATTCTTTTAGTATATCACCCATACACATTAGTGGAGCCCTTATGATCTTTGCTTGATTACCAGCGTTGTGATGGCAGTCACACTGGTGGGGGCTGGGTAATCCACCAGCACATCCTTATATAGGTCCCTAGTCGTAGGACTATCGAGACAGGGCATCGATACTCCGGAGTAGACTAGTGTATGCGCTTCTCATCCCAGCAGGGGAGACGGTCTGTCCCACAGCCGTCAGTACGTCGTACTTGAGATAGTATGCGGGTGCTCGTTAGGTTACGAGTACACTGGATAGGACTCGTCGCGAACTGTTGGTTGGTACTATACCTATCGTCAGTTATCAGTTCCCAGGTGACATGAGTACAGCTTAGTCCGCTGACTTGACACTGTCACTTTGCCTCGAGTGTGTTCCTACTGTACTTTGATTACTACCCTACCACGGCTCAAAGGAGTCGTGCAAACAGGTAGTAGTTGGGTGCAGTCCCGAAGCACTTGGAGGCAGTGACGGTTAGAAAGGATTCGTCTTTTCCGGTATTGGGAGTTGATATCGCGCTGTATCAAGGAGAGCCATTATACATAGTCGTCCCTGGCCAGGGCAAGCGAGATACTGGTGGGTTTCCAGTGTTATCTCAGGGTGTTCTGGGCTACACTCCGACATGACTTGTACCGCTATTAGGGGACTGACGTTTACCGCCCCTTAGGCCCTCCATGCGATATTCTCAGACGAACAAACCGGACTGTACGGAGACTGTCACATTCAGGCTCAGTAAGAGTTCAGATGGGTTTCACCTCATCAGTCTTCTTATCGGCATCTACCTGGGGGCCGTTACGCACAGCTAGTGCCGCTTATGGTCTGTGGTTAAACCCACTGCCAGCGTAGTGTCGAGTCTTTAGAGTCCCACACAGAGAGCTATTCGCCTTTAGGCAAAACAGAGTAGAGGTCGCATGGTTTTGCGACAGGGTTCGGTCACATCCGCGCACTTGTGCACGTTTGGTGTCCGGGCAGTTATTACTAGCGGGCTTTGGTTTAAGGCAGATCCTAGTATATGTTTTGGGATTGGTTTTATCTCGTTTGTATTCGTGTTCCTTGGAACGCGGATGCGGGTGTGTATGCACGGTTGACCGAGACAGAGGCAGAGGACTCTCATTGGGGTTGTTGACTGTTGAGTTTTTCTAAACCCTAATGAGAATAAGAAATATGATTAGTAATAATATTAATTAAGTATTATTATGCCATGGTTGGGTTGAAAGTTTGACTTTGTTGACCGGTTGACTAGTTTGGACTTGTTGACCATCATCATTACAATGGCTATCATTTCACGGCTATGACTTTTGCTTGCTTGTTTGTTCACAAAATGCATTAAATGCATGAAATGATATTGCCATTGAAATGAACCATCACAAAATACTTGATTACTATTGTTATTATGATTATTTTGGTTTTTGAGAGCATGGTTGCAAAAGCCTTCACTCATTCTATCATTCTCACTCTCTCTCATCCAAGCTCTCCCTCTTCCTCTTCCTCTTCCTCTTGCTCATGGTTCTCTTGTCTCATGAGTTGAGAAAAAAGAACCATTGAGATAAAACCCTAAAACACTTCTCTACTCATCCTAGAGTACAAGGTCTGGCAAGCCAAGTATTTTAGTTTCCTCTAGATTGAGGTTGGAGCCAAAGGTAGAAGCTTTCGGGTGGATCCATCTTCGGCACAAGGAGACGACGAGGTGAGGCCGATCCGACCACCACAAGGAGTCGAAGAGAAGGAGTTCAAGATTAGGTATAACCCCTAACATAGTAGCTAAACTCTTAGTTAGGCTGTTACATAGTTTGTTTAGCAAAGATCCAGTTTTTTGAGTCCATGTTACCTCCACCGAAAAATCGTTTTTCACCATTTCCGCATCCCCGAAAGAACCGGGGACGGGTAACGTGGACTTACATATAGAAACCAAAACACGGATTTAGGATATTACCCGTGTCGGTTTTGTGAGAGATTGTTGACCTACAGGGAATCTGGGATGACCTAGTGTGATTACGAGAAAATCAAACAATACCAGAGACATAATTGGACGAATAGGAGGCCACCTTGTGAATAAGAGACCCATCAGACCAACCATGGCCGAGGTGGCCGGATTTTGAGTGGTAGTGGCCGGCCACTTGGTGTGTTCTGATGCTTGGATTGATCCAGTAGCTCAATTACCTCATATACTACCCCATAGTACTGTTTGCTTAACTCCTTTTAGCCTGAGTCAAAATCTGGGAGTACATTACTGTGATTTTTGGATATGCTTTCAGTATTTGAAATGTTTGGTTTTGATGTTTGGATTTGTATTTGGTTGTTGGATGTTTGTACATCAATAACGAGGGATGATTAGTTTGTTTTGCATGCGTGGACTATAGGTTCTAACCTATAGGCGATTCGTGTGCCGTTTTGGTTTTCTGGATTCGATTTTAATAGCATTTGGGATTGTGGTGATATTGTGGGTACCTTCAAGTGGATTCCAAATTGATGGAGCGTGGAGTCATTGACTTCGAAAAGCAAGAATCAAAGTGAGTGGATCTATATCCACGGGGGAAGTCGGGTGGATGGTGTATAGCACCCCCGCAAACTTTGATGGAAACTGATTTATATATAGACTATGGTTAAGGAAACCTTTAATAAAAAAACTATAGATAGAGTTAAAAGATAGTTAGAGGAACCATATTAGAAACTAAAGGATAGTTATAAGTGATATGATATGACTAATATATGATGTTGTGATTTGAGGATGATGTTTGATGATATTGCCGTTTAGGGTACTATAAGACCAGATAAACGACGTAAATGTATCATCTGAACCATACCTATTTCCAAACTGAAGAATCGTATGCATCTTTTAAACAGATATCTTGAGGGACGTTACAAATTTTCAAATGATATCTTTTCCTTAAGAACACCGTAGCCCCTAATTTCAAAACTACAATTCGCATCGTTTAAAAACTGATTGTATGGTTCGGGTGTATATGTTAGATTAGATACATATGCTTATAGTAAAGGTATAGTGTAAATGTAAATTGACCTTATGTGAGATATAAATGCGATGAAAAAAGAATACGATTTGGCATGTGATATGATGATATGTTGGTATACGGATGCGAATCGATTGAGAGGATTGATACCTTGATGGTTTCCTGATATGAGCTTGTTATGGAGGTGAATTAGGACATAGGTATATGGATATGTATGTGTATACATGTGAATCATGAATGATAGGTCCTACGTGACATTAGGCTGTACCCTCACTGTCCGATAGGTTGATAGGATCCCTATTGGTTTAATGCCGTCGTACGATGATTCTCCGTACGTGATGAGTTTGACTTGATGATTGATCCATACCCTTGACTAGAGGATGCCGTACGATGTATTATAACGTACGTGATGTTATGAGGCTAGATGCCGATGGTTAGATTCACCGACTCGGTCATGTTAGATACGTATACCCATCACCATTTGCATATGCTTTACCTTATGCTGCATTCATGTTATTCTCATTGCATCGCATATACCTGTGCTAGTACACTTGCACCATTATCGATGATGTGTATATTACACGTACACAGATTTGCCAGCTCACACACTTTATCATCGATAATTGTCATGTCACTACATAGTTGAACTGCTGCATCAGGATATGACTCCATACATGATATACTTGTTATAGCTACATATTGTACACCCATACTTGCGGACATACACATTTGTACATCCATACTTGCGTACATACATATTGTACACCCATACTTGCGTACATGCATATTGTACATCCATACTTGCGTACATACATATTGTATACCGATACTTGCGTACATGCATATTGTACATCCATACATGCGTACATACATATTGTACACCCATACTTGCGGACATACACATTTGTACGTCCATACTTGCGTACATACATATTGTACACCAATACATGCGTGCATACACATATACACCTTTATACGATGTTGCATTTGACTCTGGAGAAATTGGGAACCACAGGATATATTTTAAAACCGGAATCATTTAAAAGGGCGGTTTTCCCTCGATATGTGCATGTTATTGTTCCATGTTGCATGATATACGAATATTCTAACATTTCTGTTATATGTCGCATACATCATTCTTTACGCTTATACACATTGAGATATGTTGTTTTCGTGAGATTTCTGGATTTGAGAACCGCGGTCATTTTAAAAAGAAGGTATGAATTGTTTCAAAAACCAGGTTTCTCTTGATATGATATTTCAGTGCGTCCACCATGCATTTTCTCGGTTCTGAGACGTGTGATATGTGAAACCCGATTCGAGGAGTTGGATGATCCATTTCCGGGTTCATGGTGGACCCGGTACGGTATCCCGGGGTGAGAAGATCGTGGGGATGACGATGAGCCTGGCATAGGGACTACTACCTAACGGTGATTGGTTGGGCCTGGCGATTATCCGGAGGATACCGAACGGGTCGAGAGATGGATATTTGGCTGACCCGTCTGCCGGAGCCCGCGGGCCGATCCCGTAGACGGAGCCCGAGGGCCGATCCGGACTGACGGAGCCCGAGAGATGAGGATTTACGTGTCGATGCTGGGCACAATTTTCATGATGTTTCGAGTGTCGATACTGGGCACTCAGGTTCCATGATTTTGATGTGTCGGGAGGGACACACATTTATTTATGTCCTTATACTTTCATGCATCTTCTTTTATGATATTTACATGCATGATGTTATTGTGTCATTGGTTGACACGTGGACGGGATCCATATGCATACATACACTGAGGATATGGTGGACGGGATCCACATGCATACATACACTGATGATATGGTTGGACGAGATCCACAGGCATATATACACTGATGATATGGTTGGACGAGACCCACATGCATACAGACATTGATCACATGGTTAAATGATATCCGCATACATATAGGTGTTGATTACATTGTTGGAACATATACAGATACGCGTGAGTATTACCTTTATGATATAGTTGACCTAGGAGTCGTTGTTTATTCGACTTCTACTTGTTGATGTTTTTCTACTCACGAGTTAGCAACTCACGCCCATTGTGCCACAGATCTTGCAGGTTGACCGCATGGATCAGTTGCGGCATCGCCGGCACACAGTTGCTTTTCGATGATTGCTTTGGTAGGTAGGAAATTTGTATCATACCCACTCTTGTATTTGTATTTCATATTGTATTTAGTTAACTCCATCAGTCAAACTAGTAATTGTATAAGTAATGAGACTTAGTGAGACTTGTAGTTGCGAGACTTGAGCGATGGGTTTTATGTTCTCCCTTTTGGGTTGATATCTCGCTTTATTCTTTATCTTTTGTGGTGACCTTCGCCGTTGGGCGTCGTACACTTATATTTATGCTTTGCATGGTTGTAGATCCTCCGTTTGGCGAAGAGCTAGCTCCCGCTTGGGGATGCCTTTTATGTTATCATGTATTGTGATTTTGGATCAAAATATACAAAGGAGGTGCTGCCCAAATCTTTAAAAGACGAAACTTGTTTTCAAACTGGTAAATTTAACTTGCATTATTCATGTTCCTTTTCCATGCATTTAAGAAAACTTGATTCATTATACCTTATTTCAAAACTTCACCTCTTTTATTTTCATTAAAAATGTTTAGTTTTCTGGGTTTCAGCTTACTTGAATTACGTTACGCCTTTAGATGTTGCGTGATTTAAGTGTTGGTCACGAGCTAATATTTTGGGTCATGACAAAGTTGGTATCAGAGCGCTAGGTTTAATCTTGGTTCGAGTCTATGTTTGACCATGTAGTGTCTAGGGTGGGTATGTATTTCGGAACCTAGGCTTGACCTTACGTAACTTAGACTTGAACGGGGGGTATTAGACCCGAACTTTTATTTCATATGTTGACCCTGAATGATGGAGTAGGTAGCTTGAGTAGAGTGACGTACCGTACGTATGTTCCGCGGCATATTTACGATACGATACTCCACTTAAGAAACCTTAGGATATACACATTTTGAGATCTGTGATTCTTTTCGTACCCATGATTATACATCCATTTGAGATCCTTGATTCTATTCGTTTCCATGATCATACTCTCATTGATGTTGTTCCTTCTTATGATCATGTATCCATTCAGGATCTGTCGTTTCCTTTCATGCCCTTGATCTGTTTTCTTCGATACACGCATGAGGTTCCTGTCACAATGTTTGAGCGCAGATTGAGCTGCTGCTAGTGTGGCGGTTAATGCGAGCTCTGTAGGGTTCCTAGGCACCCTAATGAGGTCTCACAAGGCATCAACCATGCCAATTTCAAATTTTACGGTGCCGAGAAACCCGACTACGGATCGTTGGCTAGAATTCTAGGCGAAAAAGCTAACTAGTTAACACTTAACTAATGGAATACGGAAATACAACCTTTGTAGATCCGGTGCTCCACCTCCATAGCTCCGCAACGATGTCTCCTCGCTGTCTAAATGAGTTCGCGGGCTCTCGCGTCGGCTTCGTCGGAGAATGGGCAAGCTAGGTCGTCGATGTCCATGCCGAAGATGATCTACGTCGAGGCATCGCTAAATCAAGCTCCGACTTCACCAAGTCAAGAAACTTGTGAAGTAAACACACTCTACTACTTGGCAAGAGGTAGAGGATGAAGAAATAGGAAGTGGGTAGACTTTAGAATTGGATTTCACACTCATTTTCATCAATCACCATTGATGAAGTGAACTTTCTTCATGTGAAGAAGATGAAGTAGAAGAAGAAAGAATTATGATAAGTTAATTAAAATTGAAAAGAAAAATCAAAACTTATCATAATCTAAACCATGGTCAAGTGTAGAGATTGAACTAGGGTTAAATCAAATGGTTAGGTTAAGCATGAGATAAGAATGGTGGACAAAGTCAAAGGTTCATGAATCTTCAACTACAAACAAAGAAAGCCACCATTCTTCTCATTTCTTTTTCCAAAAAGAAAATAAATAAATAAATGAATAAATAGATATGAAAAACAAAACCCTAACCATTTAAATAACCATGGTTTAATCTTTACACAAACCAAAAAGCATGTATCATCAAACATGATACAAGCAAATGCACAAAATCATATCACATATATAATGTGCACATCCGAGTGAGAAAATCCATCTAAAGTGAACCGATACTAGTTAATGCAAAGTAATATATCAAATATATAATTATGCATTAAATAATTAAATCAACACTTGATTCAATGACCCGGTCATGTCGCACACAACCGACTAGTATATAATGTATCGGCTTATCAAATCAACCTTTGATTCGATAACTAGGGTATATCGCATATAACCTAATCGATACATTCATCGCGAGAATGGAATACGGTATCACATACACGCATTATTCTCGGTCCCGCACATATCTCATATGCGCTCCTATTTCGTTTTGCTTGAGCCAGGAAGCCTCTATGTAGGACTCTAAAGACTCGTCAATACGCCGGCAGCGGAAGATGATCATATCAAACATCTACAAGCCGCAAGCGGTCTGCTAAACGTAACGGCCACCCGGGTATTGAGCAATCTGAAGATCGACGAGCAAGCCCGCTCACACTCTAGTGAATCCAACCAGTAACACTACCGTACAGTCCGGTCTGATCGTCTGATATGTCGCATATCTCGCCTAGGGGTGGTAAACGTCAGACCCCAATAGCTCAATAAGTCGTGTCGATATGAGGTCTATAACCATTCGAGATACTACTGGTAACACTTACCAGTAAATCTCAGCAACCTTGGCCAGGGATTTCCTGTTATAGCCAATCGAACACAGCGCAACATCAACTCCCTATACCGGGAGAGACGAATCCCCTCCTATCGCTCATTGCCTCCATGTGACTCGGGACTGTACCCAAAAACCACCGTTTTGCACGCCCTCTTGGATGTGGTAAGATGGAAATCAAAGCACAGTGGGAACCACACAAGACTCTATGACGATCTCGGGTCAACAGACTACTCTGTACCAGTGTCACCAGAGAACTGCCATCTGACGTGAGGTATAATACTATCTGGGAGTTCTCGGCGAGTCCGTCCAGTGTACCCAGTCTCTACTGAGCACCCGTATATCAACTCTAATGTCAAACACCGATGGATATGGGATCATCCATCGCCCATCTGTATGGGTCGAGAAGGTACACGCTAGTCTACTCTGGTATATCGATGCCCCGTCTCGATACACCCACGACTAGGGACTTTGAAGGATGTACTTATGGACTACCATGTCCCCATTAGTATGATCCGCATCATAGTCCAGGTAGTCAAGCACACATCCTAAGGGCTTTACCAACATGTAACAGAGAGACAATCAGTATACACGTTAAGGTAACGTTCAACTAGATAGCATACTATCATGTCGAACAAGAAAGTCCTCCCTATATATGTCCCAGCATCCACTACAATATACATCCTATGTACAGTAATGGCCTCTAGGGCATACATATAACTAACAATCTCCCACTTGCACTAGGGCCATCTGTAGCAGTGGTTGAAGTATCTCATACTCAACCATCCCATAAAAGTCTCTCTCTGGGAAAAGGCCTTTCGTGAGTGGATCCGCTGTGTTTGTCCTCTGAGTCTACTCTCCTAATCTCGATCCCTTGGAGATCAACCATCTCCATGATCAGGTGATACTGCCTTGGAATATGTCTGGATCTCTGATGGGACCGGCGTCCCTTGGCATAAGCCACAACTCCATTGTCACACAATGGGAGGAACATAGTTCATCTCATGAACCAATATACACCCAAACAGTCTATTTGGTAGCATCTTAAGTAGCGATCTATCCTGCCTTTATCGTCTAGTATGTCACGGTATCTAGCTTGGAACTCTTCAAACATACCGTCCCTTTACTGAGGGTAAAGACAATGCCTGCGACTGACATTCAGTCGTCTTTATCATCCTGGAACGCTTCCAGTGATTCTCCCTAGGATCGATTGATACCATATCACTACAACTAGTGAGAATCCTAATATCCATTTAAATCTATCTCATAGATCCAAAACTCAGGATTTAGGAGGTATCATATTGATCCTATATGGAGAATCATAGTGATAAGCGGAGATTGATCGAGCGTAGCATAGGAAACTCCTTCCCTATCAAGAGTATGTCATCCACGTACTTTACGAGGATCGTCACCATACTCCCTACCACCCTTTTGTTTATACAAGGTTCATCTTCCATTTTGATGATGTCAAACTCTTTGAGTACTTCATCAAAACAGACGTTCCAACTCCGCGATGCCTGCTTTATCCTATAAAGCATCTTGCACACGTTTCCGCTGCTCCCACTGTCTACGAAGCCCTCTGGCTGTGTACTTATAGACGCACTCTTCTAAAACATCATTTAGAAAAGCAGTCATGACACCCAACCACCAGATATCGTAGTCATGGTATGTAGCCGTGACAAGTAGGATCTGGATGGACTTAAGCATAGCTACTTGAAAAGGTTTCATCATTATCCACACCTGGTCAATGATGCAAACTTTTAACAAGTCTAGCTTTGAAAGTCTCAACTTTTCCATGTACACCAAGTAATCTTCTCAAGATATACTTGCTCCTGATGGGGATTTAACCCTTCAGATATAGCAGCTAAAGTCCATACTTTGCTGGTGTATAAGGATTCCATCTCAGATCATTAAGCATCCAGCCATTCTTACAGAGTCTTACTCCTGATGGCCAGCTCGAAGCTAGTTGGGTCATTATCTCATGATGCAATCCTCGCTCCCACTGTCATAGAGAAACCGAAGTATCTCTCAGGTGGGTGAGGAACCCTACTAGATCGGCGGAGAGGCTAAGGTTCGTTGGTAACTATTGAATCCTTTGGTTCTTTCAAATCATCAGCTGCAGTTTGTATAGCTGGAACCTTTCCAGTTCTACATAACAGATCTTGCCTCGAGCTTGTCCGGTATTTTGCTTTTAGACATAGGCCGGACAACCCTAAATCTTAACTAGCTTAAGACATGGGCTCTTACCATACCATATCACATATGAAGTGGTAGGCAACTGATTTGATTCGAACCCTGTTCAAAAGGTATGCAGCTTCTCAAGTGCATAACTCCCAAAAGGAAATAGGTAACTCAGTAATACTCATCATAGAGCACACCATATCAAATAGGGTGTATCTGCTCCGCCCCGATATACCATCGTGCTATGGTGTATACGGAGGAGTAATGCTGAGAGAGAATCTCATTTTCCTTTAGAATAGTCCAGGATTTCCGTGCTCAAGTATTCTCCTCCTTGATCACATCAAAGGATATAATACTTATACCCGTATATTGGTTCTCTACTTCTAACTTATATTCCGTGAATATCTCAAAAGGTTCGGACTTTTGTTTCAACAAGAACATATGTCTGAATCTAAAGAGATCATCAGAGAACGTAATGAAGTATAAAGAACCAGTCTTGGCATGTGTAGACAGGGGACCTACATACATCAACATGTATCATCCCAAGAGTTTACTAACTCTTTCTCTGTTTCCAGTAAACGGAGCTATGGTCATCATATCTTTGTGACATGACTGGCGAGTTTCACAAGATGTAAATTCAAACTAATTTAAATATGCATCTTTATGTAACTCTAGCTAGTCGGGTCATATTGATCTGATCTAGTCTACAATACCTCAAGAAGGAATCGTTCAATTGTGAACTCTTCCTCTTGTGTGTGATCCGTATACTTAGAACTGTGGTTTGATTTAGAACGTCAATGCTTTTAGATAACGTGCCTGAACCGATCAACTTTTGATATAGGAAATGTTCAAAACACTATCCAACAATACAAAATTTTATCATTTCTTTACTAATAAAAAGACTGATATGATTTTGTATATCAGGTTCGGTATCTAATAACATTCGTTCAGAATCAATGTATTGGTAATACAGGGTGACAGTGACCAACAGAATTGGCTGCAACACTTGCCCCGTTTTCTGCCTCATGAAACTTATCACCCGTTCTCAGTTCTCTACCTATCTGTAGCCCTATGTAACAGATTACATATCTGGGATCCTGATCCGGTATCATATACCCAGGATGTAGAGGATACAGAGAAACAGTTCTTTGTAACGAACACACCCGAAGATGATGCATCAGCATGCACTCTCTTCGTTTGGGCGGCACGGGAAATCTGGTATTCCCCAATTTCCTGCTCTGTCTTATAACAATTATAAGTTGGAGCGGGACCAACGTTCCCCAGCTCAGTATAACAAGCGGGTTCGGTCAATAATCCGTATTATTATCTTGATTAAGGCGTGATATGGTCGCTACCTGGAGAGAGAGAGAAGAAAACACTCAGCGTGCGCTCTTGCAAGAATAGATTGGTTATTATTTTATCTAATCAGGATGGCTCCCACTGCTTTTTATCAAATCTTCCTTCAAACCCTAAAAGGAAAGACTAGCCGGGATTAATTACACACTACAAGTTCGCCGATCTTTCAGCCAGGCCAGTGTCGGTACTTTGAGGGAGGTCCCCCGTGCTTTCGCACGAACCTAATTAATGTAAACCTCGTTTTCCCAGAGGCGTAACCTCGTTAACACCTTTCTAGACACCTACTTGATCGGCTAATTGTAATGTACAAAACTCTCCCAGGAGTAACAATTACTCACAGCGGGTATCGGGATCCAACTATCTCATAGAAGGTATGCAATCTAATTGCAAATTTCAACACTTGAAATTCCCGATATATTTTGCCCCTAGCGTCCTATGACCTTGACGGAGGTCAACAAACCATAGGCTACTAGTCAAGTTCAACCCGTCATTTCTTGATCGAATTAAACCCACCCGCACGACCCTTGACAGAGGTCAACAAGGTCGCACGACTACCCTAACTCAATCTGCATCATATGCATAAGCAGATAAATACTGGTTAGCTACCGCACACTGCGCCTTGACGGAGGCCAACAAACGCAGCACGAATACTAAACAACACTTATCTGAAATGACGGAGGGCTACGACAGGTTTTTCTGAAAACCTATTGCGTAATGAACTTGATATCGTTGTAAGATCGAATGAATTTAAAATGGAGTGTTTTTGAAGCTTTTCTAGTTTTGCTAAAGGAGTCACTCCCGGTGAAGGGATCGTCGGTCCTTTCCTCGTCGAATGAGGTGTTGGATATATCATATATATCACTGTGCAAAGCAAAAACTCTTAAAAGCAATCAAAAGACAAACCGAGTGTGTAGCATCTGCCAGTTATTGCTAAAGGAGTCACTCCCGGTGAAGGGATCTCGGTCCTTTCCTCATCGAATAAGGTGCAGGATATATCACATATACCGCTGTGCAAAGCAAAAACTGTAGCTACCTGTTTTATTTTGAAATTCGATTCTACAACATCTTAGGTTTCTTTTACTTTCATTAATCTCATTAATGAAGTCCCATCATTTAAGTATCTAAACATTACAGATAAATACGACGTACACTTATGCCATCCGCATTCGCCTCGATGTCCCCTCGTGCACCGTTAGGTTAGGTAACTAATGGCAGAGCGGGACAGGGCTAGCGCGGGTGTAAAACATAAGTAACGTCTATATAATATATCATATATACTATATACTGTATCTATCAAAGAACATCACATGATCACATCACAGATATCGCAGCAGAAGAATCATATGAAATATTGGATATACTAGGACGTCCGTGTTTTCAATACGAGCCAGTATAAAACACGGATTCCACGGTCGTGATGAATAGCCAAACCCACACCCCTAGACCCCTACGAGAGTGGCAAGCAACCCTACCAATTCTGGAGTTAGAAGACCCGGAATCGACTCCTCGAGTTGGTCTCCCACTGGACTCCAAAACCCGGTTACTTGTGCTCTCCTCCTTGGGTCTATCCTAGTGCGAAAAAGTAAATAATATACAAACGGTGACATCTTCCGCTACCTGGAAGTGCCCCAATAAAAGAATATTACATACAAGTTTTTACATGAATGAAAATGAAAAACACTCATCTCACATAAAAACCCCCGGTTATTCAAACACGACGATCCAATATAACATATCCAGCAACACATAACATCACATGTCATCAACGTAAGTAAATATGTCCATCCCAATTGTCGTTGACATATAGCAACGAAACCGGCGATATCACATATTACACTTACGGTCACAGAAAAGAAAGTGTAAAACTACAACAGTTGGAATCCGCAACCACCTCAGACATCGCATGCCTGACCAAATGAATTACTTAGACATCGCATGCCTAACAATTATAAACCCCGCATTTTAGTCTCAAAATCGAAAACACTTTTCAATTTCAAGTCGGGTAATTCAACAAGATTCCCGACATCCTGATCGAATGCTCGTCGCAAACTTCAGTAGACGGCCGCACCCCCAATACCGGCGACGAAGTGCACCAAGGCGGAACACCGCTACCGTGAGCACCCGAACGGATGCTTTCGGCGACGGGGTTCTCCTACAGTCACTTGGTCGGGGCTATGGAGTGAGGCTGTCTATTAAGTTTACCCGGCGAGTATCCGCGTACTCTACGTGATTGCGACGGACTTTTGATCACATCAAAATTCCGTGGCAACCGATCAAGTGAGACTAAACTGCTATGTTTATAACATTCATTTAGTTATCTCATAACTATTGTGAATTCCAATTATTGTATCCCATTCCGGATAAATAGAAAATGTCAAACTTTCCGATCGAACAATCGAACACCCAAGTTTTCACGATACAGATCAACACATGAAATAAGTCTAACAACATTCAGTTCGTGCCTCAGTAGCACCGGTCCAGCCGTAGAAGGGTCAAGCCAACGCCTCACATGTGGCACGCCGTACTGCCCCAAACCCGAAGGTTCAAAGGGCAGTTCAAGACGGTCACATAATCGAGTTAAGGTTTGTTGTCTTCTAGAGGGACCATCGCGTTACTTGCACTACTTAGAACGTCGTTATACTACGGAAAAATCCAACACTTGGAAATTTCCCGGTAGGGGAAAAATTGGGTATTTATATCCGGTCGAACTTTTTAACATATTCTAAAATTTATCCGGAAAGCCACATAGACAAAATTTGATACCCCGATCGAAACACCGAATCCTCAAAACAACTGCAGAAAATTCAACTCTTGAATAAAAATTAAAAATTTCCAGAAGACTCAGCATTACAAGACTTGAATTACTGTGCAAGACACGTGGTGTAACTCGACATAGTGGCCGCGGACCGCCGCGAATCCTATGGTGGGGCCGCGGATCCGCGCCTCTATCGTCGAGTTACTGTCACGTGCTTCACAGTAACTCATGCAATTACCTGCTGAATTTTTTGGCAATTTTTAATACACAAAAATCCACATTTTTGCAAAAAGGACAGAGAGCAATATTGGTTCGGGGTTTCGGGTTCGTTCGGACTTTAAATTCCGTCTGGACTTCGCCTAAGGCTCTAACTAGGCTTTGATACCACTGTAGGGTTCCTAGGCATCCTAATAAGGTCTCACAAGGCATCAACCATGCCAATTTCAAATTTTACGGTACCGAGAAACCCGACTACGGATCGTTGGCTAGAATTCTAGGCGAAAAAGCTAACTAGTTAACACTTAACTAATGGAATACGGAAATACAACCTTTGTAGATCCGGTGCTCCACCTCCATAGCTCCGCAACGATGTCTCCTCGCTGTCCAAATGAGTTCCCGGGCTCTCGCGTCGGCTTCGTCGGAGAATGGGCAAGCTAGGTCGTCGATGTCCATGCCGAAGATGATCTACGTCGAGGCATCGCTAAATCAAGCTTCGACTTCACCAAGTCAAGAAACTTGTGAAGTAAACACACTCTACTACTTGGCAAGAGGTAGAGGATGAAGAAATAGGAAGTGGGTAGACTTTAGAATTGGATTTCACACTCATTTTCATCAATCACCATTGATGAAGTGAACTTTCTTCATGTGAAGAAGATGAAGAAGAAGAAGAAAGAATTATGATAAGTTAATTAAAATTGAAAAGAAAAATCAAAACTTATCATAATCTAAACCATGGTCAAGTGTAGAGATTGAACTAGGGTTAAATCAAATGGTTAGGTTAAGCATGAGATAAGAATGGTGGACAAAGTCAAAGGTTCATGAATCTTCAACTACAAACAAAGAAAGCCACCATTCTTCTCATTTCTTTTTCCAAAAAGAAAATAAATAAATAAATGAATAAATAGATATGAAAAACAAAACCCTAACCATTTAAATAACCATGGTTTAATCTTTACACAAACCAAAAAGCATGTATCATCAAACATGATACAAGCAAATGCACAAAATCATATCACATATATAATGTGCACATCCGAGTGAGAAAATCCATCTAAAGTGAACCGATACTAGTTAATGCAAAGTAATATATCAAATATATAATTATGCATTAAATAATTAAATCAACACTTGATTCAATGACCCGGTCATGTCGCACACAACCGACTAGTATATAATGTATCGGCTTATCAAATCAACCTTTGATTCGATAACTAGGGTATATCGCATATAACCTAATCGATACATTCATCGTGAGAATGGAATACGGTATCACATACATGCATTATTCTCGGTCCCGCACATATCTCATATGCGCTCCTATTTCGTTTTGCTTAAGCCAGGAAGCCTCTGTGTAGGACTCTAAAGACTCGTCAATACGCCGGCAGCGGATGATGATCATATCAAACATCCACAAGCCGCAAGCGGTCTGCTAAACGTAACGGCCACCCGGGTATTGAGCGATCTGAAGATCGACGAGCAAGCCCGCTCACACTCCAGTGAATCCAACCAGTAACACTACCGTACAGTCCGGTCTGATCGTCTGATATGTCGCATATCTCGCCTAGGGGTGGTAAACGTCAGACCCCAATAGCTCAATAAGTCGTGTCGATATGAGGTCTATAACCATTCGAGATACTACTGGTAACACTTACCAGTAAATCTCAGCAACCTTGGCCAGGGATTTCCTGTTATAGCCAATCGAACACAGCGCAACATCAACTCCCTATACTGGGAGAGACGAATCCCCTCCTATCGCTCATTGCCTCCATATGACTCGGGACTGTACCCAAAAACCACCGTTTTGCACGCCCTCTTGGACATGGTAAGATGGAAATCAAAGCACAGTGGGAACCACACAAGACTCTATGACGATCTCGGGTCAACAGACTACTCTGTACCAGTGTCACCAGAGAACTGCCATCTGACGTGAGGTATAATACCATCTGGGAGTTCTCGGCGAGTCTGTCCAGTGTACCCAGTCTCTACTGAGCACCCGTATATCATCTCTGATGTCAAACACCGATGGATATGGGATCATCCATCGCCCATCTGTATGGGTCGAGAAGGTACACGCTAGTCTACTCTGGTATATCGATGCCCCGTCTCGATACACCCACGACTAGGGACTTTGAAGGATGTACTTATGGACTACCATGTCCCCACTAGTATGATCCGCATCATAGTCCAGGTAGTCAAGCACACATCCTAAGGGCTTTACCAACATGTAACAGAGAGACAATTAGTATACACGTTAAGGTAAAGTTCAACTAGATAGCATACTATCATGTCGAGCAAGAAAGTCCTCCCTATATATGTCCCAGCATCCACTACAATATACATCCTATGTACAGTAATGGCCTCTAGGGCATACATATAACTAACAAACTCGTCATGGACAAGGACTGACCATTGTGTTTTTTGGTGACATGGGAACGTCTCGATGTAGTGTTTGTGTTGTGATCACTTGTTGAGGCGAGTGTTGGTTTTGCACCGGATGATCGGGCCATTGACAGAGGCTACCAGTTGTGAGAGGACTGTTGATGTACAGCATACTTCAGAGATTGTGATGTCGTCTACCGTACAGACAGATGACCCAGCTGTTGCTGAGATTGATGGGATGTCGCTCCCAGGGCTTACGAGCTAAGATCGCTGGAGCTTCTAGGCAGAGATGCGACAGATGATAGCTAGAATACCTTGAGTTGAGAGACGAAGGGTATTCACATGTCGTCTAAGCGAAGTTAAAAGTTCGAACGAATGTCAGAAAACCCATTTTCCCATTTTTAAATATTCGGAAGAACATGCAAGTGATTCTGTAGACCCTCTAGAAGAATGAAACCCTAACTCGACATGATGACCATGGAACCGCGTTTAAACCTTAGGGTTTGCGGCAGTTTAGCGGTGCCATCAGTGAGGCTTAGGTTTGCCCTTCTACGGCTAGTCCAGAGGTACTGTAGTTTGTACCAGATATTTTTAGACTGTGTACAGGTGTTGAGCTTTCGGGAAATTTTGGGACCTCGATGACACGATCGAATAGTTTGACATTGTCCGGATATCATGCGATAGGAGACCAGTAAGCTGACCAGCTTCGGATAAAGGACCCCACCCAGATGCGTTGTGAGTTGATCGAGGAAGGACGAGTATTGACTATTCCTCCGATGGTATGGACGAGTTCCCGAGGACGTGTTTGGCTAGAGATCTTCTACAGAGTGATGATGATACCGAGTTCGTGATTTCGATTCCGTATGAGAGATACCGAATTGACTGTAGCTGACGACCATTGCAGTACGTAGATAACATGACGTGACGTCGAAGCAGACGATAATACTGACGAGTGGAACCAGAGGTTCCTGTGAGATGCTGACGAGCTGTTGTTATCCCTCGTCGAGATTAGAGATCAGATATGGGTACAGAGACGTTGAGAAACGTCCAGTTCCCGAGGAGATGTTATGCTGAAAACGTAGATGTCCAGAAAACAAGAAAGGATTATGCACGAGTACCGGCCTCCGTATAGTTCGGCATAGGCGAGATCGAAAGAAACCTCGAGCAGGTTCTTTCCAGGACACTGCTGCGATGATATTTGCACCGAGGATCATATGTGTAATATATGTATTCAGAAGTCCAGAGGCCGACGCTAATGACGTGCTTCTTTATGAGGGGTCGTGATAATTGGCCGAGAGATGACCAGAGAAGTGCCAGAGCGGAATCATCTCCGTTAGCACACCTGACAGGGCCGACGAGCTAATGGATTGCGAGATTGGTAATCCACAGAGAAAATGAGGACTTAGAGACAGAAGACGCCAGACCGTGAGCAGGAGGCAAGCGGATGTTCTTGCGCTGCCAGTTTTGGGCGCACCAACACTTTTTTCGACATTGTAGGAGGTGTACCTCAATGTCATTTTTTTGATTTGCGTTTGTGATCAGAGTATCACACTTATATCGATTGGATTTAAGTTTTGATGATTGGGTTTCATGATATGGTTTTCATGCACCATGGCTGCACCAGCTGGGTATTTATATTTTTGTGCACAGATATTGCACTTGATTTATGTTTTATATGCCATTGTGTTGGGTTGTGATTTGTGCATATCTATTGCATTTGATATTGATTTTGTGCCTTGGCTGCACATGTTTATGATTTCGTGGATTTCATACAGTTGATTTGATTTTGTGCGTAAGGTACGCACTCGATTTGATTTTTGCACCCGGTATATCTTATATGTGCTTGCAGTGCATTGATACATGTTTTGTGCACCCAGTTGCATGCGTTTTTTATTTTATACACCTTGATACACTCGGTGTTGCTTTTTATACGCATTTAAGTTATCAATGCGTTTTCGCGCCCTTGTTGCACCCGATTTATATTTTGTGCAATTTTCGCACTAGGTTTTTACGCTGTGCAATTGATGCACTGTATTTGTATTTCGTGCACTGGATGTACCGTATTCGTATTTCGTGCACTCGATGCACCGTATATTGTATTTCGTGCACTAGATGCACCGTATTTGTATTTCGTGCACTGGATGCACCGTATTTGTATTTCGTGCACTGGATGCACCGTATTATTATTTCGTGCACTGGATGCACCTTGTTTGTATTTCGTGCACTGGAAGCACCGTATTTGTATTTCGTGCAATTGAAGCACCAGACTTGTATTTCGTGCATTTGTTGCACCAGAATTATATTTCGTGTATTTGTTGCACTAGATTTTCGTTTCATGCATTTGTTGGGCTAGATTTTTGTTTCGTGCATTTGTTGCACTAGATTTTCGTTTTCGTGCATGCTACTGCACTATATGCTTTTTTGGACCCGACGCGCTTCGGTTGGATTTTTGCGCATATTAGGCGCCTGATATTGGATTTTGTGCGCATCGGATGCACTTGAGTGAGATTTTACTCGTGCACGTTGGATGCCCTTGATTTAGATTTTCATTCGTGCATGACGGATGCACTTGATTTGGATTTTCGCTCATGTTGGGCGCATGGTATGAGATGCGATCTGAGCACACCGAATGCACTCGATTGGGATTTTCATTCGTGCATGTTAGTTGCACCGGATTGAGATTTTCGTGCACTCTAGATGCACTTGGTGTAGTTGTCGTGCACACCCGTTGCACCGGAGAGATGCTTTCATGCACACCCGTTGCACTTAGTTTTGTTTTTTGTGCATATTGTGGTACTTGTATTTTGGATTTGATTTCCGTGCGCACCAGACGCACGTGATTGTTGGATAAGCCTTTTGAGGTTTATTTTGCTTTTGAGCATCTTGTTTTCATGATGGGCACTATGTTATGTAGTAGCCGAACATGACAAATCTTAGAACAGTACCTGAGTATTTTGCTTGTATTAAAAGTTTAACAAGTGGTTTTCAAAATGGAGCTATCGTCTCGCTATTTTTTACGTGTCTATGAGCGACACGAACGTTTACAAATAGAAAACTTTTTGGGATATTTTTGAAACGACGGAACGTATATTTAGAAAAACATATATTATTATTTTACAAATGAACGTCCGTCAGTTGTTCCGTGAGTTACGCATCATACGGCGATTCAGAATGATTTTGCATATGACTTATTCAGTTTTTGGAGACTTTTGAAGGATGCGTACTGTATATACATATTATAGCATTTGACCAGTGTATATTGGATTTCAATAGTGGATTTCGAGATCTGTATCTCCATTGTAACTCCGATGATATGCGTGCAAATCCGATGATTTTCGTGACACTTGATGGAGTTCGATTTTAAGTTTTATACTCGTTTTCAGGCGCACGCGATGCGCGGTGCTATTTATGTATCTTCCGTGATTTCGGAGCCCCGTTGATTTGAGTTGATTATTGAAATGTTTTGGTATTTTGGGATTTAAATTTAAATTCGGGGACCGAATTTATTTAAGTGGGGAAGATTGTAACATTTCTAAAAATATAAAATATTATTTTTTGAATTTAATATTAAAATAATATATTTTCCGAAAACTGCCCGATTTGCGAAATTGGGGTTTTCGAGAAAAGGTATAAATATATACCAATAATTGTGAAATAAATGGAAATTAAAATGATTTATTCATTTAAAAATATATTTAAAGGATTTGGTATTTTTAAAATTTATTATATGCAGTTTGGATAAAAACCCGATTAGTGCACTGCTAATCGTGATTAAGCTAAATCCGTGTTTCTACAGTTTTTCATGGCTAGTGCACCATGTCAAGTTATATTTTGATTACATGTTGTGTTCTTGTGTTGTTTCTTTTGGGTATTATGTGATTTGGGTTTTAAATAAAAGAAAAAGGAAATGAAAAGGTTAAAAGGGTAATTAATTGTGTGAGAGAGTTAGAATAAGAGAGGAGAGAGAGAGGGGCTGCCATATCCTCACCCCATTTTATTTCTTCATCTCCTTCTTCTTCCCCATCTCCCTCTACCTTCACCACCTAGATCCATCCCCAAAGCTTCATCAAAACTCTAAACCCCTTTCACTAAAGTTGATCCCCTCTTCACCCTCTACACCTTGGACCCATCAATATTGGATTTTGAGGAGTTTAGGGACCTAGAGTTTTTCTTGGGTACATCCATGAGGTATAATTCATTTCCTTTAGTTAGTTTTAAGTTTCTTTGTATTCTATGGAGCCAACGTCGGTCGCAGGACAGTGAGAGAGCCCTAACTGGATGTGCTCAAACCTGTCTTAGTTTAGAATTAGTTTTGGTCGGTTATTTTGAAGTTAGAAATCCCTAGAGAGGGTTTAGGTGAAAGTGTGGAATAGGTAAACTCTAGTGGCTGTTACAAGACCTGGACTTGTGTATAGAAACCTAAACACGGATTTAGGATATTACCCGTGTCGGTTTTGTGAGAGATTGTTGGCCTACAGGGAATCTGGGATGACCTGGAGCGATTACGAGAAAATGAAACAATACTACAGACTTAATTGAACCAATAGGAGGCCACCCTGTGAATACGAGACCCATCAGAGCTACCATGGCCGAGGTGGCCGGATTTTGCGGGGTAGTGGCTGACCACTTGGTATGTTCTGATGCTAGGATTGATCCAGTAGCTCAATTACCTCATATACTACCCCATAGTACTGTTTGCTTAACTCCTTTTGGCCTGAGTCAAAATCTGGAAGTACATTAGTGTGATTTTTGGATATGTTTTCCGTATTTGAATTGTTTGGTTTTGATGTTTGGATTTCTATTTGGTTGTTGGATGTTTGTACATCAACAACGAGGGATGATTGGTTGGTTTTGCATGCGTGGGCTATAGGTTCTAACCTATAAGCGATCCGTGTGCTGTTTTGGTTTTCCGGATTCGATTTTAATAGCATTTGCGTTTGTGTTGATATTGTAGGTGCCTTCGCATGGATTCTGAGGGGACGAAGCATGGCGTCATCGACTTCGAAAAGCAAGAATCAAGGTGAGTGGATATATATCCCCGAGGAAAGTCGGGTGGATGGCGTATAGCACCCCCGCAAATTTTGATGGAAACTGATTTATATATAGAGTATGGTTAAGGGAAGCATTAATAGAAAACTATAGATAGAGTGTAAAGATAGTTAGAGGAACCATATTAGAAACTAAAAGATAGTTAGAATTGATATAATACGACTAATATGTGATGACATGATTTGAGGATTATATTTGATGATATTGCCGTTTAGGGTACTATAAGGCTAGATAGCCGACGTAAATGTGTCATCCGAACAATATCTATTTCCAAACTAAGGAATCGTATGCATCTTTTAAACAGATATCTTTAGGGACGTTACGGATTTTCAAATGATATCTTTTCCTTAAAAACACCGTAGCCCCTACTTTCAAACTACGATTCGGATCGTTTAAAAACTGATTGTATGGTTCGGGTGTGTATGTTAGATTGGATACGTATGCTTATAGTAAAGGTACAATGTAATTGTAAATTTACCTTATGTGAGATATAGAAGCGATGAAAAGAGAATACGATTTGGCATGTGATATGATGATATGTTGGTATACGGATGCGAGTCGATTGAGAGGATTGATACCTTGCTGGTCCCGTGATATGAGCTTGTTATGGACGTAACTTGGGACATAGGTATATGGATATGTATTTGTATACATGTTGTGAATCATGAATGATTGGCCGTACATGACATTAGGCCGTACCCTCACTGTCCTATAGGTTGATAGGATCCCTATTGGTTTAATGCCGCCGTACGATGGTTTTCCGTATGTGATGAGTTTGACTTGATGATTGATCAATACCCTTGACTAAAGGATGTCGTACGATGTATTATGCTGTACGTGATGTTGTGAGGCTTGATGTCGATGGTTAGATTCACCGACTCGGTCATGTTAGAAATGTATACCCGTCAGCATTTGCATATGATTTACCTTATACTGTATTCATGTTATTCTCATTGCATCGTATATACCTGTGCTAGTACACTCACACCATTATCGATGATGCGTATGTTACACGTACACAGATTTGCCGGCTCACACACTTCATCATCGATAATTGACATGTCACTGCACAGTAGAACTGCTGCATCGGGATATGACTCCTTGCATGATATACTTGCTATAGCTACATATTGTACACCCATACTTGCGGACATACACATTTGTACCTCTATACTTGCGTATATACATATTGTACACCCATACTCGCATATATGAATATTGTACACCCATACTTGCGTACATACATATTGTACACCCATACTTGCATACATGCATATTGTACATCCATACTTGCGTACATACATATTGTACACCCAAACTTGCGGACATACACATTTGTACGTCCATACTTGCGTACATACATATTGTACACCCATACTTGCATGCATACACATATGCACCCTTATATGATATTGCATTTCACTCTGGAGAAATTGGGAACCGCTGGATATATTTTAACTGGAATCATTTAAAAGAGCGGTTTTCCCTCGATATGTGCATATTACTATTCCATATTGAATGATATACGGATATGCTTACATTTCTGTTATATGTCGCATACATCATGCTTTACGCTTATACGCATTGAGATTTGTTGTTTTCAAGAGATTTCTGGATTTAAGAACAGCGGTCATTTTAAAACGAAAGTATGTATTGTTTTAATTGTTAGTTATATGTATGCCCTAGAGGCCATTGCTATACATGGGATGTATATTGTAGTGGATGCTGGGACATATATAAGGAGGACTTTCTTGCTCGACATGATAGTATGCTATCTGGTTACTCTTTACCTTAACGTGTATACTAATTGTCTCTCTGTTACATGTTGGTAAAGCCCATAGGATGTGTACTTGACTACCTGGACTATGATGCGGATCATACTAGTGGGGACATGGTAGTCAATAAGTACATCCTTCAAAGTCCCTAGTCGTGTGTATATCGAGACGGGGCATCGATATACAAGAGTAGACTAGCGTATAACTTCTCGACCCATACAGATGGGCGATGGATGATCCTATATCCATTGGTGTTTGACATCGGAGATGATATACAGGTGCTCAGTGGAGACTGGGTACACTGGACGGACTCGCCGAGAACTCCCAGATGGTATTATACCTTACGTCAGATGGCTGTTCTCTGGTGACACTGGTACAGAGTAGTCTGTTGACCCGAGATCATCATAGAGTCTTGTGTGGTCCCCACTGTGCTTTGATTTCCACCTTACCACGTCCTAGAGGGCATGCAAAACGGTGGTTTTTGGGTACAGTCCCGAATCACATGGAGGCAATGAGCAATAGGAGGGGATTCGTCTCTCCCTGTATAGGGAGTTGATGTTGCGCTGTGTTAGATTGGCTATAACCGGAAATCCCTGGCCAGGGTTGCTGAGATTTACTGGTAAGTGTTACCAGTAGTTTCTCGAACTGTTATAGACCTCATATCGACACGACTTATCGAGCTATTGGGGTCTGACGTTTACCACCCCTAGGCGAGATTTGCGACATATCAGACGAACAGACCGGACTGTACGGTAAGTGTTACTGGTTGGATTCACAGGAGTGTGAGAGGGCTTGCTCGTCGATCATCTGATCGCTCAATACCCGGGTGGCCATTACGTTTAGCACACCGCTTGCGGCTTGTGGGTGTTTGATATGATCATCACCTGCTGCCGGCGTATTGAAGAGTCTTTGGAGTCCTACACAGAGGTTTCCTGGCTCAAGCGAAACGAAATAGGAGCGCATATGAGATATGTGTGGGACCGAGAATAATGCGTGTATGTGATACCGTATTCTATTCTCGCGATGAATGTATCGATTGGTTGTATGCGATATAACTTAGTTATCGAATCGATGATTGATTCGATAAGCCGATACATTGGATATTAGTCGGTTATATGCGATATGACCGGATCGTTAAATCAAGTGTTGATTTAATGATTTAATGTATAATTATATATTTGATATATTACTTTGCATTAACTAGTATTGGTTCACTTAAGATGGATTTTCTCACTTGATGTGCACATTGTATATGTGATATATTTTTGTGCACTTGATTGTATCATGTTTCATGATAGATGCATGTTTGTGTGTATGTTTAGTTTAAACCTTGGTTAAGTAAATGGTTAGGGTTTTGTTTAATTTATTTATTCATTTATTTATTTATTTCCTTTTAAGGAAAGAAAATAAATGGTTGCTTTTTGGATGTACTTGAAGCTTCATGAAGCTTTGAAAAAGTTCAACCATTTTTGTTTCTTTGCCTAACCTAACCATTCACCTAACCTTGGTTTATTCTCTACACTTAATCATGGTTGCCAATATGATAAGTATCATATTATTTTCTATTTTGAAAAGAGATATCATATTCTTTTCTTCTTCTTCTTCTTTTTGAACAAAGAAGAAAACCTTGCTTCCATCAATGGAAACTTGAGAAAAAGAGTGAGAAATCCAATTCTAAAATGAACCCACTTCCTATTTCTTCATCCTCTACCTCTTGCCAAGTAGTATAGGGTGTTTTCTTCACAAGTTTCATGACTTGGTGAAGTGGGAGCTTGATCTTGTGTTGCCTCGACGTAGATCATCTTCGGCATCAAAGTCGACGACCTAGCCCGCCCATTTCTCCGATGAAGCCGACGCTAGAGCCCGGGATCCGGTGATCGCAGCGAGGAGACATCATCATGGAGCTATGGAGGTGGAGGACCGGATCTACAAAGGTTGTATTTTCGATTCACTCTTAGTTAAGTTGTTAACTAGTTGCATGTTTCGCCTTAAACTCTAGTCAACGATCCGTATTAGGGTTTCTCGGCACTTGTAAAATTTGAATTTGGTATGGTTGATACCTTGTGAGACCTCTTGAGTGTGCCTAGGAACCCTACAGTTGTATCAGAGCCTAGCTAGAGCATTAGGCGATGCGTAGACGGAGTTAGAAGTCCGATCGAACCGAAACCCTAACACAAATATGCTCTCTGTACATTTTTTGAAATCGGGGATTTTTGACGATTAAAAATATGCAGAAAATTCAGCAGGAGATTGTAAGAGTTACTGTGAAATTCGATGGCCTAAATCCATCAAACCGCCGCGGTTCCGCGGCACAAGCATGGCTTGTGCGGCGGTTCCGCGGCCGAAAGGTCTCCTTGTTGAAAGAATTTTACACAGTAATTCTTATTTTGCAGTGCTGGTTTTCCTGGGAATTTTTAATCTGAACTCAAGAGTTGAGTTTTCTGGGTTGTATTGGGGACTCGGTGTTTCGATCGGATCGTCTAATTTTGTCTGTGTGCTTTTCTAGATAATTTTAGAATATGTTAAAAAGTTCGATCGGATATAAATACCCACCTTTTCCCCTGGTGGGAAATTTCCAATTATTGGATTTTTCCGTAGTTTAACGACGTTCTAAGTAGTGCAAGTAACGCGATGGTCCCTCTAGAAGACAACAAACCTTAACTCGATTATGTGACCGTCTTGAACTGCCCTTTGAACCTTAGGGTTTGGGGCAGTACGGTGTGCCACATATGAGGCGTTGGCTTGACCCTTCTACGGCTGGACCGTTGGTACTGAGGCATGAACTGAATGTTTTTAAACTTATATCATGTGTTGAGCTGTATCGGGAAAACTTGGGTGTTCGATTGTTTGATCGGAAAGTTTAACATTTTCTATTTATCCGGAATGTGATACAATATTTGGAATCCACAAGTAGTTATGTGATGACTGATATGAATGTTATAAACATAGCACTTTAGTCTCACTTGATCGGTTGCCATGGAATTTTGATGCGATCAAAAGTCCGTCGCAATCACGTAGCGTACGCGGATACTCGCCGGATAAACTTAATAGACAGCTACACCCCTTAGCCCCGACCAAGTGACAGTAGGAGAACCCCGTCGCCGAAAGCATCCGTTCGGGTGCTCACGGTAGCGGTGTTCCGCCTTGGTGCACTTCGTCGACGGTATCGGGGGTGCGGCCGCCTACTAAAGTTTCCGACGAGCATTCGATCAGAATGTTGGGAATCTTGTTGAATTGCCCGACTTGATATTGAAAAGAGTTTTCGATAATGAGACTAAAATGCGGGGTTTATAATTGTTAGGCATGCGATGTCTAAGGAATTCATTGGTTTAGGTATGCGATGTCTAAGCAGGTTGCGGATTCCAACTGTTGTAGTTTTAGACTTTCTTTTCTGTGACCGTAAGTATAATATGTGATATCGCCGGTTTCATTGCTATATGTCAACGACAATTGGAATGCACATATTTACTTACGTTGATGACATGTGATGTTATGTGTTGCTGGATATGTTATATTGGATCGTCGTGTTTGAATAGCCGAGGATTTTTTATGTGAGATGAGTGTTTTTCATTTTCATTCATGTAAAAACTTGTATGCAATATTCTTTTATTGGGGCGCTTCCAGGTTGCGGAAGATGTCACCTTTTGTATATTATTTACTTTTCCGCACTAGGATAGACCCAAGGAAGGGAGCATAAGTAACCGGGTTCTGGAGTCCAGTGGGAGACCAACTCGAGGAGTCGAGTCCGGGTCTCCTGACCATAGAATTGGTAAGGTTTCTTGCCGCTCTCGTAGGGTTCTAGGGGTGTGGGATTGGCTATTCATCACGACCGTGGAATCCGTGTTTTATACTGGCTCGTATTGAAAACACGGACGTCCTAGTATATCAAATATTTCATATGTTTCTTCTGCTGCGATATCTGTGATGTGATCATGTGATGTTCTATGATAGATATAGTATATATAGAATATATGATATATTATATAGGCGTTACTTATGTTTTACACCCGCGCTAGCCCTGCCCCGCTCTGTCGTTAGTTACCTAACCTAACGGTGCACGAGGGGACATCGAGGCGAATGCGGATGGCATAAGTTTACGTCGTATTTATCTGTGATGTTTAGGTAATTTAAATGATGGGACATCATTAATGAGATTAATGAAATAAAAGAAACCTAAAGATGTTGTAGAATCGAATTTCAAAAATAAAACAGGTAGCTACAGTTCTTGCTTTGCACAACGGTATATGTGATATATCCTGCACCTTATTCGATAAGGAAAGGACCGAGATCCCTTCACCGGGAGTGACTCCTTTAGCAATAACTGGCAGATGCTACACCCCTCGGTTTGTCTTTTGATAGCTTCTATAGTTTTTGCTTTGCACAGTGATATATATGATATATCCCGCACCTCATTCGACGAAGAAAGGGCCGACGATCCCTTCACCGGGAGTGACCCCTTTAGCAAAACTAGAAAAGCCTCAAAAACACTCCATTTCAAAATCATTCGATTCTACAACGATATCAAGTTCATTACGCAATAGGTTTTCAGAAAAACCTGTCATAGCCCTCCGTCATTTCAGATAAGTAGTAGTTAGTATTCGCGCTACGTTTGTTGGCCTTTGTCAAGGCGTAGTGTGCGGTAGCTGACTGGTGCTTATCTGCTTATGCATATGATGCAGATTGGGTTAGGGTAGTCGTGCGACCTTGTTGGCCTTTGTCAAGGGTCGTGCGGGTGGGTTTAATTCAATCAGGAAATGACGGGTTGAACTTGACTAGCATCCTATGCTTTGTTGGCCTTTGTCATGGTCATAGGAGGTTAGGGGCAAAAAATTATCGGGAATTTCAAGTGTTGAAATTTGCAATGAGATTGCATACCTTCTATGAGATAGTTGGATCCCGATACCCGCTGCGAGTAATTGTTACTCCTGGGAGAGTTTTACACATTACAATTAGCCGATCAAGTAGGTGTCTAGAAAGGTGTCAACGGGGTTACGCCTCTGGGAAAACGGGGTTTACTGTAATTAGGTTCGTGCGGAAGAACGGGGGACCTCCCTCAAAGTACCGACACTGGCCTGGCTGAAAGATTGGCGAACTTGTAGTGTGTAATTAATCCCGGCTAGTCTTTCCTTTTAGGGTTTGAAGGAAGATTTGATAAAAACAGTGGGAGCCATCCTGATTAGATAAAATAATAACCAATTTATTCTTGCAAGAGTGCACGCTGAGTGTTTTCTTCTCTCTCTCTCCAGGTAGCGACCATATCACGCCTTAATCAAGATAATAATACGGATGTATTGACCGAACCAGCTTGTTATACTGAGCTAGGGAACGTTGGTCCCGCTCCAACTTATAAATGTTATAAGACAGAGCAGGAAATACGGGAATACCAGAATTCCCGTGCCGCCCAAACAAAGAGAGTGCATGCTGATGCATCATCTTCGGGTGCGTTCATTACAATGAACTGTTTCTCAGTATCCTCTACGTCCTGGGTATTTGATACCGGATCAGGATCCCAGATATGTAATCTGTTACATAGGCTACAGATAGGTAGAGAACTGAGAACGGGTGATAAGTTTCATGAGGGAGAAAACGGAGCAAGTGTTGCAGCCAGGTCTGTTGGTCACTGTCACCCTGTATTACCTGAATACATTGATTCTGAACGAATGTTATTAGATACCGAACCTGATATACAAAATCATATCAGTCTCTTTATTAGTATAGAAATGATAAAATTTTGTATTGTTGGATAATGTTTTGAACATTTCCTATATCAAAAGTTGATCGGTTCAGGCACGTTATCTAAAAGCATTGACGTTCTAAATCAAACTACGGTTCTTAGTATATAGAACACACACAAGGAAGAGTTCAAAAATGAACGGATCCTTCTTGAGGCATTGTAAACTAGGTCATATCAATGCGACCCGATTAGCTGAAGTTACATTTAGATGTATATTTAAATTAGTTTGAATTTATATCTTGTGAAACTTGCCAGTCATGTCACAGAGATTAGATGACCATAGCTCCATTTACTGGAAACAGAGAAAGAGATAGTGAACTCTTGGGATGATACATGTGTAAGTCCATGCTACCTCTCCCGGTACTTTCGGGAATGCGGAATTTGGTAAAAAACGATTTTCTTAAACATGGTAACATGGACCTAAAACCCGGATCTTGCTTAAACATCTATCTAACATCCTAACTATGAGTTTTAGCTACTCGGTTAGGGGGTTATACCTTGCTTGTCTTGAACTCCTTCGTCTTCAAAGCTCCGATGGTGGTCCGATGGCTTCTTCTCGTCGTCTCCGTACGCCGAAGATAGATCCACCTGAAAGCTCCAACCTTTAGCTCCTTCTTCGTTCTTTGAAGAAACTAGTTCACTTGGTTTGCTAAACCTAGTGAACTAGAATGAGTAGAGAAGAAATAGAATGGGATTTTATTTATGGTTCTTGATTCTCAACTCATGAGACAAGAGAACCATAGATCAAGAGAGGGAGCAAAAGGTTGAGGGTGAGAGCAAGAGGAGAGCTCAAGAACAAGAGAGAGAATGAGCAAGAAAGAATGAGGCTCTCTTTTGTCTTTCACCCTCTCATAATCCAAAGTGATCATAACTCATCATATCAAAAAAAGTCTTATGTGATGGTTTGAAGCAACCACAACCATATCATTTCATGCACTCATTTTACACAAATGAGCAAGTAAACAAAAGTCTTTGCCATGAAATGATGGCTATGGTTATCATGATGGTCAACTAGTCAAGCCTAGTCAACCGGTCAACAAGTCAACAAAAGTCAACAAGTCAACAAAGTCAACAAGTCAACAACCATATCACCATAATACTTAATTAATATAATAGTTAATCACATATCATATTCTCATTAGGGTTGAGCATAAAGTCAAATAGTCAACGGTCAACTGTCAACCACCCTAATGAGAATCCGCTGCCTCTGCCTCCCTGTCAACTGTGCATACACACCCGCATCCGCGTTCCGAGGAACACAAATGCAAACTGGATAAATCCAATCCCATAAGGTACACTAGGATCTGGCTTAAACCAAAGCCCGCTAGTGAAAACTGTCCGGACACTGTACGTGCACAAGTGCACGGATGTGACCGGACCCTGTCGCAAAACCATGCGACCTGTCGCAATACCATGCGACTTCTACTCTTTTGCCTAAAGGCGAAAAGCTTTCTGTGTGGGACTCTAAAGACTCGACACTACGCTGGCAGTGGGTTTAACCACATACCGCAAGCGGCACTAGCTGTGCGTAACGGTCCCCAGGTAATGCCGACAAGAAGACCGACGAGGCGAAACCCATCTGAACTCCTACTGAGCCTGAGTGTGACATTCTCCGTACAGTCCGGTCTGTTCGTCTGATACATCGCATGGCGGGCCTAGGGGGTGGTAAACGTCAGTCCCCCAATAGCGGTACAAGTCGTGCCGGAGCGAAGCCCAAAACACCCTGAGATAACACTGGAAACCTACCAGTATATCTCGTTTGCCCAGGCCAGGGACTACTCGTGTAATGGCTCTCCTAGACACAGCGCGATGTCAACCCCCAATACCGGGAGAGACGAATCCTGTCTAACCGTCACTGCCTCCAAGTGCTTCGGGACTGCACCCAACCACTACCTGTTTGTACGACTCCTTTGAGCTGTGGTAGGGTAGTGATCAAAGTACAGTGGGAACACACTTGAGGCGAAGTGACAGTGTCAAGTCAGCGGACTAAGCTGTACTCATGTCACCTGGGAACTGACAACTGACGATAGGTATAATACCAACTAGTCAGTTCCCGACGAGTCCTGTCCAGTGTACCCGTAACCTAACGAGCACCCGCATACTATCTCAAGTACGACGTACTGACGGCTGTGGGACAGACCGTCTCCCACACTGGGATGAGAAGCGCATGCGCTGGTCTACTCCGGAGTATCGATGCCCTGTCTCGATAGTCCTGCGACCAGGGACCTGCATAAGGATGTGCTTATAGATTACCCAGCCCCACTAGTATGACGGCCATCACATCGCTGGTAATCAAGCAAAGATCCTAAGGGCTCTACTAATGTGTATAGGCGATATACAAAAATAAACACATGTACACATTGAAGTAGAAACAAACCAAGTAGCATACTACTATTTTGAGCAAGATTGTATATACAAGGTGAATATCCCAAGCTTCCATTAAGTAATATACAAACCAGTATGATACAGTAATGGCCTCTAGGGCATATACACTAACAATCTCCCACTTGCACTATGGCCATGTACTGGCGTATCGAAGACCTATCATCTCGATCAGCCGCTCGAACTGAGTCTGGGGCAGGGCCTAGGTGAATGGATCTGCAGTGTTATCTTCTGAAGCGACTCTCCGAACCTCGATCTCCTGGCGATCTACGATCTCCCTGATCAGGTGATACCGCCTTAAGATGTGCCTGGATTTCTGATGGGACCTTGGTTCCTTCGCTAAAGCTATAGCCCCGTTGTTGTCGCAATACAGAGGTATTGGATCAACAATGGACGGAACCACCTGAAGTTCTTTCAAGAACTTCCTCATCCAGACAGCTTCTTTTGCGGCATCAGATGCAGCGATGTATTCCGCTTCCATCGTCGAGTCTGCAACGGTTTCTTGTTTGGAACTCTTCCAACACACCGCCCCTCCATTGAGGGTAAAGACAAAACCCGACATGGACTTGGAATCATCCTTGTCACTTTGGAAGCTGGAGTCAGCAAAGGCCTCGATCTGGAGGTCTTTTCCGCCATACACTAAGAACATCTCCTTAGTCCTTCTCAGGTACTTGAGAATGTTCTTTACCGCTATCCAGTGTTTCTCCCCAGGGTTTGACTGATACCGGCTTACCACACTCAGTGCATAAGCTACATCCGGTCTGGTACACAACATCGCATACATTATAGAGCCTACCGCAGAAGCGTAGGGTATAATAGACATGCGATCCCTCTCCAAATCAGTCTTGGGAGACATCTCTTTAGAGAGGGTGATCCCGTGACAAGCCGGTAGGTTACCGCGCTTGGAATCTTCCATACTGAATCTCTTCAGTATGGTGTCGATGTACCTGGACTGTGAAAGTCCTAATATCCTCTTGGATCTGTCACGGTAGATCCGGATACCCAGAATGTACGAGGCATCACCCAGGTCTTTCATGGAGAACCTGTGTGACAAGAACCCCTTGACAGATTGTAGCATAGGAATGTCATTTCCTATTAAGAGAATGTCATCCACGTACAAAACGAGGAATACTACAGTTCTCGCTACAAATCTACTATAGATGCATGGTTCATCTGGATTTTTGATAAAGCCAAATTCTTTGACCGTCTCATCAAAGCAGATGTTCCAACTCCGCGATGCCTGCTTTAGTCCATAGATGGACTTAAGCAACTTGCACACCTTTCCGCTGCTCCCACTCTGAATGAAGCCCTCTGGCTGGTCCATATAGACACACTCCTCTAAATTTCCATTTAGAAAAGCTGTCTTTACGTCCATTTGCCAGATCTCATAATCGTGGAAGGCAGCAATGGCAAGAAGGATCCGAATGGATTTCAGCATGGCTACTGGAGAAAAGGTTTCGTCATAGTCCAAGCCAGGTCTTTGGCGAAAACCCTTTGCTACCAGCCTGGCTTTATAGGTCTCAACCTGTCCATCTACACCAATCTTCCTTTTGAAGATCCACTTGCATCCTACGGGTTTTACCCCGTCTGGAGCAATGTCCAACGTCCATACCTTGTTGGTGTACATGGACTCCATTTCGGTCCGCATTGCATCCAGCCATTTCACTGAGTCAACGCTCTGAACGGCCTGCTGGAAGCTAGTAGGCTCATCATATTCTATGATGCAATCCTCTCTATCCCCGTCTATGAGAAAACCGTAGTATCTCTCGGGCGGATGAGACTGCCTACTACTCCTGCGGAGCGGCGTAGGAATGTCCTGTTCTTCCGAACCCTCTGGTTCCACTAAACTTTCAGTAATAGTCCGTGGTTCTGGAATTTCTTCCAGTTCTATTGCGCTCCCACTTATTTCCTTTTCTATGAACTGGTGTTCTAGAAAGTGGGCATGACGAGAAACAAGAACTTTTTGTTCCTCCTCGCAGTAGAAGAAATATCCCTTGGAATTCTTGGGATATCCCACAAACTTGCACAGTACTGAGCGTGCCTCGAGCTTGTCCGCATGCTGCTTTTTGACAAAAGCTGGACTTCCCCATATCTTAATGTGATTAAGATGGGGTCTCTTCCCACACCACATCTCAAATGGCGTGGTAGGCACAGTTTTAGTGGGAACTCGGTTCAAAAGTTATGCGGTTGATTCTAGCGCATATCCCCAGAATGATCGCGGCAACTCAGCATTACTCATCATGGACCGTACCATATCCAATAGGGTGCGGTTCCGTCTCTCCGATACACCGTTATGTTGCGGGGTGTATGGAGGAGTAAGCTGAGAGAGAATTCCGTTCTCTTTTAAATAGTCCAGGAACTCGGCACTTAAGTATTCTCCACCTCGATCCGATCTTAGAATCTTAATACTTTTGCCGGTCTGTTTCTCTACTTCATTCTTATAATCCTGGAATTTTCCAAAGGCCTCGGACTTATGTTTCATTAAGAAGACATAACCGTACCTTGAGAAGTCATCCGTAAAAGTAATGAAGTAAGAATGTCCGCTTCGGGCATGTGTAGACATTGGACCGCACACGTCACTGTGTACGAGTCCCAAGAGCTCGCTCGCTCTTACTCCATGTCCAGTAAACGGAGTCTTTGTCATCTTTCCTTTGAGACAAGATTGACAAGCGGCATACGATTGATATTCGAACGCATTCAAATATCCTTCTGTATGTAACTTAGTCAACCTTCTCTCATTGATGTGACCCAATCTACAATGCCATAAGAAAGTCTGATTTATTTCTGGAGACTTTCTTTTGTGTGTATTCTGGACATTAAAAATCTGTGGTTGGTTTAACACGTATATACCATTACTCAATGTACCTGACCCAATCAAAACTTGATTAAGGTGAATGTTTACAACATTACTTACAAACGCAAATTCATAACCTTCTTTAGAAACTAAAGATACAGAAATGATATTACAAGTTGCGTTGGGTACAAAAAAGCAATTACGCAAAACCAAAACATGTCCATCTGACATTCCCAGGTGATAGTCCCCCACGGCTTTAGCATCCATGCTAGCTCCGTTCGCAACTCTGAGGGTCATGTCACCTGCCTTCAAAACCCTACGGTTTCTCAACGCCTGCAAAGAATTACAGATATGAGATCCTGATCCGGTATCCAATACCCAGGAAGTAGAGTTTATTGAAAGACAGTTTTCAATAACATACACACCTGAAGCTGAAGCTGCAACCTGCTTCAATTCCTGTGTTCTGGCCTTCCAGGCCCTGCAATCATTCTTCCAGTGTCCTTTTTTATGACAATAGAAGCATTCTTCCTTATCCACAAGCTTCCCCGCTATCTTTGTTGCTTTACCTTTTCCCTTCGTATCCACTTTACTAACACCGCCACTTGGTTTGGCGGGGGCCTTCTTCTTCTTTCCCTTGGCTTTCGCCTTGGACCTAGAAGAAGATGATCCTCCTACAAACAAAGTGGATGTTTCCCTACCTTTCTGTAGGGTGCCCTCTGCGCTCCTCAGCATGTTGAGGAGCTCTGAAAGTTCAACCTCCTTTTCTTGTAAGTTGAAGTTCAGTATAAACTGGGCGTAAGTGGAAGGAAGGGACTGGAGAACTATATCCGTATATAGCTCACTCTCCAATGTGATCCCTAGGTCAGCGAGCTCCTCAATGTAGCCGATCATCTTTAGCACGTGCTCGGCTACTGATGATCCGACGGCCATTCTTGTCGAAAATAACTTTTTCGACGCTTCGTATCTTGCGATACGTGATTGCTCTCCATACAGTTCTTTTGTATGAAGCAATATGGACTCCATGTCCATATTCTCATGCCTCCTCTGATGTTCATTGTCCATCGAGGCAAGCAGGAGGCATTTGGCCTTCGCGCTATCAATCTCCCAAGTCTTACGGATTTCCTTATCCGCGACGCTGGAAGTTGGACCAGGGACAGGGGGAGCTTTGGTGGTAAGAAGATACCCCAGCTTGTCGTAAGTGATTGCTATCTTGACATTCCTGAGCCAATCTTTGTAGTTTGGCCCTGTCAGTTTGTTTTTATCTAGGAGTAACTTAAGTCCAGTCATGTCGATTTGGTCGCTGCAATTAGGAGAGAGAAGAAGAAACACTCAACATGATGCTCTTGCAAGTTTAGAGTGGTTTTTAGTTTGTCTAAACAGGATGGCTCCCACTGTTTCTCGAATCCCTCCTCAAACCAAAAAGGAAGAATTAGTCAGGATCAATCCCACCGTACAATACTTGCTTAACCGTTCAGCCAGGCCGGTGTCGGTACTTCGAGGGAGGTTTTCCAACGCTTTCGCGAAGTTCCTTAATTAAAGAACCTCTTTTCCCTGGGGGCGTAGCCCCGCTAACACCTTTCTAGGCACCTACTAGGTTTATAGCATTGATCGTTAAGTGAGAAATTTCCTGAGGAGTAGCATATACTCACAGTAGGATCGGGATCCAAATATCATCGCGTGACGAAACTGAAGGAATCCTACCAGAATCATCACACTCCAAATGGTATGCAAATCTAGCAAGTTTCAGTACTTATGAAACTCCCGATGTGGATTTTTGCCCCATGCTCTTATGACCTTGACTTTGGCCAAAATATCATAAGTCACATGTCAAGTTCTACCCGTCATTATCCAGGTTAATTTGGATCCATCCGTACCTACCCTTGACTTTGGCCAAAATGGCAGTACGACTGTCCCAAACCAACGCATCTATCTATGCTACACATGAACACCCAATAGCTACCAATCACTGTGCCTTGACTTTGGCCAACATACGCAGCTTGAATACTATTGACTATTCATGTGAAAAGACGGAGGGCTACGGATGGTTTTGGCAAAACCGTGAACGTAGTGAACTTGATATGGTCGATGGAACGAGATAGCTTTTAAAAGGAGTGGCTCAAGCTCCGCATTTAAAAGTTGTTTTGAAAAGAACCGAGTGGTTTTTCGAAAGTGTTCCAACGACTTTAACTTGGTTTATTATCTTGCATTAGTTCTTTTAATGCGTGATATTCTTGCATTGGTTCTTTTAATGCGTCCCATCATTTAATCCTACCATTGCAGAAAACAACCAAAATATGACGTACGCTTATGCCATTCGCATTCGCCACGGGGCCCCGTCATTACCCGTTAGGTTACTTAACTAACGACAGAGCGGGGGCTGGGCTAGCGCGTCTGTAAAACATAAGCAACGCCTAAATAATATCATATATAGATATACTGCAATGATAAACATTTCAGATCACAGATGAATACATTGGATATACTAGGAATCTGTAATTTGTACGAGCCTGTAACAAAAGACAGATTACACGGTCGCGGTGAATAGCCAAATACCCCACCCAAGACCCCTACGGGTGCGGCAAACTACCCGCCAAGTACCCGAAGCGTAGTAACCTCCCTCATCTCCTATGAGTAGGCCACTCGACACTTCGGCATACCCGGTAGTTTGTGCACCCCCTCCATGGGTCTATCCTAGGAGCAAAAACAGTAAAAAGAAATTATACAATGACGGCTACAACCCCGACCCGGTTGTGCGGCCATACAAATAATTATTACATCAATTTACAAATTTACATGAATTGAAGGAAAAGAAAACTCTCGTCTCACAACCCCCCGGCTATTCACCCGCGACAATCCAACATATTCATATACACATTCCAGCAACATTACAGATCACAGATTTGTATAACCCCCACTAATCGACATATAGCGATTAGTAGACGTTCAATACAAATATCACATTACAGAAAACCCGTTAGCATAAGTCTTTTAGAAGTTCGATCAAAAATACGGATTTTCGGGACCCCAAAATAAAATTTTCGTTCTGGAAAATCTGGGCAGAAAATATATATACCAAAAATCCCAAAATACCCCCAAGAGTAAACTGCAAAAAATAAAACTCCTGACCGAGTCAACTCGGCCGCGTTTCCGCGGCGGGAGCGTGCTCCCGCCGCGGAAGCGCGGCGCTTTGATCGAGTCAGGGGCCCAAAATTTTGCAGATTCTTTAAAAAAGCCTGAGTCGATTTTAGGTGTGTTCCAAAAAGTTTTTCCAGTACTTTAGAAATCGACAGAAAGTTGAAAATTTGGGGTTTTGTTTTCGGGACATTTTCTTTGATCGATCTTCTAGTTACTTGCTAACATGTTAGATAGAGTTTAACCTGTCTCTGATACCACTGTAAGTCCATGCTACCTCTCCCGGTACTTTCGAGAATGCGGAATTTGGTAAAAAACGATTTTCTTAAAGATGGTAACATGGACCTAAAACCCGCATCTTGGTTAAACATCTATCTAACATCCTAACTATGAGTTTTAGCTACTCGGTTAGGGGGTTATACCTTGCTTGTCTTGAACTCCTTCGTCTTCAAAGCTCCGATGGTGGTCCGATGGCTTCTTCTCGTCGTCTCCGTACGCCGAAGATATATCCACCTGAAAGCTCCAACCTTTAGCTCCTTCTTCGTTCTTTGAAGAAACTAGTTCACTTGGTTTGCTAAACCTAGTGAACTAGAATGAGTAGAGAAGAAATAGAATGGGATTTTATCTATGGTTCTTGATTCTCAACTCATGAGACAAGAGAACCATAGATCAAGAGAGGGAGCAAGAGGTTGAGGGTGAGAGCAAGAGGAGAGCTCAAGAACAAGAGAGAGAATGAGCAAGAAAGAATGAGGCTCTCTTTTGTCTTTCACCCTCTCATAATCCAAAGTGATCATAACTCATCATATCAAAAAAAGTCTTATGTGATGGTTTGAAGCAACCACAACCATATCATTTCATGCACTCATTTTACACAAATGAGCAAGTAAACAAAAGTCTTTGCCATGAAATGATGGCTATGGTTATCATGATGGTCAACTAGTCAAGCCTAGTCAACCGGTCAACAAGTCAACAGAAGTCAACAAGTCAACAAAGTCAACAAGTCAACAACCATATCACCATAATACTTAATTAATATAATAGTTAATCACATATCAAATTCTCATTAGGGTTGAGCATAAAGTCAAATAGTCAACGGTCAACTGTCAACAACCCTAATGAGAATCCGCTGCCTCTGCCTCCCTGTCAACTGTGCATACACACCCGCATCCGCGTTCCGAGGAACACAAATGCAAACTGGATAAATCCAATCCCATAAGGTACACTAGGATCTGGCTTAAACCAAAGCCCGCTAGTGAAAACTGTCCGGACACTGTACGTGCACAAGTGCACGGATGTGACCGGACCCTGTCGCAAAACCATGCGACCTGTCGCAATACCATGCGACCTCTACTCTTTTGCCTAAAGGCGAAAAGCTTTCTGTGTGGTACTCTAAAGACTCGACACTACGCTGGCAGTGGGTTTAACCACAGACCGCAAGCGGCACTAGCTGTGCGTAACGGTCCCCAGGTAATGCCGACAAGAAGACCGACGAGGCAAAACCCATCTGAACTCCTACTGAGCCTGAGTGTGACATTCTCCGTACAGTCCGGTCTGTTCGTCTGATACATCGCATGGCGGGCCTAGGGGGTGGTAAACGTCAGTCCCCCAATAGCGGTACAAGTCGTGCCGGAGCGAAGCCCAAAACACCCTGAGATAACACTGGAAACCTACCAGTATATCTCGTTTGCCCTGGCCAGGGACTACTCGTGTAATGGCTCTCCTAGACACAGCGCGATGTCAACCCCCAATACCGGGAGAGACGAATCCTGTCTAACCGTCACTGCCTCCAAGTGCTTCGGGACTGCACCCAACCACTACCTGTTTGCACGACTCCTTTGAGCTGTGGTAGGGTAGTGATCAAAGTACAGTGGGAACACACTTGAGGTGAAGTGACAGTGTCAAGTCAGCGGACTAAGCTGTACTCATGTCACCTGGGAACTGACAACTGACGATAGGTATAATACCAACTAGTCAGTTCCCGACGAGTCCTGTCCAGTGTACCCGTAACCTAACGAGCACCCGCATACTATCTCAAGTACGACGTACTGACGGCTGTGGGACAGACCGTCTCCCACACTGGGATGAGAAGCGCATGCGCTGGTCTACTCCGGAGTATCGATGCCCTGTCTCGATAGTCCTGCGACCAGGGACCTGCATAAGGATGTGCTTATAGATTACCCAGCCCCACTAGTGTGACGGCCATCACATCGCTGGTAATCAAGCAAAGATCCTAAGGTCTCTACTAATGTGTATAGGCAATATACAAAAATAAACACATGTACACATTGAAGTAGAAACAAACCAAGTAGCATACTACTATTTTGAGCAAGATTGTATATACAAGGTGAATATCCCAAGCTTCCATTAAGTAATATACAAACCAGTATGATACAGTAATGGCCTCTAGGGCATATACACTAACAACATGTTGATGTATGTAGGTCCCCAGTCTACACATGCCAAGACCGGTTCTTTGTACTTCATTACAATCTCTGATGATCTCTTTAGATTCAGACATATGTTCTTGTTGAAACACAAGTCCGAACCTTTTGAGTTATTCACAGAATATAGGTTAGAAGTAGAGAACCAATACGGATATAAGTATTATTCCCTTTGATGTGATCAGGGAGGAGAATACTTGTGCATGGAATTCCTGGACTATTCTAAAGGAGAATCAGATTCTCTCTCAGCATTACTCCTCCGTATACACCATAGCACGATGGTATATCGGGGCGGAGCAATTGCACCCTATTCGATATGGTGCGCTCTATGATGAGTAATACTGAGTTACCTGCTTCCTTTTGGGAGTTATGCGCTTGAGAAGCTGCATACCTATTGAATAGGGTTCAAATCAAATCTGTTGCCTACCACTTCATATGTGATATGGAAAGGGAAGAACCCATATCTTAAGTTGGTTAAGATTTAGGGTTGTCCGGGCCATGTCTAAAAGAAAAATCCGGACAAGCTCGAGGCAAGGTCTGTTATGTAGAACTGGAAATGTTCCAGCTATACAAACAGCAGCTGATGATTTGAAAGAACCAAATGATTCAATAGTTACCAACGAACCTCAGCCTCTCCGCCGATCTAGTAGGGTTCCTCACCCACCTGAGAGATACTTCTGTTTCTCTATGACAGTGGGAGCGAGGATTGCATCATGAGATGATGACCCAACTAGTTTCGAGCTGGCCATCAGGAGTGGGACTCTGTAAGAATGGCTGGATGCTTAGCGATCTGAGATGGAATCCTTATACACCAACAAAGTATGGACTTTGGTTGCTATATCTGAAGGGTTAAATCCCCATCAGGAGCAAGTATATCTTGAGAAGATGACTTGGTGTAGATGGAAAGGTTGAGACTTTCAATGCTAGACTTGTTAAAGGTTTTCGTCATCGACCAGGCGTGGATAATGATGACGCCTTTTCCAGTGCCTATGCTTAAGTCCATCCGGATCCTACTTGCCACGGCTACATACCATGACTACGATATCTGGCGGTTGGGTGTCATGGTTGCTTTTCTAAAATGATGTTTTAGAAGAGGGCGTCTATAAGTACACAGCCAGAGGGCTTCGTAAACAGTGGGAGCAGCGGAAACGTGTACAAGATGCTTTATAGGATAAAGCAGGCATCGCGGAGTTGGAACATCTATTTTGATGTGGTAGTCAAATAGTTTGACTTCATCAAAAGGGTAGATGAACCTTGTATATACAAAAGGGTAGTAGGGAGAATGGTGGTGATCCTCGTAGAGTACGTGGATGATATACTCTTAATAGGGAAGTTGTTTCCTATGCTACGCTCGATCAATCTCCGCTTATCACAATGATTCTCCATATAGGATCAAAGTGATACCTCCTAAATCCTGGATTTTGGATCCATGAGATAGATCTAATTGGATGTTAGGAGACTCACTAGTTGTAGTGAGATGGTATCAATTGATCCTGGGGAGAATCACTGGAAAGGTTCCAGGGTGATAAGGACGACTGAATGTCAGTCACAGGCATTGTCTTTACCCTCAGTGGAGGGACGGTATGTTGGAAGAGTTCCAAGCTAAATACCGTGGCTTACTAGCTAAATACTTGCTATAGCTACATATTGTACACCCATACTAGCGGACAGACACATTTGTACCTCTATACTTGCGTATATACATATTGTACACCCATACTCGCGTACATGAATATTGTACACCCATACTTGCGTACATACATATTGTACACCCATACTTGCATACATGCATATTGTACATCCATACTTGCGTGCATACATATTGTACACCCAAACTTGCGGACATACACATTTGTACGTCCATACTTGCGTACATACATATTGTACACCCATACTTGCGTGCATACACATATGCACCCTTATATGATATTGCATTTGACTCTGGAGAAATTGGGAACCGCTGGATATATTTTAACTGGAATCATTTAAAAGAGCGGTTTTCCCTCGATATGTGCATATTATTATTCCATGTTGAATGATATACGGATATGCTTACATTTCTGTTATATGTCGCATACATCATGCTTTACGCTTATACGCATTGAGATTTGTTGTTTTCATGAGATTTCTGGATTTAAGAACAGCGGTCATTTTAAAACGAAAGTATGTATTGTTTTAATTGTTAGTTATATGTATGCCCTAGAGGCCATTGCTATACATGGGATGTATATTGTAGTGGATGCTGGGACATATATAGGGAGGACTTTCTTGCTCGACATGATAGTATGCTATCTGGTTACTCTTTACCTTAACGTGTATACTAATTGTCTCTCTGTTACATGTTGGTAAAGCCCTTAGGATGTGTACTTGACTACCTGGACTATGATGCGGATCATACTAGTGGGGACATGATAGTCCATAAGTACATCCTTCAAAGTCCCTAGTCGTGGGTATATCGAGACGGGGCATCGATATACAAGAGAAGACTAGCGTATACCTTCTCGACCCATACAGATGGGCGATGGATGATCCCATATCCATTGGTGTTTGACATCGGAGATGATATACGGGTGCTCAGTGGAGACTGGGTACACTGGACGGACTCGCCGAGAACTCCCAGATGGTATTATACCTTACGTCAGATGGCAGTTCTCTGGTGACACTGGTACAGAGTAGTCTGTTGACCCGAGATCGTCATAGAGTCTTGTGTGGTCCCCACTGTGCTTTGATTTCCACCTTACCACGTCCAAGAGGGCGTGCAAAACGGTGGTTTTTGGGTACAGTCCCGAATCACATGGAGGCAATGAGCAATAGGAGGGGATTCGTCTCTCCCGGTATAGGGAGTTGATGTTGGGCTGTGTTCGATTGGCTATAACCGGAAATCCTTGGCCAGGGTTGCTGAGATTTACTGGTAAGTGTTACCAGTAGTTTCTCGAACTGTTATAGACCTCATATCGACACGACTTATCGAGCTATTGGGGTCTGACGTTTACCACCCCTAGGCGAGATATGTGACATATCAGACGAACAGACCGGACTGTACGGTAAGTGTTACTGGTTGGATTCAAAGGAGTGTGAGCGGGCTTGCTCGTCGATCTTCTGATTGCTCAATACCCGGGTGGCCGTTATATTTAGCAGACCGCTTGCGGCTTGTGGGTGTTTGATATGATCATCACCTGCTGCCGGCGTATTGAAGAGTCTTTAGAGTCCTACACAGAGGTTTCCTGGCTCAAGCGAAACGAAATAGGAGCGCATATGAGATATGTGCGGGACCGAGAATAATGCGTGTATGTGATACCGTATTCTATTCTCGCGATGAATGTATCGATTGATTGTATGCGATATAACCTAGTTATCGAATCGAGGATTGATTCGATAAGCCGATACATTGGATATTAGTCGGTTATATGCGATATGACCGGATCGTTAAATCAAGTGTTGATTTAATGATTTAATGTATAATTATATATTTGATATATTACTTTGCATTAACTAGTATTGGTTCACTTAAGATGGATTTTCTCACTTGATGTGCACATTGTATATGTGATATATTTTTGTGCACTTGATTGTATCATGTTTGATGATACATGCATGTTTGTGTGTATGTTTAGTTTAAACCTTGGTTAAGTAAATGGTTAGGGTTTTGTTTAATTTATTTATTCATTTATTTATTTATTTCCTTTTAAGGCAAGAAAAGAAATGGTTGCTTTTTGGATGTACTTGAAGCTTCATGAAGCTTTGAAAAAGTTCAACCATTTTTGTTTCTTTGCCTAACCTAACCATTCACCTAACCTTGGTTTATTCTATACACTTAATCATGGTTGCCAATATGATAAGTATCATATTATTTTCTATTTTGAAAAGAGATATCATATTCTTTTCTTCTTCTTCTTCTTCTTGAACAAAGAAGAAAACCTTTCTTCCATCAATGGCAACTTGAGGAAAAGAGTGAGAAATCCAATTCTAAAATGAACCCACTTCCTATTTCTTAATCCTCTACCTCTTGCCAAATAGTATAGGGTGTTTTCTTCACAAGTTTCATGACTTGGTGAAGTGGGAGCTTGATCTTGCGTTGCCTCGACGTAGATCATCTTCGGCATCAAAGTCGACGACCTAGCCCGCTCATTTCTCCGATGAAGACGACGCTAGAGCCCGGGATCCGGTGATCGCAGCGAGGGGACATCATCATGGAGCTATGGAGGCGGAGGACCGGATCTACAAAGGTTATATTTTCGGTTCACTCTTAGTTAAGTTGTTAACTAGTTGCATGTTTCTTCTTAAACTCTAGTCAACGATCCGTATTAGGGTTTCTCGGCACTTGTAAAGTTTGAATTTGGTATGGTTGTTGCCTTGTGAGACCTCTTGAGTATGCCTAGGAACCCTACATTAAAATCCCGGTTTCTCTTGATATGATATTTCAGTGCGTCCACCATGCGTTTTCTCGGTTCTGAAACGTGTGATATATGAAACCCGATTCGAGGAGTTGGATGATCTGTTTGTGGGTTCTTGACCTACCGGTGATTGGTTGGGCCTGGCAGTTATCCGAAGGATGCCGACCAGGTCGAGAGATGGATATTGGGCCGACCCGTTTGCCGGAGCCTGCGGACCGATCCTGCAGGCGGAGCCCGAGGGCCGATCCGGACTGACGGAGCCCAAGAGATAAGGATTTACGTGTCGATGCTGGGCACGGTTTTCTTGATGCTTCGAGTGTCAATACTAGGCACTCAGGTTCTATGATTTTGATGTGTTGGGAGAGACACGCGTTGATTTATATCCTCATACTTTCATGCATCTTCTTTTATGATATTTACATTTATGATGTTGTTATGTCATTGGTTGACACGTGGACGGGATCCACACTCAAACATACACTGATGATATGGTGGACGGGATCCACATGCATGCATACACTGATGACATGGTTGGACGAGATCCACAGGCATACATACACTGATGATATGGTTGGACGAGACCCACATGCATACAGACATTGATCACATGGTTGGATGATATCCACATACATATAGGTGTTGATTACATTGTTGGCACATATACAGATACGGTCACCCTAGATATCATAGTATTATCTTTATGATATAGTTGACCTAGGAGTCATTGTTTATTCGATTTCTACTTGTTGATGTTTTTCTACTCACGAGTTGGCAACACCCCCCCGTTTTGCCACAGTTCTTGCAGGTTGACCGCATGGATCAACAGCGGCATCGCTGGCACACAGTTGCTTTCGGGTGATTGTTTTCGTAGGTGGGACATTTGTATCGTACCCACTCTTGTATTTGTATTTCATATTGTATCTAGTTAACTCCATCAGTCAAACTAGTAATTGTATAAGTAATGAGACTTAGTGAGACTTGTAGTTGCGAGACTAGAGCGATGGGTCTTATGTTCGCCCTTTTGGGTTGATATCTCGCTTTATACTTTTTCTTTTATGGTGACATTCGCCGTTAGGTGTCGTATACTTATATTTATGCTTTGCGTGGTTGTGGATCCGCCGTTTGGCGAAGTGTTAGCTCCCGCTTGGAGATGCCTTTTATGTTTTCATGTATTGTGGTTTTGGATCAAAATATACAAAGGAGGTGCTGCCTAAATTTTTACAAGACGATACATGTTTTCAAACTGGTAAATTTCATTTGCATTATTCATGTTCCATTTCCATGCATGTAATAAAACTTGATTCCTTATACCTTATTTCAAAACTTCACCTCTTTTATTTTCATTAAAAAGGTTTAGATTTCTGGGTTTCAGCTTACTTGAATTACGTTACGCCTTTAGACGTTGCGCGATTTAAGTGCTGGTCACGAGCTAATATTTTGGATCGTGACATCATGACTGCTTTTCTGAATATCGATTTACAAGAGAGCGTCTATATGTACACAGCCAGAAGGTTTCGTTGACAGTGGGAGCAGCGGAAACATGTGCAAGTTGCTTTATGCATTAAAGAAGGCATCGCAGAGTTAGAACATCTGTTTTGATGTGATAGTCAATGAGTTTGACTTCATCGAAACGGTAGATGAACCTTGTATATACAAAAATGGAGTAGAGAGTAAGGTGGTCTTCCTCGTATTGTACGTGGATAACATACTCTTGATAAGAAAATTGTTTTTTATGCTACGATCGGTCAATCTCCTCTTATCACATTGATTCTCCATATGGGATCTAGGTGATACCTCCTAAATCCGGGTTTCTGGATCTATGAGATAGATCTAAGTGGATGTTAGGATTCTCGATAGATGTAGTGAGAGGGTACCAATCGATCCTGGGGTGAATCCCTGGATAGCTTCTAGGGTGGTAAGGACGACTGAATGTCAGTCACAGGCATTGTCTTTATCCTTAATGGAGGGATGGTATGTTCGAAAAGTTCCAAGCCAGATACCGTGACAAACTAGACAATAAAGGCTGGTGACATCTCTATCAAAGATGCTATCAAAGAGGAAGTCTGGGTGTATATTTGTTCATGAGGTGAACTAGGTTCCTACTATTGTGTGACAATGGAAATGTGGCTTTAGCCTAGGAACCCCAGTCCCATCAGTGACCCAGACATATTCTAAGGCAGTATCACCTGATCATGGAGATGGTTGATCTCCAAGGGATCGAGGTTAGGAGAGTAGACTCAGAGGTTAACACGGCGGATCCACTCACAGAGGCCTTTCCTGCGAGAGACTTTTATAGGGTATTGGGTATGCTATACTACAACAACTGGCCTTATTGCAAGTGGGAGATTGTTAGTTGTATGTATGCCCTAGAGGCCATTATTGTACATGAGATGTATATTATAGTGGATGCTAGGACATATATAGGGAGGACTTTCATGCTCGACATGATAATACGCTATCTAGTTGCTCTTTATCTTAACATGTATACTTACTGTCTCTCTGTTACATGTTGATAAAGCCCTTAGGATGTGTACTTGACTTCCATGATTATGATGCAGATCATACTAATGGGGCCTGGGTAGTCTATGAGTTCATCCTTCAATGTTCCTAGTCATGGGAATATCGAGACGGGGCATCAATATTCGATAGTAGACTAGCGTACATCTTCTCGACTCATGTGATGGGCGATGGACGATCCCATATCCAATGGTGTTTGACATCTGAGATGGTATGCAGTTGCTCGGTGGAGACTGGGTACACTGAACGGACTCGCCGAGAACTCCTAGATGGTATTATACCTCACGTTAGATAGTAGTTCTCTGGTGACACTGGTGCAGGTTAGTCTGCTTACCTGAGATTGTCATAGAGTCTTGTGTGGCTCCAACTGTGCTTTGATTTCCACCCTACCATGGCTCTACTGATCATGCAAACAGGTGATTTTTGGGTACAGTCCGAAGTCACATGGAGGCAATGAGCGATAGGAAGGATTCGCCTCTCCCGGTATTGGGGGTTGATATTGTGCTATGCTCGATTGGTCATAACTGAAATCCCTGGCCAGGGTAGATGTGATTTACTGTTAAGTGTTATCAGTAGTTTCACACCCGTTATGGACCTTACATTGGCAAGACTTATTAAGCTACTGGGGTCTGACGTTTACCACCCCTACGCGAGATATGCGACATATCAGACAAACAGACCGGACTGTGCGGTAGTGTTACTGATTGGATTATCAGGAGTATGATCAGGCTTGCTTGTTGAACTTCTGATCGCTTAATACCTGGGTGTCCGTTGCGTTTAGCACGCCTCTTGCGGCTTGTCGGTGTTTGATATGATCATCACCCACTGCCGGCGTATTGACGAGTCTTTAGAGTCCTACCCAGAGGTTTCTTGGCTCAGGCGAAATGGAGTAGGATCACATATGAGATATGTGCGGGACCGAGAATAATACGAATATGTGATACCGTATTCTATTCTCGCGATTTATGATATCGGAAGGGTATATGTGATATAGCCGAGTTATCGAATCAAGTGTTGATTCAATAAATTGATAAACATGATATTAGTCGGTTATATGTAATATGACTGGATCATTAAATCAAGTGTTGATTTAATGATTTAATGTATAATTATATATTTGATATATTACTTTATATTAACTAGTATTGGCTCACTTAAGATTATTTTCTCATTTGGTTATGCATTAAGTGTATATGTGATATATACTTGTGTGCATATTTGTATCATGCTTGATGATACAAGCAAACATGGGTGTGTGTATGAGTTATACCATACTTAAGATAATGGTTAGGGTTTTTAATTATTTTTTAAATTCAAAATTAGTGGCATTTTTCCATGGCATGAAGCTTCATGAAACTTAGTGATAACCATTGACCAAGTCCACTTGTTTTGTTTAACTAAAGATATTTATTAACCAAACCATTAGCTTAAACCATGGTTATGTCTCTACAATGGTTATTATATGATAATAACTCACTCATGGTTGCATAATTGATTCTCATTATTCACCTTAGTTTATTTTCTTAAGCTCTTCTTCTTCTTCATCTCAACCCAAAAGCTTTCTAGGGTTTTGGTAAATGGTGAAAATGAGTGAGAAAATAAAATCTAAAGTGAGCCCACTTCTGTAAGACCACGTTACCCGTCCCCGGTTCTTTGGGGTTGCGGAAATGGTGAAAACTATTTTCTACGGTGGGGTAACATGGACTCAAAAACGGATGTTTATTAAACTAACTATCTAACAACCTAACTAGAAGTTTTACCTACTCGGTTAGGGAGTTATACCTTAACTTGAACTCCTTCTCTTCGACTCCTTATGGTGGTCAGATGGTTCTCTCCTCGTCGTCTCCTTGTGCCGAAGATGGATCCACCCGAAAGTTTCTACCTTTGGCTCCAACCTCAATCTAGAGGAAACTAGAACACTTGGTTTGCTAAACCTTCTATACTAGGATGAGTAGAGAAGTGTTTTGGGTTTTTATCTCCAAGGAAATGGTTCTCAATTAATATGAGAGAGTTTCCTTGAGCTAGAGAAAGAGCAAGAGGAAGAGGGAGAGCTTGAGGATGAGAGAGAATGAGAATGGTAGAATGAGAAAGACTTTTTCCACCCTTGCTCTCATAATCCAAAATAATCATAGCAAATAATAATAATTGAGTATTATGTGATGGTTGTTATCATATCAAATGGCAATATCATTTCGTGCATTAAATGCAATTTGTGAACAAAACAAGCAAGCAAAGGTCAATGCCATGAAATGATAGCCATTGTCATGATGATGGTCAACAAGTCCAACCTAGTCAACCGGTCAACAAAGTCAACAAGTCAACAAAGTCAACCTTTCAACCCAACCATGGAACAATAATACTTAATTAATATTATTATTAATCATATTTCTAATTCTCATTAGGGTTTAGCAAAAATCAACAGTCAACAACCCTAATGAGAATCCTTTGCCTCTGCCTCTGTCAACCGTGCATACACACCCGCATCCGTGTTCCGAGGAACACGAATACAAATGAGATAAAACCAATCCCAAAACGCATACAAGGATCTGTCTTAAACCAAAGCCCGCTAGTAATAACTGTCCGGACACCAGACGTGCACAAGTGCACGGATGTGACCGAACCCAGTCGCAAAACCATGCGACCTCTACTCTTTTAACTAAAGGCGAATAGCTCTCTGTGTGGGACTCTAAAGACTCGACACTACGCTGCCAGTGGGTTTAACCACAGACCGCAAGCGGCACTAGCTGTGCATAACGGCCCCCAGGTAGATGCCGATAAGAAGACTGACGAGGTGAAACCCATCTGAACTCCTACCGAGCCTGAATGTGACAGTCTCCGTACAGTCCGATCTGTTCGACTGAGAATATCGCATGGCGGGCCTAGGGGGCGGTAAACGTCAGTCCCCTAATAGCGGTACAAGTCGTGTCGGAGTGTAGCCCAAAACACCCTGAGATAACACTGGAAACCTACCAGTGCATCTCGCTTGCCCTGGCCAGGGACGACCGTGTGTAATGGCTCTCCTTGACACAGCGCGATATCAACTTCCAATACCGGGAGAGACGAATCCTGTCTAACTGTCACTGCCTCCAAGTGCTTCGGGACTACACCCAACTACTACCTGTTTGCACGACTCCTTTGAGCCGTGGTAGGGAAATAATCAAAGTACAGTGGGAACACACTCGAGGCGAAGTGACAGTGTCAAGTCAGCGGACTAAGCTGTACTCATGTCACCTTGGAACTGATAACTGACGATAGGTATAGTACCAACCATCAGTTCCCGACGAGTCATGTCCAGTGTACTCGTAACCTAACGAGCACCCACATACTATCTCAAGTACGACGTACTGACGGCTGTGGGACAGACCGTCTCCCCTGCTGGGATGAGAAGCGCATACGCTAGTCTACTCCGGAGTATCGATACCCTGTCTCGAGTCCTACGACTAAGGACCTATATAAGGATATGCTTGTGGATTACCCAGCCCCCACGACTGTGACTGCCATCACAATGCTGGTAATCAAGCAAAGATCCTAAGGGCTCCACTAATGTGTATAGGTGATATACTAAAAGAAACCCTTGTAAATATTAAAGTAGAAACAAACCAAGTAGCATACTACAATTTTGAGCAAGATTGTCTATACAACTGTGAATATCCCAAGTTTCCATTAAGTAATATACAAACTAGTATGATACAATAATGGCCTCTAGGGCATATACACTAACAATCTCCCACTTGCACTAAGGCCATGTACTGGCGTATCGAAGACCTATCATCTCGATCAGCCGCTCGAACTGAGTCTGGGGTAAGGCCTTCGTGAGTGGATCAGCAGTGTTATCTTCCATAGCAACTCTCCGAACTTCGATCACCTGGCGACCCACGATCTCCCTGATCAGGTGATACCGCCTCAAGATGTGTCTGGACTTCTGATGGGACCTGGGTTCCTTTGCTAAAGCTATTGCCCCATTGTTGTCGCAATACAGAGGTATTGGATCAACAATCGACGGAACCACCTGAAGTTCCGTTAAGAACTTCCTCATCCAGAAGGCTTCTTTTGCGGCATCAGCAGCAGCGATTTATTCCGCTTCCATCGTCGAGTCAGCAACAGTTTCCTGTTTGGAACTCTTCCAACACACCGGCCCTCCATTAAGGGTAAAGACATAACCTGACATGGACTTGGAATCATCCTTGTCACTCTGGAAGCTGGAGTCAGCAAAGGCCTCGATCTGGAGGACTTTTCCGCCATACACCAAGAACATCTCCTTAGTACTTCTCAGGTACTTGAGAATGTTCTTTACCGCTATCCAGTGCTTCTCCGAAGGGTTTGACTGATACCGGCTTACCACACTCAGTGCAAAAGCTACATCTGGTCTGGTACACAACATCGCATACATTATAGAGCCTACCGCAGAAGCGTAGGGTATAATAAACATGCGATCCCTTTCCAAATCAGTCTTAGGAGACATCTCTTTGGAGAGGGTGATCCCGTGACAAGCCGGTAGATTACCGCGCTTAGAATCTTCCATACTGAATGTTTTCAGTATGGTGTCGATGTACCTGGACTGCGAAAGTCCTAATATCCTCTTGGATCTATCACGATAGATCCGGATCCCCAAAATGTAAGTGGCATCACCCAGGTCTTTCATGGAGAACCTTTGTGACAAAAACCCTTTGATAGATTGTAGCATAGGAATGTCATTTCCTATCAAAAGAATGTCATCCATGTATAAAACGAGGAATACGACATTTCTTATTGCAAATCTACTATAGATGCATGGTTCATCTGGATTTTTGATAAAGCCAAAAATTTTAACTGTCTCATCAAAACAGATGTTCCAACTCTGCGATGCCTGCTTTAGTCCATAGATAGACTTAAACAACTTGCACACCTTTCCGCTGCTCCCACTCTGAATGAAACCCTCTGGCTGGTCCATATAGACACACTCCTCTAAATTTCCATTTAGAAAAGCGGTCTTTACATCCATCTGCTAAATCTCATAATCGTGGAAGGCAGCGATGGAAAGAAGGATCTGAATGGATTTCAGCTTAGCCACTGGAGAAAAGGTCTCGTCATAATCCAAACCAGGTCTTTGACGAAAACCCATTGCAACAAGTCTAGCCTTATAGGTCTCAACCTGTCCATCTACACCAATCTTCTTCTTGAAGATCCACTTGCATCTTATGGGTTTTACCCTATCTGGAGCAATGTCCAAAGTCCATACTTTGTTGGTGTACATAGACTCCATTTCGGTCCGTATTGCATCCAGCCATTTTACTGAGTCAACGCTCTGAATGGCCTGCTGGAAGCTAGTAGGCTCATCACTATCAATGATGCAATCCTCTCTATCCCCGTCTATGAGAAAACCGTAGTATCTCTCGGGCGGATGAGACTGCCTACTACTCCTGCGCAGTGGCGTAGGAATGTTATGTTCTTTCGACCGCTCTGGTTCTACTAAGCTTTCAGTAATAGCTCGTGGTTCTGGAATTTCTTCCAGTTCTACTGCTGTCCCACTTATCTGATTTTCCAAAAACTCAGTTTCCAAGAAGAAGGCATGACGAGAAACAAAAACCTTTTGTTCATCTTCGCAATAGAAGAAATATCCCTTGGAGTTCTTTGGATATCCCACAAACTTGCACTGTACTGAGCGTGCCTCGAGTTTGTCCGCATGCTGCTTTTTTGACAAAAGCTGGACATCCCCATGTCTTAATGTGCTTAAGATAGGGTTTCTTCCCACACCACATCTGATATGGTGTGGTAGGCACAGTCTTAGTAGGAACTCGGTTCAAAAGATATGTAGCTGATTCTAGTGCATATCCCAAGAATGATCGCGGTAACTCAGCGTTACTCATCATGGAACGTACAATATCCAATAGGGTCCGGTCCGTCTCTCCGATACACCGTTATGTTGCGGAGTGTATGGAGGAGTAATGATCAGTCGAAAATACTGCATCTTTTAACCGGCAATTTCCCTATCATTTGCACTCATCTAGAAGTGTTCGGCATTCATTTAGCACATATTAGCAAAATAGTCGTTAAATATCAGATTACATGTGTTAGACTTTAAAACCGGCAGTATAAGGGAAATTGATTGCATTTCATAGCATGGCATCATTCTTATATATCGCAACTTGTGTTTCAAAGTCTGTGCAGGACATTACAGAAGATCGGTCAAATTTACAAAGGAAGACTGTTAAAAAGACGCCAACTCAAGGAATTGGAATCTGGCAATGATCTAGAGTGCATTAAGAGATTCAACATATCAAAAGTACATATGAAGTCAGAAGAAGTAATCAAATGAAGTTTGAAGCCCTAAGGCAGCCAAGTGGCCGCGGAACCGCGGCCGGAGCCGCCTTGTGCCGCGGTTTCGCGGCGGCTTGTCCACATCAGCACCTCAAATCTTCTTCATAACTCTTATCTCTGTACCTACACTTCAGAAAGCCATTGCAAGTTCCAGAATACTCCTGAAGCTTCTGCCAGATTAGCAAGCCCTAGGGTTCCTAACTAAACACCCCTAGCTTCCTTAACAAGCTTCACTTAAACTCTATTAAGGACCTAGAACCTTCCCCCTAACCTCCTAGCTTAGGGTAGAAGCTAATCCCCTAACTAACTACTTCTAGAAGCCTCTTCCTCTAACTAACTTTTTGAAGGAAAACTCAAATTTGAATTCCTAAAGCTAGGGTTTGGGAAACCTATAAATAGACCCATAGGCTCACTTGTTCAAGGATAATCTTTGGTTGTTGAAAGCTAATCATTCTTCTTCAACCTTCATCTTTCCCATTTCTCCCACAAGTTTAGTGACAATACTTGTGTTCCAAACCCTAACCCTAATCCAATCAATCAAGATTCCAAATTCAAGATCCATGAAGTTCAAGCAAAGCAAGTCTTCAACCATCCTTTAGAAGCGAAGCCGGCATTCATCGGGGCACGAGATCCAAGCCGATCCACGACTCAAGGAGCCGATGCAACGCTAGAATCGAAGATCAAAGTTCCATCCTCTTGTAGTTCTTGAGAGTTGTAACTAAATTGTTTATATAATAAAGGTGAAGATTCTTTAAACTTGCTTATTTTCAATTCGAGCATTATGATTAGTATTCAATTCTTGAATGTATTCTTCGTGATGATGCTTGAGTAAAACTCCGCTCGTGGAGGAATCGAAACGATTGTAGAATGATGATGTTGACGAATCTTTAACGTTTTCTTAAGTCTTATAACAATTGTAAATTCTTGAAAATCGAATGATCGATGATCTAGATCGATGCGAATGCATTCTTGATTCCTTTCGCACGATCTAGAGATCAACGATCGATCATCCAACTTTCAAGAAGCTATCTAGTGAATGTGATTCATCGAATGGACGAAGGATAGGATGAGGAACCCTAATTATTCACAAGATCCTTGATCCTCGATGAATTCTACATCGATTTAGCATCAACTTGTTAATGGATAAGAAATCGTATTCTAGAATCTTCATCACATCTACTATCGAATCGATTCCTACGAGCTATACTTTAAATCTTGAAACCTAAATCAATTGGAATTCTATCTTTCTTGATTCTTGATGTTTATCGTTTTCTTGATTCTTGATTAGAATAGTGACACTTGAAACTCATCGATAAAAATATTGAATCATTTTTGATTTTCTTTTCTATTAAAGTTTCGATTCAAACAAAACAAGATACGAACGAATCGCGCAATCCCTGTGGACGATCCGCACTCACTAATGCGCTACAATCCGACAACGTTATTGATTGCGGTCAAAAAATTTTGGTTGTGATTTCTATTCTATTTTCTCAAACATACACAATCCGAATACAAAACAATCAAATGGCGCCGTTGCCGGGGTTCGCTCGCTAATTCGTTCTATATTGAAATTTGAATTGAAAAGTTTATTCCATTACGATTTTTAGATCAAAATTCGCACAAAACCTAAACGTGTGTTGTGATTTGATTGCGAGGAATTCTGGAAGCTGTGGAGAAAGTGAAAATTTATCAGATATTCCCAGAGAGCTGAAGGAGTTAACAACTTGCTGTTGTTTTTTGGTACTTTGAACGGTACATACGACCGCGGATGGGCGGCATTAAGCAGCATTTGCGGCGGTTCCGCGCCTCTGTGAAGGGATCTCTGTGCAAAATTTCCTCTGTAAGCTTCAAACTTTCTTATCTTCTTCTCAGTCCGCTCCAATTAACAAATTTCTGCTGGCTTCTTTGCAAAAATCGCAGTGCCGCAAAAAGCAAATTAAAATTGTGCGTGTTTTTTGTTTCTTGGTTGCTTGCATTCTAATACGGATATTAAGGGGCACGGCCAAATCCAAATTAGGTGGGGAGTTCATTACCCTTCCTAGGCCATAAAAATCACAAAACTTGCATCCGCATTGACCCACATTAACTAAAAAATATCTAGAGATGACTCTAAGGACCGTCGCGCTCATTTAGGACAGAAGAAGGCCGTGGGTAATTGATTGTAAACATTTTTTGTGATGTGTAGTATTTGGAAAATTGTAAAGAAATCACAACTAAAAATTATTTGACCGCAATCAACTACGGTGTCGGATGTAGATTGTAAGTGAGTGCGGATCGTCCACAGGGACAGTGTAATAGTTCGTCTTTCGAATTTAGATGAGTTGAAACTTTAAAGAAAAGAAAACAAACAATTCATAATTTTATATTTGAAGTTCAAGAATTAGAAAATCTAGATCTAATAACAAGAAAAGATAGAATCAAGAATTGGTAGTTTGATGATTTTTCCAAATCAAATATCAAGAATCGAAATAAGGCTCGTAGGAATCGATCGGATCTATAGATGTGATGTAATCTTACAATTACGTATTCTTATCATTCGATGAATTGATACTAGATCGATGATGATCGATCGAGAATTAGGGATTTCTTATGAAACTAGGGTTTCATCTTATCCCTTATTCTTTCGTCGATATCATTCACATTCTAGCCTCTAGTAAATTCAAGAAACGATCGTAGATCCCTAATTTCGAGCGATAATAATCAAGAAAGCATCGCAACGAAACTAGGTCATCGATTCTTGAACTTGCTAGGGTTTACAAAGCTCGTAGGACTTAAAAATCGTATTAAGATTTGTTACATCATCATTCTACAATCGTCTCGACTCCTTTACGAGCGGAGTTTTACTCAAACATCACAACAAGAACCACAATCACAAATTGAGATCTAATCATGATGCAAGAATTAAAAGAAAGCAAGATTAAAGAATTTCACCTTTTATTTATATCAACAATTTCATTACACTCGCTCAAGAACTACAAGAAGAAGAACTCGATCGTCGATTTGGCTTCGCTCGTCTCCGTGGGTCGCGGATCGGCTTGGATCACTTGCCCGATTGAAGATCGGCTCGGCTCGTAAAAGATTGAAGGCTTCTTTCTTTATTTGTACTCGGGATCTTGAATTTGGATTGGAATTAGGGTTAGGGTTTCGCACATGCCTTGTCACTAGACTTGTGGAAGAAAATGGTGTAAGAACGAACAACCTCAACCCTTAGATCTAGGCTCCTATTTATAGACTTTCAAAACCCTAGATCTAGGATTAGAATTTGAAGTTTCCCTCATTAAGTTTGTTAGATGAAATTTGAATTTCCCTCCAAAAGGTTGTTGAGGAGAAGCTTCTAGATGTGATTAGTTAAGAGGGAGCTTCTAGAAATAGTTTGTTAGGAGCTTAATTAAGATTAGCCTTGCTTAATCTTCTTTGCAGATCTGGCAGTAGATTCGAGATCCTTCTGGAATTTGAAGTATCAGAAGGGAATGTGGGCCCAGAGATAAGAATTGTCCACTAAAAATGAAGCGCTGAAGTGTCCAAACCGCCGTGGAACCGCGGCGCAAGCCGGCTCCCGCCGCGGTTCCGCGGCCATGTTGGAGGCTTGGGTCTTGGGCTCTCTGGTAAATGTTGGGTTTGAGTTGTGGGTATTTGTTTGATATGTTGAATTGTATTTCTTCCTTTAGATTGCTACCAGATCTGAAATCATTGAGTTGGCGTAATGTTTGATCAGCTAAATAACAATTTTGGCCTGTCTCCTGGATTTTCCTGCACAAATCTCGAAACAAGTGTTGCGCAAATACAGAATTGATGCGATGCCATGAAATGCGGTCAATTTCCCTTAAAGTGCCAGTTTAAAAGTCTAATACATGAAATCTGATATTTTACAACTGATTTGCTAATATGTGAAATATGAATACCGTACACTTCTAAATGAGTGCAAAAGATGGGGAAATTTCCGTGTTAAAAAAACATTATTTTCGACTGATCAAATACCCCCAAACTTAATTTCGATCGTCTCGAGCGAACTTTTTATTAAAAAGAGAAGGAGAAAATAAAGAAAGAGAAAAAACTAACTAGCACACTTTCGTAGACAACACGATTGCACTGAGCACGTGCAACAAGTCTTTAAACCTCTAGGTGTCCCTAGTAGGAGGAGTGTTGTCTCCTGAGGGTTTTCAGCGGATTGCACCCACAAAATCCAATCATAAAAGAAAGATCATGAATATTACATTTAAAGACAAGAATTCTAAAAGAAAAGCCTTGAAAAATAGGGTTTCCAACTAAGCTAGCTTTTCGGTTGTCATGAGCCCTATCTTAATGGTCATGAAAAAAAATGTCAGAAATCACGTCCGCCCTCAATAAAACATCGTATTATTCTTCATTCCTATCTTTCTTCCAAATATCGATCATATAACCCTGCGTGTGTGTAAAGGACATCCCTACACCCAGAGAATTCAATTCAAGCAATCGTACTCTTGCCCGTCAGCCTCGGTACTTTTTAATTAATGAATATTTAGATGAGATTGCTCACACACTTTCATGCGACCGTTAATACTTCTTGAGGTACTAACCGACCGATTACTCCTGTGCTTGCTTACTTGGTGTATTTTCCTCGTTTTGCACCACCTCAGGCATAGCAGTGACTCCTAGACCAGTTGGCCTTAGGGCACTAGGTGAAGGGGCACCCTCGCTATATATTTTTTTATTGCCCTTGGTGATAACAAAACCAGTGTCCATTTTTCTCACCACTTTATATTTTTTATTCACTTTTTTTTTTATTTCCTTCACACATCGGCTTTAAGACAAGAGCATTTCAAGGCATCCTCTACTATCCCAGGCTTCAAGACGTATGTAAGTGCGAATAGCAGGGTATCAACGTTCAAAATGTTTGGCTTCCCAGAATAGAAACTATTTTTCAGACTTATTTTTATCTTCAGATTAGTGACGTCTTTCATCTTACTAACCCTTGGGACAACGGCTCATAACTACTTATTACTAGATCGTATAAGAAAACTTCTAATTTTCTTAGTTTTCTTAAATTTTTCTAATCTCATGGATGTAATTGTTCACTATCTAAACTTTTATTATCTTATTTATGTACAAAAATATTTTTAGTTTTTTTGAAATTTTTTAAATTTTTATAGGTTTTCAAAAAAATGTTTTGTGCTTATACAAATGATATGCAAATGATGCGAAAATAAGCACAAATCTCCTCCAAACTTGTTTTCAACAGTGTCCTCACTGTTGCCATCTGCTAAATCTTGAAAAACCTGTAAGCTTGGGAGGAATTTATTAGTGGGGGCAAAATATTTAAGTGAAGAACCTCCCCCAAACTTATTTTTGGATCATTATTTTGTAAAAATTCTATTCAAGAGCCAGAAAAATATACCCCCCCAAACTTGAGTTATGCAATGTTAATCTTTGAAAATCATATGAGGTGGTCAAAAATCAGTGGTCGATGCCAAGCTTTGCAAAGACCGAATGTTAATAACAACCATTCAAAATTTTTATCAATGCAGTGCTCTGGTTGGTGGAAGTAGAACTGGGGAAAAGGTAAGTGGTGGAATAGAATGTGTGTGCGTCTCGTATTGGAGAGACGATGCAGTGAATGTGATGGATAACTCGCATTCTTTTTACAATTCAGAAGAAGGGGTGGAGGTTCAATTTCAGTGATTGGGACATGATTCACCTCAACACCCGTGTCATTCAAAAATGCGAGTTCATCAGCGAAGATCTCCACAAAAGTTCTATCAATACCCCGATGAATATTGTCATCACAAAGTGCGGGGTGATCTTCAGACTCTAAAAGCAGTTCATAATCAGTGTTAATTGTTGACCCGGACATCTCAATGGAAGAGTCCGTATGTATATGATACAGAGTTGGGTCAAACAATAACGTATGAAAAGAGTCAAGATCGGTATCAGGAGGATCATCAAATTCGCTGCTGTTGACATCCATTAAGTCGACAGAACAGACCTGAGCAGTAGGTTCGGAGGGTACACTTCCCAACTTGTAAATGTTCAGCTCTATTGACCTATTCCCGAAAGATAGGGTCATAGAACCATTACGACAGTTGATTATTGCATTGGAAGTGGCCAAAAAGGGGCGACCTAAAATCACCGGAATTTGATTCCGTGGGTTCGCTACAGGCTGTGTATCAATTACAATAAAGTCTACAGGGAATATGAATTCCCCGATTTTTATTAACACATCCTCCAGTTCACCCCTAGGTTTGGTGATTGATCGGTCAGCCATCTGGAGAGTTATGCTCGACGGCTTTAACATTCCGATACCTAGTTGCTCGTATACCGAGTAAGGAAGTAAGTTAACACTAGCGCCAAGGTCAAGTAACGCACGGTTGATGTGTTTCTCCCCAATAGAAATGGAAATAGTAGGACAACCAGGGTCCTTACGTTTCCGTGGTAATTGTTGGGGAAAAGCCTTGTCTACAGTACTTGACATGAAGATTTTTTTAGGCACTTGAGTCTTCCTCTTCCTAGTGCACAAGTTCTTAAGGGTTTTTGCATAGGACGGAACTTGTTGAATAGCATCTAGGAGAGGGATGTTGATGTTAACTTCGTTAAAGATGTTCATAATCTTCTCCATATGTAGACTTGGTGTGTTAGCCCTTGACCGATTAGGATAAGGTGCTTTAGCAATAAGCGCTGGGTCCATCATAGGAGAAGGAAGTGTTTGTGGACCCGATCCCAGAATAGAAGTGGGGATCGTCCGTGAAGGAGTAAAAGAGGTGTGCTGAAGTGGCGAGCCTTGTGGGAAACGAAGAATAGGCTCGCAAGAAGGTGGTGGGGTAGAAGAACTGGGGTCAGAATTAGAAGTGTGTGTGTAAGGAAAGGTCTCAGCCGGGGTGTTATTGATTGATTTATTAGTATCATCAAACTCTTCCCCAACATTATTGTCAAGCACTCTTCCAGATCTCAACGTGATTGCATCCATAAGATGTGAATAGCCAGGATTGGGTAAAGGTTGAGCTGGAAGTTTCCTTTTTCTCTTGCACTCATTTCGGCTTTTAGATGTGCAATTTGAGCTTCCATCGATTTGATATTCTCATTTTGAGAGACAATGATCTTCATCACATTCTCGATGGAAGATTGCAAACTTGCCGTCCCTTGGATGGATTGTTTCATGAAAGTATCCAAGGTTTGTGCTAGTGTAGAGGTGTTATCTGTACCGGTCAATTGCAAAGGACTAGACGGTGCAAAATTGTTGGCCGGATTTTGAAAGTTTTGTGGTTGGAAGGGGTGCTGACTCAATTGAAGTGGTGGCTGCTGTTATGGTGGAGGGACCCTTTGGAAATTGTGTTGGGTTGGAATCGTGTTTTGAGATTGTGATTGGTTCCAAGCAAAATTAGGGTGATTCCTCCAACCCTGATCATATGTAGAGGAAAATGGATCGTTTCTTGGTCGTTGAAATGTGGTATTGGTATGCTCATGAACTTGAAACGGACATTCTTCCGTCAAGTGTGACGGATCAGAACAGCAGCCACATACAGTTTTGGAGAGTGATAGTTGACTTAGGGTGGCGGCTAAAAATTTGTTTTCCATAGTCTCGAGTTTCTTGTGTATAGCTGCAATGTCAGCTCTAACTCCTATGGAAATATCTTTGCCATCCCTAGACGATTGACTCATACCCTCCAACTGTAAAGATTTTTCAGCGAAATCTTTTAGGAATTTCCAGGCTACCCCATCATCTTTAGTCATGAAGTTGCCTTGACACATTAATTCAAGGGTCTGTCTTGTGTTAGGATTAATGCCCTCATAAATGATTCGGCTTAGTTCCCATCTCGAGATGCCGTGATCTGGACATTGGACTAACAGATCCTTGAAACGTTCAAGACACTTTGAAAATGTTTCATTCGGAAGCTGGGTGAATTGATAGATTTCGCTACGGACTCGAGCTGTCTTTTGATGTGGGTAGAATTTCTTATGGAATGCTTTGAAGAATTCGACCCAATTTGAAATGGAATGTGCGGTAGTGTTATATAGCCACTTCTCGGCTATATCGCACAGGGTAAAAGGGAGAAGACGAAGACGCAAAGCATCCATAGACAACTGTGAGGTACCCATCATTGCGCATACATTTTCAAATTTCGTGATAAACACGTATGCGTCCTCAGACTCGAGACCGTGAAATTTTAGTAGAAGGTTGATGTATTGGGGTTTTATTTGAAAATTTTCCCCATTGGCTGGTGGAATGGAAAGACAGGTGGAAAGTGGGCCTCGTGTAGGATAGCACCTCTCTTGGAGAGAGATGCGAGGTGGATTCTGCGCACCAACGGACGGCGGCAGGGTAGTGGAAAAGAAGTTCGATGGAGATGGATCCATCGATGTGGGTGTGGGTGTGGGTAAAGAAAAGGTAAATGTAGAAATACCGACTTTTTGGTCGATCGGGGGACACGGACAAAACAGGCACTAGAATCCGGTTGTCCAGCCTATCTTGTACTGGCAGCGTGAATTATAATTAGGGGAGAATGAATGAATGCGGTGTTTTGTTTTGAAAATAGGACGGATTTTTGAAAATATGATGCAACACAACGCAACACAAAAAACCCTAGAATCTAGTGGTCACCTAGGTCCGGCTCTAGACCGCTCCTAACTGCCAAAAGACAAGTCGCGGGATAGAATCCTCCGCTGCCTCTTTGTACCCCTGTGGCCGGATAAGTGCCAGGTAAGTGGAAAGGTACTCCACTACATAAGTAGTGGGCCTAATTAAAAACCACTAGCCTTATACACACTCGCCTTAGACACCACAAGAAAACGCGGATAAGCAATGAATTACCCACGGCCTTCTTCTGTCCTAATTGAGCGTGACGGTCCTTAGAGTCATCTCTAGATATTTTTAGTTAATGAGGGTAAATGCGGATGCAAGTTTGTGATTTTCGGGGCTTAGGAAGGGTAATGAACTCCCCACCTAATTTGAATTTGGTCGTGCCCCTTAATATCCGTATTAATATGCAAACAACCAAATATCAAAAACACGCACAATTTTAATTTGCTTTTTTTGCGGCGCAGCGATTATTTGCAAAGAAATCTGCAAACATTGTTAATTGGAGCAGATGAGGGAAGAGATAAGAAAGAGTAGAAGTATACCTGAAATTTTGGTACAGAGAAGACCCTAACCCACCGTGGATCCGCTGCGTAAGCTGCCTATTGCCGCGGAAACGCGGTCACTTGAAGGGATCGCTGCAAAATTTTTTTAGGTAAATGCTTCTGTTACTCCCTTTAGCTCTCTGGAATGCTCAGAAAAATTTTATCCAAGCTCCAATGATTCCAGAATTCCTCGCAATCAAATCACAACACACGTATTAGAGTTTGTGCGAGTTTAGATCACAAAATTTAGATGGAATAAAATTTTCAACTCAAATTTCAAAATACGAACAATTAGCGCACTATCCCCGGCAACGGCGCCATTTGATTGTAAACATTTTTTGTGATGTGTAGTATTTGGAAAATTGTAAAGAAATCACAACCAAAAATTATTTGACCGCAATCAACTACGGTGTTGGATGTAGATTGTAAGTTAGTGCGGATCGTCCACAGGGACAGTGTAATAGTTCGTCTTTCGAATTTAGATGAATTGAAACTTTAAAGAAAAGAAAACAAACAATTCATGATTTTATATTTGAAGTTCAAGAATTAGAAAATCTAGATCTAATAACAAGAAAAGATAGAATCAAGAATTGATAGTTTGATGATTTTTCCAAACCAAATATCAAGAATCGAAATGAGGCTCGTAGGAATCGATCGGATCTATAGATATGATGTAATCTTACAATTACGTATTCTTATCCTTCGATGAATTGATACTAGATCGATGATGATCGATCGAGAATTAGGGATTTCTTATGAAACTAGGGTTTCCTCTTATCCCTTATTCTTTCGTCAATATCATTCACATTCTAGCCTCTAGTAAATTCAAGAAATGATCGTAGATCCCTAATTTCGAGCGATAACAATCAAGAAAGCATCGCAACGAAACTAGGTCATCGATTCTTGAACTTGCTAGGGTTTACAAAGCTCGTAGGACTTAAAAATCGTATTAAGATTTATTACATCATCATTCTACAATCGTCTCGACTCCTTTACGAGCGGAGTTTTACTCAAACATCACAACAAGAACCACAATCACAAATTGAGATCTAATCATGATGTAAGAATTAAAAGAAAGCAAGATTAAAGAATTTCACCTTTTATTTATATCAACAATTTCATTACATTCGCTCAAGAACTACAAGAGGATGAACTCGATCTTCGATTTGGCTTCGCTCATCTCCGTGGGTCGCGGATCGGCTTGGATCACTTGCCCGATTGAAGATCGGCTCGGCTCCTAAAAGGTTGAAGGCTTCTTGCTTGATTTGTACTCGGGATCTTGAATTTGGATTGGAATTAGGGTTAGGGTTTCGCACAAGCCTTGTCACTAGACTTGTGGAAGAAAATGGTGTAAGAATGAACAACCTCAACCCTTAGATCTAGGCTCCTATTTATAAACTTTCAAAACCCTAGATCTAGGATTAGAATTTGAAGTTTCCCTCCAAAAGTTTGTTAGATGAAATTTGAATTTCCCTCCAAAAGGTTGTTGAGGAGAAGCTTCTAAATGTGATTAGTTAGGAGGGAGCTTCTAGAAATAGTTTGTTAAGAGCTTAATTAAGATTAGCCTTGCTTAATCTTCTTTGCTGATCTGGCAGTAGATTCGAGATACTTCTTGAATTTGAAGTATCAAAAGGGAATGTTGGCCCAGAGATAAGAATTCTCCACTAAAAATGAAGCGCTGAAGTGTCCAAACCGCCGCGGAACCGCGGCGCAAGCCGGCTCCCGCCGCGGTTCCGCGGCCATGTTGGAGGCTTAGGTCTTGGGCTCTCTGGTAAATGTTGGGTTTGAGTTGTGGGTATTTCTTTGATATGTTGAATTGTATTTCTCCCTTTAGATTGCTACCAGATCTGAATTCATTGAGTTGGCATAATGTTAGATCAGCTAAATAACAATTTTGGCCTGTCTCCTGGATTTTCCTGCACAAATCTCGAAACAAGTATTGCGCAAATACAGAATTGATGCGACGCCATGAAATGCTGTCAATTTCCCTTAAAGTGCCGGTTTAAAAGTCTAATACATGAAATCTGATATTTTACAACTGATTTGCTAATATGTGAAATATGAATACCGTACACTTCTAAATGAGTGCAAAAGATGGGGAAATTGCCGTGTTAAAAATACATTATTTTCGACTGATCAGTAATTCATTGCTTATCCGCGTTTTCTTGTGATGTCTAAGGCAAGTGTGTCGAAGGCTAGTGGTTATTAATTAAGCCCACTACTTACGTAGTGGAGTACCTTCCCACTTACCTGGCACTTACCTGGCCACAGAAGAGACAAAGAGGCAGTGGAGGATTTATCCTGGGACTTGTATTTTGGCAGTTAGCAGCGGTCTAGAGCCTAACCTAGGTGACCACTAGATTTTAGGGTATTGCTTGTTGCATTTGTTATGATCGCATCATATTTTCAAAAATCCGTATCATTTTTCAAAACAAACAACAATCACATTCATTCGTTCCCCTAATTATAAAATCACGCTGCCACTTGTACTAACCTTTTTTAGTGCAAGATAGGCTGGACAACGGGATTCTAGTCCCTGTTTAGTCCGCGTTTCCCCGATCGACTCCGAAGTCGATATTTCTACATTTACCCCTTCTTTACCTACCACCACAACCACACTGATGGATCCTACTCCATTAAATTTCTATACCACTACCCTGCCGCCGTCCGTTGGTGCGCAGAATCCACCTCGCATCTCTCTCCAAGAGAGGTGCTATCCTAGGCGAGGTCCTCTTTCGACCTGCTTATCCATTCCACCAGCCAACGGGGAAAATTTTGAAATTAAACCCCAATACATCAACCTTCTACCCAAATACCACGGTCTCGAGACTGAGGACGCATACGTGTTTATCATGAAATTTGAAAATGTATGCGCAATGATGGGTACCTCACAGTTGTCTGTGGATGCTATGCATCTACGTCTTCTTCCATTTATTTTGTACGATAAAGCCGAGAAGTGGCTGTATAACACTACCGCACATTCCATTACGAATTGGGAAGAATTCGTTGCAGCATTCCTTAAGAAATTCTACCCTAATCACAAGACAACTCGAGTCCGCAGCGAAATAAATCAATTCACCCAGCTTCCAAATGAACCATTTTCAAAATATCTTGACCGCTTCAAGGATCTGTTGGTTCAATGCCCACATCACGGAATCCCGAGATGGGAACTGTGCCGAATCATATATGAGGGCAGTAACCCTAACACTAAATATAGTCTTGAAAACATGTGTCAAGGAACCTTTATGACTAGGGATGATGGAGAAGCTTGGAAATACTTAGAAGATTTCGCTGAAAAATCATTACAGTGGGAAAGTCCATCATTTAAGGGTGGTAATAACCAATCGGATGTTTCCATAGGAGTTAGAGCTGACATTTCAGCTATACATAAGAAACTCGAGACTATGGAAAACAAATTTTTAGCTGCCACCTTAAATCAAATGTCACTTCCCAAAACTGTATGTGGCTGCTGTTTTGATCCTTCTCATTTGACGGAAGAATGTCCACGAAATTCTCCATTTCAAGGTCATGAACATATCAATTCTTCCTTTCAAAGACCTAGGAACGATCCATTTTCTTCCACATATAATCAGGGTTGGAGGAATCACCCAAATTTTGCTTGGAACCAATCACAAAATCAAAATACGGTTCCAAGCCAAAACAATTTTCAAAGGGTCCCTCCACCACAACAGCAACCACCACGTCAATTGAGTCAACACCCCTTCCAATCACAGAACTTTCAAAATCCGGTCAACACACCTGCACCGTCTAGTCCTTTACAATTGACCGGGACTGATGAATCCTCTTTATTCATAAACTTGGTTCTGACAAATCTCATGCAAGTATCGGCTGAAATAAAGACTTTCGTCGATGATATAAAGAAAAACTCAGCCTGTCAAACTGAGAGTATCAAATCGATGGAAGCAGAAATTGCATGATTGAAAGCCGAAATGAGTGCAAGAGAGAAAGGAAAACTCCCAGCTCAACCTTTACCCAATCCTGGCTATTCACATGATGTGAATGCAATCACCATGTTGAGATCTGGGAGAGTGCTTGACAATCACGTTAGGGAAGAGATTGATGACGCTGAAAAATCTATCGCTGATACCCCGGCTGAGACATTTTCTTCGATTTCTACTTCTAATTCTGATCCCAGTTCTTCTACCCCACCACCTTCTCGCGAGCCTATTCTCCGTTTTCCCCATGGCTCGACACCTCAGCCCACCTCTTCTAGTACACAGAAAACGATCCCCACTCCTATTCTTAGATCGTTTCCACCTATACGATCTTCTCCAGTGTTGGACCCTGATCTTATTGCTCAAGCTCCTTACCCAAATCGGTTAAGGGGAAACACACTGAGTCCACAAATGGAGAAGATTACTTAAATGTTTAAACAAGTTAACAACAACATCCCTCTTCAAGATGCTATCCAACAAGTCCCCGCGTATGCGAAACTTCTTAAAGACTTGTGCACTAGAAAGAGGAAGAAACAAATGCCCAAGAAGATATTCATAGCGAAGACTGTAGACACGGCTTTCCCCCAGCAATTACCTAGGAAACGTAAGGATCCTGGCTATCCTACGATTTCCATTTCTATTGGGGAAAAACACATCAACCGTGCTCTACTAGATCTTAGGGCAAGTGTTAACCTGCTTCCTTACTCGGTTTACGAGCAACTAGGTATCGGAGAGTTGAAGCCAACCCATTGCACTCTCCAGATGGCTGACCGATCAATCACCAAACCTACGGGTAAACTGGAGGATGTGTTAATAAAAATCGGGGAATTTATATTCCCTTTGGATTTTATTGTAATTAATACACAGCCTGTAGCGAACCCACGGAATCAAATTCCGGTGATTTTAGGTCTCCCCTTTTTGGCCACTTCCAACGCTATCATCAACTGTCGTAATAGTTCTATGACCCTATCTTTCGGGAATAAGTCAATAGAGCTGAACATTTACAAGTTGGGAAGTGTACCCTCCGAACCTACTGCTCAGGTCTGTTCTGTCGACTTAATGGATGTCGACAGCAGCGAATTTGATGATCTTCCTGATACCGAACTGGACACTTTTCATACGTTATTGTTTGACCCAACTATGTATCATACACATACGGACTCTTCCACCGAGTTGTCCGGGTCAACAACTAACACTGATTATGAACTGCTTTTAGAGTCTGAAGATCACCCTGCACTTTATAATGACATTATTCTTCAGGGTATTGATGAAACTTTTGAGGAAATCTTCGCTGATGAACTCGCATTTTTGAATGACACGGGTGTTGAGATGAATCATCTCCCAATCAATGAAATTGAATCTCCACCCCTTCTTCTGGACTCTAAAAAGAATGCGAGCAATCCATCACATTCACTGCATCGTCTCTCCAAAATGAGACGCACACACACTCTCTTCCACCACTTAACCTTTCCCCACTTCTTCTTCCAACAACCAGAGCACCGCATTGACAAAAATTTTGAATGGTTGTTGTTAATTTTCGGTCTTTGCAAAGCTTGGCATCGACCACTGATTTTTGACCCCATCATATGATTTTCAAAGATTAACATTGCTTAACTCAAGTTTGAGGGGGGGTATAATCTGGCTCTTGAAAAGAAAATTTTTACTCAAAATGATGAGCCAAAAATAAGTTTGGGGGAGGATCTTCACACAAATATTTTGCCCCCGTTAATAAATTTCCTCCCAAGCTTATAGGTTTTTCGAGATTTAGCTGAAGGAAACAGTGAAGACACTGTTGAAAACATGTTTGGGGGAGGTTTGTGCTTATTTACGCATCATTTGCATATCATTTGCATAAGCACAAAACATTTTCGAAAACCTATAAAAAAATTTAAAAATTTTCAAAAGATAAAAATATTTTTGTATATAAATAAGATAATAAAATATTAGATAGTGAAAAATTACATCCATAAGATTAGAAAAATTTAAGAAAACTAAGAAAATTAGAAGTTTTCTTATACGAACTAGTAATAAGTAGTTATGAGCTGTTGTCCCAAGGGTTAGTAAGATGAAGGAAGTCACTAATCTGAGGATAAAAATAAGTCTGAAAAATAGTTTCTGTTCTGGAAGCCAAACATTTTGAATGTTGATACCCTGCTATTTGCACTTACACACATCTTGAAGCCTGGGATAGTAGAGGATACCCTGAAATGCTCTTGTCTTAAAGCCGATGTATGAAGGAAATAAAAAAAAAGTGAATAAAAAATTATATACAGTGGTGAGAAAAATGGACACTGGTTTTGTTATCGCCGAGGGCAATAAAAAATTTATAGCAAGGGTGCCTCTTCACCTAGTGCCCTAAGGCCAACTGGTCTGAGAGTCACTGCTAAGTCTGAGGTGGTGCAAGACGAGGAAAATTCACCAAATAAGCAAGAACATGAGTAATCGATCAGTTAGTACCTCAAGAAGTATTAATGGTCGCATGAAAGTGTGTGAGCAATCTCATCTAAATATTCATTAATTAAAAAGTACTGAGGCTGATGAGCAAGAGTATGATAGCTTGAATTGAATTCTCCTGGTTTAGGGATGTCTATTACACACACGTAGGGTGATATGATCGATGTTTGGAAGAAAGATGGGAATGAAGAATAAGACGATGTTTTATTGAGGGAGGACGTGATTTCTAACATCTTTTCATGACCATTAAGATAGGGCTCATGACAACCGAAAAGCTAGCTTAGTTGGAAACCCTAATTTTCAAGGCTTTTCTTTTACAATTATTTTCTTTAAATGTAATATTCATGATCTTCCTTTTATTATTGGATTTTGTGGGTGCAATCCGCTGAAAACCCTCAGGAGACAACACTCCTCCTACTAGGGACACCTAGAGGTTTAAAGTCTTGCTGCACGTGCTCAGTGCAATCATGTTGCCTACGAAAGTGTGCTAGTTAGTTTTTCTCTTTCTTTATTCTCTCCTTCTCTTTTTAATAAAAAGTTCGCTCGAGACGATCGAAAATAAGGTTGGGGGAATTTGATCAGTCGAAAATACTGCATCTTTTAACCGGCAATTTCCTTATCATTTGCACTCATCTAGAAGTGTTCGGCATTCATTTAGCACATATTAGAAAAATAGTCGTTAAATATCAGATTACATGTGTTAAACTTTAAAACTGGCACTATAAGCGAAATTGACTGCATTTCATAGCATGGCATCATTCCTATATATCGCAACTTGTGTTTCAAAGTCTGTGCAGGACATTACAGAAGATCGGTCAAATTTACAAACGAAGACTGTTAAAAAGACGCCAACTCAAGGAATTGGAATCTGGCAATGATCTAGAGTGAATTAAGAGATTCAACATATCATAAAGTACATATGAAGTCAGAAGAAGTAATCAAATGAAGTTTGAAGCCCTAAGGCAACCAAGTGGCCGCGGAACCGCGGCCAGAGCCGCCTTGTGCCGCGGTTCCATGGCGGCTTGTCCACATCAGCACCTCAAATATGTTTCATAACTCTTATCTCTGTACCTACACTTCAGAAAGCCATTGCAAGTTCCAGAATACTCCTGAAGCTTCTGCCAGATAAGCAAGCCCTAGGCTTCCTAACTAAACACCCCTAGCTTCCTTAACAAGCTTCACTTAAACTCTATTAAGGACATAGAACCTTCCCCCTAACCTCCTAGCTTAGGGTAGAAGCTAATCCCCTAACTAACTACTTCTAGAAGCCTCTTCCTCTAACTAACTTTTGGAGGGAAAACTCAAATTTGAATTCCTAAAGCTAGGGTTTGGGAAACCTATAAATAGACCCCTAGGCTCACTTTTTCAAGGATAATCTTTGGTTGTTGAAATCTAATCATTCTTCTTCAACATTCATCTTTCCCATTTCTCCTACAAGTTTAGTGACAAAACTTGTGTTCCAAACCCTAACCCTAATCCAATCAATCAAGATTCCAAATTCAAGATCCATGGAGTTCAAGCAAAGCAAGTCTTCAACCATCCTTTAGAAGCGAAGCCGGCATTCATCGGAGCACGAGATCCAAGCCGATCCACAACTCAAGGAGCCGATGCAGCGCTAGAATCGACGATCAAAGTTCCATCCTCTTGTAGTTCTTGAGAGTTGTAACTAAATTGTTGATATAATAAAGGTGAAGATTCTTTAAACTTGCTTATTTTCAATTCGAGCATTATGATTAGTATTCAATTCTTGAATGTATTCTTCGTGATGATGCTTGAGTAAAACTCCGCTCGTGGAGTAATCGAAACGATTGTAGAATGATGATGTTGACGAATCTTTAACGTTTTCTTAAGTCTTATAACAATTGTAAATTCTTGAAAATCGAATGATCGATGATCTAGATCGATGCAAATGCATTCTTGATTCCTTTCACACGATCTAGAGATCAACGATCGATCATCCGACTTTCAAGAAGCTATCTAGTGAATGTGATTCATCGAATGGACAATGGATAGGATGAGGAACCCTAATTCTTCACAAGATCCTTGATCCTCGATGAATTCTACATCGATTTAGCATCAACTTGTTAATGGATAAGAAATCGTATTCTTGAATTTTCATCACATCTACTATCGAATCGATTCCTACGAGCTATACTTCAAATCTTGAAACCTAAATCAATTGGAATTCTATCTTTCTTGATTCTTGATGTTTATCATTTTCTTGATTCTTGATTTGAATAGTGACACTTGAAACTCATCGATAAAAATCTTGAATCATTTTTGATTTTCTTTTCTATTAAAGTTTCGATTCGAACAAAATAAGATAAGAACGAATCGCGCAATCCCTATGAACGATCCACACTCACTAATGCGCTACAATCCGACACCGTTATTGATTGCGGTCAAATATTTTTGGTTGTGATTTCTATTCTATTTTCTCAAACATACACAATCCGAATACAGAACAATCAAGTAAGCTGAGAGTGAATCCCATTCTCTTTTAGGTAATCCAGGAACTCGGCACTCAAGTATTCACTACCTCGATCAGATCTCAGTATCTTGATACTTTTGCCGGTTTGTTTTTCTACTTCATTCTTATATTCCTGGAATTTTCCAAAGGCTCCAGATTTATGTTTCGTTAAGAAGACATATCCGTAACTTGAAAAGTCATCCGTAAAAGTAATGAAGTAAGAATAACCGCTTAGCGCATGTGTAGACATAGGACCGCACACATCTCTGTGTACGAGTCCCAAGAGCTCGCTCGCTCTTACTCCGTGTCCAGTGAACGGAGTCTTTGTCATCTTTCCTTTGAGACAGGATTGACAAGTTACATATGATTGATATTGGAACGGTTCCAAATATCTTTCTGTATGTAACTTCGTCAACCTTCTCTCATTGATGTGACCCAGTCTACAATGCCTTAAGAAACCTTGATTTGTTTCCGAAGACTTTCTTTTGTCTGTATTCTAGACATTGAAAATATGTGGTTGGTTTAATACGTATATACCATTGTTTAATGTACCTGACCCAATCAAAACTTGATTAAGGTGAATGTTTACAACATTGCTTATAAATGCAAATTCATAACCTTCTTTAGATAATAAAGATACAGATATGATATTACAAGTTGCATTGGGTACAAAATAACAATCACGCAAAACCAAAACATGTCCATCTAACATTCCCAAGTGATAGTCCCCCACGGACTCAGCATCCATGCCATCTCCGTTTGCAACTCTGAGGGTCATATCACCTGCCTTCAAAACCCTACGCTTTCTTAGTGCCTGCATGGAATTACAGATATGAGATCCTGATCTGATATCCAATACCCAGGAATTAGAGTTTATTGATAGACAGTTTTCAATAACATACACACCTGAAGCCGAAGCCGCAACTTGCTTCGGGTCTTGGTTCTTGGCCTTCCAAGCCCTACAATCCTTTTTCCAGTATCCTTTCTTATGACAATAGAAGCACTCTTCCTTTCCCACAAGCTGCCCCGCTATCTTTGTTGCTTTTGATTTTCCCTTCGTTTCCACTTTACTAACACCGCCCCTTGGTTTGGCGGGGGCTTTCTTCTTCTTTCCCTTAGCTTTTGCCTCGGACTTAGAAGAGGAAGATCCTCCTACAAACAAAGTGGATGTTTTCCTACCTTTCTGTAGGGTGCCCTCTGCACTCCTCAGCAGGTTGAGGAGTTCTGAAAGTTCAACTTCTTTTTCTTGCAAGTTGAAGTTCAGGATAAACTGGGCGTAAGTGGAAGGAAGGGACTGGAGAATCAAGTCAGTATAGAGCTCGTTCTCTAACGCGTTCCCAAGGCCCGCGGGCTCTTCAATATAGTCAATCATCTTAAGCACGTATTCCGCTACCGATGATCCGACGGCCAATCTCGCCGAAAACAGCTTTTTGGAGACTTCGTATCTGGCGATACGGGATTGCTCTCCATACAGTTCTTTTGTATGGAGAAATATGGATTCAAGGTCCATATTCTCGTGCCTCCTCTGATGTTCATTGTCCATAGAGGCAAGCACGAAGCACTTGGCCTTCACGCAGTCAATCTCCCAGGTCTTACGGATTTCCTTATCCGCGACGCTGGAGGTGGGACCTGGGACAGGGGGAGCTTTGGTGGTAAGAAGATACCCCAGCTTGTCGTAAGTGATTGCCATTTTGACATTCCTGAGCCAATCTTTTCTTTGTAGTTTGGCCCTGTAAGTATGTTTTTATCTAGTAATAACTTAAGTCCGGTCATGATGATTGGTCGCTGCAATTAGGAGAGAGAGAAGAAACACTTTAGTATGATGCTCTTGCAAGTTTAGAGTGGTTTTTAGTTTGTCTAAACAGGATGGCTCCCACTATTTCTCGAATTCCTCCTCAAACCAAAAAGGAAGAATTAGTCGGGATCAATCTCACCGTTCAATACTTGCTTAACCGTTCAGCCAGACCAGTGTTGGTACTTCGAGAGTGATTTTCCAATGCTTTCGTGAAGTTCCTTAATTAAATAACCTCTTTTCCCTGGGGGCGTAGCCCCGCTAACACCTTTCTAGACACCTACTTGGTTTATAGCATTGATCGTTAAGTGAGAAATTTCCCGAGGAGTAGCATAAACTCACAGTGGGATCGGGATCCAAATATCATCACGTGACGAAACTGAAGGAATCCTACCAGAATCATCACACTCCAAATGGTATGCTGCGCTAGCAAGTTTCTTGTTCTTTAGAAACTCCCGATGCGGATTTTTTCCCCATGCTCTTATGACCTTGACTTTGGCCAACAAATCATAAGTCACATGTCAAGTTCTACCCGTCATTCTCCAGGTTAATTTGAACCTACCCGTACCTACCCTTGACTTTGGCCAACAAGGCAGTACGACTGTCCCAAACCAACACATCTATCTATGCTGCACATGAATACCCAATAGCTACCAATCATTATACCTTGACTTTGGCCAACAAACATAGCTTGAATACTATTGACTGTCCATGTGAAATGACGGAGGGCTACGAATGGATTTGGCAAAACCGTGAACGTAGTGAACTTGATATAATTGATGGAACGAGATAGCTTTTAAAAGGAGTGGCTTAAGCTCCGCGTTTAAAAGTTGGTTTTTGAAAAGAAACCGAGTGGTTTTTAAAATTGTTCCAACGACTTTACTTTGGTTTATTTTCTTGCATTAATTTAATGCGTCCCATCATTTAATCCTACTATTGCAGAAAACAACGAAAATAAGACGTATGCTTATGCCATCCGCATTCGCCACGGGGCCCCGTCATTACCCGTTAAGTTACTTAACTAACGACAGAGAGAGGGTTGGACTAGCGCGGATGCAAAACATAAGCAACGCCTAAATAGATATCATATATAGATATATACATTCGTCAGATGCAATGATAGCCATTCCAGATCACAGATGAACACATTGGATATACTAGGAATCCGCAATCCATACGAGCCTGTAACGAAAGGCGGATTACACGGTTGCGGTGAATAGCCAATACCCCACCCTAGACCCCTACAGTGCGGCAAACTACCCGCCAAATACCCGAAGTGAAGCAACCTCCCTTAACAACGTGAGTAGGCCACTCGGCACTTTGAGGTACCCAGTAGTTTGTGCACCCCTCCTTGGGTCTATCCTAGCAGCAAAAACAGTAAAAGAATTTATACAATGGCAGCTACAAGCTCATCCCGGATGTGCAGCCAAATAAATAATATTACATCAATTACAAATTACATGAATTGAAAGATAAAAAAAACTTTCATCTCACAACCCCCCGGCTATTCATCCACGACAATCCAATGAATTCATATACACATACCATCAACATTACAGATCACAGATATGTATAAACCCCACTAATCGACGTATAGCGATTAGCAGACGTTCAATACATATATCACATCACAGATATAACCCGTTAGCTAAAGTCTTTAGAAGTTCGATCAAAATACGGATTTTTAAACCCCAAAAACAAATTTTGCTTTCTGGAAAATCTGGGCAGAAAAAACATATTGTAAAAATCCCAAAACACCCCACTAAACACACTGCAGGAAAAATTGCCCACGACCGAGTCAACTCGGCCGTAGATCCGCGGCGGGAGCACGCACCTGCCGCGGTTCCGCGTTGCTTTGACCGATTCACTGGACCATTTTTCTTTGGTGTGTTTTAAAAACCCTGAGCCGATTTTTAGTATATGATTTATTATTTTTTTAACAGAAAACAAAATCGGCAGAAAGTTGATATTTTCTGGGTGTTTTGCGGTTTTTTCTCCGATTGAACTTCTAGTGACTTTGCTAACATGTTAGATAGTGTTTAACTAGGCTCTGATACCACTGTAAGTCCACGTTACCCGTCCCCGGTTCTTTGGGGTTGCGGAAATGGTGAAAAACGATTTTCTACGGTGGGGTAACATGGACTCAAAAATGGATCTTTGTTAAACTAACTATCTAACAACCTAACTAGAAGTTTTACCTACTCGGTTAGGGGGTTATACCTTAACTTGAACTCCTTCTCTTCGACTCATTGTGGTGGTCGGATGGTTCTCTCCTCGTCGTCTCCTTGGGCCGAAGATGGATCCACCCGAAAGCTTCTACCTTTGGCTCCAACCTCAATCTAGAGGAAACTAGAACACTTGGTTTGCTAAACCTTGTATGCTAGGATGAGTAGAGAAGTGTTTTTGGTTTTTATCTCCAAGGAAATGGTTCTCAACTCATGAGAGGGAGTTTCCTTGAGCTAAAGAGAGAGCAAGAGGAAGAGGGAGAGCTTGAGGATGAGAGAGAATGAGAATGATAGAATGAGAAAGACTTTTTCCACCCTTGCTCTCATAATCCAAAATAATCATAACAAATAATAATAATTGAGTATTATGTGATGGTTGTTATCATATCAAATGGCAATATCATTTCATGCATTAAATGCAATTTGTGAACAAAACAAACAAGCAAAGGTCAATGCCATGAAATGAAAGCCATTGTCATGATGATGGTCAACAAGTCCAACCTAGTCAACCGGTCAACAAAGTAAACAAGTCAACAAAGTCAACCTTTCAACCCAACCATGGCACAATAATACTTAATTAATATTATTATTTATCATATTTTTAATTCTCATTAGGGTTTAGCAAAAGTCAACAGTCAACAACCCTAATGAGAATCCTCTGTCTTTGTCTCTGTCAACCGTGCATACACACCCGCATCCGCTTTCCGAGAAACACGAATACAAACGAGATAAAACCAATCCCAAAACGTATACTAGGATCTAGCTTAAACCAAACCCCGCTAGTAATAACTGTCCGGACACCAAACGTGCACAAGTGCACGGATGTGACCGGACCCTGTCGCAAAACCATGCGACCTCTACTCTTTTGCCTAAAGGCGAATAGCTCTCTGTGTGGGACTCTAAAGACTCGACACTACGCTGGTAGTGGGTTTAACCACAGACCGCAAGCAGCACTAGATGTGCGTAACGGCCCCCAGGTAGATGCCGATAAGAAGACTGACGAGGTGAAACCCATCTGAACTCCTACTGAGCCTGAATGTGACAGTCTCCATACAGTCCGGTCTGTTCATCTGAGAATATCGCATGGCAGGCCTAGGGGGGCGGTAAATGTCAGTCCCCTAATTGCGGTACAAGTCGTGTCGGAGTGTAGCCCAGAACACCCTAAGATAACACTGGAAACCTATCAGTGCATCTCGCCTGCCCTGGCCAGGGACGACTGTGTGTAATGGCTCTCCTTGATACAGCGCGATATCAACTCCCAATACCGGGAGAGACGAATCCTGTCTAACCGTCACTGCCTCCAAGTGCTTCGGGATTGCACCCAACTACTACCTGTTTGCACGACTCCTTTGAGCCGTGGTAGGGTAATAATCAAAGTACAGTGGGAACACACTCGAGGCGAAGTGACAGTGTCAAGTCAGCGGACTAAGCTGTACTCATGTCACCTGGGAACTGATAACTGACGATAGGTATAGTACCAACCATCAGTTCCCGACGAGTCCTATCCAGTGTACTCGTAACCTAACGAGCACCCACATACTATCTCAAGTACAACGTACTGACGGCTGTGGGACAGACCGTCTCCCCTGCTGGGATGAGAAGCGCATGCGCTAGTCTACTCCGGATTATCGATGCTCTGTCTCGATAGTCCTACGACTAGGGATCTGTATAATGATGTGCTTGTGGATTACCCAGCCCCCACGAGTGTGACTGCCATCACAACGCTGGTAATCAAGCAAAGATCCTAAGGGCTCCACTAATGTGTATAGGTGATATACTAAAAGAAACACATGTACACATTAAAGTAGAAACAAACCAAGTAGCATACTACCATTTTGGGCAAGATTGTCTATACAACTGTGAATATCCCAAGCTTCCATTAAGTAATATACAAACTAGTATGATACAGTAATGGCCTCTAGGGCATATACACTAACAACTTCCTATTTCATCATCCTATACACTTGATTGGATATTATAGGGTGTTCTCTTCACAAAGTTCATGCCTAGTGAAGGGTTAGCTTGAGTTTGAGTCTTCTCGACGTAGATCATCTTCGGCCTCGAAGTACGAGAAAGCTTGTTCATTTCTCCGAGGGAACCCATACTAGAGTTCGGGAGATCCATGATCACGGAGAAGGGACGTCAACATGGAGCTTTAGAAGTGAAGGACCGGTCTACAAAGGTTATATTCCTTGCTCACTACATGTAATGGTTGATTACATGTTTGGTTTTGTCTATTCATTCTAGCTTGATCCTAGCTTAGGATTTCTTAGCACCTTAGAAATTTTAAATTTGGCATGGTAGTTACCTAGAAAACCCAGTAGGGTGCTAAGGAATCCCAACATCAACCACTGCCGATTGTTGGCTATTGGATACTACAACAGATGGCCCTAGTGCAAGTCGGAGATTGTTAGTTTTATGTATGCCCTAGAGGCCATTACTATACATACGATGTATATTGTAGTGGATGCTTGGATATATATAGGGAGGACTTTCTTGCTCAACATGAAAGAATGATATCTGGTTGCACTTTATCTTAACATGTACACCGATTATCTCTATATTACTTGTTGATAAAGCCCTTAGGGTGAGTACTTGGCTACCAGGATTATGATGCAGATCATACTAGTGGGGACATGATAGTCGCCAAGTTCATCCTTCAAATGTTCCTAGTCGAGGGTGTATCGAGACAGGGAATTGATATACCAGAGTAGACTAGCATATAGCTTCTCGACCCAAGTAAATGGGCGATGGATGATCCCATATCTATTGGTGTTTAACATCAGAGACAGTATAACGGTGCTCAGTGGATACTGGGTACACTGGACGGACTCGCCGAGAACTCTCAGATGGTATTATATCTAACGTCAGATAGCAGTTCTCTGGTGACATTGTTACAGGTTAGTCTGTAGACCCGAGATCGTCATAGAGACTTATGTGATTCCCACTATGCTTTGATTTCCACCTTACCATGTTCAAAAGAACATGCAAAACGGTGGGTTTTGGGTAAAGTCCCGAGTCACATGGAGGCAATGAGTGATAGAAGTTGTATCGTCTCTCTCGGTATTGGTGGTTGATGTTGCGCTGGGCTCAATTGGCTATAATAGGAAGTCCCTGGCCAGGGCTGCTTTAGAGATATACCGGTAAGTGTTATTAGTAGTTTCTCGACCCGTTATGAACCTCATATCGACACGACTTATCGAGTTACTGGGGTTTGACGTTTACCACCCCTAGACGAGATATGCGACATATCAGACGAAGAGACTGGACTGTACGGTAGTGTTGCTGAATAGATTCACAGGAGTACGAGCATGCTTACTTGTTTATCTTCTGATCGCTCAATACCCGGGTGGCCGTTACGTTTAGCAGACCGCTTGCGACTTGTGGGTGTTTGATATGATCATCATCTATTGTCGACGTATTGACGAGCCTTTAGAGTCCTACACAGAGATTTCCTGGCTCAAGCGAAACGGAGTAGGAGTACATATATGATATGTGCAGGACTGAGATTGATACGATATGTGATACCATATTCTATTCTCGCGACATGTTATATCGGCCAGGTATATATGAAATAGCAGAGTTATCGGATCAAGTGTTGATTCGATGAATTGATATATATTATATTAGTCGTTTATTTGTAACATAGCAGGATTATTAAATCAAAAGTTGATTTAATAATTTAATGTATAATTATATATGTGATATATTACATTACATTAACTAATATAAGCTCACTTAAATGATTCTTTTCTCACTAGATTGTGCACATTGTATATATGTGATATATGCAAGTGTACATGTTTGTTTCATGTTAGGCTACACATGAAACATATATGTATGATACTTATACCATGCTAGGGTTAAATTAGGGTTTATAATTATTCAAGGTTAAACAAATTAGTGGACAATTAGTTTTATGTTAAAAGCTTGTAGAAGCTTGTATGAACCTTTGACCAAGTCCACTCTTTTGTCTAGCTTAGGATATTTATTAAGGCAACCTTTTAACACATGGCCATGGTTAACTCTCTACAAGGGTTAAGCATAACATGCTTAACCCTTGGTTCCATTTCTAACCTCAACATGAATTCATTCTCAACTTCATCACTTGCATCTTCTTCTTCTTCCTCAAAGCTTTCTAGCTTCAATGGAGTTGATTTAAAATGAGTGAGAAAATAAAATCTAAAGTTAGCACACTTCCTACTTCATCATCCTTTACTACTCGCCATTTAGTATAGGGTATTTGCTTCACTAATTCCGTAATTAATGAAGAGATAGCTTGGGTTAGTGTATTCTTGACGTAGATCATCTTCGGCCTCGAAGTCTTCAAAGCAAGCATGTTCGTTTCTTCAAGGAAGCCACTTAAGAGTCTGGAGTTCATGATCGCAACGAAAGGACTACTACACGGAGCTAATGAAGTGAAGGACCGGTCTACAAAGGTTGTATTCCTTGCTCAGTTTTAGTTACAAAGTGTTTGTATATCATTCCGTCGGATTTCTAGTTAACGATTCGTAGTTAGGGTTAGGTAGAACGGCAAATTTTTGAATATGGCATGGACGATGCCTCCCGAAACCTTGCTGCTGTACTAGGCAACCCTGCATCCACATCCGAGGCAGAGGCCACCACCGCACCTGCAGGTAAGTTTATATATCCTAATTTGCAAGCATATCGATTTAGAATATTATATTATAGATATACACACATTCCCTTTGAAATTACTTATATAATCAATTTTTTATTTTCTAGCTGTAGGTGGCGCCTCCACATTCTGGGCAGAGGCCACCACCGCACCTGCAGGTATGTTTATATATCCTGTATTGCATGCATATTGATTTAGAATGTTATATTATAGACATACATATATTCTTTTTGCAATTACTTAATTAATCTATTTTGGATTGTCTAATTTTAAGTGGTACATCCACATCTGGCACAGAGGTCACTTTCGCCACTTCCGTACCCTCTGCGCAATCTGCAGATTAGTATTCTTAAATATAAAATCTTTTTCACAAAAGAGACGATGACTTGGACACGATAACCTATCCAAAGGGCCCAAACGCAAATTATTTAAGTTCTCAATTAGTTTTACCTTTTTGGTTGATGTAGCCAGACTTTATTTTTATAATAATTAGTTTTTCCATTTTACATATCCTCTAAGAATAATCAAGAATATCATGTAATTTTATCGTCAATATTTATTCTCTAGTTGGAGGGGATTGTTGGATATAGTGCCCTCAAGTCAATTATTGTAATCGCAGGCAGGTGATTGTGATTATTGATTGAGGACCTATACGGGTAGAACAGTCTTACTGAGAAGATAGTATACTATCTATTTTGTCTCTCTCATCATGTACATGAATTATATGGTATTACAGATCACTATTATATGTTGATAGAGCCCATAGGATTCTTTCTTGACTACCAGCATTATGATGGCGATCATATACGTGGAAGCTGGGTGGTCTATAAGCACATACTTAAATGTCCCTAGTCGAGAGAGTATCGAGACCGGGCATGAATACTCCGGAATAGACTAGTGTATACTTTTCAAGAACCTGACGAGGGGCGGTGGCCGGTCTCATAAGCCATTGGTGTCAGTTAGTCACCTAAGATAGTACACAGGTGCTCATTGGGTTATGATTTACAGTGGACGGACTCACCGGGAACATGCTAGATGGTATTATACCAATTGTTAGATAGCAGTTCTCAGGTGACATGTGTACAGGCTAGTCTGTTGACTTGAGATCGTCATTTTTCTCATGTGAGTTCCCACTGTGCTTTAATTACTACCATACCACGGCTCAAAGGAGTCGAGCAAACATGTTTTAATTGGGTACAGTCCTGATCCATAAGGAGGCAGTGAGCGAATCGTCGGAGATTCGTCTCTCCTGGTATTGGGGGTTGATGCCGCGCTGTGCATGGGTGGCCATCACCAGAAATCCTTGGCTAAGGTAGACGAAAATTGCTGATTTGGATCATTAGTTTCTCAGTGGGAGATGGGCTTCACACCGATATGAAATATGGCGTTATTAGGGTTCTGACTTTATCTACCCCCTAGACCCGATATGCGATACTCTTAGATGAACAGACCGGACTGTACGGAGATTATCACAGACAAGCTCAGTAGGGGTACATATGAGCTTGCTCGTCGGCCTTCCTTTCGCTGAATACCTAGGCAGCTGTTACGTACAGCTAGTGTCGCTGACGTGCTTGTGGTTAAACCCACTTCCGGCGTATTGAAGAGTCTTTATAGTCCCACACAGAGGGTTTTTCCGGTTCAGGCGATATGATGTAGATGACGTATGTTGGTATATACAGGTGTTCGATTAAATATGTGTACATGTTACATAGACTTTAATCGAACGGTTGATAGTATTAACGGCTTAGAATCAAGTCGGATTATTAAATCAAGTATTGATTTAATAATATTATATATATATATATATTTAGTATATGTATTCTACTATTCATTTTCTCCCTTGGCTATTCGTATTTTTAAACGAATACGCGTATATGTATCTCGATACGTATATCGGGTTGTACTCTGTATTTATACGAAATATTTTCTAAAAGATGGACACCTCATTATATGATTTTCTTTTTAGAAATTCATTTAGAAAAGAGGTGGAGGGTGAGGTGATATAAGCATGGTTGGAGCTATGTAGAGAGGTATGGCTTTTGATTGTTTATTGTAAAATTGATATGAGTTATTTTTTGCATGGTTGTAAAAAATGAAGAGCCATTCTTTCTACATGCCATTCACACTTCATAATCTATCATGCTTGATAGTTCTTCAACACTTAGCTCATTTTTTCCTTTTTCGAGTTGCTCATGCCTTGGTTTTCCTCACCTCCTCATCCTCCTTCTTTAGTTTCTCACTTGAGCTTAAGAAATGAGAGGAAAATATAGTGAAAAATTCCTACATCCCCACTCTCTATTGCAAGCAAACTTGGAGCGTCGGTTGCTTCGTTAGGCGAAGCTGGAGCCTGCATCGTTTCCCTCAGGTGGATCATCTTCGGCAAAGGAGGACCGGCTTGCAACCACGATCTGGAGCACTTGAAGAAAGCTTGAGAATGTGAGTATTCTACACATAGTAGATTAGTTTAGCTCACTAGGTTTTTGGATACAAGTTCTAGCTATTTAGTTTGGGAATTTTGGAAAACTAGAAAATTTTGAAATCCATGTTTCCATCTTCGAAAATAAGCTTGCTAGTGTGCCTAGATTCCCAACAGTGGTATCAGAGCCAAGCTAAAAGCTAGACTTGTTTGCACTAGTTTAGAGTTTCGATCGACGGAATTTTCTAAAACTGTTGTTTGCTGTTCGAATTTCAAAGTTTTAAAGAAAAAATTCTGATTGTATTAAAATTATGTGCAGGCAATACTAAAGGTAGGAAAAAATTTGGGCATCTAATCCCAAAAAACAACCGCGGAACATAAGCCAAATGGCACATTTGGCGGTTGTACTGCGGCCCTTTTTGGGCTACAGTGCCCTAAATTTTTTCTGGGGCTCTAGTTCATGAAAATATGAATTTTAGGATATTTGGTTTTGGCCCAGATTTGTTCGTGTACTGGTTTGTACTTTGGGGGATAATGCGAAAAGTTTTAATCGATCAAAATTTTAAATTTGTTTTTCTCTGAGCATTTGTTTCTGCGACCCTGAATATCATAGCGCGGTATAATCAGACTGGTTGCTATAAGCACAATCGGACGCGTTTACGAACATGATATTCGCGTTGATGTTCTGTGTTACTCTGTGATTATGGTTATATTGGATTTGTCGTGATGGATAGCTCGGTGTACGTAGTATAATATGAAATTCTCTGTGATGTAATTATATTCATATTACGTGGCGAGCAGCATCCAACATGTGGACTATATCATCGCGGCTTGTATTATTCTTTGGGGCGTGTCCAGGTTAAGGACGTAGTCACCGTTGCATATTCTATTTTCATTACATGCACTAGGATTACCCCACAGCGGGATGCTCGAGTAGCCGAATTCTAGAGGGCAACGGACCTCCATCTCATGGCGTTGAGACCGGAGTGATTTACTTAAGAATTGGCTGTCTATTCGCCGCACTAATAGGGGATATAGGATTGACCTGCGGAGGGGTGCCCAAATCACCGGATTTCGGAAGTGCTGGGTGCCCCACTTACTTCAGTGATTGGGGTTGCCTCGCTTCTAGGATTGGCGGGTAGCTTACCGCACTCGTGGGATTCTAGGGTATGATACTATGGGCTATCCACACGACCGGGAAATTGCATTTCATATTTGGCTCCATTGAAATGTACTTTTCCTTGTTTATCCGCATTTCCATATTGTGATTGTTTCCGCTATGATTCTGCTGTGATGCTTCTGTGATGTTACTTGATATCCTGCGTGAGACGAATGTTCATATTATATATATATATATATTAGACATTATATATGTTTTACATCCGCGCTATTCATTTCCTCGCCCTGCTGTAAGTTAAGTAACCTTACGGTGATGACCCGGGACCCTGTGGCGAATGTGGATGGCATATATGTGCGTGATTTTTTTCATTTCTTTCTGACATGATATGATTAATTGATGGGACTGCATTAATTCTGATCAATGTAAGAAAAACAAATCTAAATGATATTGTTGGAACCAATTTTTGAAAACTGTCATTACAGGCGTTTCTTTTTGCCTTGCACAGTGGTATTCGGTTATGAATATCCAGCACCACATTCGACGAGGCAAGAGCCGAGATCCATTCATGGGGAGTGACCACTTAGGAAAAATTTTATGTCATTGTAATAACTTCACTATATTTGATTCTTTTGCTTTGCATCGTGGTATTCAGTTAGGAATATCCTGCACCTCATTCGATAAGGAAAGAGCCTAGATACCTTTACAGGAAGTGGCCTCTTTGGCAAAAGTTTACGTGACTATAAACTACTTGATTTTCTCCAAAACCATTGGTTTTCAACAGAACCACTCATTTAAAAATGCAAAGCCTAAACCACTCTTTTATTTTTCAAAACTGCTCGGGTTCCTTCAACGATATCAAGTTCATTACGTTGAAGGTTTTTCGCCAAAAACCAGCCAAAGCCCTCCGTCATTTCCTACGAGTAGTGCTTAGTATTCATGCTGCGTCTGTTGACTCCGTCAAGGCGTAGTGTACGGTAACTAAGTGGTTCTTGTCTGTAGCATACGATGCGATTGATTAGGGCAATCGTGCGTCCTTGTTGACTCCGTCAAGGGCTCGTGCGGGTGGGTTTAATGCAATTAAAATAATGACGGGTTAAACTAGACTACAACTCTTTGATAAGTTGACTCCGTCAAGGTCACTAGGGTCATAGGGGGAAAAACTATATTGGGAGTTTCAAATATAAAGGAAACTTGCCAGGCATGCACATACCTTCTGGAGTGTGGTGACTTGAGTGGTTTCTGTCAGGTTATCATGCGATAATAGTTGGGTCCTAATTCCCACTGATGAGTAGGTGTTACTCCTTGGGTGATTTTTAGATGATGCCGACTAATTCTCCTTTTAGGTTTCGAAGGAGAATTCGAGAAAACGGTAGGGGCTATCCTGATTAAATAAAGTTATTAACCAATCTAATCTAGGTTAGAATACACGCTGAGTGTTTCTTTTCTCTCTCTCTCTTCGGCAGCGACCATAACCTGACCTTAAACTAAAACTCATGAACCAACATAACCGAACCTTCTTACACACTTTGGTTTTGGATTGTCATTATTCACGATGAAGTCGCATATATCCCTGCCACTCCTACTTCCCCTTTGTATTTCTCCAGAACACTCTGTATCACTATGAAAATCCATATTGCTTGGGTATGCCATCGTATAGTTACATACGAACTCAAAGAAACTTGTTTCTATTCGTGGATGGATTACGGTTCTGGAGAAACTGAATTGGATTATTTGGTTGTCTTTTCTCTTTACCTTCTCTCAGGTTATGAGAGCTCCTAGTATTAGGAAAGTACACCTATTACGCTTATTGGATAGTTTTCTTCCAAACCCCAGTCTGGTGATGAAAGGTAGGAAAGGAAGGAAACCAATTAGCCTAAGTGTGGTATACAGAAGATAAGAAGTAAAGACATATAAAGGGATTAGACTGAGGGCAATGGAAATTGTGACTATTATCATGATTCACGACAAAAACCGCATATATCCTCCCTGCTACTCCTACATCCACTTTGCATTTCTCCAGAACACTCCATATCACTACGAAGATCCATATTGCTTGGGTATGCCATCATATAGTTACATACGAACTCAAAGAAACATATTTCTGTTCGAGGATGGATTCCGGTTCTGGAGAAATTGAATAAGATTATTGGTTTGTCTTTTCTTTTTCACTTCTATCAGATTATGAGAGCTCCTAGTATTAGGAGAGTACACATATTACGCTTATTAGATAGTCTTCTTCCTAACCTTAGGCTGGTGCCAAAAGATAAGGAAGGAAGAAAACCATTTATCCTAAGTATGGTGTACAGAAGGTAAAAAGTAAAGACATATAAAGGGATTAGAGTGAGGGCAAGAAAATTGCGACTACTGTCATGAATCTGGATAGTGGAAAAGGCATTACTAGGAATACCCAGCCACCTTTCGAAACATTTTCATGTTTCTGTTTTATTGTGCGGTGTTAATTGAAAACTGTTTTCCCAATTAGATTCTGACTCCAGGGTATGTATTTAGTAGACTTGATTCTCACGTCTGTATGGCGTTTCAGATGCTGAGTGGGAGTAGAATATTGAGAATTGGGTGATTAGATCCTCAATATCAGAATTCTTTATAATTGGTGATATTTGAGAAAATCACCTGGGTTTTACCTAACTGCAAATATTTGGTTTTGAATATCCATTGTTATGCACTAATTTCAAACTGATATATCTGTACGTTTATTTATAAAGTGAGATATAACTTTTTGAAATTATATTTATGATATTTACCTATATCATTTGATGGTTAGGTAAGATGCATTCAAGAACGGTGTAATTATTCTTAACCATAGCACAGTTTTCAACCTACGACGCACAAGGTTTGAGTTATTAAACTCAGAGGACTTATACAAAGTATTGTATGTTGTCCAATGTCTATTAGGACAAAGGGGTTGGTACTCGTACTATATTCCGTTTACTTATGATTTCTCTGGTTTTAGACATGCATTTTGTTGAAATACAGGGTCCAAATTTTGAGAAGATATAGATATAAAAATAAATTAGAGAACCATATGTTACATGTATCATGATTCTTCAAGGTGATGGAAGATATAGATACTTATGCTAAGTATTCCGTCATGAATAATAAATTTGAGAACATGCTTCTCTTTCAGTTTACTCATACATGGGTGCATTCCTTAAGGAGTAATACTTCTTGGCCTTCTTCTATTTTGTCGATATGCACTGGAAGCAGCTGCTTGTTTTATGAATCCAGTTCCAATTAAATTAGTGCCTTTGTTTCTATATTGGATATAGAATGGATTCATATTTTAATGATGTTAAGGTATATGGAGTTGTCCAGCTTATGCTTAAAACCAGAATCCGGATAAACTCACGGCACGTTTCAGTAATGGCAGTTTGTGGGTTATTCCATGCTTTGATGAAGGTTAACATTCATATATTTGGAGGATCAATAGTTATATTGTTCTTGACTCGCCACCCATTTTAGTAAAATGAATTCTTTTCAGAAAACATTAGTGGGAGTATGGAAGAACTGGAAGTCATTCCAGAACAACGAACGATTATTGAAAATTTAGTAGAACCTAAATATGCAATTTGATTGGACAATCCATTAGCCACTCCCCAGATTTGGTGGGTGAACTCAGCCACCCAAGAGGTACTTTGGTCTCCTCAAAGATGGTGACAGGGAAGTTTTGATGACCCAAGCTTGCTACTACTACTGTCCTAGACTATGAGATCTGGCAGGTGGATGACTATAACGTCATTCTAAATTAGCTTTAGGAATGCATATGTATAGACTCTGCCAAAGGCTTGTTGCAGTCAGTGGGAGCATCAGAAGCAAGGTGGATAAGTAGCTTATGTCTAATTATAGACTAAGGCAAGTATAGCGGAGATAGATCATCTATTTTTGATGTGACGGTCATAGAGTTTGACTTCATCAGAATAACAGATGGACCTGGTAAGAAGGTAGTAGGGATTGAAGTCCTGGTAGTTGGATGACATGCTCTTAATAGGAAGTGATCTTCCTATACTACGATCGGTTATACTGTGGTTGTCACAACGTGTTTCTCCACATAGGATCTGGATGAAATATCAGAGATTCTAGTGAATAGATCTATGGTTTTAGATCTAGATTTGGGAAGTGTCCCAATTCGGGTACTTTGACACTATTGTAAACTGTTTTAGAATGGACGACTTCTAGCGTGGTGGTGTACCCGCAGGTGATTGAGTCACCCTCTCTAAAGAGATATCTTCTAGACTGATGAGAAGAGGGATTTGCATGATTTACATATCTCTTTCTTAGGCAATTGAGTCAATCATGAGATGTCAAGTACCACACCAGATGTTGCTTTTGCACTGGCTGCAATAAGCATATATTAATCCAATCCTGGAGAAACATTGGGAAGAAGTTATGAACATAAGAGGATGTTCTTGGTATATGGTAATGGCAGCCTTCTTCAGGAGGTGGTTATCATTTTAGGCTTTCAAGATGGCCTAGATGACAGAGTGACTGTCAGAGTTAAAGTTTACCCTCTTCTGAAGGGCAGTATGTTGAACATGGAGTCCAAGCGAATACTGAGGAAGGCATGGCACAGGATATTGATTAAATTCAGTGGAAGATATGGTCTAAGAAGTTTGTTGGATTTGGAGTTTATTTATGAACTTGGTCACATCAGATATTCAGACAAATTCTAAGACAGGTATCGCTCATTTTGGGAGATAGTCTTTCTTCGCGAAATTGAGATATAGAGAGATAAAGATAGAAACATTGGAGCAGACCCACTCACTAAGGCAATTTCTCGAATGCGATAGTTTCGCAAACAAGTTTTGCGAAACTGATTAGAAGAGAAGTTGGGTGTTCGGTATCACACGGGCTGTAAGTATGCGACAGCGCAATAATTAGCCTTAAGTGCATGTGGGAGATTGTTGGATATAGTGCCCTCAAGTCAATTATTGTAATCGCAGGCAAGCGATTATGATGATTGAGGGAGGACTTAAAAAGGTAGAACAGTCTTACTCGAGATGATAGTATACTATCTGGTTTGTCTCTATGATCATGTACATGCATTATATGGTATTACAGACAACTATTACATGTTGATAGATCCTATATTATTCTTTCTTTACTACCAGCATTATGATGGTGATCATATACATAGGAGGTGGGTGTCTATAAGCACATCCTTATATGTCCCTAGTCGAGGGAGTATCGAGACTGGGCATCGATACTCCGAAGCAGACTACTGTATACTTTTCAAGAACCCGACGAGGGGTGGTGGCCGGTCTCACAAGCCATTGTTGTCAGTTAGTCACCTAAGATAGTATACAGGTGTTCATTGGATTATGAGTTACACTAGATGGACTCGCCGGGAACATATTAGATGGTATTATACCTATTGTCAGATAATAATTCATAGGTGACATGAGTATAGGTTAGTCTGTTGACTTGAGATTGTCATTTTTCTCGTGTGAGTTCCCATTATGCTTTGATTACTATCCTACCACGGCTCAATAGAGTCAAGCAAATAGGTTTTAGTTGGGTACAGTCCTGAGCCATATGGAGGTAGTGAGCGGATTGTCGGTGATTCATCTCTCTCGGTATTGGGGGTTGATGTCGCGCTATGCATGGATGACCATCATGAGAAATCCTTGGCCAAGGGGGATGAGAATTTCTGATTTGGATCAGTAGTTTCTCAGTGGGTGGTGGGCTTCACACCGACATGAAATATCGCGTTATTAGGGGTCTGATTTTATCCACCCCCTAGACCCTATATGTGATACTCTTTAGACGAACGGACCGGACTGTACAGAGATTGTCACAGACAGGCTCGGTAGGGGTATGGATGAGTTTGCTCGTCGGCCTTCCTTTCATTCAATACCTGGGCAGCAGTTATGTACAGCCATTGCCGCTGACATGTTTGTGGTTAAACCAACTACCAGCGTATTGACGAGTCTTTAGAGTCCTACACAAAGAGTTTTTCTGGTTCAGGAGATATGATATAGATGACGTATGTTGGTACATATAGGTTTCCGATTAAATATGTGTATAGGCTATACAGACTTTAATCGGAAGGATGATAGTACCAGCGGCTTAGGATTAAACCGGATTATTAAATCAAGTTTTGATTTAATAATTTACATATATATATATATATTTAATATATGTATTCTAGTATTATTATTCAATATTAATTTTCTCTCTTGGCTATTCGTATTTTAATACGAATACGCGTATATGTATTTCGATACGTATACCAGGTTGTATTCCGTATTTACACGGAATATCTTCTAAAAGATAGACACCTTATTATATGATTTTCTTTTTAGAAAATCATTTGGAAATGAGGTGGAGGGTGAGGTGGCATGAGCATGGTTGGAGGTATGTAGAGATGTATGACCTTTGATTGTTTTTTATAAAATTGATGAGAGATATTTTTTTCATGGTTGTAAAAAATGAGGAGCTATTCTTTCTACATGCCATTTACACTTCATAATCTATCATGCTTGATAATTCTTCTACACTTAGCTCATTTTTCCTTTCTTGAGTTGCTTATGCCTTGGTTTTCTTTACCTCCTCCTCCTTCTTCTTTAGTTGCTCACTTGAGCTTAAGAAATGAGAGGAAAAGATAGTGAAAAATTCCTACATCCCCACTCTCCATTGCTAGCGACCTTAGAGCATCGGTTGCTTTACTAGGAGAAGCTGGAGCCTGCAACGTTTCCCTCAGGTGAATTATATTTGGAAAAGGAGGACCGGCTTGCAACCGCGATCTGGAGCACTTGAAGAAAGCTTGAGGATATGCGTATTCTACACATAGTAGATTAGTTTAGCTCACTAGGTTTTTGTATACAAGTTCTAGCTATTTAGTTCAATTCTTGACTAGGGAATTTTGGCAACTGGAAAATTTTGAAATCCATATTTCCATCTTCGAATATAAGCTTGGTAGTATGGCTAGGTTCCCAACAGGGATGCTTCCACATCCGCGTCACCGGCTGTTACTCACCGGAGGAACTATCGTCCCGCTCGTGGTGCTGCCCGGGCCCAGGCTCATGTTGTTGTCGCCAAAGGTATATATCGTACTTCAATTTTCGTTAATCCTTGATTTCTAAATACCTTTTTTTCTTGACATTGCTTGTCTTGATATTTCTTATAGATGCAGGGCAGGCCCACCCCGAGAAGAGGACTTAAGGGCCGAATCAATCCCACAGAATGAGGCCCGATAGAGGTAGGTGGAGGCACCATTCCCCCTCTTCTTTAACCTCGATTATCGCTATACCGGCGATTATACCAAGAGGTTCGGACGTTATATGGAGGATGAGAGCCGTATCCAAAAGAATTATCCTCTTCACGGTGAGTGAGGCGATCAGCACCGGCACTCCTTTGCCCTCTTCTGTGATCAGGCTCGGCTATTAATATATATTTTCATTTGAATTATCAAATAAATTTATTATTATTTAACACTTATAATTTAAATACATTATTTTCTTATAATTGCTGTAGAATTACGACTTTCAGCCTCTGTACTCGACCCTGATCATCCTGACAGAGTGCTCAATCTTCATGCTCTTTACCTGAGCCTAATGAGGAACATGTAATCTAAGGTCTGATATAATAGGAACAATCTAAAGATTGATTGCTACATGCTATGGATAGCATGTAGCCCCGAGGCGAAGAGAGCGGTTCTCCTACATTCTCCAGCCTTTACCAAAGTCGACGTAGATACATGGCCTCTCTTATGCCGATATTATGAGTCTGAGCGCAAACATGTTTGTAATTTAAATGTAATTCATTGTTTAGTATATAATTTATTTTTTTGTGTTGCTTAATTAGAAAACTAAATTTGATTGTGCAGTGCAGAAATAGGCTGATCAAAACAAGGAGAATAGGAAGTCGACGAAGAGGGGGTGCCCCTCTTACACAGGTGGCTCGAAGAACAGTACTCGTGCCATGGAGATTTCGGTAAATTACAATAAATCTATTTTGATATAATGGAATATTAAGAGTTATTTAATAATATATGTAAATTCGTAGGGAATTTCAGAAGGCTCAGACCCTGGCATAGGGTTGTACACCGAGCATGTTGACCGTGTATCTTGCTGTCCACGACAGATCCCACTACGGGCGAGCTTCGATTTCACGACACTGCAACACAGGTGTATTGCGTAAGTGTTAATATTTATTCTAATTCGAATGAAAATTTTGTTTTGATAAGTTCAAATTTAAATGATATACTTATGTTTTAATGGTTAACGTGGATGTAGGAGCGGGTGGTGGAGCAGGCGGAGGTATTGGGGATCGATTTCAGTAGACAGACTGATCCGATCATACTGACCCCAATCCTAAACGCCGCACACGGAGGGCACCATGAAGGTTAGGAGAGAGACCGAGGACATGGTCCTAGCAGGGCCTATTTGAAGTCGGTCTCCACTCCGGCGGTTACTTCCCATACCCCCCGTGAGCGACGTCTGGAACATGATGTTGCCGCATTGAAGACTACCGTCGAGAAGTTGAAGGAGATGTTAGTACGTATATTACTTATTAGTAAAATATTATATCACATTATAAATAATAGCATATGTAATATTAGTAGCCTGAGCTTATTTGGTTTTAGACTTAACTTTGATTAATCAGACTTACATAAAACTATCTAATTAAACTGAGCTCTATAATCATAACCATACTACATCTTTCTTCATTTTGGAGTTTATAAAGTTATGATTATCCAAACTCAAAACTTGAGAAGAAAACATTAGTTTGTAAATTAGATAACTCCAAAACTAAACATCCAATCGAAGCTAAACGATTAAGGAGAGATATGGGCATACAAGTTAGAGTACGCATCATTTCTACCTCCACTTAAAATAAACTATGGTTTTCCAAACAAGATACCCAAACTAAGCCTAAGTCCCTAAGTATTCTTAGATCAGGGGGAAAAAGCATAGCCATGAATGTGTGGAATTTCAAAATGGAGAAATTCTCATACATAACATATGAATTTCAACAGAACTTGTGGAATCTCAAAAAAGCATAAATAAATTCGCAGTTCCGCAATAATCCGATAATGATATGAATTTGACTAAAATATAATAAACCGTTCTTACTCGTTTATTACACAAACAAAAAATTTTACAGATTCGGCGGGCTCCTTCTATTGCGGTTCCGCAAGGCACTACCTTGGCTGTGGCTGCACAGGCCACATCTATAGCTCTATAGCCCACTCAAACTCCTGCACAGACCACGGAGTCTCCTGTACAGACCGCTCCTTCATTAGTTGAGCTTTTGACGACCCAGGGCTGCACCGAGGAGCAGATGCACCAGATTATGGCGTTTATTAGAGGTGGAGGAGCTGGACCGAGATAGGATAGGTTTATTTATATTTTTGAGAATGGATGTACTTATTTGTTACATATTGTATGTTTTGGACGATATTGGTGGTTGTTTGGATGTTTAGGATGATTTTAGATTGATTTTGTATTCTGTTTTTTTTTTTTTTTATATATTATGTGTGAGATGTTGTTTATGAATATTTCTGTATTTGGCTATATGATATAGATATTATTATACAAAGGACGGGGTAAACATGGGAAGCCCCTTTTTAATAAAAACCTGATATAATGTCCCTACGGATTAATCCGTAGGGGAAACAGTTGCCCCTATAGATTAATCCGCAAGGGCAAGTTTTTCCCCTGTACATTTATCCGTAGGGACAACAAATCAGATATCTGATATTTTGTCCCTATGAACTCAGTAATATGGGCAAAACTTGCTCCTACGGATTAATCCGCAGGGCCATTTAGAAGGCCCTATGTATAACTCCGTAAGGGTAATTATTTTATTTTATAAACAGATAAATTAAAAATAGATTATGTCCCTACGGAATAATCCATAGGGCTAAATGCCCCTACGGGTTATACCATAGGGGCAATATTTACTCCGTACAGGGATGTTCAGAGCAAAGACTTGCACCTGCGGTCTTGGGACTTACGGGGATATTTTATGTCCCTACAGATTAATCCATAGGGGCTACAGTTTGCCCCTACGGCTAAATCCGTAGGGGCAAGTGAATATTATAGTAGTGTTTCAATTATTGTAAGTATCTAGGATATTAAAAAAGTTAATGGTGTCTGTAGATTAAACCTCAACTCCTTGTGTTAACGTTCGAGATACCATATACAAGGATTCATCCAAGTTTTCCTCAGTGGCTTTAATCCGCTTTTAGCATTATTATGGCCATATGCTATCCTGTTTTCTATGTATACTTACAAGAATCAAAACTCATAAAGATCTTTGCTGAAGCGGCACCACTTTGTATTCATATTGATGGAGTTTTCTTCTGTCCATGTTACTTCAGACTTGAAACTCCATTAAGAACTTGTTCATATCAGAATTTTGCACTTTTATACCACCCATTCTTGATCGCATTGCATATACGTGAGTACCTTTGATCCATGTTTGTTACATAATTGCAGGTTACAGGTTCTCAGTTCAAAATAATGAAAATCAGGATCAATCACGACAAATTCAGGACAACTGCCAACAACAGATAAAAATATGGGTTTCCACACACCATCCGTCAGGTGCCGCCTACCAGTTCGAGAGACAAAAGTCAATCAAGGGTCATTCATGCAAAAAGCACAAGAGAGGCAGCATAAGAATCGAGTTGATAACATGGAGCCTAAGAAAATGAAGCCAAAAAGTCTACATTCTTTCATCCTTTTAGACTGTTAAGAATCTGGGAGAAAAATGGAATGATTTTGAAAAACCAAGTGTACTAAACATAGAAAGAAAGCAACATAGAATACCTGATTGATCGTGAAAAAGTGTTTTACTAGTAACCGCAATAAATAACGGTGTCGCGTATAGCTAGCCGAGATGAGTACGGTCGTCCGCAGGGATGCGTGGAACTTTTAATCTTGCTTTAAACGAGTTGAATAAAATAAAAGAAGAAAGGAGAATAGATTCTAGATCTATGTGAACACGAATGTAAAATATATAAGAAGAGAGCTTGTAGGGTTCGTTAGGATTTAGTAGTCATGGATGACTAATAAAAATGACTCATATTATATTTTGATAGATTTAAAACTAGATTGATAGTGATGAATGAGAATTATGCTTCTTGGAAGAAACTAGGGTTTCCCCACAATTGACCCTTGTCCCTTCATTGATCTTTATTCATATCTAGCCCTTAACAAAACAATTGTTAATCTGATCTCAAATCGCTGTCGAGACTATCAATAAATTGATAGCGTGCCCTATTAGGATGTTAACGATTCTTTCGCTAATGTTTATAAACTTCATAAGACGTAAAAGAAGTTAAAATATTTTCCCATCAATTGTTCAACCATAATCCTACGAACCCTATCAAGCGGAGAATTACGCGCGCATGATGGACATAAAAGAAGAAAGGATACAGAAGGAATTCATAATGCAAAAATTAAATGCGAAATAATTAATCTAATGATCTGCCTTTATTAATCAACTTCACAAGTACAAATCCTATAAGTTTAGATTACAAGAAGAAGAAGTTGCTCTCGATCACTGCCTCTTAGAAAGTCGATGTTCTGTCGGTACACACGCCGCTTTATAACGTCGAATCGCGGACCTTTCGTGGATCACTTGTTCTTTGACGGTGATTTGCTTCGAGTTAAAGGTGATGCTTTCTGGCATTATCCATCGGTCCTTTATATAGCCCTAGAAGCAGAAACCATAGATCCTAAGTATTAGGGTTTGTTAAGAAGATCTTACCATAAAAATCCCACACCTTGATTCCTCAATAATGCCGCGGATCCGCCGCTCTTTAGAAGGTTTAGCCGTGCAACCGCGGCCTTTTGGGGGTTTTAAGGATTCAAGTTTCTGGAGTTTCTACATGTTGACACGTGGAGATCTTCTAGATATCTGGATTCTTCAAATCTTCTCTGAGTCTCTACGAGTATTAATTCTTCGATTTTATTTAAAATTATCGGCAGATTTTTGATTCTGACATCTCGATATCCCGATCTCCTGACCTGAGCTAAATCTTGCACAATATCTCCATGAATAATGTTAGTAATATTTGATATAGAGATATAATATTAATCATTTTATATGGTAATAAATATTTTAAGAAATTTGATTAAGATTATTTGATATGATATACATAAAAATATTATATAAATATTATATGCATATATTTTCCTTCACAGTGTTAATTATAGCATATAAACATATGGTAAATAGTATTTTGCAGATAAACCCAAATATGTTCTATATTTATAATAAACACATTCAAATATTTAAGAAAAGAAAGGAAAATGTTATATCAAATGTGCGATATTTTCGATTGAACAAATACCCCCAAACTTAATTTTGATCGTCCCGAGCAAACTAGTTATTCAAGAGAAGGAGAAAAAGAAAAACCTAAGTAGTACACTTTTGTAGGGAATACGATTGCACTGAGCATGTGCAACAAGCCATTAAATCTCTAGGTGTCCCTAGTATGAGGAGTGTTATCTCCTGGGGGTTTTCAGCGGATTACACCCACAAAATCCTATAATAAAAGAAAGACGATGAAAGTTACATACAAAGATAAGAAATACAAAAGAAAAAACTTGAAAATAAGAGTTTTCAACTACACCAGATTTTCAGTTGCTATGAGCCTTATCTTAATGGTCGTGAAATGATGTCGGAAATCACATCATCCCTCAATAAAACATCGCCATTAGTCTTCCTCCCTACCTTTCTTCCAAACATCGATCATATACCTCTACGTGTGTGTAAAAGACATCCCTACATATAGAGAATTCAATTCAAGCTATCATACTCTTGTCCATCTTTCTTAGTGGTTTTTAGTTGGTGAACATTTTAGATGGAATTGATTACACATTCTTCATACGACCGTTAATACTTCTTGATGTATTAACCAACCGATTAAAAAATGTTCTCGCGCATTAAGGCCTAAAATTCTCGTCTTGCAACACCTAAAGCTTAGCAGAGGCTCTCAAACCAGTTAGTCTAAGGCTCTAGGTGATGAAGCACCCTCGCTATATTTCTTTTATGCTGCCTTAAGTAATTACAAAACCAGTGTTTATTTTTTTAATTTTTTTTCTTGACCACTTTTATTTTATTTTATTTCATACTAAGGCTTTTAGACAAAAGAATTTCAAGGTATCAACTACTATCTCAAGTTTCATGATGTGTGAAAGTGCATATAGTAGGGTATCAACGTTCAAATGTTTGGACTCAAGAATAGGGGCTATTTTTCAGACTTATTTTTATTCTCAGATTAGTAATTTCCTTCATCTTACTAACCCTTGGGACAACAGCTCATAACTAATTATTACTAGTTTCGTTTAAGAAAACATTTAACTTTCTTGCTTTTCTTAAACTTTTCCAATCTTGTCGTATGTAATTTTTCACTTTCAAACTTTCATTATAAAAAAATTTTGTGCTTAAATTTATGCTAATGTAAAATAATGTGTGAATAACCACAAACCTCCCCCAAACTTGTTTGCAGCCGTGTCCTTACTGATGTCATTTGTTAAGCTAAAAAAAACTGTAGACTTTGGAGGAAAAGTTAGTAACGGGAACATGGATAAATGGCAGTGAAAACCTCCTCCAAACTTATTTTTGGCTCACAATTTTGTAAAAATTTATTTTCCTTCAAGAGCCAAAATATATTTTCTACCTCCCCCCCCCCAAACTTGAGTAAAGTAGTATTAAGCATTTAAAATTATGAGGGGGTTAAAATTATTGGTCAATATAAAGCTTTACAAAGACCAAAAGTCAACACCAACCATTCAAATATTTTATCAATGTAGCACCAAGGTTAGTCGAAGAACATGTCACCTATAGACGCAAAGAAGTAGGGAGGGGATAAGAGGTGGAATGGAACGGGTTTACATCTCGGTTTATAGAGACAAAATAATGATGGTGGATTACTCGCATTCTTGTTATTGATAAGAAAAAGAGTTGGCAGTTCAACTTCTTTGGGTTGGGATTGATTCATCACAACGCCCATGTCTTCTAAGAATGCGAGTTCTTTAGCGAAGATTTCTTTAATGCTTTAATCGATATCCCGAATAATAATCTCATCGGAAAGAACGGGATGATACTCAGATTCTATAAAAGGTTCATATTTAGCGTTAAATATTGACCCGGACAGCTCGATAGAAGGGTCCGCATGTATATAGTAAATAGCAGGGTCAAACAACAACGTACTAGCGGAGTCGAGATAAGTATCGTGAAGCTTTTCAAATTCGCTGCTGTCGGAATCTATCGCTTCGACAGAACATACTTGAGCAAAAGGTTCGGAGGGTTCACTTCCCAACTTGTAAATGTTAAGGTCAATTGACATCTTCCTGAAGGATGTGGTCATAGAGCCGTTTCGACAATTGATTATTGCGTTGGAAGTCGCAAGAAAAGGTAGACCTAAAATCACCAGAATTTGGTTTCGGGGGTTCACTACAGGCTGTGTATCTATAACGATAAGGTCCACAGGGAATATAAATTTCCCGACATTGATTAACACATCCTCTAGCTCAACCCTATGTTGGGTGATAGATCGATCGGCCATCTGAAGATTGCAGTGTGCCGGTTTTAACTCTCTGATCCCTAATTTCTCATAAACAGAATACGGAAGCAAATTAACACTAGCACCTAAATCGAGTAGAGCATGATTGATATTTTTACCCCCAATAGAAATAAATATTGTAGGACTCCCGGGGTCCTTTCGTTTCATGGGTATTTGTTGGGTAAACGCAGTGCTCACATTACTTGATAAGAAAACTTTTTTAAGCACTTGAATTTTTTTCTTCCTAGTGTACAAGTCCTTTAGGATTTTTGCATAAGACAAAACTTATTGAATAGCATTTAAGAGAGGAATATTTATGTTAACTTTCCTTAAAATTTCCACAATCTTCTCGATTTGTGGACTTGGTTTGTTGCTCTTTAACCTGTGTGGATAAGGAGCTTTATCGATAAGGGTTGGGTCCAACATTAGAGTAGATTGTGGGGATAGAATGGATCCCAGAATTGGTGTTGGGATCATTTTAGGTTGACTTGAGGAAGTGGGCTGAGCGTTCGAGCCTAGGGGAAAACGGAGAATAGGCTCGGAAGAAGGTGGACTGGACGTAATAGTGTTAGAAGTGTAAGCCGTGGTTTCAATTGATTCCTCATAATCAACCACTTCACCTACGTGGTTGTTCAGCACTCTTCCCGATCTCAACGTGGTTAGGGCACACACATTATGACTTTGTGAGTGGCCATGATTCAGTAGGGTTTGAGATGGAATTTTCCCTTTCTATCTCGCACTCAACGCGGCATTTAACTGTGCAAGTTGTGCTTTTATTGATTTTATGCTTTCATCGTGGGAAGCGGTATTCCGCATTAACGTTTGGATAGAATACTTTAAATCACCCGTCGTTTGCATGGAATGTTTAATAAACGTATCCAAGCTTCGTTCAAGTGCAGAGGAGTTTTCGGTACCAGCCGTTTGGAAAGAATTATTATAAGGTGTAGAATTGTTGGCCGGATTTTAAAATGTTGCGATTGAAAGGGGTAATGACTCTGTTGTGGTGGTTGTTGCTGCTGTAGGGGGGTCTTTGATAGTTGCTTGGGAACTGGTTTTGATTTTGAGTTAGGTTTTGGTTCCAAACAAAATTAGGATGATTCCTCCATACCTGATTGTATGTGGAAGAATAAGGATCGTTTCTAGGTCGTTGCTGAAAAGTAGCTCTAAATTGTTCATAACCTTGAAATGGTGGACTTAAAGGACATTCTTCCGACAAATGTGATGGGTCGGGACAGCAACCACACACCGTTTTAGGAAGCGTCACCTGGTTTTGGGAGGCTGAAGAGACTTTGTTTTCTATAGCGTTGAGTTTCCTTTGTATCATGGCCATTTCGGCTTTCACTGCGATAAAAACGCCGAGCTGATGGATACCTCCCCTAGACGATATTGGTCTAACGCTTTCCCATTATAAAGTTTGTTTAGCGAGATCTTCCAGGAATTGCCAGGCTTCACCATCGTCTTTAGACATGAAATGGCATTGATAAACAGTCTCAAGCAACTGTTTTGTCGCTGGATTAACACCCTCATATATAATTCAACAAAGTTCCCATCTATTAATTCCGTGATGAGGGCATTGGACTAGGAGATCTTTAAAACGTTCAAAGCAATTCCAAAATGGTTCATTGGGAAGCTGGGTAAACTGGTTGATCTCGCTCCGAACACGGGCGGTCTTATGATTGGGATAAAATTTCTCAAGGAATGCTATAAAAAATTCATCCAAGTTAGCAATAGAGTGTGTGATAGTATTATAAAGCCATTTTTCTGCTAGATCGCATAAAGTAAAAGGGAGAAGATATAATCTCATAGCATCCACAGAAAGTTATGACGTACCCATCATTGCGCATATGTTTTCGAATTTGGTGATAAAAACGTATGAGTCTTCAGACTCGAGCCCGTGAAATTTGGGCAAAAGGTTGATGAAATGGGGTTTAATTTCAAAATTATCCCCATTGGCTAGTTGAAAGGATAGACAAGTAGGAAGAGGACCGCGTATCGGGTAACATCTCTTATGGAGAGTTATGCGCGGTGCATTCTATGCACCTACGGGTGGTGGCAGGGGTGTGTTGGTAAAATTTGATGGAGAATCATCCATCTTGGTCAGTGTGTTGGGTGGAGGGGAAAAAGAAGATAAAGAAGTACCGACTTTGAAGTCGATAGAAGAAACACGGACAAGACGGGCACTAAAATCCTGTGTCCAGCCGAGCATGCACTAAGTGGGTTTAGCGCACGTGGCAGCGTGTGAGAACGATTTTTAAATGGTTTGTTTTGAAAAGTGTCGGACGTGAGACAAATCACACAAAATATGCACAATCAACCCTAGAACTAAGGTCGCCTAGGTCAAGTCACTAGACCGCTTCTAGACTTCCAAAGGAAAAGTCGGAGAATCAATCCTCTTCCACCTCATTATAGCTCTTATGGCCAGGTAAGTGGAAGGTATCCGCTATACGAATCACCGAAAATAGCGGGCCTAATTAAGTAACCACTTTCCTAGTCACGCTTGCCTAGACACCATAAAAGTAATGCGGATAAGCGATAGATTACCTACGACCCTCCTCTGTCCGAATTGAGCACGACGGTCTTTAAAGTCTTGGCCTAGATATTTTTTAATTAATGTAGGGTGATGTGGATGCTCGTTTGTGATTTGTGGGGCCTATGAAGGATGATGAAATCCCCACCGAATCTGAATTTTGGTCTTGCCCCTTAAAGTCCATTTTTTAAAATACACACACAAACCAATTACAAAGCACGCAAAACAGATTTTTTAGCGGCGTTATTTTGCAAAGAATCCTGCTGAAAAATATATTATTGGATTTCATTGGAGAAAGAAATCAGAGAAGATTAGCAGAAGAATTTGGCGCTCCAACTCACCAATTCCGCCATGGTTCCGCCGCCAATAGCATAATATGGCCGGGGTTCCGCCGCGGTAATTAGGGTTCTTCTGAAAATGTTTTTTTCGCTTGCCCCCTTTGCTCCTCTGGGATTTACTTGATGCCTCTGAAACTTTTTCTCCTCTTACAGTGACTCCAGATATGCTCGCAAAAATCGCACATTAATCATTAAATATGCAAGATGCGGTGTTGTTTTATTTTTATGATATGGATTGAATAAGAATTCAACATGAAGAGCAAGAAAAAAAATTATGCACTTATCCCCGGCAACGGCGTCATTTCATTAATCGTGAAAAAGTGTTTTAGTAATAACCGCAATAAAAAACGATGTCGCGTGTAGCTAGCCGAGATGAGTACAGGTCGTCCGCAGGGAAGCGTGGAACTTTTAATCTTTCTTTAGACGAGTTGAATAAAATAAAAGAAGAAAAGAGAATAGATTCTAGATCTATGTTGAACACGGATGTAGAATATATAAGAAGAGGGCTTGTAGGGTTCGTTAGGATTTAGTAGTCATGGTTGACTAATAAATATTACTTACTTTATCTTTTAATAGATTTAAAACTAGATTGATAGTGATGAATGAGGATTAGGGTTCTGTTCATCTCAGAAAACTGCATTTTAATACCACTCATTTATTATCTATTTTTTAATATATCAGTGCTATTAATTAGTGTCTTCTCAGTAATTACAGATTACAGATGTTCATGATTAAATACTGGAAATAAACACAATATCACGGATATAGCGTTTGGGAGCCGACACTGCAAACAGAATAAGAAACTGACCGATATCCAAAGAGCTTTTGCAAAATAAATGGGTGCACATAATTTTTATCCAACACATACAAGTGTGCACTAGCTTTTTGATGCATGGACCTAGAGAAGGGGGCTGCACAAAGCACAATTGAAGGTGATGTGCATTAATTGCTAAAAGTTTTGATGTGATGCATTGCATGAAGTTCCCTCCAAATCTCTGAATGCAAACCAGATTATTTTAGACAAATCAGACAACACTAGGATGATGTTGGAGTAGACACAAAACCACCACATCAACCAGAGTCTCTACGCTCGGATTTGGACCGGCCACACCTTCAATATTTCCGAGCTTGCCGGCCCCCCTTGCCCCATTTGTCCCCATCTTTTCACTGTCCATTCCTTGCAGTCAGATCACCTTATTTCTATTACTTGTTTAATCTTTTTTGGTGCCTATAAAAGACATAACAGTGAGCAAGGGAAGGGGTCTCACATAGTGTATACATTTTCTTGTTTCTTTTGTTTTGGATTTAGGCTTGAGAGTGAGTGGGCTTTAACTTGGTCTCTTCTTTTTCTTCTCTTTTGAAACATTCTCTTGAGAGTTTTATTATGGAGGTTGAACAAGTTACCAATATCTTGTACCTTAACTTCAAGTGTTAATATATATTTCTTTGTTTATTTGCTTTCCTTTTTTTACATGCTTTTCTTTTCTTTTCATTATGATGTATAAATAATCTTCTTTGGTTGTGGTAATGGTAAAGAAGTGAGATGAAAGGCTTTGCCTCCTCCTCCTCTTGTTAATGTTTAATGTTCTTTAATATGATTATAAACTTAGTATTGTAACTTGGATGGGTTGATATGGTATGTTGATTCCATGGTTACTTTGTAACCCCATCACATACAATATTCTCCCCACAAACCCCATCTTGCAAGCCTAAGGTTAGAATCAATTTGGTATTAAGTTTGCTAAGTATGGATGTGGTATTTTGTGATTAAGTGACATGACAAATCTCTTGGTTTCATATACTATATACCATCACGAACACTTAGCAAACTCAACACTAAAACCATTTGCTCTCATTAACTAATTTTTGTTTTTGATGTTGTGGTAAGCTTGCTAACCCTCGTGCTTAGTATTGTTACCCCATGCTCGGACATACAAAACGGTAAGTGAACAAAACGGACTCGTTTCATGTTTTACAGGGAATATCGGAATTTGATGATTTGTGCTTCGCAACCGTCTTGACAACTCATGCTTCATGCCGGGATCGACGTTAAGACGGAAAACTTATGATCAAGAGAGCGTCGAAGGAATCATCGCGATTCGATCTGCCGATCTAAAGCCACGACCACTTCTTTCTTAGCTTCTTTGCTTGCTTTTCGTTGTTTTCGTATTCTTTATTTTAGTGACAAAAGAAACCATTCGTTATTTGTTGAACCTTAAATCACAAGACCCAATACACAATTCCCTGCGGATCGACCAGTACTTGCCGGTTTCCTACAATGCGTCGTGCACTTGCGATTTATAAATCTTAAAATGAGAATGATCACGCGTGCACATTCCATTTTCTTGAAATCATATCCGTTTCCAAACATACGCATTTGCGCGTGCAGGTGAATTTCCAACAGGTTCTTGGAAGAAACTAAGGTTTCCCCACTATTGACCCTTGTCCCTTCATTGATCTCTATTCAAGTCTAACCCTTAACAAAACAATTGTTAATCTGATCTCAAATCGCGGTCGAGACTATCAATAAATTGTTAGCGCGCCCGATTAGGATGTTAACGATTCTTTTGCTAAAGTTTATAAACTTCATAAGACGTAAAAGACGTTAAAATATTTTCTCATCCATTTTTCTACCCTAATCATACGAACCCTATCAAGCGGAGAATTACTCGTACAAGATGGAGATAGAAGAATAAAGGATAGAGAAGGAATTCATAATGCAGAAATTAAATACAAAATAATTAATCTAATGACCTACCTTTATTAATCAACTTCACAACTACAAATCCTATGAGTTTAGATTACAAGAAGAAGAAAAGGCTCTCGATCTCTGCCTCGTAGAGTAGATGTTCCGTCCATACTCACGTCTCTTTATCACGTTGAATCGCGGACCTTTCATGGATTACTTATTTTTTGACGGTGATTTGCTTCGTGTTAAAGGTGATGCTTTCTAGTTTTAGCCCTCGGTCCTTTATATAGCCCTGAAAGCAGAAACCCTAGATCCCAAGTTTTAGGGTTTATTGAGAAGATCCTACCCACAAAATCGCACACACTGATTCCTCAATAATGCCGTGGATCCGCCGCTCTTCAGGGGGTTTAGCCATGCAACCGCGGCCGTTTTAGGGTTTTAGGACTTCAATTTTATGGAGCTTCTACATGTTGACACCTGGAGATCTTCTAGATATCTGGATTCTTTAAATCTTCTCTGAGTCTCTGCCAGTATTGATTCTTCGATTTTATTTAACTTTATCGGCAGATTTTTTATTCTGACATATCGATATACCGATCTCCTGACCGGAGCTAAATTTTGCACAATATCTCCGTGAATAATGTTAGTAATATTTGATATAGAGATATAATCTTAATCATTTTATATGGTAATAAATCTTTTAAGCAATTTGATTATGATTATTTGAAATGATATGCATAAAAATATTTTATAAATATTATATGGATATATTTTCCTTCATAATGTTAATTATAATATATAAACATATGGTAAATAGTATTTTGCAGATAAACCCAAATGTGTTCTATATTTATAATAAACGCCTATAAATATTTAAGAAAAGTAAGGAAAATGTTATATCAAATATGCGATATTTTCGAACCAACATTACCCCAGAAAAAACGAGACAGAAACTCATCCAATGCGCCGCGGAACCGCGGCCGATGTGTCATTTATGCGGTGGTTCTGCGACCGAGTCAACTGGGAGTTAGAAGATATTTTTAGGGAAGTTTTCTAATTGTGTAAGGGCTCAGATTTTAGCCCTAGGGTTTTATCTATCTGCCTATAAATATCCCAACTTCATGCCAAGAGAGATGCTTATTCTTTTGTTAGTATTTAGTATAGTTTAGTTTGTAATTTCTCTTCCTTCTCCATCTTTCCTCCATTAACATTGTAATGAGCTTTTGAGTGAATGATGAATAAAGAAAAGTTCTTTTCATATTCATGTCATATAATTTAGTTCTTATATTTTTTGCTTGTAATTCTCTTTGTTAAGTAGTTGTTGTTTGTTTGTTTGCTTGTTTGTTTGTTCTTCTTCTCTTTTTTTATCCTTGCAACCATGATGGTTAAGTGTGATCCTTGCCTAAGTAAGCTCCCAAATAGCTAGTTGTAATTCTCTACCTCATTTCTTTACATCTTGTTTGTTTGTTTTATTTTCTTTTTCTTTTATAATAGGTGAGTAGTTTCTCACTTGTTAGGGTAGGATAAGGAATGTTTGCGAGAAGGAAATCTCTCTCACTCTTTTTTTTACCCAACATCTTGATTCGAACTCCCGTCAAGGGAACCACAATCCGCTCTCTACGGCACCCTATACTACATGATAGCGGTGACACCCTAGTGAGACCAGTTGCGGTTGAATTGACCGATGGTTATGGCTAAGAGCCATAACGGACAAACAAGAACAAAAACGAAAGAACTAAGCATTGGAAAGCCTATCTTATACTCGCATGTTCCTTCCTAATCGTGCTAATCCTCGGTGTTGCCGATTACCGTAATATCGATATTAAGAGTGAAAAACGAAAGAAGTGAGCGAACTCCTAACTCAAACTAACCTAATCCTAATCCTAACAAGCTCTTTTATCATACATATTTAGCACATAGTTAATCTTGAACAAACTCGGATAATTTAGACTTAACTCGTTAAAACACTAAGAAAAAGATTCCTATCTCTCCGTGGACCGACCCGTACTCATCCGGCTAGCTACCAAGCAAAACCGTCTTGATTGCAGTATTTAAAACTAGCATACTAAAAATCTATCAATAAAATGGCGCCATTGCCGGAGAAGAGAGTTTGCGCAAAGAATACTGTAGAAAAAATAGTTCATTAGAGTTCAGAGGGGGTAGATTGAAGAAAGGAATACACACAAGTGATTTTGGGCTCTGATGTGACAGGTTGACCGCGGTTCCGAAAACTCAACGCCGTAACGTGGAAGGATCACTTTTTGCCACCATTCACTGAGCAAATGCTCGAAAGATTAGCTGGACATGAGTATTACTATTTTCTGGACGGTTACTTAGGGTACAACCAGATTCCCATCGCCGAGAAAGACCAGGGAAAAACCACTTTCACGTTTCCTTTCGGCACGTTCGCTTATCGCTGCATGCCCTTTGGGCTATGCTATGCTCCCGCTACTTTTCAGCGGTGTATGATGGGAATATTCTCTGATATGGTTGAGAAATTTCTGGAGATATTTTTGGATGATTTCTCCATCTTTGGCGATTCTTTTGAAGAGTGTCTGCAACATCTTGACGCTGTCCTTACCCGATGTAAGGATAAAAATCTCACTTTAAACTGGAAGAAATGCCACTTCATGGTGCACGAAGGTATTGTCTTAGTACATATTATTTCGCGAAATAGCATCGAGGTTGACAAAGCCGAGGTTGATGTCATTTCCAACCTCCTTCCTCCCAAATACGTCAGAGATATCCGAACTTTCCTTGGCCATGCCAGTTTCTAATAACGGTTTATCAAGGACTTTAGGAAGATTGCTAGACCCTTGACTCTTCTTCTGGCCAAGGATACAACGTTCAATTTCGACTCGAGCTATTTGACTGCTTTCGAATCACTGAGAAGCTCACTCACAACTGCTTCCGTTCTTTCTTCGCCCGACTGGACGCGTCCTATCGAGATTATATGCGATGCATCCGACTTTGCTATATGTGCGGTCTTAAGACAGCACAACGATAAGATGTCGCACGTAATCTATTATGCAAGCCGAACCCTGAATGATGCACAAATGAACTATACGACAACCGAGAAAGTGTTCTTCGCGGTTGTATTCGCTTTGGAGAAATTCATGCCATATCTCATCTGCTCCCCAGTCGTTGTCTACCCTGATCATTCCGCTCTGAGACATCTTTTTGCGAAAAAGGATGCAAAATCTCGGCTAATAGGTTGGATCCTCTTACTTCAAGAGTTTGACCTTGTCATTAAGGACAAAAGAGAATGTGAAAACATAGTGGCCGATCATCTTTCATGACTTCCTTCTTCGCCGACGCTTCCTCTCCCTATTAACGAAGTTTTTCCTGATGAACAACTCTTGACAGTATAAGGCGAACCCTAGTTCGCAGATATTGTGAACTATTTGGTGACAGGACTGATACTAAACGAATGGTCGAGTCAGGACAGACTTATATTTTTATCCCAAGTAAAACACTTTTACTGGGACGAACCCTACCTGTTCAAGTACTGTCCAGACCAAATGATTCGCCGGTATGTTCCTAGTAATGAATTCAAGAGTGTGCTGTTGTTTTTCCACGATCAAGCGTGTGGCGGACATTTTGGCCCAAGAAAGACAGCTGAGAAAGTCTAGCAGTGTGGCTTTTACTGGCCACAACTTTTCAAAGCTGCTCATGATTATTGCAAGACTTGCTCTCGGTGCCAACATTTGGGCCGGATTTCCAGGATAAATGAGATGCCGCTCCAACCAATCTTGGTTGTTGAGATGTTCGATGTTTGGGGAATAGATTTCATGGGCCCGTTTCCTAACTCTTTTGGGAACCTATACATTCTCTTAGCTATTGATTATGTCTCCAAATGAGTTGAGACAGTACCGAGCCGGACGAATGACAACAAGGTTATGGTTAGATTCCTTAAAGAAAACATCTTTTCCTGGTTCGGGCACCCTCGCGCTATCATTAGCGACAATGGGACGCATTTCTGCAATAGGTCTATTGAGGCCTTGATGCGGAAATACTCAATTAATCATAAGCTATCCATGCCCTACCACCCCCAAATACGTAGGCAAGCCGAAATTTCAAATCAGCAGATCAAACAGATTTTGGAGAAAACGGTTTCTACGAACTGTAAAGATTGGTCTTTGAAACTAACCGATGCCCTTTAGGCATTTCGAACTGCGTACAAGACTGAACTTAGAATGTCTCCCTGTCGGCTTTTGTATGGAAAGGCTTACCACCTCCCTTTGGAAATCGCGCATCGTGCATTTTGGGTGATCAAAGAGCTGAACTTCAACCTTGAAGATGCGGGCAGCTATCGGAAGCTGCAACTTAATAAACTGAACGAGCTTCGGGATGAGGCTTACGAGAATGTGGTTGTTATAAAGAACCGAACGAAGGAGTTTCATGATAAACACCTTGTGCACAAAACTTTCACGACTGGACAACAGGTACTTCTTTACGACACCCGACTCCATTTCCATCCCGGTTAGCTTCGATCTCGCTGGAAAGGACCCTTTCTTATGCGGTGTGTATACCCGCATGGCGCGGTGGATTTGGAGAATACAGAGGACGGTTCACTATTCAAAGTAAACGGACATGGAGTAAAACCGTTTCTCACCGCAAAACTATCGGAGGAGCTTCTGATGTTGCAGGAGCCGGTTTACATTAACTAATCTTCCTCCGTTTACCACCAAATTTCGGTTATCCAGCCATAAACAGTGGAAACACTGTTTCAAATAAGTTTGGGGGTATGTATATACCTTCTTTTATATATATAATGGATATTCTTGTCCGGTACATATCCATTTTGTTCTGTTCAGTTTTGTGTTTCGGGATATTTCTTGCGTGGTGAAATTCCCATTTTTCAAAGAAAAATAGGGTTTCTATTTGTCAATATTCAAGAATATGTAAAAATAATAATATATTTTTAGAAGGGTTTTTTTTGTGCAAACGCAGGTCCCCTTTTGCCCGGTGGAGCTAGTACGAGTAGTGCTGGCACGAGTGGTACTACGTCTGGTTCTAAGAGATGCAGTCGGCCGCAGTGAGGGCATTACTATGAGTAAGTTTGGGAGTGGTGTTTTGTTGTAAATAGTTGTCCATGCATTCTCCATCTACACGTTTTTTGTTGTTGTTGTAAATATTTGGTCTTTTATTTGCATGTTTAAATTCCGCATCACGTCATGTTTATATTTCTGCATTGCATTGTTATCCCATATAAATAAATAAAAAATTAAATAAAAATTAAAAAATAATAACAAAAAAAATATTTATTGTTGGTTATTTAGACTCAAGTTCAACATGATGGTTGACTAGTTAGAAATAACTAAATCCTATACTTAGTAATTGAGAACCCTAAAAATAACATTTCTTGAAGTATAACTGTAGTAAATATGCGTCCTTGCAGTTTGGTTAGAAGTAAGCAATCTTGAGTTCAGTTCTTGGGCTAAGTTGAAATGAAGGAAAACTATTGAAAGCATTATTTGAAGAGTAAGTCTGAAAAATAGTTCCAAATCTAGAGTCCAAATTCAGAAAATATATACGCTACAAATCGGACATATACGCACCTTGAAACTTGGGATAGTAGAGCATACTTAGAAATACTCTTTCCTAAAAGCCTAGTATGAAAGAAAAAACGGTATTTAAAACTAACTACCCAAAGAGCGTCATTGATAAATATATCCAGTCTTGGAAGGAAAAAAAAAGAAAAATAGTACAAGACCAGGAAACTGCTATTTACGCTTTAAGCTCACACATTCAGTAATCGGCTGATTAATGCCTCAGGAAGCTGTAATAGTCGAAAGATGTGTGAGCTAATCTGTCCATCATTAATGAAAGAAGTAGTACTGGGTATTAAGGCAAGGATACTATAGCTTGAATTGAATTCCCAAGTGTAGGGGTGATATTACACACACGTATAGGTATATGATCGAAATTTGGAAGAGAGATAGGAATGAAGAATAGGGCTTATATCTTCCGTAGAGATGATAAAAATTCTGGATTGGAGACTGTTCTTTAGAAGGAAAACTCAATAGATACTGAGAACTTTATAACCTGAAAAAACGTGTAGGATCTTAAGTTAAATGAATAGGAGGGGTGATGAATAAGGGATGTATATTTCTAACACAGGATGATCGAGTTTCTAGATAGAATGTTAATTTGTAGGATTAGAGTCGACGGCTAACTTGACTGGATTTTTGTAGGGTTACTAGGAACTGTCACAAGGGTCTATAAGGCATCAACCATGCCCGATTTAAATTTTAGGCGTGCCGAACAACCCTAACCAAGATCTTAGACTAGCGATTAGGCGAAACAAAGCAAGTAAACAACTTTACTTCTAAGAGTTTGGGATTACAACCTTTGTATTCCGGTCCTTCACTTCTAAAGCTCCGTGTTGAGGTTCCTTCACTGCGATCATCGAGTATCCGAACTCTAGAAAGGCTCCACAAAAGAAAGATGCAAGCTTGCTTCCGGTCTTCGATAACAAAAATGATCTACTTTGAAGAAACTCAAACCCAAGCACTTGCTTTGCTAATCAAGTATTAGCAAAGCAAACACCCTAATCTAAGTGGATAGAATAGATGAGGATGATGAAGTAGGAATTTAGCTCTCATTTATTTTCTATTTCTCACTCATTTTCATCACTTCAGAAAAAGCTAGAAAGCTTTTCATGCAAGGAAGAAGAAGAAGATGATCAAATCCTTTTATGATGAATAATGAAATCTTGTGAGGTTAGAAATGCAACCATGGGTTAAGTATGATAACTTAACCCATGTAGAGACTTAACCATGGTGAAGGGTTGGGTTGGGTTAACAAATATCAACCAAAATATCTTTAGAAAATATCTTTAGTTAAAAACAAAAGCAAAGCTTCTAGAAGCTTCAAGAAGGTTTAACCTTAATCAAAACCCTAACCATGTTTAAACTCCACAAAACATGTTGCATTTGTAACCTTAACTTGTTACAATATTATATATCACATATATAATATATTTTGTAACAAAATAAAATAACACAATTAACATATATCGCATATATATCAATTATTATCCGATTGAGAAAAAGAATCTTTTAGTGAGCTTATATTAGTTAATGTAATTTAATATATCAAATATATAATTATACATTAAATTATCGAATCAACACTTGATCCGATAATCCGGCTATTTCTCTAATAACCGACTAATATAATCTGTATCAGTTCATCGAATCAACACTTGATCCGATGACCCGGCTATATAACATATACCCGGCCGATATCTCATATCGCTAGAATCTAATACGGTATCACATACACGTATTGTTTTCGGTCCCGCACATATCATATATATGCTCCTACTCCGTTTTGCCTGAGCCAGGAAACCTCTATGTTGGACTCTAAAGAATCGTCAATACGTCGGCAGTAGGTGATGATCATATCAAACACGCACAAGTTGCAAGCAGTCAGCTAAACGTAACATCCACCGAGTTATTGAGTGATCAGAAGATCAACAAGCAAGCCTGTACATTCTCCTGTGAATCCAACCAGTAACACTCCCGTACAGTCCGGTCTCTTAATCTGATATGTCGCATATCTCTCCTATGGGTGGTAAATGTCAGACCCAAGTAGCTTGATAAGTCGTGTCGATATGAGTTCTATAACAATTCGAGAAACTATTGATAACATTTACCAGTAAATCTCAACAACCCTGGCAAGAGATTTTGTAACGTTTTAAAAATAATTAAATAAATAATTAAATGAATAAAATTGTTTAAGCGAATTTTATGATTTTCGGTAAAGTAAAATGTATTTTTCGAAAAACTAAACCGTGATTGTTTTTCATTATAATTTCAAAAATACCTATTTTAATTATGTAATTACTAGTAAATAGTGTTTATTTAGCCACTTATAAATTTTTAGTTCAATTAAATATTTTTCCTAAATTAAATATTTTAAATATTAACATAAGCTTTATTTTTTTATTTAAATTAGTGTAAATTACAAATTTGAATGGTTTTAATTTATAAAAATGAGCCATGGTATATTAGAATCAAGTGTGTAATATGCAAAATCTTTTCCAAAATCTCTCCATGGTTCTAGAAATTTCTAAGAAAAGGGTTAAATTGAAAAAGTTAGATAATAAAGGGTTTAAGTGAAAAAAATGCATTATTTATGAACTTTCTACACAATACCACATATTTTTCTCTCTCTCCACCCTCCTCCCTCTCCATGGCCGGCCTCCCCTCCATGGGTAGCCCTAAAATTTTCCCCCCATCATTTTTGCATTAAAAATCATCAAAATTCATCAAAAATTCCAAAAATAAATCTCAAAAATCAACATTCAACCTCTACCATTTTCCTTTGACCTATTTAGCATGGATTTTGGAGATGGAAAGCATGAATTTTGGAGGCTTATTTCATGTTTGGGTTTCATATTTTGGAGGTATAAATTTCCTTCTTTTGATTTATTGTTATTAGATGTTCATTTAAGCATAATTAGGTTTAATATATTAATTCTATTTGCTACTTTTAAAATTCAAGTTAGGGTTTGAAAAATCAAGTTGTGATTTTTATTAATTAAATAAGGTTATAATAGCTAGTTTAAAATTTTTAGAGTGGAAAAATCTTGCATGGTTGTTGTATAATAATTTGTTTATCCAAAATTCATTTAATTTAGGTATTTAGCTAACTAGGTTTTTATAAAATGTGTTTGTGGGTAATATAAAATTCTAATTAAGGTTGCTATCATTAGATTGTAGTTTTAGTGAGAATATTAGCATGTTAATGGAAAGAAAAACTTAGTTTGATCACTAGTTTATTTTGATGATTGGAAAAATACTAATAAAATGCTATTTTTGTAAACTAGATTTTGGAAATTCCTAAATAAATGAGATTAAAAATATAATTTATGGTTTAATTATATCATTATCATCATGAATTGTAGTTTAAAACATTAATCCATGTAAAATCAAGTTTTGTTGTGGAATTGTGGTATTTTGCTTGAAAAATGTTGAAAATTGTTAAAGGTTGCAAACTAGAAATTTCAAATTTATACAAATTTGTGTAATAAAAATATAGTAATGGTTTGTATAGTCTAGTTATGCTATTTAATGAGTTTTATGACCATTGGTTTCATTTAAATGTCAAGTTTTGATGAAAAACGGTAAATTGGTATTTTCGGGTTTTACGAAATTGGACGGTTTGATGGATTTTAGGGTTTTGATGGATTTAATCATATTTTATAATATAAGTAAGGTGTTTTAAAACTACGAGTTATTTGTTGATATTTATTTCGATCCATCGGAGTTTGTACGCCGATATCGAGTGATATTTGGTTCTTTTGCGTGGACGGGACATAGGTTTTAACCTATGCTTGTTCTTTGTATCGTTTGATTTTCGTATGTGATTCAGTTTACGATACTATTTATATGTTTGCGTTTAGGTAACCCTCACGTGGACTGCAGGCGATGAAGAGGAGGATGGCGACACTGTCTTCGGCAGACATGGACCAGGTGAGTAGATGTATATCTACGGGGGAATGTCGGGTGGATGGCGTTTAGCACCCCCACAACGTAGAATAGGAATAGTACTTATTGACATTAGGAAACCAGATGTGACCCTAGATTCTTAATGAGTAGGACCCTTGTAATGACCCTAGGCTGGACTAGACTGATTTAGGAAAACCATATCTGAGGATGAGTACCTTGGAAGAGGTTCGTAGGTTTAAGATAGAAACATACACACGCACACACTGAAACTCGACATGGGGTATACGTGTATGTGTGTATATATATAGAACTAGGTATATGTATATACATATATATACAACACATATATGGGATACATTGATGTATTATGATATCCGAGATATGATGAAACAGTGTAACTGGGCTTGATGCCGTGATTCTTGGCTATACAGTCGTATTAAGTGTTAGCGGATCATTAGAGAATGAGATAATGAACATGTATACTTAAATTATAAGGGGTAGTGATGATATTGAGGTACATAGGACTCTAAAATAGTAACCGGACTGTAACCTATGACTGATCACGATATGATATATGTATGACTTGATTACGACATCAAATAGGTGTGACCTGATGTCGATATCGTATAGGTGTGACTTGATGACGATAAGATATCAGTATGACTTAATCACAATATGATACATATGACATGATATTTCTGAGGATAAACTAATGATGCTTATTATGATGGCAATGATATATGATTGATGTAGGCGATTACAGTTTAGCACCTTGATCATGAGATGTGTTGGTGATGACATTATACAAATAATGAGACACCTAGGAGATACTTGACCCGTACCCCGATATTGGGATGCCGTACGATGGATTTTACCGTACGAGGCATAGATATGATGATTGATCCGCACTCTTGGTTCGAGGAAGCCGTACTTCGTACGTGACGCTATTGAGGCTGGATCACCGACTATTAGAGATATTGATTCAGACCTTAGGTAGACTCTTGTTTCTTATTGACTAGTTTCTTAGGTTAAGTTCTTTAGGAGATTAGATGGACACTAGTTTAGGTTCAATTCATATAGTGATAGTTGTACTCGTATGTCGCAGAGGGGTGGATACTGCACATCTGTTTATACATTCATACTGTAATCATCATGGTGCATGTTCTTACATATGTTGCTATAATCAGTATAAACCATACCTGTTAGGACACCAGCACCATTACCGATGATGTGCATATTCCACGCACACTTATTTGCCGGCTCACACACATCACCATCGGTAATTGCTATGTCACGTACACTTTAGATCATATTGTCTTTTATTGATAGAATCAGTTAACAACTAGACCGATATAATATTGTGACTACTTTCTGATGTTAGTATAGACATGATATTTATCACTTAGACATTCATGCATTCATATTTTCATGTTATCATGCAGTATCATGGGCATATGCCGACACTTATCATATACTTACTCATGATTTTAAGATTTGGATTTCTATGAGATTTCTGGATTTTTGGGGAAAACCGCAAGAATATATAAAACTTCTCTCTCTCTCCTCTTCTCTTTTTAAAATAAGATGCGGTTTTCTCGTGATGTATGTGTCGTCCACCATGAGATTTCATGTTTTCTGATGGATTTCGAGACCCGATTCGAGGAGTGGATGAACCGTCTCGGGTACATGGTGGTCCCGGTATGGTACCCCGGGGCAAGAAGATCGAGTTGTAGACGATGAGCCTGACAGGGGAAGGCTACCTACCGGTGATGTCTGGCGCGGCGGATATCCGGAGGATACCGACCGTTGTCGTGAGATTTGATGATATGGACCGATCCGGACTGACGGAGCCCGAGATATTGAGACTTGAGATTACATGTGTTGTGTCGACGCTTGACACGGATTTCCATGGATTTCATTGTTGAGATTTCAGATTCTTATACACATTTTACTATGATAACAGCTAAAGATTTCCTATACTGATATTTCTGGATTTCAGGATTGGTTATTTTATATTCATGATGCATGCATATCCATTCATATGACATAGTATTATATGAGGCACTGACACAAGCATGGAGTATCTCCACTTACACGTAGTTTTACCCTGCTATTACTAGATGTTTGGGATATAGTAGTGTATTATTATGACCTAGGATAGCGTCGTGCATTCGATTTCTTTTCGTAGATGTCTTCTACTCACGAGTTGGCAACTCACCCCCGTTGTGCCAAATTTTATTACAGGTTCGATGTACAGGTTTCCCTGGCAGCTTGCTGGCACATCTATTCTTTCAGGGTGATTTGCACGGTAGGTTGGTTCAATTGTATCCGAACCACCATTGTACTTTTATTCATTCATTTGTATCTAGTAAGCTCCATCAACCATACTTCTATTACTTGATAAGTTTATTGGACCAGTCTTTTATTTCGACCTTAGAGTCGCGCATGTATTATTCTGATCTGGTGCTTTTGTTTTCTTTTGAGTTTTGAGCCTCGCCCTTTGGCGTTGTATATTATTGTGCTTGTTGTTGTTGTTTCCGCCTGTTGGCGTTGATGCTAGCACCCGTTTGGGGATGCTTTTTGTTGTTTATGTATATTGTACTTGTTGTACCCATTTGGGAGCCAGTTTTTACAGAGGAGACTCTGCCGAAATTTTTGGGTAATTTGCTGATTCTTTTAAACTTGTTTTCTTTTTCTTCTTCTTCTTCTTCTATGGTTTAGATTTCTGGGCTTCGGCTTACTTAGGTTACGTGGCGCCTCTAGACGCTTCGTAATCTATGTGCCGGTCACGTTCCGTACTCTCGGGCCGTGACAAAGTTGGTATCAGAGCGCTAGGTTTAACCTTGTATAAGTCTAGGTGTCCCTTAGTTGATGGAGTAGGCGATTTAGGTAGAGTAACGTACCGTGGGTATGGTCCGCGGCATACTTACGATACGCTACTCTGCTTAAGGAACCTTAGGATGTACATTTGTTTGCACCGTATTTCATTCGTTCCTTTGATCTATCTTCGTCGATGTCGGAAAGTGGTTTCTGTTACCATGGGGCGCACTGGCAGAGGGAGCTGCGGCTCGAATGCGATAACCATTAGAGTATTGGTTATTCTTGAGGATTGAAGCATTGCTTAGCGTGCGAACGAAGGGTATTCACATGCCGTCCGGATGAAGTTAAAGGGTTCGAACGATTATCAGAAAACCATTTTCCCAAGTTTAAAGTATTCGAAAGAACATGCAGGTATTTCGATGGACCCTCTAAAAGAATGAAACCCTAACTCGACATAATGACCACGAGAACGCCCTTGAACCTTATGGTTTACGGCAGTTCCGCGGTGTCATTAGTGAGGCTTGGGTTTGCCCTTCTATGGCTGGATCATCGATGCTGGGGTATGTACCGGATATTTTTAAACTGTACTTGAGTGTTGAGCTCTCGGGGACTTATAGGATTTTGATGGATTGATCGAAAAGTTTAATGTAGTCCGGATATCATGTGAAGGGATCGACTACGTGGGAGACTCTAGATATGAGTATTGCCGTTGGTAGCGCAGTTAGCACAGCTACGAAGAGACGAGTTCGAAGCAATCGATATCAGAGGAAAGAGGCGCACATTGACGATAGTGTTTACGATTGTGATTTAGTGATTTGAATTTCATATTTTCGTTGATTGGATTTTGGTATTTTGAGGACTTTGTTCTACGATTGGTATTTCATGTGTGTACCTTCATTTCATTCTATTTGTGTTTCATATATCAGTTGTATTGATGTTGTTTAGTATATACCCAGTGCACTTGATTTGGTTTTAATACCTTTTGTGATTTTGATTTGATTTCGTGCATATGGTTACACATGATTTTGACATATGTTTCGACCTAGTTTTCATGCATTTTTGTGCTGTGATTTCGATTTTGATATTCGATGTATGTTTTCGTGCACCATGTGCACCTGATTAGGATTCTTGCGCATACTTGGCGCACTTGATGCGATTTTGTGCACACCAGATGCACTAAATCGGGGTATTGTGCAGATTAGATGCACCTGATATTGAGTCGTGCACGCCAGTTGCACTTGACAGATGTTTTTGGTGCACACCTGTTGCACTTAGTTTTGTTGTTGTGTGTATTCGTGGTATCTGTATTTTGTTTCGATTTCAGTGCGCACCGGACGCATATGATATTTTATTGATGTGATTGGGATTGATTTCAGTTTGAGCAGTATGTTTCCATAATCACTATTATTTGATTTAGAAACCAGGCAGGACGTGTATGTTAAATAAAAGATATATATATATATATAGTTATTTTTTTAAATAAACGTCCGCTACTTATGCCGTGACACGTGCATCACCCGGCGATTTTCAAAAAGGGGTGTTGCATATTTCCTTATCCAGATATTTGGATGATTTTACTATGATGCGCACTATATTTAAGTTATAGTTTTGATGTATATTATGCTGGTTTTCGTATTGGGTTTTGATATTTTGTCTTCACCATAACTCCGATGATTGCGTTATGCTTGATGGAGTTGATTTTTGTTATGTATTGATGATTTCGGAGCCCCGACGATTTGAGTGTTTTGCTAAATGTTTTAGTATTTGGAGGGGGAGTTTTAATTTAAATTCGGGGACCGAATTTCTTAAAGGGGGGAAGATTGTAACGTTTTAAAAATAATTAAATAAATAATTAAATGAATAAAATTGTTTAAGTGAATTTTATGATTTTCGGTAAAGTAAAATGTATTTTTCGAAAAACTAAAGCGTGATTGTTTTTCATTATAATTTCAAAAATACATATTTTAATTATGTAATTACTAGTAAATAGTGTTTATTTAGCCACTTATAAATTTTTAGTTCAATTAAATATTTTTCCTAAATTAAATATTTTAAATATTAACATAAGCTTTATTTTTTATTTAAATTAGTGTAAATTACAAATTTGATTGGTTTTAATTTATAAAAATGAGCCATGGTATATTAGAATCAAGTGTGTAATATGCAAAATCTTTTCCAAAATCTCTCCATGGTTCTAGAAATTTCTAAGAAAAGGGTTAAATTAAAAAAGTTAGATAATAAAGGGTTTAAGTGAAAAAAATGCATTATTTATGAACTTTCTACACAATACCACATATTTTTCTCTCTCTCCACCCTCCTCCCTCTCCATGGCCGGCCTCCCCTCCATGGGTAGCCCCAAAATTTTCCCCCCATCATTTTTGCATTAAAAATCATCAAAATTCATCAAAAATTCCAAAAATAAATCTCAAAAATCAACATTCAACCTCTACCATTTTCCTTTGACCTATTTACCATGGATTTTGGAGATGGAAAGCATGAATTTTGGAGGCTTATTTCATGTTTGGGTTTCATATTTTGGAGGTATAAATTTCCTTCTTTTGATTTATTGTTATTAGATGTTCATTTAAGCATAATTAGGTTTAATATATTAATTCTATTTGCTACTTTTAAAATTCAAGTTAGGGTTTGAAAAATCAAGTTGTGATTTTTATTAATTAAATAAGGTTATAATAGCTAGTTTAAAATTCTTAGAGTGGAAAAATCTTGCATGGTTGTTGTATAATAATTTGTTTATCCAAAATTGATTTAATTAAGCTATTTAGCTAACTAGGTTTTTATAAAATGTGTTTGTGGGTAATATAAAATTCTAATTAAGGTTGCTATCATTAGATTGTAGTTTTAGTGAGAATATTAGCATGTTAATGGAAAGAAAAACTTAGTTTGATCACTAGTTTATTTTGATGATTGGAAAAATACTAATAAAATGCTATTTTTGTAAACTAGATTTTGGAAATTCCTAAATAAATGAGATTAAAAATATAATTTATGGTTTCATTATATCATTATCATCATGAATTGTAGTTTAAAACATTAATCCATGTAAAATCAAGTTTTGTTGTGGAATTGTGGTATTTTGCTTGAAAAATGTTGAAAATTGTTAAAGGTTGCAAACTAGAAATTTCAAATTTATACAAATTTGTGTAATAAAAATATAGTAATGGTTTGTATAGTCTAGTTATGCTATTTAATGAGTTTTATGACCATTGGTTTCATTTAAATGTCAAGTTTTGATGAAAAACGGTAAATTGGAATTTTCGGGTTTTACGAAATTGGACGGTTTGATGGATTTTAGGGTTTTGATGGATTTAATCATATTTTATAATATAAGTAAGGTGTTTTAAAACTACGAGTTATTTGTTGATATTTATTTCGATCCATCGGAGTTTGTACGCCGATATCGAGTGATATTTGGTTCTTTTGCATGGACGGGACATAGGTTTTAACCTATGCTTGTTCTTTGTATCGTTTGATTTTCGTATGTGATTCAGTTTACGATACTATTTATATGTTTGCGTTTAGGTACCCCTCATGTGGACTGCAGGTGATGAAGAGGAAGATGGCGACACTGTCTTCGACAGACATGGACCAGGTGAGTAGATGTATATCTACGGGGGAAAGTCGGGTGGATGGCGTTTAGCACCCCCACAACGCAGAATAGGAATAGTACTTATTGACATTAGGAAACCAGATGTGACCCTAGATTCTTAATGAGTAGGACCCTTGTAATGACCCTAGGCTGGACTAGACTAATTTAGGAAAACCATATCTGAGGATGAGTACCTTGGAAGAGGTTCGTAGGTTTAAGATAGAAACATACACACGCACACACTGAAACTCGACATGGGGTATACGTGTATGTGTGTATATATATAGAACTAGGTATATGTATATACATATATATACAACACGTATATGGGATACATTGATGTATTATGATATCCGAGATATGATGAAACAGTGTAACTGGGCTTGATGCCGTGATTCTTGGCTATACAGTCGTATTAAGTGTTAGCGGATCATTAGAGAATGAGATAATGAACATGTATACTTAAATTATAAGGGGTAGTGATGATATTGAGGTACATAGGACTCTAAAATAGTACCCGGACTGTAACCTATGACTGATCACGATATGATATATGTATGACTTGATTACGACATCAAATAGGTGTGACCTGATGTCGATATCGTATAGGTGTGACTTGATGACGATAAGATATCAGTATGACTTAATCACAATATGATACATATGACATGATATTTCTGAGGATAAACTAATGATGCTTATTATGATGGCAATGATATATGATTGATGTAGGCGATTACAGTTTAGCACCTTGATCATGAGATGTGTTGGTGATGACATTATACAAATAATGAGACACCTAGGAGATACTTGACCCGTACCCCGATATTGGGATGCCGTACGATGGATTTTACCGTACGAGGCATAGATATGATGATTGATCCGCACTCTTGGTTCGAGGAAGCCGTACTTCGTACATGACGCTATTGAGGCTGGATCACCGACTATTAGAGATATTGATTCAGACCTTAGGTAGACTCTTGTTTCTTATTGACTAGTTTCTTAGGTTAATTTCTTTAGGAGGTTAGATGGACACTAGTTTAGGTTCAATTCATATAGTGATTGTTGTACTCGTATGTCGCAGAGGGGTGGATACTGCACATCTGTTTATACATTCATACTGTAATCATCATGGTGCATGTTCTTACATATGTTGCTATAATCAGTATAAACCATACCTGTTAGGACACCAGCACCATTACCGATGATGTGCATATTCCACGCACACTTATTTGCCGGCTCACACACATCATCATCGGTAATTGCTATGTCACGTACACTTTAGATCATATTGTCTTTTATTGATAGAATCAGTTAACAACTAGACCGATATAATATTGTGACTACTTTCTGATGTTAGTATAGACATGATATTTATCACTTAGACATTCATGCATTCATATTTTCATGTTATCATGCAGTATCATGGGCATATGCCGACACTTATCATATACTTACTCATGATTTTAAGATTTGGATTTCTATGAGATTTCTGGATTTTTGGGGAAAACCGCAAGAATATATAAAACTTCTCTCTCTCTCCTCTTCTCTTTTTAAAATAAGATGCGGTTTTCTCGTGATGTATGTGTCGTCCACCATGAGATTTCATGTTTTCTGATGGATTTCGAGACCCGATTCGAGGAGTGGATGAACCGTCTCGGGTACATGGTGGTCCCGGTATGGTACCCCGGGGCAAGAAGATCGAGTTGTAGACGATGAGCCTGACAGGGGAAGGCTACCTACCGGTGATGTCTGGCGCGGCGGATATCCGGAGGATACCGACCGTTGTCGTGAGATTTGATGATATGGACCGATCCGGACTGACGGAGCCCGAGATATTGAGACTTGAGATTACATGTGTTGTGTCGACGCTTGACACGGATTTCCATGGATTTCATTGTTGAGATTTCAGATTCTTATACACATTTTACTATGATAACAGCTAAAGATTTCTTATACTGATATTTCTGGATTTCAGGATTGGTTATTTTATATTCATGATGCATGCATATCCATTCATATGACATAGTATTATATGAGGCACTGACACAAGCATGGAGTATCTCCACTTACACGTAGTTTTACCCTGCTATTACTAGATGTTTGGGATATAGTAGTGTATTATTATGACCTAGGATAGCGTCGTGCATTCAATTTCTTTTCGTAGATGTCTTCTACTCACGAGTTGGCAACTCACCCCCGTTGTGCCAAATTTTATTACAGGTTCGATGTACAGGTTTCCCTGGCAGCTTGCTGGCACATCTATTCTTTCAGGGTGATTTGCACGGTAGGTTGGTTCAATTGTATCCGAACCACCATTGTACTTTTATTCATTCATTTGTATCTAGTAAGCTCCATCAACCATACTTCTATTACTTGATAAGTTTATTGGACCAGTCTTTTATTTCGACCTTAGAGTCGCGCATGTATTATTCTGATCTGGTGCTTTCGTTTTCTTTTGAGTTTTGAGCCTCGCCCTTTGGCGTTGTATATTATTGTGCTTGTTGTTGTTGTTTCCGCCTGTTGGCGTTGATGCTAGCACCTGTTTGGGGATGCTTTTTATTGTTTATGTATATTATACTTGTTGTACCCATTTGGGAGCCAGTTTTTACAGAGGAGACTATGCCGAAATTTTTGGGAAATTTGCTGATTCTTTTAAACTAGTTTTCTTTTTCTTCTTCTTCTTCTTCTATGGTTTAGATTTCTGGGCTTCGGCTTACTTAGGTTACGTGGCGCCTCTAGACGCTTCGTAATCTAAGTGCCGGTCACGTTCCGTACTCTCGGGCCGTGACAGATTTCCACTTATAGCCAATCGAACACTGCGCAACATCAACTCCCGACACCGGGAGAGATGAAACCCCTGCTATTGCTCATTGCCTCCATGTGATTCGGGACTGTACCCAAAAGCCACCTTTTTGCATGCCCTCTTGGACGTGGTATGATGGAAATCAAAGCACAGTGGGAATCACACAAGACTCTATGACGATCTCGGGTCTACAGACTAACCTGTACCAGTGTCACCAGAGAACTGCCATCTGACGTGAGGTATAATACCATCTGGGAGTTCTCGGCGAGTCCGTCCAGTGTATCCAGTCTCTACTGAGCACCCGTATACCGTCTCTGATGTCAAACACCAATGGATATAGGATCATCCATCGCCCATCATATGGGTCAAGAAGCGCATACGCTAGTCTACTCTGGAGTATCGATGCCCTGTCTCGGTACTCCCATGACTAGGAACATTTGAAGGATGTACTTGGCGACTACACTGTCCCCACTAGTATGATCCGCATCATAGTCCTGATAGTCAAGTACTCATCCTAAGGGCTATATCAGCATGTAACATAGAGACAATCAGAGTACAGGTTAAAATAAAGAGCAACCAGATACCGTACTATCATGTCGAACAAGAAAGTCCTCTCTATATATATCCAAGCATCCACTACAATATACAACGCATGTACAGTAATGGCCTCTAGGGCATACATATAACTAACAATCTCCCACTTGCACTAGGGTCATCTGTTGTGGTATCGCATACCCAACAATCAGCTGTGGTTGAAGTATCTCATACTCAACCATCCCAAAAACGTCTCTACTAGGAAATAGGCCTTTGTGAGTGGATCCGCGCTGTTGTCCTCTGTGTCTACTCTCCTAACCTCGATCTCCCTAGAGATCAACCATCTCCATGATTAGGTGATGCTGCCTAAGAATTATATCTGGATTTCTGATGGGACGGGGGTTCCTTGGCAAAAGCCACAACTCCATTGTCATACAATGGTAGGAACGAAGTTCATCTCATGAACTAGTACATATCCAGACTTCCTCTTTGGTAGCATCCTTGGTAACGACGTATCTTGCCTTTAATCGTCTTGTAAGTCACGGTATCTACCTTGGAACTCTTCTAACATACTGTCCCTCCACTGAGGGTAAAGACAATACCTGTGACTGACATTCGGTCGTCCTTATCACCCTGGAACTTTTCCAGTGATTCTCCCCAGGATCGATTGATACAATCTCACTACACTTAGTGAGAATCCTAACATCCAATTAGATCTATCTCATAGATCCAAAACCCAGGATTTAGGAGGTATCAGATTGATCTTATATGGAGAATTCTTGTGATAAGCGGAGATTGACCGAGCGTAGTATAGGAAACTCCTTCCCTATCACGAGTATGTCATCTACGTACTATACGAGGATCACCACCATACTCTCTACTACCTTTTTGTATACACAAGGTTCATCTACCATCTTGATGAAGTCAAACTCTTTGACTACCACATCAAAACAGACTTTCTAACTCCGCGATGCCTGATTTATCACATAAAACATCTTGCACACGTTTCCGCTGCTTCCACTATCTACGAAGCCCTCTGGCTGTGTACTTATAGACGCTCTCTTCCAAATCAACATTTAGAAAAGCAGTCAGGACACCCAACCGCCAGATATCGTAATCATGGTATGTAGCCGTGGTAAGTAGGATCTGGATGGACTTAAGCATAGCTTTGAAAGTCTCAACTTTTCCATGTACACCAAGTAATCTTCTCAAGATATACTTGCTCCTGATGGGGATTTAACCTTTCAGATAAAGCAACCAAAGTCCATACTTTGTTGGTGTATAAGGATTCTATCTCAGATCGCTAGGCATCCAGCCATTCTTACAGAGTCCCACTCCTGATGGCCTGCTCGAAACTAGTTGGGTCATCATCTCATGATGCAATCCTCGCTCCCACTGTCATAGAGAAACCGAAGTATCTCTCAGGTGGGTGAGGAACCCTACTAGATCGGCGGAGAGGCTGAGGTTCGTTGGAAACTATTGAATCCTTTGGGTCTACCAAATTATCAGCTGCAGTTTTGTATAGCTGGAACTCTTTCTAGTTCTACCTTATGACCACTAATTTCTTCACAAGAAATTCCTTTTCACAAAGGTGGCATGCTGAGAAACAAAACAACTTTTGTTCCTCGGTTTGGTAGAAGATATTCCTTTGCGAATGCTTGGGATATCCAAAAACATCTACAGGACTGACTTTGCCTCGAGCTTGTGCAGATTATGCTTTTAAACATAGGCCGGACAACCCCAAATCTTAACATACTTAAGATATGGGCTCTTCCCATTCCATATCACATATGAAGTGGTAGGCAATTGATTTGATTGGAACCACTATTCAATAGGTATGCAGCTTCTCAAGTGCATAACTCCCAAAAGGAAATACGAAATTCTGTAGTACTCATCATAGAGCGCACCATATCTAATAGCGTGTGTTTGCTCCGCCCCGATACACCGACGTGCTGTAGTGTATTCGGAGGAGTAATATTGAGAGAGAATCTCATTCTCCTTTAGAATAGTCCAGGAATCCCGTGCTCAAGTATTCTCCTCCCTGATCACATCAAAGGACATAATACTTATACCCGTTTTTGGTTCTCAACTTCTAACTTATATTCTGAGAATATCTCAAAAGGTTCAGACTTGTGTTTCAACAGGAACATATGTTCGAATCTTGAGAGATAATCAGTGAATGTAATGAAGTACAAAGAACCAGTCCTGGCATGTGTAGACAGAGGACTTACATACATCATTATGTATCAATCCCAAGAGTTCACTAACCCTTTCTCTGTTTCAAATAAACGGAGCTGTGGTCATCTTATCTTTGTGACATTACCGGTAAGTTTCACAAAATGTAAATTCAAACTAATTTAAATATGCATCTAAATGTAACTTAGCTAGTCGGGTCGCATTGATATGACTTAGTCTACAATACCTCAAGAAGGATTCGTTCATTTCTGAACTCTTCCTCTATTGTGTGTTCTGTATATTGAGAACTGTAGTTTGATTTAGAACGTCTATTCTTTTAGATAACGTGCCTGAACCGATCAACTCTTGATATAGGAAATGTTCAAAACATTATCCAACAATACAAAATTATATCCTTCTTTACTAATAAAGAGACTGATATGATGTTGTATATCAGGTCGGTATCTAATAACATTCGTTCAGAATCAATGTATTTGTTAAAACAGGGTGATAACTACCAACAGACTTAGCTGCAACACTTGCACCGTTTCTATCTTATGAAACTTATCACCCGTTCTCAGTTCTCTACCTATCTGTACCTGTGTAACAAATTACATATTGTGGGATCCTAATCTGGTATCTCATACCCAAGACGTAAAGGATACCGAGAAACAGTTCTTTGTAATGAACACACCCGAAGAAGATGCATCAGCATGCACTTTCTTCGTTTGGGCGGCACGGGAATTCTGGTAATTCCGTATTTCCTGCTCTGTCTTATAACAATTATAAGTTGGAGCGAGACCAACGTTCCTTAGCGCAGTATAACAAGCGGGTTCAGTCAATACATCCGTATTATTATCCTGATTAAGGCGTGATATGGTCGCTACCTGGAGAGAGAGAGAAGAAAACACTCAGCGTATACTCTTGCATGATTAGATTGGTTATTAATATAGCTAATCAGGATGTCTCCCACTGTTTTAGTCAAATCTTCCTTCAAAGCCTAAAAGGAAATATTATCCGGGATTAATTACACGTTACAAGTTCGCCAATCTTTCAGCCAGGCCAGTGCCGGTACTTTGAGGGAGGTTCCCCATGCTTTCGCACGGACCTAATTAAAATAAACCTCGTTTTCCCAGAGGGGTAACCCTGTTAACACCTTTCTAGACACCTACTTGATCGGCTAATTGTAATGTGTAAAACTCTCCCTGGAGTAACTGTTACTCGAAGCGGGTATCGGGATCCAACTATCTCATAGAAGGTATGCAATCTCATTGCAAATTTCAACACTTGAAATTCCCAATAATATTTTACCCCTAGCATCCTATGACCTTGACGAAAGCCAACAAACCATAGGATACTAGTCAAGTCCAACCCGTCATTTCCCGATTGAATTAAACCCACCCGCACAGCCCTTGACGAAAGCCAACAAAGTCGCACGACTACCGTAATTCAATCTGCATCATATGCATAAGCAGATAAGCATAAATAGCTACCGCACACTACGCCTTGACGAAAGCCAAAAAACGTAGTACGAATACTATGAAGTACTTATCTGAAATGATGGAGGGCTACGACAGGTTTTTAAGAAAACCCTTTGCGTAATGAACTTGATATTGTTGTAGAATCGAGTGATTTTTAAAAGGAATGTTTTTGAGGCCTTTTCTAGTTTTGCTAAAGTGGTCACTCCCGGTGAAGGGATCGTCGTCTCTTTCCTCATCGAATAAGGTGCAGGATATTTCACAAATATCACTATGCAAAGCAAAATCTATATAGGCAATCAAAAGAAAAACCATGTTTGTAGCATATGCTAGTTCAGCTAAAGAGGTCACTCCCGGTGAAGGGATCTCGGCTCTTTCCTTATCGAATAAAGTGCTGGATGTTCTAAAAGGAACACCACTATGCAAAGCAATAACTAGAGCTACCAGTTTTTAAACAAGTTTCTACAACATCTTAGGTTTCTTTTATTTCATTAATCACATTAATGAAGTCCTATTTTAATATGCTTCACAGGCATCAGATTTGAAACAAAATCAATAATATATAATATATATCTCATATATACAATATAAACATTCATCTCAGACAGTAATATGATCTCATCACAGAACATTGCAGCAGAAGAACATATATGAAATATTGGATATACTAGGAGGTCCGTGTTTTTAATACGAGCCTGTATAAAACACGGATTCCATGGTTGCGATGAATAGCCAAACCCACATCCCTAGACCCCTACGAGAGTGGCAAGTAACCCTGCCAGTTCTAGAGTTAGGATACCCGGTCTCGACTCATCGAGATGGTCTCCCACCGGACCCTAGAACCTGGTTACTTGTGCTCCCCGCCTTGGGTCTATCCTAATTCGGAAAAGTAAATAATATACAATGGTGACATCATCCTCAGCCCGGAAGTGCCCCAATAAAAGAATATTACATACAATGAATTTTACATGAATGAAAATGAAAAACTCTCATCTCACATAAAACCCCCGGCTATTCAAAAACAAGACGATCCAATACAATGTATCACAGCAACACATAATATCACATATCATCAACGTAAGTAAATATGCGTATCCCAATTGTCGTTGATGTATAGCAACGAAATCGGCGATACACCACATATTACACTTACGGTCACAGAAAGAAAGTGTAAAACTACAACAGTTGGAATCCACAACCTCCTTAGACATCGCATGCCTAACCAAATGTATTCCTTAGACATCTCATGCCTAACAATTATAAACCACGCATTTTAGTCTCATTATCGAAAACTCTTTTCAATATCAAGTCGGGCAATTCAACAAGATTCCCGACATCCTGATCGAATGCTCGTCGCAAACTTTAGTAGACGGCCGCACCCCCGGATACCGTCGACGAAGTGCACTAAGGCGGAACACCGCTGCCGTGAGCACCCGAAAGGATGCTTTTGGCGACGGGGTTCTCCTACAGTCACTTGGTCGGGGCTATAGGGCATGGCTATCTATTAAGTTTACCCGGCGAGTATCCGCGTATGCTACGTGATTGCGACGGACTTTTGATCACATCAAAATCCCGTGCAACCGATCAAATGAGACTAAACTGCTAGATTTATAACATTCAAATTAGTTATCTCATAACTACTTGTGGATTCCAAATATTATATCGCATTCCAGATAAATAGACAATGTTAAACTTTCCGATCGAATAATCAAACACCCAAGTTTTCCCAAATCGTTCTCAACACTTGAGCGGAGTTTAAAAGTATCCATCAAATACCACAGTACCAATGGTCCAGCCGTAGAAGGGTCAAACCAACGCCTCACATGTGGCAATGCCGTACTGCCCCAAACCCTAAGGTTTAGAGGCGGTTCAGACGGTCACATAATCGAGTTAAGGTTTGTGGTCTTCTAAAGGGTCCACCGCGTTATTTGCACGACTAAGAACGTTCTTAAACTACGGAAAAATCCAACACTTGAAAATTTTCCGACAGGGGAAAAAGTGAGTTATTGATATCCGGTCGAACTTATTAACACGTTCTAAATTATCCGGAAAAAACTTAAACGAAGTGAAACTTTCCGATCGAATCAAAGAAAACAAAAGATCTCCAGAAAACTCAACACTTGAGTAATATTAAAAATTCCCAGAAGCATGCATAAGTACCTACGGATGTTACTGTAGGAAAAACTAACCCTAATTCCCTTTATGGCCGCGGAACAGCCGTGCAAGGCAGGGTATTGCCGCGGTTCCGCGGCGCTTTATGGGAATTAGGATGTCGTTTTTCACAGTAATTCCTAGAATGCCCTGCTTAATTTTCCGAGTATTTTTTATATGAAAAAATCAACATTTTTAAAAATTTCAAAAGAAGGGGTATTTTGCGATGTATCGGGGTTCGATCGGACTTTTAACTTCGTCTACACGACGCCTAAAGCTCTAGCTTGGCTTTGATACCACTGTAGGGTTACAAGGCATTGTCACAAGGGTCTATAAAGCATCAACCATGCCCGATTTAAATTTTAGGCGTGCCGAACAACCCTAACCAAGATCTTAGACAAGAGATTAGGTGAAACAAAGCAAGTAAACAACTTTACTTCTAAGAGTTTGGGATTACAACCTTTGTAGTCCGGTTCTTCACTTCCGAAGCTCCGTGTTGAGGTCCCTTCACTACGATCATCGAGTATCCGGACACTAGAGAGGCTCCTCAAATGAAAGATGCAAGCTTGCTTCCGATCTTCGATAACAAAGATGATCTACCTTGAAGAAACCCAAACCCAAGCTCTTGCTTTGCTAATCAAGTATTAGAAAAGCAAACACCCTAACATAAGTGGCTAGAATAGATGAGGATGATGAAGTAGGAATTTATCTCTCATTTATTTTCTATTTCTCACTCATTTTCATCACTTCACAAAAAGCTAGAAAGCTTTTCATGCAAGGAAGAAGAAGGAAGAAGATGATCAAATCCTTTTGTGATGAATAATGAAATCTTGTAAGGTTAGAAATGCAACCATGAGTTAACTATGATAATTTAACCCATGTAGAGACTTAACCATGGTGAAGGGTTGGGTTGGGTTAACAAATATCAACCAAAATATGTTCAGAAAATATCTTTAGTTAAAAACAAAAGCAAAGCTTCTAGAAGCTTCAAGAAGGTTAAACCCTAATCCAAACCCTAACCATATTTAAACTCTACAAAACATGTTGTATTTGTAACCTTAACTTGTTACAATATTATATATCACATATATAATATATTTTGTAACAAAATAAAATAATATAATTAACATATATCGCATATATATCAATGTATTACCCAAGTGAGAAAAAGAATCTTTTAGTGAGCTTATATTAGTTAATGTAATTTAATATATCAAATATATAATTATACATTAAATTATCGAATCAACACTTGATCAGATAATCCGGCTATTTATCAAATAACCGACTAATATAATCTGTATCAGTTCATCGAATCAACACTTGATCCGATGGCCCGCCTATATCACATATACCCAGCCGATATCTCATATCGCGAGAATCTAATACGTATCACATACATGTATTGTTCTCGGTCCCGCACATATCATATATGTGCTCCTACTCCGTTTTTCCTGAGCTAGGAAACCTCTATGTAGGACTCTAAAGAATCGCCAATACGCCGGCAGTAGGTGATGATCATATCAAACACCCACAAGCTGCAAGCGGTCAACTAAACGTAACAGCCACCCAGGTATTGAGAGATCAGAAGATCAACAAGCAAGCCTGTACATTCTCCCTTGAATCCAACCAGTAACACTCCTATACAGTCCGGTCTCTTCGTCTGATCATATCTCGTCTAGGGGTGGTAAACGTCAGACCCCAATAGCTTGATAAGTCATGTCGATATGAGGTCTATAATAGTTCGAGAAACTACTAATGACACTTACCAGTAAATCTCAACAAGCATGGCCAGGGATTTCCAGTTATAGCCAATCGAACACTGCGCAACATCAACTCCCTATACCAGGAGAGACGAAACCCCTCCTATCGCTCATTGCCTCCATGTGATTCGAGACTGTACCCAAAAGCCACCTTTTTGCACACCCTCTAGGACGTGGTATGATGGAAATCAAAGCACAGTGGGAATCACACAAGACTCTATGACGATCTCGGGTCTACAGACTAACCTGTACCAGTATCACCAGAGAACTGCCATCTGACGTGAGGTATAATGCCATCTGGGAGTTTTCGACAAGTCCGTCCAGTGTACCTATTCTCTACTGAGCACCCGTATACCTTCTCTGATGTCAAACACCAATGGATATGGGATCATCCATCGCCCATCATATGGGTCAAGAAGCGCATACGCTAGTTTACTCTGGAGTATCGATGCCCTGTCTCGGTACTCCCACTAGTATGATCCACATCATAGTCCTGGTAGTCAAGTACTCATCCTAAGGGCTTTATCAACATGTAACATAGAGACAATCAGAGTACATGTTAAGATAAAGAGCAACCTGATAGCGTACTATCATGTCGAGCAAGAAAGTCCTCCCTATATATGTTCAAGCATCCACTACAATATACAACGCATGTACAGTAATGGCCGCTGGGGCATACATATAACTAACAATTTTTTGTAGTATCCGCTGAAAACCCTCAGGAGAAAAAACTCTTCCTCTGGGGAAACCTAGTGGTTTAACGGCTTGTTGCACATGCTAAGTGCAACCGTGATACCTGCGAAAATGAGTTTTTTTAGAATAAAATGGCTTTGCTTGGGACGAGCAAAAGTTAAGTTTGGGGGTTTTTGTTCATATCAGAATTTTGCACTTTTATACCACATATTCTTGATCGCATTGCATATATGTAGGTATCTTTGATCCGTGTTTGCTACATAATTGCAGGTTATAGGTTCTTAGTTCAAAAAAATGAAAATCAGGAGGAGTCACGACAAATTCAGGACAACAGCCAACAACAGATAAAAATACAGGTTTCCGCTCACCTTCTATCTGGTGCCGCCTACCAGTTCGAGAGACAAAAGTCAATCAAGGGACATTCATGCACAAAGCACAATAGTGGCAGCACACGAATCGAGTTGATAACGCGGAGCTCAAGAAAATCAGGGCAAAAAGTCCACATTCTTTCATCTTTTTGGACTATTGAGAATCTGGGAGAAAAATGGAATGATTCTGAAAAACCAAGTGTGCTAAACATAGCAAGAAAACAACATGGAATACCCCAGAAAAACGAGACAGAAACTCATCCAAAGCACCGCGGAGCCGCCGCCGGTGCGGCATTTATGCGGCGGTTCCACGGCCGAGTAAACTCAAAGTCAGAAGATATTTTTAGGGTAGTTTTGTAATTATTTAAGGGCTCATATTTTGGTCCTAGGGTTTTATCTATCTGCCTATAAATAGCCCAGTTTCAAGACAAGTGAGATGCTTATTCTTTTGTTAGGATTTAGTATAGTTTAGTTTGTAACTTCTCTTCCTTCTCCATCTTTCCTCCATTAACATTGTAGTGAGCTTTTGAGTGAATGATGAATAAAGAAAATTTCTTTTCATATGCATGTCTTATAATTTAGTTCTTATATTTGTTGCTTGTAATTCTCTTTGTTAAGTAGTTGTTGTTTGTTTGTTTGTTTGTTCTTCTTCTCTTTTCTTTTATCCTTGCAACCATGATATTTAAGTGTGATCCTTGCTTAAGTGAGGTCCCAAATAGCTAGTTGTAATTCTCTATCTTATTTCTTTCCATCTTCTTTATTTATTTTATTTTATTTTTCTTTTATAATGGGTGAGTAGTTTCTCACTTGTTAGGGTAGGATAAGAAAAGTTTGAGAGAAGGAAATATCTCACACACTTTTGTTTACCCAACATCTTAATTCAAACTCCCGTCAAAGCAACCACAATCCGCTCCCTATGGCACCATATTCTACATTATAGCGGTGACACCTTAATGAGACTGGTTGGGGTTGAATTGACCGGAGGTTATGGCTAAGAGCCAAGAACGGACGGAAAAGGACCAAAAAGAAGGAACTAAGCGTTGGAAATCATATCTTATACTCGCAAGTTTCCTTCCTAGTCGTACTAATCCCCGTTGTTGCCGATTACCATAACATCGCTATTAAGAGTGGAAAACGAAAGAAGTGAGCAAACTCCTAACTTAAACTAACCTAATCCTAACCTTAACAAGCACTTTTATTATACATATTTAGCACATAGTTAATCTTGAACAAACTCGGACAATTTGGACATAACTCGTTAAAACACTAAGAAAAAGATTCCTACCTCTCCGTGGACTGATCCGTACTCATCTAGCTAGCTACCAAGCAAAATTGTCTTGATTGTGGTAATTAAAACTAGCATACTAAAAATCTATCAATCAGAACTTGATAACCCTCTCCTCGTAAAAATCAAGCAATTTTCCTTTTATTTATTTATTTATTTATTTCTAATGGAATACTTGTTATAAGTGGTTCTACAAACACATAACAGAAACTTGTTGTCACACATTGAACTTCTAGAATTACTTTTCGTGGTCTGAAGTTGGGTTCCAATTACCGGTGTCAATTGAGTTTCCATTTAAGTGTTATTTATGAAATTATTTTAATCACCATGTCTCTTGACAATGGCTTTGTTAGAGGATTCGCTAAATTACCACACACCTTTACAAATTTTATAGTAATAACTTCGAACTCAACTAATTCTCTAACATACCTATATCTCAAATTTATGTGTCTAGACTTTCCATTAAATATGTTGCTATAAGCCTTGAACTCGTCGCCTGATTATCTCAGTTTATAGAAATGGCAAGCATAGGTTGTGCCCACAACTTCATTTCTAGTAACATATTTCTCAGCCATTCTGCTTCTTTTCCTGCAGCAACTAATGCAATAAACTCAGATTTCATTGATGAATGTGTGATGCAAGTTTGTTTCTTGGATGCCCAACTAATCGCATGGCCACCAAGTGTGAAAATCCATCCAGATTTGGATTTATTATCATGTGTACTGGTTATCCAAGTTACATCAGTAAATCCTATTAGTTGTATGTATGCCCTGGAGGCCATTATTGTACTTGTGATGTATATTGTAGTGGATGCTTGCACATATATAGAGAGGACTTTCTTGCTCGACATGATAGTATGCTATCTGATTGCACTTTACCTTAACATGTATACTTGTCTCTTGATACTGTGTTGTTACATGTTGGTAAAGCCTTTAGGATGTGTACTTGACTACCAGGACTATGATGCAGATCATACTAGTGGGGCCATGGTAGTCCATGAGTTCATCCTTTAATGTTCCTAGTCATGGGTGTATCGAGACGGGGTATCACTATACCAGTGTAGACTAGCGTATACGCTTCTCGACCCATTTGATGGGCGATGGATGATCCCATATCCATTGGTGTTTGAAATCAGATATGGTATACGGGTGCTCAGTGGAGACTGAGTACACTGGACGGACTGGCCGAGAACTCCTAGTTGGTATTATACATATCGTCAGATAGCAGTTCTCTGGTGACACTGGTACAGGTTAGTCTGTAGACCTGAGATCGTCATAGAGTCTTGTGTAATTCCTACTGTATTTTGATTTCCACCTTACCAAGTTCAAGTGGACGTGCAAAACGGTGGTTTTTGGGTACATTCCCGAGTCACATAGAGACAATGAGCGATAGGGGGGTTTCGTCTCTCTCGGTATTGGGGGTTGATGTTGCGCTGTGGTCGACTGGCCATAACAGGGAAGTCCCTGTCCAGGGCTGATTTAGAGATTTACTGGTAAATGTTACCAGTAGTTTCTCGACCCGTTATGAGCCTCGTATCGGCATGACTTATCGAGTTATTGGGGTCTGACGTTTACCACCCCTAGACTTGGTATGCGACATATTAGACAAGGAGACCGGAGTACGGTTGTGTTACTGACAGGCTTTTGCAGGAGCTAGAGCAGGCTTGCTTGTTGATCTTCTAATCTCTCAATACCCGGGTAGCCGTTACATCCAGCTAGTACCGCTGACGGCTTGAGGGTGTTTTATGTGATTATCACCTACTGCCGGCGTATTGACGAGTCATTAGAGTCCAACATAGAGGTTTTACTGGCTCAGGCAAAATGAAGTAGGAGCACATATGTGATATGTGCAGGATCGAGAATAATACGAGTATGTGATACCGTATTCTGTTCTCATGATTTTTGTATCGGTCGGTTATATGTGATATAGCCGGGTTATCAAATCAAGTGTTGATTCGATAAGATGTTACATATAATATTAGTCGGTTACATGAGATATAGCTGGATTATTAAATTAAGTGTTGATTTGATAATTTAGTGTATAATTGTATATTGGATATACTAGTTTACATTAACTAATATTAGCTCACTTAAGCATTTATTTTCTCACATGTGCACACTTAATACATATGTGATATATATTAATTGTGTTTTCTTTTGTGTCATGGTTGTTGATACACACTACATAGGTGTATGAGACTTACACCATACTAATTATAATGTGGGGTTTAAATATTTAAAGTAAATCCAAATTAGTGGATAATTGCCACATGCATGAAGCTTGTAGAAGCTTTTGGATGCATTGACTTAGTCCACTCATTTTGTTTTACTTAAGATATTTATTTGCCTAACCATTATAATTTATCTATGGTTATCTCTCTACATGAGTTAGTATATGATACAAACTCACCCATGGTTGATTCTCTCACTTCATGAGTTCATTCTCATCTCTTTGCTTTATCTTCTTCATCCTTAAGAAAAAAGGTTGCTAACTTTTTCCAAAGTGAGAAAATTTTATGAGAAAAATAAAACTAAAGTGAGCCCACTTCCTACTTTGTCATCCTCTACTAGATTAGCACTTTAGTATAGGGTGTTAGCTTCACTAATCTTTCATTAGTGACGTAGTAGCTTGAGTTAGTGTCTCCTCGACGTAGATCATTTTCGGCCTCGAAGACTTTAAGCAAGATCGTTCCTTTCACCTTGAAAAGCCATGCAAGAGTCCGGGAGTTCCATGATCGCAGCGAAGGGACCACTACAAGGAGCCATTGAAGTGAAGGACCGGTCTACAAAGGTTGTATTCCGTTATTACATAGTTGTAAAGTTGTTTACATCTTAGTATTACTCCTAAAACTCTAGTTAGATCCTAGGTTAGGTTGTTTGGTATGCTAGAAAATTTAAATACGGCATGTTTGATGCCTCCCGAAAGCTTGTAGTCATGCCAAAGAACCCTACAGTGGTATCAGAGACTAACTAGAGCATTAGGAGTTATCTATGCGAAGTTAAAAATCCGATCGAACCTCGAAAACCTACTTGATACCCCCTCTCTGGAAATTTTTCAAAAAGTTGGATTTTTCCATATTAAAAATTCTCAAATAATCGTGCAGGTAATTCTATGGATCTCTGAGAAGTATGATTCCCTAACTCGATCAAGTCACCATGGAACCGTGGCCATACCATGCATTTGGCGGCGGTTCCGCGGCAGAACTTGTGAGTTATGGAATCGTACTTCATGGGGTGATCCGTAGCAACCACATCATGCTTCTGGGAAATTTTAATATTACTCAAGTGTTGAGCTTTCTGGAATTTATTGGGAATTCATTGATTCGATCGGAATGTTTAATGTCGTTTAGCTTTTTTTGGGTATTCACATGTTATCTTGGCGAAGTTAAGAAGCTCGAACGAATGTCAAAAATTCATTTTTCCAAGTTTAACGTATTCGGAAAAACATGCAAGTAATCCTGTGGACCCTCTAAAAGAATGAAACCCTAACTCTACATAATGACCATGGAACCTCTTTGAACCTTAGGGTTTGTGGCAGTTCTGTGGTGCCTTTAATGAGCCTTGGGTTTGTCCTTCTACGGGTGGTCCATAGGTACTGTGGCATGTTCCGGGTATTATTAAAATTGTGCTCAAGTGTTGTGTCGTCTGGGAATTATATGACTTTGATGAATCGATTGAGAAATTTAATGTCGTCCGGATATCATGTGATATGATACAATATGTGGAATTCGTATAGTTAGGCATGAAATATGAAGTATGTGATACTTCGGGTTTATGATGTCTAAGGTGATTATAGATTCCAAATGTTGTAGTTTGACATTTTCTTTTCTGCGACCGTAAGTGTAATATGTAGAGTATCACCGGTTTCGTTGCTATATGTCAATGACAATTGGGATACGCATATTTACTTACATTGATAACATGTGATGTTATGTGTTGCTGTGATATGTTATATTGGATTGTCGCTTTTTGAATAGCCGGGGGTTTTATGTAAGATGAGAGTTCTTATTTTCATTCATGTAATATTCATTGTATGTAATATTCTTTTATTGGGACACTTCCGGGTTGAGGATGATGTCACCGTTGTTGTATATTATTTACTTTTCCGCATTAGGATAGACCCAAGGAGGGGAGCATAAGTAACCGGATTCTAGAGTCCAGTAGGAGACCAACTCGAGGAGTAGAGTCTGGGTCTCTTAACTCTAGAATTGGTAGGGTTGATTGCCGCTCTCGTAGGGGTCTAGGGATGTGGGTTTGGCTATTCATCGCGACCGTGGAATCCATGTTTTGTACAGGCTCAATATAAAATGCGGACATCCTAGTATATCCAATATTTCATATGTTTCTTCTGCCGCTCTGTGATGTGATCACTGTGGATTCTGAGACGAATGGATACACATTATATATGAGATATATAGTAGCCGTTGCTTATGTTTTGCACCCGCGCTAGTCCCGTCATGTTATGCCGTTAGTTAAGTAACCTAATGGTGCATAACGGGACACTGTGGCGAATGCGGATGACATAAGCGTACGTTGTATTTTCGTTTCTTCTGTGATGCTTAGGAAGCATAAATGATGGGACTTCATTAACAAGATTAATGAAAAAAAAGAAACCTAAAAGATGTTGAAGAATCAATTTTCAAAAAGGGTAGCTACAGTATTTGCTTTGCATAGTGATATACGTGATATATCCTGCACCTTATTCGATAAGGAAAGAGCCGAGATCCATTCACCGGGAGTGACCTCTTTAGCAATAACTGGCAGATGCTGTAACACACGGTTTGTCTTTTGATTGCTTTTGGAGTATTTGCTTTGCATAGTGATATATGTGATATATCCTACACCTTATTCAATAAGGAAAGAGCCGAGATCCCTTCACCGGGAGTGACCTCTTTAGCGAAACTAGGAAAAGCCTCAAAAACACTCATTTTCAAAATCACTCGATTCCGCAACAATATCAAGTTCATTACGCAAAAGGTTTTCAGAAAAACATGTCATAGCCCTGCGTTATTTCAGATAAGTAGTATCTAGTATTCATGCTACATTTGCTGGCTTTCGTCAAGGTTTAGTGTGCGGTAGCTACTTACTGCTTATATGCTGCATATGATGCGATTGGATTAGGGTAGTCGTACGGCTTTGTTGGCTTTCATTAAGAGACATGCGGGTGGGTTTAATTCAATCATGAAATGTACGGGTTGAACTTGACTAGCGCACTATGGTTTGTTGGCTTTCGTCAAGGTCATAGCACGCTAGGGAAAAAATATATCGGGAGTTTCAAGTGTTGAAACTTGCAATGAAATTGCATACTTTCTATGAGATAGTTGGATCCCGATCCCGCTACGAGTAAGAGTTGCTCCTGGGAGAGTTTTACACTTTACAATTAGCTAACCCATTAGGCGTCTAGAAAGGTGTCAACGGGGTTACACCCCTGGGAAAAGGAGATTTACTTTAATTAGGTCCGTGCGAAAGCACGGGGAACCTCCCTCAAGTACCGACACTGGCCTGGCTGAACGGTTAGCGAAGTTGTAGATTGTAATTAATCCCGGCTAGTCTTACCTTTTAGGGTTTAGAAAAGGACTTGATAAAAAGCATTAGGGCCATCCTGATTAGATAAAATAATAACCAATCTGATCTTGCAAGAGCATACGCTAAAGTGTTTTCTTCTCTCTCTCTCTCTCTCTCTCCAGGTAGCGACCATGTCACGTCTTAATCAAGATAATAATATGGATGTATTGACCGAACCCGCATGTTATACTGTGCCGGGGAACGTTGGTTCCGTTCTTTCTTATAAGAGTTATAAGACTGAATAGGATGTACGGGAATGCCAGGATTCCTATGCCACCCGATTGAAGAAAGTACATGTTGATGCATTTTCTTCAGGTGTGTTCGTTACAGAGAACTGTTTCTCCCTTTGCTCTACGTCCTGGTTATTAGATACTGGGTCAGGATCCTATATATGTAATCTATTACATGGCCGAAGGAAACATAGAGAACTGGGAGAAGGTAATAAAGACATAAGGGTTGGAAATGGTGCAATTGTTCCAGCTAAATCCGTCGGGGAATATCACCTTGTATTACCAAGTGGTAATACGTTGATTCTCAACGAATGCTATTACATGCCGAACCTGATATGCAACATTATATTAGTTTCTTTATTAAGTAAATAGGGATATAATTTTGTATTACAGGATAATGTTATGAACATTTTCCTGAACCAAAAGTTGGTTGGATCAGGCACGTTGTGCAATAGCATTTATGTTCTAAATCAATTAACAGTTCTAAGCATAGCAAACACACACAAGAGGAAGAGTTCAGAAATGAACGAATCCTTTTTATGGCATTGTAGCCTAGCTCATATCAATGCGACACGACTAGCTAAGTTGCATAAGGATTGATATTTGAATCTGTTCGAATTTTCATCTTATAACACTTGCCAGTCATGTCTCAAAGGCAAGATGACCAAAACTCCGTTTATAGGACACGGAGAAAGAGTTAATGAACTCATGGGACTAATACATAGTGATGTATGCGGTCCCATGTCTACACATGCTAGGGATGGTTCCTCGTACTTCATTACATTCACTGACAATCTCTCAAGATACGGACATGTGTTCCTGATGAAACACAAGTCTGAAGCTTTTGAGAAATTTAGAGAATATAAACAAGAAGTCGAGAACCAAACAGGAAAAATTATTAAAGTCCTTCGATCTGATCGAGGAGGTGAATCCTTGAGCAATGAATTCCTGGACTTCCTAAAAGGGAATGGGATTCTCTCTCAGCTAACTCCTTTATAAACACCACAGCACAGCGGTGTATCAGAACGGAGGAACCACACCCTATTAGATATGGCGCGCTCTATGATGAGCATAGCTGAGTTACCTATTTACTTCTGGGTGTATGCGCTGGAGACAGCCATACATCTATTGAGTATGGTCCCCACCAAATCGGTGCCTACCACTCCATATGAGATATGGAAGGGGAAGAGACTACGTCTTAATTACGTTAAGATATGGGGTTGTCCGGCCTATATCAAACGGCAAAATACGGACAAACTCGAGGCATGGTCTGTTCTGTGCAAATTTGTCGGATATCCCAAAAATTCACAAGGGTATATCTTCTACCACACCGAGGAATAAAGGGTGTTTGTTTCTCAGCATGACACCTTTTTAAAAAAGGAATTTCTTGCAGAAGAGATTAGTGGCCATGAGGTAGAACAGGAAGAGGTTCCAGCTGCAAGAGCTGTAACAAAAGATTTAGCGGAACCAGAGGATTCGATAGTACCCAATGAACCTCAGCCACTCCGCCGATCTAGTAAGGTTCCTCATCCACCTGAGAGATACTACGGTTTTCTCATTGTTGGTGGAAGCGAGGATTGCATCATGGAGGATGATGACCTGACTAGTTTCGAGCTGGCCAACACGAGTAGGGACTCTATGAAATGGCTGGACGCAATGCGGTCCGAGATAGAATCCATGTACACCAACAAAGTATGGACTTTGGAAAATGCTCCTGAAGGGGTAAAACCCATTGGGAACAAGTGGATCTTCAAGAAAAAACTTGGTGTAGATGGGAAGGTGGAGACTTTCAAAGCTAGACTTGTTGCAAAGGGTTTTCAATGACCAGGTATGGATTATGACGAAACCTTTTCTCCAGTGGCTATGCTTAAGCCCATCCGGATCCTACTTGCCATTGCTGCATACCATGACTATGAAATATAGGAAATGGATGTTAAGACCGCCTTTCTAAATGGTGATTTGGAAGAGTGCGTGTAAATGACTCAGCCAGAAGGTTTCATAGACAGTAGGAGCAGTGGAAAGGTATGCAAGCTGCTTAAATCCATCTATGGGTTAAAGCAATCATCGCGGAGTTGGAACATCTATTTTGATGTCGTTATCAAAGAGTTTGATTTCGTCAAAAACATAGATGAGCCTTGTATATACAAGAAGGTGGCAGAGAGTAAGGTTGTCTTCCTCGTATTGTACGTGGATGACATACTCTTGATAGGAAATAACATTCCTATGCTACAATCAGTCAAGCTCTATGTTTGATATAGTGCCCTCAAAGTCAATTATTGAATCGCAGGCACGTGATTGCAATGATTGCGGAGGACCTATACCGGTAGGACAGTCTTACTCGAGATGATAGTATGCTATCTGGTTTGCCTTTATCAGTCATGTACAGGTTCAGGTGACTGATCACTGTTACACATTGATAGAGCCCTTAGGATCTTGCTTTACTACCAACAGTATGATGGCGATCTTATACGTGAGAGTTGGGTGGTTTATAAGAATATCCTTAATTGTGGTCCCTAGTCGTAGGAGTTTTGAGACAGGGCATCGATACTCTGGAGTAGACAAGTGTATACAGTCGAGACCCCGACGAGGGGCGGTGGCCGGTCTCACAAGCCACTGGTGTCAGTTGGATCACCTAAGATATATACAGGTGCTCATTGGGTTATGAGTACACCGGACAGGACTCGCCGGGAATCTGCTAGTTGGTATTATACCTATCGTCAGATAGCAGTTCCCTGGTGACATGTGTACAGGTTAGTTCATCGACCTGAGGTCGTCATTTGTCTCGTGTGAGTTCCCACTGTGCTTTGATTTCTAACTTACCACGGTTCAAAGGAGTCGTGCAAACATGTATTTTTTGAGTACAGCCCTGAGCCACATAGAGGCAAGTGAGCGGATCGGCAGGGGATTCGTCTCTCCCGGTATTGGGGGTGAGATCGTGCTGTGTCTAGGAGAGCCATTACACAAAGCCCACGGCCGTGGCAGGAGATTTACTAGTAGGTACTCCAGTAGTATCTCAGGGTGTTTTTGGGCTACACTCCTGTTAGTTATATGTATGCCCTAGAGGCCATTACTGTACATTGGATGTATATTGTAGTGGATGCTAGGACGTATATAGGGAGGACTTTCTTGCTCGACATGATAGTATGCTATCTGGTTACCCTTTACCTTAACGTGTATGCTGATTGTCTCTCTGTTACATGTTGGTAAAGCCCTTAGGATGTGTGCTTGACTACCTGGACTATGATGCGGATCATACTAGTGGGGACATGGTAGTCCATAAGTACATCCTTCAAAGTCCCTAGTCGTGGGTGTATCGAGACGGGGCATCGATATACCAGAGTAGACTAGCGTGTACCTTCTCGACCCATACAGATGGGCGATGGATGATCCCATATCCATCGGTGTTTGACATCAGAGATGATATACGGGTGCTCAGTAGAGACTGGGTACACTGGACGGACTCGCCGAGAACTCCCAGATGGTATTATACCTCACGTCAGATGGCAGTTCTCTGGTGACACTGGTACAGAGTAGTCTGTTGACCCGAGATCGTCATAGAGTCTTGTGTGGTTCCCACTGTGCTTTGATTTCCATCTTACCACGTCCAAGAGGGCATGCAAAACGGTGGTTTTTGGGTACAGTCCCGAGTCACATGGAGACAATGAGCGATAGGAGGGGATTCGTCTCTCCCGGTATAGGGAGTTGATGTTGCGCTGTGTTCGATTGGCTATAACAGGAAATCCCTGGCCAGGGTTGCTGAGATTTACTGGTAAGTGTTACCAGTAGTTTCTCGAACAGTTATAGACCTCATATCGACACGACTTATCGAGCTATTGGGGTCTGACGTTTACCACCCCTAGACGAGATATGCGACATATCAGACGATCAGACCGGACTGTACGGTAGTGTTACTGGTTGGATTCACTGGAGTGTGAGCGGGCTTGCTCGTCGATCTTCAGATCGCTCAATACCCGGGTGGCCGTTACGTTTAGCAGACCGCTTGCGGCTTGTGGGTGATTGATATGATCATCATCTGCTGCCGGCGTATTGACGAGTCTTTAGAGTCCTACACAGAGGTTTCCTGGCTCAAGCGAAACGAAATAGGAGCGCATATGAGATGTGTGCGGGACCGAGAATAATACGTGTATATGATACCGTATTCCATTCTCGTGATGAATGTATCGAATGATTGTATGCGATATAACCTAGTTATCGATTTAAGCGTTGATTCGATAAGCCGATACATTGAATACTAGTCGGTTGTGTGCGACATGACCGGATCATTGAATCAAGTGTTGATTTAATGATTTAATGCATAATTATATATTTGATTTATTAGTTTGCATTAACTAGTATCGGTTTACTTAAGATGGATTTTCTCACTTGGATGTGCGCATTGTATATGCGATATATTTTTGTGCACTTGATTGTGTCATGTTTGATGATACATGTTACCTTGGATTTGTGTAAAGATTAAACCATGGTTGTGAGAGTGGTTAGGGTTTAGTTTATTCACTTATTATCCTTTTATTCATTTATTCATTCTTTTTGGAGAAATGATAAGCATAAAGGAAAATGGTGGCTTTGTTTGTATTATAGGTGAAGCTTCGTGAAGCTTTGACCAAAGTTACCATTTTGTCTCATGCTTAACCCTAACCACTCCATTAACCCTAGTTTAATCTCTACACTTGACCATGGTTCAATATATGATAAGTATTGATTTTCTTTTTAAAATGAATTAACTTATCATAACAATTTCCTTCTTCTTCTTCATTTCTTCAAGTGAAGAAAGCTTGCCTCCATCAATGGCAAGTGATGAAAAAGAGTGAGAAATCCAAATCTAAAGTCTACCCACTTCCTATTTCTTCATCCTCTACCTCTTACCAAGTAGTAGAGTGTGTTTTCTTCACAAGTTTCTTAACTTGGTGAAGTCGGAGCTTGATTTAGCGATGCCTCGACGTAGATCATCTTCGGCATGGACATCGACGACCTAGCTCGCTTTTTCTCCGACGAAGCCGACTCTAGAGCCCGGATTCTTTTTGGACAGCGAAGAGGACTTCGTTGCTGAGCTATGGAGGTGGAGCACCGGATCTACAAAGGTTGTATTTCCGTATTCTCATAGTTAAGTATTAACTAGTTAGCTTTTTCGCCTTGTTTTCTAGCAAACGATCCGTAGTCGGGTTTCTCGGCACCTAGATTTTTTGAAATTGGCATGGTTGATGCCTTGTGAGACCTCATTAGGATGCCTAGGAACCCTACAGTGGTATCAGAGCCTAGCTAGAGCCTTAGGCGAACTCTAGACGGAATTTGAAACCCGATCGAACCCGAAACCCCAAATCAAAATTGCTCTCTGGAAATTTTCTAAAATCGTGGATTTTTCCAAATTAAAAATTGCTAAAAAATTCAGCAGGGAAAAATAAGAATTATGGTGCAAAAAGTTTCTGGTGAACAGTAAATTTCGCGGCGGATCCGCGGCAGAAGCATGGCTTCTGCGGCGGATCAGCGGCCCCTTGATGACGTCAGCCCTGTTCCTTTGCACAGTAATTCCTAGTTCTAAGAGCTGAGTTTTCTGGGAATTTTTTATATTTATTCAAGAGTTGAATTTTTCTGCTGTGTTTTTGGGAATTCGGTGTTTCGATCGGAGTATCAAATTTTGTCTGTGTGGCTTTCCGGCTAAATTTTTAGAATATGTTAAAAAGTTCGACCGGATATAAATACCCAATTTTTCCCCTGTCGGGAAATTTCCAAGTGTTGGATTTTTCCGTAGTTTAACGACGTTCTAAGTAGTGCAAGTAACACGATGGTCCCTCTAGAAGACAACAAACCTTAACTCGATTATGTGACCGTCTTGAACTGCCCTTTGAACCTTCGGGTTTGGGGCAGTACGGCGTGCCACATGTGAGGCGTTGGCTTGACCCTTCTACGACTGGACCGTCGGTACTGAGGCACGAACTGAATGTTGTTAGACTTATTTCATGTGTTGATCTGTATCGGGAAAACTTGGGTGTTCGAATGTTCAATCGGAAAGTTTAACATTTTCTAATTATCTGGAATGGGATACAATAATTGGAATTCACAAGAAGTTATGAGATAACTGAATGAATGTTATAAACATAGCAATTTAGTCTCACTTGATCGGTTGCCACAGAATTTTGATGTGATCAAAAGTCCGTCGCAATCACGTAGCGTACGCGGATACTCGCCGGGTAAACTTAATAGACAGCCTCACTCCATAGCCCCGACCAAGTGACTGTAGGAGAACCCCGTCGCCGAAAGCATCCGTTCGGGTGCTCGCGGTAGCGGTGTTCCGCCTTGGTGCACTTCGTCGACTGTATCAGGGGTGCTGCCGCCTACTGAAGTTTGCGACGAGCATTCGATCAGGATATCGGGAATCTTGTTGAATTTCCCGACTTGATATTGAGTTTTCGATTTTGAGACTAAAATGTGGGGTTTATAATTGTTAGGCATGCGATGTCAAAAGAATTCATTTGGTCAGGCATGCGATGTCTGAGAAGGCTGCGGATTCCAACTGTTGTAGTTTTACACTTTCTTTTCTGTGACCGTAAGTGTAATATGTGATATCGCCGGTTTCGTTGCTATATGTCAACGACAATTGGGATGCGCATATTTACTTACGTTGATGACATGTGATGTTATGTGTTGCTGGATATGTTATATTGGATCGTCGTGTTTGAATAGCCGGGGTTTTTTTATGTGAGATGAGTGTTTTTCATTTTCATTCATGTAAAAGCTTGTATGTAATATTCTTTTATTGGGGCGCTTCCAGGTTGCGGAAGTTGTCACCGTTTGTATATTATTTACTTTTCCGCACTAGGATAGACCCAAGGAGGGGAGCATAAGTAACCGGGTTCTGGAGTCCAGTGGGAGACCAACTCGAGGAGTCGAGTCCGGGTCTCCTAACTCTAGAATTGGTAGGGTTGATTGCCGCTCTCGTAGGGGTCTAGGGGTGTGGGTTTGGCTATTCATCGCGACCGTGGAATCCGTGTTTTATACTGGCTCGTATTGAAAACACGGACGTCCTAGTATATCCAATATTTCATATGATTCTTCTGCTGCGATATCTGTGATGTGATCATGTGATGTTCTGTGATAGATACAATATATAGTATATATGATATATTATATAGACGTTACTTATGTTTTACACCCGCGCTAGCCCTGCCCTGCTCTGCCGTTAGTTACCTAACCTAACGGTGCACGAGGGGACATCGAGGCGAATGCGGATGGCATAAGTGTACGTCGTATTTATCTGTGATGTTTAGGTACATAAATGATGGGACTTCATTAATGTGATTAATGAAATAAAAGAAACCTAAGATGTTGTAGAATCGAATTTCAAAATAAAACAGGCAGCTACAGTTCTTGCTTTGCACAGAGGTATATGTGATATATCCTGCACCTTATTCGATGAGGAAAGGACCGAGATCCCTTCACCGGGAGTGACTCCTTTAGCAATAACTGGCAGATGCTACACACTCGGTTTGTCTTTTGATTGCTTTTAAAGAGTTTTTGCTTTGCACAGTGATATATGTGATATATCCCGCACCTCATTCGACGAGGAAAGGACCGATGATCCCTTCACCAGGAGTGACTCCTTTAGCAAAACTAGAAAAGCCTCAAAAGCACTCCATTTTAAAATCATTTGATTCTACAACGATATCAAGTTCATTACGCAATAGGTTTTCAGAAAAACCTGTCGTAGCACTCCGTCATTTCAGATAAGTACTAGTTAGTATTCGTGCTGCGGTTGTTTGGCATGCGTCAAGGCGTAGTGTACGATAGCTAACTAGTGCTTATCTGCTAGCATATGATGCGATTGGATTAGGGTATTCGTACGGCGTTGTTTGGCATGCGTCAAGGGTCGTGCGGGTGGGTTTAATTCAATCAAGAAATGTACGGGTTGAACTTGACTAGCAGACTATGGGTTGTTTGGCATGCGTCAAGGTCATAGCGAGCTAGGGGAAAAATATTATCGGGAATTTCAAGTGTTGAAATTTGCAATGAGATTGCATACCTTCTATAAGATAGTTGGATCCCGATACCTGCTGCGAGTAAGAGTTACTCCTGGGAGAGTTTTATACATTACAATTAGCCGATCAAGTAGGTGTCTAGAAAGGTGTCAACGGGGTTACGCCTCTGGGAAAACGAGGTTTACATTAATTAGGTTCGTGCGAAAGCACGGGGGACCTCCCTCAAAGTACCGACACTGGCCTGGCTGAAAGATTGGCGAACTTGTAGTGTGTAATTAATCCCGGCTAGTCTTTCCTTTTAGGGTTTGAAGGAAGATTTGATAAAAAGCAGTGGGAGCCATCTAGATTAGATAAAATAAAAACCAATCTATTCTTGCAAGAGCGCACGCTGAGTGTTTTCTTCTCTCTCTCTCCTGGTAGCGACCATATCATGCCTTAATCAAGATAAAAAAACGGATTATTGACCGAATCCGCTTGTTATACTGAGCTGGGGAACGTTGGTCCCGCTCCAACTTATAAATGTTATAAGACAGAGCAGGAAATTGGGGAATACCAGATTTCCCGTGCCGCCCAAACGAAGAGAGTGCATGCTGATGCATCATCTTCGTGTGTGTTCATTATACAGAGAACTGTTTCTCAGTAACCTTTACGTCCTGGGTATGTGATACCAGATCAGGATCCCAGATATGTAATCTGTTACATAGGGCTACAGAAAGGTAGAGGACTGAGAACGGGTGATAAGTTTCATGAGGCAGAAAACGGGGCAAGTGTTGCAGCCAAGTCTGTTGGTCACTGTCACCCTGTATTACCAATACATTGATTCTGAACGAATGTTATTAGATACCGAACCTGATATACAAAATCATATCACTCTCTTTATTAGTAAAGAAATGATAAAATTTTGTATTGTTGGATAATGTTTTGAACATTTCCTATATCAAAAGTTGATCGGTTCAGGCACGTTATCTAAAAGTATTGATGTTCTAAATCAAACTACAGTTCTTAGTATATGGAACACACACAAGAGGAAGAGTTCAGAAATGAACGGATTCTTCTTGAGGTATTGTAGACTAGGTCAGATCAATGCGACCCGACTGGCTGAAGTTACATTTAGATGTAAATCAGTTTGAATTTACATCTTGTGAAACTTGCCAGTCATGTCACAAAGATAAAATGACACTAGCTCTGTTTATTGGAAACAGAGAAAGAGTTAGTAAACTCTTGGGATGATACATGTTGATGTATGTAAGGTCCCCTGTCTACACATGCCAAGACCGGTTCTTTATACTTCATTATATTCTCTGATAATCTCTCAAGATTCAGACATATGTTCCTGTTGAAACACAAGTCCGAACCTTTTGCGATATTCACAGAATATAAGTTAGAAGTAGAGAACCGATACAGGTATAAGTATTATGTCCTTTGATGAGATCAAGGAGGAGAATACTTGAGCACGGAATTCCTGGACTATTCTAAAGGAGAATGAGATTCTCTTTCAGCATTACTCCTCCGTATACACCATGGCACGATGGTATATCGGGGCGGAGCAATCACACCCTATATGATATGGTGTGCTCTATGATGAGTATTACTGAGTCACCTATTTCCTTTTGGGAGTTATGTACTTGAGAAGCTGCATACCTATTGAATAGGGTTCGAATCAAATCAGTTGCCTACCACTTCATATGTGATATGGTATGGGAAGAGCCCATGTCTTAAGCCAGTTAAGATTTGGGGTTGCCCGGCCTATGTCTAAAAGCAAAATCCGGACAAGCTCGAGGCAAGGCCTGTAATGTAGAACTGGAAAGGTTCCAGCCATACAAACTGCAACTGATGATTTGATAGAACCAAAGGATTCAGTAGATTCCAACGAACCTCAGCCTCTCCGCCGATCTAGTAGGGTTCCTCACCCACCTGAGAGATACTTCTGTTTCTCTATGACAGTGGGAGCGAGGATTGCATCATGAGATGATGACCCAACTAGCTTTGAGCAGGCCATCGAGAGTAAGACTCTGTAAGAATGGCTGGATGCTTGGCGATCTGAGATGGAATCCTTATACACCAACAAAGTATGGACTTTGGTTGCAATATCTGAAGGGTTAAATCCCCATCAGGAGCAAGTATATCTTGAGAAGATTACTTGGTGTACATCGAAAAGTTGAGACTTTCAAAGCTGGACTTGTTAAAAGTTTGCATCATTGACCAGCTGTGGATAATGATGAAACCTTTTCAAGTAGCTATGCTTAAGTCCATCCAGATCCTACTTGCCACGGCTACATACCATGACAACGATATCTGGCGGTTGGGTGCCATGACTGCTTTTCTAAATATTGATTTAAAAGAGAACGTCTATAAGTACACAGCCAGAGGGCTTCGTAAACAGTGGGAGCAGCGGAAACGTGTGCAAGATGTTTTATAGGATAAAGCAGGCATCGCGGAGTTGGAACATCTGTTTTGATGAAGCAGTCAAAGAGTTTGACATCATCAAAATGGTAGATGAACCTTGTATAAACAAAAAGGTAGTAGGGAGTATGGTGACGATCCTCGTAGAGTACGTGGATGACATACTCTTGATGGGGAAGGAGTTTCCTATGCTACGCTCGATCAATATCCGCTTATCACAATGATTCTCCATAAAGGATCAAAGTGATACCTCCTAAATCCTGGGTTTGGATCTATGAGATAGATCTAATTGGATGTTAGGATTCTCACTAGTTGTAGTGAGACGGTATCAACCGATCCTGGGGAGAATCACTGGAAGGGTTCCAGGGTGATAAAGACGACTGAATGTCAGTCAAAGGCATTGTCTTTACCCTCAGTAAAGGGACGGTATGTTGGAAGAATTCCAAGCTAGATACCGTGGCATACTAGAAGATAAAGGCTTGATACATCGCTATTTAAGATGCTACCAAAGAGGCTGTTTGGGTGTATATTGGTTCATGAGATGAACTATGTTCCTCCCATTGTGTGACAATGGAGTTGTAGCTTATGCCAAGGAACGCCGGTCCCATCAGTGATCCAGACATATTCTAAGGCAGTATCACTTGATCATGGAGATGGTTGATCTCCAGGGAGATCGAGGTTAGGAGAGTAGACTCAGAGGACAAACACAGCGGATCCACTCACAAAGGCCTGTTCCCAGAGAGAGACTTTTATGGGATGGTTGAGTATGAGATACTACAACCACTGCTACAGATGGCCCTAGTGCAAGTGGGAGATTGTTAGTTATATGTATGCCCTAGAGGCCATTACTGTACATTGGATGTATATTGTAGTGGATGCTAGGACGTATATAGGGAGGACTTTCTTGCTCGACATGATAGTATGCTATCTGGTTACCCTTTACCTTAACGTGTATGCTGATTGTCTCTCTGTTACATGTTGGTAAAGCCCTTAGGATGTGTGCTTGACTACCTGGACTATGATGCGGATCATACTAGTGGGGACATGGTAGTCCATAAGTACATCCTTCAAAGTCCGTAGTCGTGGGTGTATCGAGACGGGGCATCGATATACCAGAGTAGACTAGCGTGTACCTTCTCGACCCATACAGATGGACGATGGATGATCCCATATCCATCGGTGTTTGACATCAGAGATGATATACGGGTGCTCAGTAAAGACTGGGTACACTGGACGGACTCGCCGAGAACTCCCAGATGGTATTATACCTCACGTCAGATGGCAGTTCTCTGGTGACACTGGTACAGAGTAGTCTGTTGACCCGAGATCGTCATAGAGTCTTGTGTGGTTCCCACTGTGCTTTGATTTCCATCTTACCACGTCCAAGAGGGCGTGCAAAACAGTGGTTTTTGGGTACAGTCCCGAGTCACATGGAGACAATGAGCGATAGGAGGGGATTCGTCTCTCCCGGTATAGGGAGTTGATGTTGCGCTGTGTTCGATTGGCTATAACAGGAAATCCCTGGCCAGGGTTGCTGAGATTTACTGGTAAGTGTTACCAGTAGTTTCTCGAACAGTTATAGACCTCATATCGACACGACTTATCGAGCTATTGGGGTCTGACGTTTACCACCCCTAGGCGAGATATGCGACATATCAGACGATCAGACCGGACTGTACGGTAGTGTTACTGGTTGGATTCACTGGAGTGTGAGCGGGCTTGCTCGTCGATCTTCAGATCGCTCAATACCCGGGTGGCCGTTACGTTTAGCAGACCGCTTGCGGCTTGTGGGTGATCGATATGATCATCATCTGCTGCCGGCGTATTGACGAGTCTTTAGAGTCCTACACAGAGGTTTCCTGGCTCAAGCGAAACGAAATAGGAGCGCATATGAGATGTGTGCGGGACCGAGAATAATACGTGTATGTGATACCGTATTCCATTCTCGCGATGAATGTATCGAATGATTGTATGCGATATAACCTAGTTATCGATTCAAGCGTTGATTCGATAAGCCGATACATTGAATACTAGTCGGTTGTGTGCGACATGACCGGATCATTGAATCAAGTGTTGATTTAATGATTTAATGCATAATTATATATTTGATATATTAGTTTGCATTAACTAGTATCGGTTTACTTAAGATGGATTTTCTCACTTGGATGTGCGCATTGTATATGCGATATATTTTTGTGCACTTGATTGTGTCATGTTTGATGATACATGTTACCTTGGATTTGTGTAAAGATTAAACCATGGTTGTGAGAGTGGTTAGGGTTTAGTTTATTCACTTATTATCCTTTTATTCATTTATTCATTCTTTTTGGAGAAATGATAAGCATAAAGGAAAATGGTGGCTTTGTTTGTATTCTAGTTGAAGCTTCATGAAGCTTTGACCAAAGTTACCATTTTGTCTCATGCTTAACCCTAACCACTCCATTAACCCTAGTTTAATCTCTACACTTGACCATGGTTCAATATATGATAAGTATTGATTTTCTTTTTAAAATGAATTAACTTATCATAACAATTTCCTTCTTCTTCTTCATTTCTTCAAGTGAAGAAAGCTTGCCTCCATCAATGGCAAGTGATGAAAAAGAGTGAGAAATCCAAATCTAAAGTCTACCCACTTCCTATTTCTTCATCCTCTACCTCTTGCCAAGTAGTAGAGTGTGTTTTCTTCACAAGTTTCTTAACTTGGTGAAGTCGGAGCTTGATTTAGCGATGCCTCGACGTAGATCATCTTCGGCATGGACATCGACGACCTAGCTCGCTTTTTCTCCGACGAAGCCGACTCTAGAGCCCGGATTCTTTTTGGACAGCGGAGAGGACTTCGTTGCGGAGCTATGGAGGTGGAGCACCGGATCTACAAAGGTTGTATTTCCGTATTCTCATAGTTAAGTGTTAACTAGTTAGGTTTTTCGCCTAGTTTTCTAGCAAACGATCCGTAGTCGGGTTTCTCGGCACCTAGATTTTTTGAAATTGGCATGGTTGATGCCTTGTGAGACCTCATTAGGATGCCTAGGAACCCTACAACTCCGACACGACTTAAACTGCTTTTGGGGGTCTGACATTACCTGCCCCCTAGGCAGATATGCGATACTCATAGGCGATGGACCGGACTGTATATACATTGTCACTGTTAGGCTCAGTAGGGTTTCTGGATGAGTTCGCTCATCAGCCTCCCTTGAGGTCAGTGCATGGGCAGCCGTTACGCACAGCTAGTGCCGCTGACGGCTTGTGGTTAAACCTACTACCAGGATACTGACGAGTCATTAGAGTCCCCCACAGAAAGTTTCCCAAGTTCGTGCGAAACGTTATAGAGGCCGTATGGTTTTGTGGCAGGGTTCGGAAAATGCACATGCGTTTACGCACGTGTCATATTTCGGGCAGATAATACTGGTGGGCTTTGGCTTAAGCCGGATCCGAGTATTATACTGTGTAGATATAATATCTTTGTCTCAGTTGCATTTGTATTCGGTCGTAATAAAAATGCGGGTATGTTTATAATGTTACGGGGTTGTCCTGAAATTCATTTTTGGAAGTTGCCAGTTTTCAGTTTCCAGTTTCCGTATTTGATATTCGGTTAAATGCGGATTTATCTTTCCGCCGCTCGGGTGAGTCATGAGGGTGAGTCGTGCTTCTAGAAGCTTCTAGATTGGTGACTAGGTTCATGTATCTTTGGTTGCATTTATTAAGTGATGACTAGGTTTAAATGACTCATTCTTTTGCGTTAATGGGTTTTTGTAATGCTTAGGATATTTTGATTAAGATCTTTTTCTTTAGAGTTACCACTTTGCTCCTACCCTCACCTCCCTCTTGATATATATTGGCCGGCCCCTCCCCTTGAGAAATCAATGGTTATTGGGAAAAAAGATATTGTTTTGGATGTATGGAAATTAACATAGTCATATCTCATTTTCATATCGATCCAAAAGGCAACTTCATTAACCGTTCGTCCATAGCCTTGGACGTAACGAGACAAAGTATTCTACTCATTCTCTACATCAATCTTGGTCATCTCTTTTAGCAAACTTGATGACCGAGTTCCCTCGAGTCAGTGGCGGGACCCCGTTTAAAGATCCGTTGACGTGGTGCCACCTGGACGACGAGATCGGAGATCGACGAGATCGGAGCAGCCGCAACAAAGCGTGGGATGATGGTTAAAGAACGAAGGACTCGGATCGTTCGGTAAAACCTTTCTACCCTCTTTGGAGTTTGTTAGTTTAGCAATAATGGCAGATCCGGGTTATAGTATACGATAGCGCCAGTTAAAAAGTTTTGTTCCGCATTTGGCGTCTGTTAAACGGCCAGGGCGCTACTTTAGACTTACAGTGGTATCAGAGCCTTACCATTATGCTTTACTAACTTGTGCTAACGCGTTTAAAATATCGATCGAACGGATTTTCGAAAACCGCAAATTCCAAGTTCTGAGTTTCTGTCGATTTTAAAAGGGTTCTAAAAATAATTTTACATATCACAGAAAATTCAGCAGGGTTTTCTAGGCTATCTGTACAAATTTGGTCACGTGACCCTACAAGACCGCCGCGGAATCGCGGTCAAATCTAGGGTTTGACCGCGCATCCGCGGCCAGTCTGTGTGATCATTGGTCTAAATTTGCACAGTCTGTGGAAATTGTGGTTTTTGGCATATATCTTTTGGGCCCAGATTTTGTTACTGTACAGCAGACATACGTGGGGCCCACTTCGTGATATTTAGTTGATCGAAATTTAAACATGTTAGTTTATAGTACTTACATTATATCTCCGACCGTGAATGTCATTCGAGCGGTAAACCGCGTCTGATTGCTATAGTTCTTTTTGACGGGTTTGCGAACGTGACATTCGCGTTGATGTTCTGTGTTGTGCTGTGATGTTGCGGATTTGTCGTGATGGATAGCAGTGTGCAATGGTAGTGCAGTTTGTATTTATTTGTACATTTGATATTGCGGGGCGAGCGTCCAACATGTGGATTGCCGTCTCTGCCAGTTTGTATAATATTCTTTTGGGGCACGACCGGGCTGAGGTCGATGTACCCGTTGTACATATTATTTATTTCTGTACTAGGTTTACCCCGCGACGGAGTGCACGGATAGCCGGGTTCTGGAGGGCAACGGGTCCGCATCTCATGGCTTTGAGAGGCAGAGGGGCCTCACTCTAGTATTGGCAGACTATTCGCCGCACTCGTAGAGGGTACAGGTTGACCCAAGGAGGGGTGCTCAAGTTACCAGATTCCGTGAAGTGCAGGGTGGTCCATTCATTATGCTGTAGGGGGCTGCCTCGCTTAAGGTTTTGGCGGGTAACTTGCCGCACCCGTAGGGATCTAGGTTTCATTGCACAGGCTATCCATACGACCAGGGAAACGTCGGGTTTCAGCAGCGGCTCTGTGAAACCCGTGGATCCCAGATTATCTGTATTGTTCTGTGATGCTTATTACTTTTCTGTAATGTTGCATATTATCACGCCTCGAGCGATTATTGTATATTGGTATATATACTAGTAGATGTTGTATATGTTTTACAGCCGCGCTAGTCCAGTCCTCGCTTTGTCGTTAGTTAAGTAACCTAACGGGTGATGACGGGACCCAGTGACGAATGCGGATGTCATATACGAACATTTTATTTTCGTTCTTTTCTGGTGTGATTAATTGATGGGACTGCGTTGATTCTGATCAATGCAAAGGAAAACAAACCTATTTGGCAGTTGTTGGAACAGTTTTAAAAGGTTGTTATTACAAAGACGTTTCCTTTTATTTTGCATAGAGGTGTTCGGTTGGAATATCCTTCACCTCATTCGACGAGGCAAGGGCCGATATCCCTTCACCGGGAATGACCCTTTGGGTAGAAGTTTGCGTCAGGGTAATAACTTCACTATAGTCGATTACAAGTTGCTTTGCATCGCGGTATTCAGTTGGAATATCCTGCACCTCATTCCACGGGGAAAGTTCCGAGATCCCTTCACCGGGAGTGACCTCTTTAGCAAAGGTTTTCGCCACTATATTTTTATAAAAAGCTATCAGGTTCCTTCAGCGATATCAAGTTCATTACGTTAAAGGTTTTTCACCAAAAACCAGCCGTAGCCCTCCGTCATTTCTTTTGGGTATTCGGTAGTATTCAAGTAATGTATTTTGACCTAACGCCAAGGCATAGTGTTTGGTAGCTACTGGGTATTCATTTGTTGCATAGATAGATGAGTTGGTTTGGGACAGTCGTTCTGCCATTTTGACCTAACGCCAAGGGAAAGTACGGGTCGGTTCAAATTGACAAGATAGTGACAGGTAGAACTTGGCATGTGACTTATGACATTTTGACCTAACGCCAACGTCATAAGTGCATGGGGAAAAAAATCATATTGGGAGTTTCTAAAGAAACTGAAACTTGCCAAGTATGAGCATATCTTCTGGAGTATGAGTAACGTGAGTGGATTCCGTCACGTTATCATGCGATGAGAGTTGGATCCCGATTCCCACTGATGAGTTGGTTTACTCTTCGGGAGATCCCGATTGATTCTTCTTTAGGTTTGGAGGAGAATTTGACAGTATAGTGGGAGATTTCCTGATTAGATAAAGTGATAACCATTCTGATCTAAGTTAGAGTGCACGCAGAGTGTTTCTTTTCTCTCTCTCTCTGGCAGCGACCATTGACCGACCCTAGACTATGACTCAGTGACCAAGTTGACCGAAACTTCTTAAAATACTGGCTTTTGGATTATCCGAGTTGCAAGAGTCATTGCCGCTCCTTCTTCTACCCTTTGAATTTCTCAGAACATCCCATATTACTATGGACATCAACTTTCATTGGATAAATCCATCATATGGTTATATACGAACTCGTAGGGACTTCTTCGAGGATGGATCAAGGTTCAGGAGAAAAAGGAATTGGTTTATTCAGTTGTCTTTTATTATCACCTTCTCTTAGGTTGCGAGGGCTCCTTGGTTTAGGAGGGTACACCTATTACGCTCATTGGACAGTCTTATTCCAAACCATAGGCAGGTGCCGGAAGGTAGGGAATGAAGAAAACCAATTAGCCTGAGTAGGGTGTACAGAAGGTAATATGTAAAGACAAAATAAAGGGATTAGAAAGAGGGTAAAGTAAATTGCGACTGTTATCATTCACGACAAAACCGCGTACTTCATCGCCACTCCTATTTCACCTTTGCCTTTTTCCCCAGTTCAGGAGAAATAGAATAAGGTATTATTCAGTTGTCTTTTATCATCACCTTCTCTCAAGTTGCGAGTACTCCTTGGTTTAGGAGGGTACACCTATTATGCTTACTGGATAGTCTTCTTCCAAACCATAGGCTGGTGCCGAACGGTAGGGAAGGAAGAAAACCACTTAGCCTAAAAGGGGTGTACAGAAGGAAATGAATAAAGAAAAATAAAGGGATTTGGAGAGATGGCAAAGAAATATACGGTTATAGTCATGAATTGGATTATGGAAGAGGCATTACTATGAATACCAGGATACCCCTACGAAACATTTTCATGTTTCATTGCATTGTTAAAGCAAAACTGTTTTCCCGATTAGATACTTACTCCAGGGTATGTATTTACCAGGTATCATTCTCATATCTGTATGGTTTTACAGATGATGAGTGGGAGTAAGTTATTGGGAATTAGGTGATCAACCTCATTAAATCGGAATTCACTCTAATTGGTGATATTTGAGGAAATCGCCTGGGTATAGTTTTCAACCTACGATGCACAGGTTTTGAGTTATTCAACTCAGCGGACTTATACAGAGAATTGTATGTTTTCCAAGTGTCCATCAGGACAAAGGGGTAGGTCCTCGTACTATGTTCTGCTTACTTGTGACTTCTCTAGTTTTTAGACAAGTGTTTCGTACAAATACAATGTCTATGTTTTGAGAAGTTGTGGGTATAAGAATAAAGTAGAGAACCACATATCGCAAGTATCGGGATTCTTCAAAGAAATTGAAGATGTAGATTCTTGTGATTGGTATTCAGATGATAGTAATGGTTTTGAGAAACTAGTTTCTCTTTCAGGTTACTCATAATTGGATGTATTCCTAAGTTGAGTAATGTTGATCAGCCTCTCTCCATTAAGCTGATGTGCACTGGAGACAGCTGCATGATTAGAATCTGGTTCCAATTAAATCAGTGCCAAAGTTTCTATATTGGATATAGAATGGTTCATACTTAACGATTTTAAGGTACGGGGAGTTGTCTGGCTTATGCTTAAAACCAGACTCTGGATAACTCAGGGCACATTTCTGTAATGGCAGTTTGTGGGTTGACCTAGGCTATGTCGAGGGTTAACTTTCTACCATCTGGAAGATCAATAGTGATATTGTTCTTGACTCACCACAGTTTTAGTAAAATGGATTTTTTCAGAAAACAGTAGTGGGAGTATGGTAGAACTGGAAGCGATTCCAGAACCGCAAACGATTACGGAAAATTTAATAGGACCTAAAGATTCAATCAGGTTTGACATTCCATTAGCCACTCTGCAGACATGGTGGGTAACCTTAGACACTCGAGAGGTACTCCGGTAGCCTCAAGGACGGTGAAAGGAAGGTTCTTATCTACCAAGACTTGCCACTACTGTTGTTCCAGGCTATGAGACCCGGCAGGAGATTAAATATAGCGTCGTTCTAAATTCGCTTTAGAAGTGCACGTATATATTATTCTGCCAGAGGGTTGTTGTGGTCAGTAGGAACAGTGGAAGTATAGTGGGCAAGTAGCTTATGTCTATTTATAGACTCGAGCAGATATAGCGGAGATAGATCATCTATTTTTGATGTGACAGTTATGGGTTTGACTTCATCAGAATAGGGGATAGATCTGTTAAGAAGGTAGTAAGCTGTGATGTCCTGGTATTTGGATAACATACATAGAGTAGGAAATAAAATTTCTATACTATGATCGGTTGTACTGTGGTCGTCACACAGTTTTTTCTCCAGAGAGGATATGGATATAATATATGACATTCTGGTTTCTAGATCTATGGTTTTAGATCTGGATTTGGATAGTTTCCCAATGTGGGTACTTTGACAGTATTCTAATAGTTTATTTAGAATAGATGACTCCTGGCATGGTGGTGTACCTGCAGGTGATGGAGTCACCCTCTCTAAAGATGTCTTACAGACTAAAGAGGAGAGAGATGTGCATGATTGGCAGATCACTTGCTTAGGCAATTGAGTCAATCGTGAGATGTCAAGTAGCACACCAGATGTTGTTTTTGCACTAGATGCGATAAGCTTGTATTAATCCAATCCTGGAGAAACATAAGCAAGCAGTTTTAGAACATAAGTGCATGTTCTACGGATTTGATGACGGCAGCCTCCTTCGGGAGACGGTTATCATTCCAGGCTTCAAACGTGACATGGTTGACAGAGTGATTGTCAGAGTTATAGTTTTCCCTCTGACGAGGGACAGTATTATGGACAGGTGGTCCAAGAGGATACTGTGGGAGGCATGGTGCAGGATACTGATTAGGTTCAGTGGATGATACTGTCTAAGAAGTTTGGATTTAGAGTTCATTTATGAACAAGGTCCCATCAGATATCCAGACATATTCTAAGACGGGTATTACTCAATTCGGGAGATGGCTTTCTCCGTGAACTTGAGATTAAGAGAGACATAGAAAGAAACATCAAGGCGGATCCACTCACTGAGGCTATTTCTCGAACACAATAGTTTTACAAACGGGCTTTGTGAAACTGATTAATAGAGGAGTTGGATGTTCGGTTTCACACGGGCTGTGAGTAGTCGACATCGCAATAATTAGCCTTAAGTGCAAGTGGGAGATTGTTGGATATAGTGCCCTCAAAGTCAATTATTGGATCGCAGGCACGTGATTGCAATGATTGTGGAGGACCTATACCGGTAGGACAGTCTTACTCGAGATGAAAGTATGCTATCTGGTTTACCTTTATCAGTCGTGTACAGGTTCAGGTGACTGATCACTGTTACACTTTGATAGAGCCCTTGGGATCTTGCTTTACTACCAATAGTATGATGGCGATCATATACGTGAGAGTTGGGTGGTTTATAAGCATATCCTTAATTGTGGTCCCTAGTGGTGGGAGTTTCGAGACAGGGCAACGATACTCCGGAGTAGACTAGTGTATACAGTCGAGACCCCGACGAGGGGCGGTGGCCGGTCTCACAAGCCACTGGTGTCAGTTGGATCACCTAACATGTATACAGGTGCTCATTGGGTTATGAGTACATCGGACAGGACTCGCCGGGAATTTGCTAGTTGTTATTATACCTATCGTCAGATAGCAGTTCCCTGGTGACATGTGTAAAGGTTAGTTCATCGACCTGAGGTCGTCATTTGTCTCGTGTGAGTTCCCACTGTGCTTTGATTTCTACCCTACCACGGCTCAAAGGAGTCATGCAAACAGGTATTTTTTAGGTACAGTCCCGAGACACATGGAGTGTTAGTGTATATGCCCTAGAGGCCATTACTGTATCATACTAGTATGTATATTACTTGATGGAAGCTTAGGATATTCACAGTTGTATATACAATCTTGCTCGAAATGGTAGTATGCTACTTGGTTTGTCTCTACTTCAATATGTGCATGTGTTTCTTTTAGCATATCGCTTATATACATATTAGTAGAGCCCTTAGGATCTTTGCTTGATTACCAGCGTTGTGATGGCGCTCACACTCGTGGGGGCTGGGTAATCCATAAGCACATCCTTATACAGGTCCCTAGTCGTTGGACTATCGAGACAGGGCATCGATACTCCGGAGTAGACTAGCGTATGCGCTTCTCATCCCAGCGTGGGAGACGGTCTGTCCCACAGCCGTCATTACGTCGTACTTGAGATAGTATGCGGGTGCTCGTTAGGTTACGAGTACACTGGACAGGACTCGTCGGGAACTACTGGTTGGTATTATACCTATCGTCAGTTATCAGTTCCCAGGTGACATGAGTACAGCTTAGTCCGCTGACTTGACACTGTCACTTCGCATCGAGTGTGTTCCCACTGCACTTTGATTAGTACCCTACCACGGCTCAAAGCAGTCGTGCAAACAGGTAGTTTTAGGGTGCACTCCCGAAGCACTTGGAGGCAGTGACGGTTAGACAGGATTCGTCTCTCCCGGTATTTGGGGTTGACATCGCGCTGTGTCCAGGAGAGCCATTACACGAGTACTCCCTGGCCAGGGCAAGCGAGATATACTGGTAGGTTTCCAGTGTTATCTCAGGGTGTTCTGGGCTACACTCCGACACGACTTGTACCGCTATTAGGGGACTGACGTTCACCGCCCCCTAGGCCCGCCATGCGATGTATCAGACGAACAGACCGGACTGTACGGAGACTGTCACATACAGGCTCAGTAGGAGTTCAGATGGGGTCACCTCGTCAGTCTTCTTATCGGCATCTACCTAGGGACCGTTACGTACAGCTAGTGCCGCTTGCGGTCTGTGGTTAAACCCACTGCCAGCGTAGTGTCGAGTCTTTAAAGTCCCACACAGAGAGCTATTCGCCTTTAGGCAAAATGAGTAGAGGTCGCATGGTTTTGCGACGGGGTTCGTTCACATCCGCGCACTTGTGCACGTTTGCTGTCCGGACAGCTTATACTAGCGGGCTTTGGTTTAAGCCAGATCCTAGTATATGATTTGGGATTGGTTTTATCTCTTTGTATTCGTGTTCCTCAGATCACGAATGCGGGTGCGTATGCACAGTTGATTGAGACAGAGGAAGAGGACTTTGATTACGGTTAATGACCATTGTCATTTTATTAACCCTAATGCTTATGTGTGTATTATAATTAATTGATTTTAGCTATATATAATTGTGCATAGTAAGGGTTGTTGATATTTTGACCATACTTGACTTGTTGACCTTAGTTGACATGTTGACCATCATCATTCCATATAAAAGATGCTCTTTGATCCTTGCAATTTTCATTTAATGTGAAATGATAATGGTCATGTCTTGATTAACCATGACAATTATCTAGCTAATTATCTATTTTTTATAATTCATATATATATGTGAGAATGGCTTATTATTCTCTCATTCTATCATACACTTTCTCTCTCTTGCTCTTCCTCTTCCTCAGGCTCTCCCCTCTCATGTGTTGAGAAACACTTGAGCTTGAGAGAAAACCTCTTCTAGATAATCTCTAATCTCATCTAGGGTTCTAGGATTAGCACTTCTAGCACCTTAGTTACTTCTAACTTGAAGTTGAAGCCAAAGGTTGAGGCTTTCGGGTGGATCCTTCTTCGACTCGAGAAGGCGACAAGGCGATCTCTTTCTTACACTGCAAGGAGCAAGGAGAGAAGGACATAAGCCCTTGGTATAACCATTCTTCCTTGTAGCTAATTTCTAGTTAGCTTTTAGTTAGTTTTGTTTAGTAAAGATCCCGACATTGTCTAGTCCATGTTGCCTAGAGTAGTAAAAATCCGATTTTTATTCCGTTTTCCGCCTCCCCGCAAGCACTGAGGTGGGCAACGTGGAATTACAGTGGTATCAGAGCCTAACTAAACATAAACTAGCTAGGTAGTAAAAGTGTATGGAAGTTTGATCGGAAAAATCGCAAAACCAAAACATACAAAACCCTAAGTTTCTGTTGAAATTTTTTCTGCTCAAAATAAAATAAATCTTACGTCAAAAATCATCTCAGGGTTTTGTGAAGAAAGCCACCAAAAATGATCCAGTGAATCGCTCAAAGCGCGGCGGTTCCGCGGCAAAAGCATGCCTATTGCCGCGGAACCGCGGCCGTTTTGACTCGGTTCCAGACCGAGTTTGGTGCAGTGTTCCTCCGGTTTGGTTTTGTGATTTTTAAGACATTTTATTTGTGCCCAGGTTTTCCAGAAAAGAAATTTGTTTTCGGGGGCCTATAAATCCGTATTTTTTTATCGAACTTCACTACATTTTGACTAATGGGTTATATCTGTGATGTTTATATGTATTGAACGTCTGCTAATCGCTATAAGTCCATTAGTGGGGGTTATACATATCTGTGATCTGTGTTTGTTGATGGTATGTGTATATGAATGCGTTGGATTGTCGCGGGTGAATAGCCGGGGTAGATGTGAAATGAGTGTTTCTTTTTTCTTTCGTTCATGTAATATGTAAATTGATGTAATATTATTTGTTTGGCCGCACAACCGGGTCGGGGTTGTAGCCGTCATTGTATAATTCTTTTTACTGTTTTTGCTCCTAGGATAGACCCATGGAGGGGGTGCACAAACTACCGGGTATCTCGAAGTGCCGAGTGGCCTACTCACGGTGCTGAGGGAGGTTGCTTCGCTTCGGGTACTTGGCGGGTAGTTTGCCGCACCAGTAGGGGTCTTGGGTGGGGTATTGGTTATTCACCGCGACCGTGTAATCCGCTTTTCGTTGCAGGCTCGAACGGATTGCGGATTCCTAGTATATCCAATGTAGTCATCTGTGATCTGTAATGTCTATCATTACTATATATTTATATATGATAACTATTTAGGCGTTGCTTATGTTTTACAGCCGCGCTAGCCCAGCCCCCGCTCTGTCGTTAGTTAAGTAACCTAACGGGTGATGACGGGGCCCCGTGGCGAATGCGAATGGCATAAGCGTACGTCATATTTTGGTTGTTTTCTGCAATGGTAGGATTAAATGATTGGACGCATTAAAAGAACTAATGCAAGAAAATAAACCAAGCAAAAGTCGATTTGAACACTTTGAAAACCATTCGGTTCTTTTCAAAACTAAACTTTTAAACGCGGAGCTTGAACCACTCCTTTTAAAAGCTATCTCGTTCCATCGATTATATCAAGTTCACTACGTTCACGGTTTCGCCAAAACCATCCGTAGCCCTCCGTCGTTTCATATGAATATTCAACAGTATTCAAGCTGTGTTTGTTGGCGTTAATCAAGGCACAGTGTTTGGTAGCTGGTGGGTATTCATATGTTGCATAGATAGAATGCATTGGTTTGGGACAGTCGTATTGCTTTGTTGGCCATAGTCAAGGGTATATACGGGTGGGTTCAAATTAACCTGGATAACGACGGGTAGAACCTGACATGTAACTTATGATTTGTTGGCCTTAGTCAAGGTCATAAGAGCATGGGGCAAAAATTCACATCGGGAGTTTCATAAGTACTGAAACTTGATAGCGCTGCATACCATTTGGAGTATGATTATTCTGGTAGGATTCCTTCGGTTTTATCACGCGATGATATTTGGATCCCGATCCTACTGTGAGTATATGCTACTCCTCGGGAAAACTCTCACTTAACGATCAATGCTATAAACCTAGTAGGTGTCTAGAAAGGTGTTAGTGGGGCTATGCCCACAGGGAAAAGAGGTTACTTAATTAAGGAATTTCGCGAAAGCGTTGGAAAACCTCCCTCGATGTACCGACACTGGCCTGGCTGAACGGTTAAGCAAGTATTGTACGGTGAGATTGATCCCGACTAATTCTTTCTTTACGGTTTGAGAAGGAATTCGAGAGACAGTGGGAGCCATCCAGTTTAGATAAATTAAAAACCAATCTAAACTTGCAAGAGCATCATGCTAAGTGTTTTCTTCTCTCTCTCTTAATTGCAGCGACCCAATGACCGCACCTAGGTTATATCTAGATAATAACATGATTGAATCTGACTGTTATGACTGGCAAAGGTCTGTCCAGATGTCCATTGCCCAGGACAAGCTGGGACACCTCTTGACTGATCCCACCCCTGCCGTCTCAGGTCCAGTTTCCCCTGTCACGGATATTGATATCCGTAGGACATCGGAAGAAGACTGTGCGAAAGCCAAGTGTCTCGTGTTAGCCTCAGTTGATGGTATATACCAGAGTCAGCACGAGAAGATGGACTCAGCTTCTATCTTCCTCAATAACAAAGTTTTATATAGAGAGCAATCTCGTATATCAAGATATGAGACCTTGAACGAATTGCTTCCAGCGAGGTTGGCTATCGGGTCATCTGTAGGGGGCAACGTCTTTACAGAGACCAGCTCTTTTGAGCTCTCGGACCTGAAGACCACGTTGAAGAACGGGTCAGATGCTGACTTAGTTCAACAGTCTCTACCTACTACCCTGAAGGAAACCAGGGAAGTAGAAAGAAAGAGAAGGGCAGAAGTTTCGGGAATGGATGCAGTAAAAGAGGGATGTTCCTATTGTTACGGGAATGAACATGGACAGAAGGATTGCAGGGCTTGCAAAGCTAGTAGCCAGAATTCGAAGCATGTTCTGGCTTCGGCTTCGGGTGTGTTTGTAATAGAGAACTGTATGTCAGTTAACCCTACTTCCTAGGTATTGGATACCGGATCAGGATCTCATATCTGTAATTCATTACAGGCTCTGAGAAACCGTAGGGTTATCAGGAAAGGTGATATGACTCTCAGGGTTGCTAACGGAATGAGCATGTATGCTGAATCCGTAGGGGAATATCATTTAGGACTGACAACTGGGCAGATATTGATTCTGCGTGACTGTTTTTATGTACCAGGTGCGACTTGTAACATCATATCTGTATCCTTACTTTCTAAGGAAGGATATGATTTTACTTTTGTAAGCGATGTTGTAAACATCCACCTAAATCAAGTACTGATTGGGTCAGGTACATTGAAATACGGTATATACGTTTTGAATCAAGCTCAGGTCTTCAGTGTCCAGAACACACTTAAAAGAAAGTCTCCGGAATTAAATCAGGCTTTCTTATGGCATTGTAGACTGGGTCATATTAATGAGACACGGTTGACAAAGTTACATAAAGAAGGATACTTGGATCCTTTCGAGTACTAGTCTTATGCCACTTGTGAATCTTGTCTCATGGGAAAGATGACAAAGACTCCGTTCACTGGACACGGAGAAAGAGCGAGCGAGCTCTTGGGACTCATACACAGTGACGTGTGTGGTCCAATGTCTACACATGCGCGATGTGGTTATTCATACTTCATTACTTTCACTGATGATTTCTCTAAGTTTGGGCATGTCTTCATGATGAAGCACAAATCCGAAGCCTTTGAGAAATTTCGGGAATACAAGAATGATGTTGAAAAACAAACAGGCAAAAGTATCAAGACACTGAGATCTGATCGAGGTGGTGAATACTTGAGTGCCGAGTTTCTGGGCTTCTTAAAAGAGAATGGAATTCTCTCTCAGCTTACTCCTCCATACACACCACAACACAACGGTGTATCGGATAGGCGGAATCGAACCCTATTGGATATGGTTCGTTCCATGATGAGTAAGGCTGAGTTGCCGCGATCCTTCTGGAGTTATGCACTGGAAACAGCTGCATATCTTTTAAACCAAGTTCCTACTAAGTCAATGCCTACCACACCATATCAGATGTGGAGAGGGAAGAAACCCAGTCTTAAACACTTTAAGACATGGGGGTGTCCAGCTTTTGTAAAAAAGCAGCATGCGGACAAGCTCGAGGCACGTTCGGTACAGTGTAAGTTTGTGGGATACCCAAAGAACTCCAAGGGGTATCTTTTCTATTACGCAGAGGAACAAAAGGTTTTTGTTTCTCGCCATGCCCGCTTCTTGGAAACTGAGTTTTTAGAAAATCAGATAAGTGGGAGCGCAATAGAACTGGAAGAAATTCCAAAACCACGAACTATTACTGAAAGCTTAGTAGAACCAGAGGGTTCGAAAGAACAGGACATTCCTACGCCACTCCGCAGGAGTAGTAGGCAGTCTCATCCGCCCGAGAGATACTACGGTTTTCTCATTGACGGGGATAGAGAGGATTGCACTATGGATTATGGTGAGCCTACTAGCTTCCAGCAAGCCATTCAGAGCGGTGACTCGGTAAAATGGCTGGATGCAATGCGGGCCGAGATGGAGTCTATGTACACCAACAAAGTTTGGACTTTGGACTTTGGTCCAGAAGGGGTAAAACCCATAGGCTGCAAATGGATCTTCAGAAAGAAGATTGGTGTAGATGGGCAGGTTGAGACCAATAAAGCTAGACTTGTAGCAAAGGGTTTTCGTCAAAGACCTGGTTTGGACTATGACGAGACCTTTTCTCCAGTGGCTATGCTGAAATCCATTCGGATCCTCCTTGCCATTGCTTCCTTCCACGATTATGAAATCTGGCAGATGGACGTAAAGACGGCTTTCCTAAATGGAAATTTGGAAGAGTGCGTCTATATGGATCAGCCGGAGGGATTCATTCAGAGTGGGAGCAGCGGTAGAGTGTGCAAGTTGCTCAAGTCCATTTATGGACTTAAGCAGGCATCGCGGAGTTGGAACATCTGCTTTGATGATACTGTCAAAGAATTCGACTTTATCAAAAACCCAGATGAACCATGCATTTACAGTAAGATTGTAGGGAGAACTGTGGTATTCCTCGTCTTGTACGTGGATGACATTCTCCTAATTGGAAATGATATTCCTATGCTACAGTCAGTCAAAGGATTCTTGTCGCAGAGGTTCTCCATGAAGGACCTGGGCGATGCTAACTACATTCTGGGGATCCAGATCTATCGTGATAGATCTAAGAGGATGTTGGGACTTTCACAGTCAAGGTACATCGACACCATACCGAAAAGGTTCAGTATGGAAGATTCCTAGCGCGGTAATCTACCGGCTTGTCACGGGATCACCCTCTCCAAAGATATGTCTCCCAAGACTGATTTGGAAAGGGATCGCATGTCTATTATACCCTACGCTTCTGCGGTAAGCTCTACAATGTATGCGATGTTGTGTACCAGACCAGATGTAGCATACGAATTGAGCGTTGTAAGCCGGTATCAGTCGAACCCAAGGGAGAAACACTGGATAGCGGTAAAGAACATTCTTAAGTACCTGAGAAGGACTAAGGAGATGTTCTTGGTGTATGGCGGAAAAGACCTCCAGCTCGAAGCCTTTGCTGACTCCAGCTTCCAGAGTGACAAGGATGACTCCAAGTCCATGTCGGGTTATGTCTTTACCCTCAATGGAGGGGCGGTTTGCTGGAAGAGTTCCAAGCAGGAGACCGTTGCAGACTCAACTATGGAAGCGGAGTACATAGCTGCTTGCGATGCCGCAAAGGAAGCTGTCTGGATGAAGAAGTTCCTCACGGAGCTTCAGGTGGTTCCTACCATTGTTGATCCAATACCGATGTATTGCGACAACAACGGCGCTATAGCTTTAGCGAAGGAACCCAGGTCCCATCAGAAGTCCAGGCACATTTTGAGGCGGTACCACCTGATCAGGGAGATCATTGATCGCCGGGAGATCGAGGTGAAGAGAGTAAATACGGAGAACAACACTGCAGACCCACTCACGAAGGCCCTACCCTAGACTCAGTTCGAGCGGCTGATCGAGATGATAGGTCTTCGATACGCCAGTACATGGCCTTAGTGCAAGTGGGAGATTGTTAGTGTATATGCCCAAGAGGCCATTACTGTATCATACTAGTATGTATATTACTTGATGGAAGCTTGGGATATTCACAGTTGTATATACAATCTTGCTCGAAATGGTAGTATGCTACTTGGTTTGTCTCTACTTCAATATGTGCATGTGTTTCTTTTAGCATATCGCTTATATACATATTAGTAGAGCCCTTAGGATCTTTGCTTGATTACCAGCGTTGTGATGGCGCTCACACTCGTGGGGGCTGGGTAATCCATAAGCACATCCTTATACAGGTCCCTAGTCGTTGGACTATCGAGACAGGGCATCGATACTCCGGAGTAGACTAGCGTATGCGCTTCTCATCCCAGCGTGGGAGAAGGTCTGTCCCACAGCCGTCAGTACGTCGTACTTGAGATAGTATGCGGGTGCTCGTTAGGTTACGAGTACACTGGACAGGACTCGTCGGGAACTGTTGGTTGGTATTATACCTATCGTCAGTTATTAGTTCCCAGGTGACATGAGTACAGCTTAGTCCGCTGACTTGACACTGTCACTTCGCCTCGAGTGTGTTCCCACTGCACTTTGATTACTACCTTACCACGGCTCAAAGGAGTCATGCAAACAGGTAGTTTTTAGGTGCAGTCCCGAAGCACTTGGAGGCAGTGACGGTTAGACAGGATTCGTCTCTCCCGGTATTGGGGGTTGACATCGCGCTGTGTCCAGGAGAGCCATTACACGAGTAGTCCTGGCCAGGGCAAGCGAGATATACTGGTAGGTTTCCAGTGTTATCTCAGGGTGTTCTGGGCTACACTCCGACACGACTTGTACCGCTATTAGGGGACTGACGTTCACCGCCCCCTAGGCCCGCCATGCGATGTATCTGACGAACAGACCGGACTGTACGGAGACTGTCACATACAGGCTCAGTAGGAGTTCAGATGGCGTCACCTCGTCAGTTTTCTTATCGGCATCTACCTGGGGACCGTTACGTACAGCTAGTGCCGCTTGCGGTCTGTGGTTAAACCCACTGCCAGCGTAGTGTCGAGTCTTTAGAGTCCCACACAGAGAGCTATTCGCCTTTAGGCAAAATGAGTAGAGGTCGCATGGTTTTGCAACAGGGTTCGTTCACATCCGCGCACTTGTGCACGTTTGCTGTCCGGGCAGCTTATACTAGCGGGCTTTGGTTTAAGCCAGATCATAGTATATGATTTGGGATTGGTTTTATCTCTTTGTATTCATGTTCCTCGGATCACGAATGCGGGTGCGTATGCACAGTTGATTGAGACAGAGGAAGAGGACTTTGATTAGGGTTAATGACCATTGTCATTTTATTAACCCTAATGCTTATGTGTGTATTATAATTAATTGATATTAGCTATATATAATTGTGCATGGTTAGGGTTGTTCACATTTTGACCATACTTGACTTGTTGACCTTAGTTGACATGTTGACCATCATCATTCCATATAAAAGATGCTCTTTGATCCTTGCAATTTTCATTTAATGAGAAATGATAATGGTCAAGTCTTGATTAACCATGACAATTATCTAGCTAATTATCTATTTTTTATAATTCACACATATATGTGAGAATGGCTTATTATTCTCTCATTCTATCATACACTTTCTATCTCTTGCTCTTCCTCTTCCTCAAACTCTCCCCTCTCATGTGTTGAGAAACACTTGAGCTTGAGAGAAAATCTCTTCTAGATAATCTCTACTCTCATCTAGGGTTCTAGGATTAGCACTTCTAGCACCTTAGTTACTTCTAGCTTGAAGTTGAAGCCAAAGTTGAGGCTTTCGGGTGGATCCTTCTTCGACTTGAGAAGGCGACAAGGCGATCTCTTTCTTACACTCCAAGGAGCAAGGAGAGAAGGACATAAAGCTCTAGGTATAACCATTCTTCCTTGTAGCTAAATTCTAGTTAGCTTTTAGTTAGTTTTGTTTAGTAAAGATCCCGACTTTGTCTAGTCCATGTTGCCTAGAGTAGTAAAAATCCGATTTTTATTCCGTTTTCCGCCTCCCCGCAAGCACCGGGGTGGGCAACGTAGAATTACATGGAGGAAAGTGAGCGGATCGGCAGAGGATTCGTCTCTCCCGGTATTGGGGGTGAGATCGTGCTGTGTCTAGGAGAGCCATTACACAAAACCCACGGCCGTGGCAGGAGATTTACTGGTAGGTACTCCAGTAGTATCTCAGGGTGTTTTTTTGCTACACTCCGACATGACTTATTCTGCTTTTGGGGGTCTGACATTACCATCCCTGTAGGGTTGCTAGGCATGCGCACAAGGGTCTACGAGGCATCAACCATGCCCGAATAAAATTTTAGCCATGCCGAACGACCCAAAGCCGGATCTTTAAACTAGGGTTTAGGCGAAAACTAGTATGTTAAACACTTTAACACTAAGTGAGAGGGATTACAACCTTTGTAGATCCGGTCCATCACTTCTTAAGCTCCGCGTTGAGGTCCCTTCGCTGCGATCATTGTGTTACGGACTCTCGAGAGGTTCCACGAAGAGAAAGATGCAGTCTTGCTTCCGATCTTCGATACAAAGATGATCTACCTTGAAGTTTCGTTAACACAAGCTAACACTCACTAAATGAAGTGAACACTCTCATCTAAAGGGCAAGGATAGATGAGAATGATGACGTAGGATTTTTTCTCTCTTTTATTTTCTTATTCTCACTCATTTTCATCACAAAATCAAATCAAGAAAGCTTTTTTCCATGAAAAGATGTTCATATCAGATTTTTGCATTTTCATACCGCCCAATTTTTGTCAGATTGCATATTGGTAGATACTCTTGAGCCGTGTTTGCTAGTCAATTGCAGGATACAGGTTCTCGGTTCTAAAACGGTGAAATTCATGGAAAACACGACAAAATCCGGGTTCCTGCCAACCACAGATAAAACACGGATCTCCGCTCTTCATCCGTATGTTGCCAGATACCAGTTTAAGAGACGAAATATCAAATCAATGTCGTTTTCATGCACAAGGCTCAATGGCAGCACAAGATCCAAGAAATCTACACGGAGCTCGAGGAAATCATGACAAAAAGATACACATCAAATCACCTTTTGCTCAACAGAAATTTTGGAAAAATCGTGAAGAAATTATGAGAAAAATCATATACCATACTGGAGCACATTACAATCCAGGAGATGTCACCAAAATTGGTGACCCAATTCCCTAAGTAGGCCGCGGAACCGCGGCCTAAGCATGCTTAGGCCGCGGATCCGCGGCCGTATGGTGGCGGCAGATGAAACTTTTCCAGGGGTATTTTGGTCTTTTTATTTGTGTTCTGGTGGTTGCCCTAGGTTTTCATTTTTCAGCCTATAAATAGCCCAGAACTTTGTGAAGAAAAGGGGTCCATGCTTGTATTCTCATTTTCTAGGTTTAGTTGTTTTCTTCTTCCTCTTCTCATCTCTTCTCCATTAAAACTTGTAATGAGCTTAGTGAGTGAAGAATGGTGAATAAAGAAGATCATTTTATTATCATGCTTGTCTTGCTCTTTCTATAATTGTTGTAATTTTCATTTGTTAACTAGTTGTTGTTATTTCTTGTTGTTTCTTTCTTCTCTCTTTTTCTTTATCCTTAACACAACCATGATGCTTACGCTTGATCCTTGCCGAGGTGAGGTCGCAAATAGCTAGTTGTTATCTTCTAATCTCTTTCTTTCTATCTTCCTCTTTTGTTTTGTTTTATTTTTCCGTATCATGATGTGTGAGTAGTTTCATACTTGTTAGGGTAGGATAAGGGAAGTTTGAGAGAAGGAAATCTCTCTCACTCTTTCCTTGCCCAACAGCTTAATTCGACTCCCGTTAATTGAACCACAATCCGCTCCTTATGGCACCCTATCCTATATGATAGCGGTGATTCCGTAGTGAGACCGGTTGTGGTTGAATTAACCGGAGGTTATGGCTAAGAGCCAAGAACAGACGGACAAGCACCAAAAGGAAGAACTTATGCGTTGGAAAGCCTAGCTTATACTCGCAAGTTCCTTCCTAGTCGTGCTAATCCCCGTTGTTGCCGATTACCGTAACACCGATATTAAGAGGGGCAACGAAAGATGTGGAGACTCCTAACTCAAACTAACCTACTCCTAACCCTAACAAGCTCTCTTTACATATCATTTTACCACTTAATTAATCACAACAAAATCTGAAAAACTGGACTTAACTCGTTAAAGCACATAGAAAAAGATTCCCATCTCCCTGCGGACGACCCGTACTCAACCGGCTAGCTACAAGCGAAACCGTCTTGATTGCGGTATTTAACTAAAACTTGAACACGCAGAATCCCTAACAATCAAATGGCGCCGTTGCCGGGGAGACGGTAGTTTATTTCCTTTTGTAATTTCGGGTTAACTTGTGAATATAACCGAAAAAACAAAACAAAAATAAATATACTTTGTAAAAAAATCATCTTGTTATTTTTTATTAGCTTTTGTGCAAGTGTGCAGGAAAATACGAAGTTCAAGATCGGCGCCAAAGACGTCGGATAATACGGAGTTCAAGTTCAGTGCCAAAGACGTGGGAAGATAGACCCACATTTCGCGGCTACAACGCGACGGAACAAAACGAAGCAAACGGTCTACTGTCAAAATCTGGAGCAGGTACAGTGAGCAAATAAAAATTAAGAAAATCCAAACAAGCAGAGGACACCAACAGGAGCTCACACCAGAAAAACGGAGCCCCAACTCCACTACATTGCCGCGGTTCCGCGGCATAAGTTGGCTTAGGCCGCGGATCCGCGGCCACTTGGTGGCCTCAGGCTTCCAAAATCTCTCTGTAAGTCTCTCTCCTCTCTCCCACTCCTATGGACTCCAATAAACTGTGTTTTCTGCAGATTTCTTTGCGCAAACTCTTCTCCCCCTTCCAATAAACTGTTCTTGTGCTGGATTCTTTGCGCCGCGCTAAAAATAAAATTGTTTGCAGTTGATTTGTTACTGCTTTGCATTTCTTTAATACGGACTTAAGGGGCTTGAAACCAATTCAGATTGGGTGGGGATTTCATCACCCTTCCCAGGACCCCAAAAATCACAAAAGCATATGCATTGTCCATTGTAAATTAAAAAATACTAGACTTCAGCCCTAAGGACTTCGCGCTCATTAGGAGATGTTAAACCTTGTTTAGAACCTCGCTTAACGGTATATTGTTTACGGGGTGTCCAGAAAAGTGTTAACGGCGCAACCGCCAAAAGAGAAAGGGTTATTTAATTAAGGAACTTCGCGAAAGCGTTGGAAAACCTCCCCTTATCTCTGCACTTACCTGGCCTCGTGATCAGTGTATCTTAAGCCCGTTTCTCGACACAGTTTAACTTCGACAATCAAGTTCAGGAGCAGGTCTAGTAGACCTAGGTGACCCTAGATCTAGGTGTGATTGTGCATATCTTGTTTGTGCTTACTTAAGCCGTATTTCCGTACATATCTTTGTAAAGCTCTTTCTAAAATTTTAAAAAAAAAGGAAAAAAATCAAAAACTTTTATAAAAACTTGCCCTTTGTCGCCAAATCCATTTTTCACCCACCACCCATCACCTTTCTCCTTTGACGTTTTCTTACCCTCACCTTCTCCGCTTTGACTATACTAAACTCGTTTAGTGTATGTCCGCTTGGACTCGGGACACTAGCGCCGGTCTAGTCCACGTTACATTAGTCGCTACAGACTACGCGATCGACTCCGAAGTCGATACTCCGTCCACTCCTCTTTCACCCCTTCCTTTGCCGGCCAACTCCGACGTTGACCGGAATTCTGTTCATACATCTTCACCTTCACCTTCACTAATCTCTTCTTCCGCGATGTCAGGATTTAATCCGAACATCTCTTTGACTACCCCTGGATTGGCTCCACCTCCTACGGAGACCAATATTCCACCACCACCGCCTGTTGTAGCGCCGCAGCAAATCGCGTTCCAGGATCGTTTCTATCCCACCCGTTCTGCACTTCCCACCTGCCTTTCTCTTCCACCGGCCAATGGGGATAATTTTGAAATTAAACCCCACTTCATCAACATGCTTCCACGATTTCTTGGGCTTGAATCTGAAGATGCCTATATCTTCATCAATAAATTTCAAAACGTCTGTGCCATGATGAAAACCACCCAGCTGTCGGACGATGCTATATGTCTACGAGTCATTCCATTCACCTTATGCGATCTTGCTGAAAAATGGCTGTATTGCACCGCTTCCCACTCAATCACCAGCTGGGACGAGTTTGTTAAAGCGTTTCTAAAAAAATTCTATCCGAATCATAAGACCGCAAGGATTCGAAATGAAATCAACCAATTCTCTCAGCTTCCTTCTGAACCCTTCTGGAAGTGCTTTGACCGGTACAAAGACCTTCTTGTTCAGTGTCCTCACACGGTATAGAGAAATGGCAACTCTGCCAAACCTTATACGAGGGCCTGAACCCAGCAACGAAGCAGTTGTTGAAAACCATCTGTCAGGGCCACTTCCTATCGAAATCTGACGAGGAAGCGTGGCAGTTCTTTGACGACCTTGCGGAGCAAACGCTACAATGGGAGAGCACCAAACCGACTACTTCTTCTTCTACCTCCACTTCTACCGGTCAGTCTAGGGTAGGAATTCACCGACTTGATGTCTCTATTGCGATGAAAGCTGAAATGGCTGCAATAACAAGAAAGCTTGAAGCGATAGAGAGCAAATTTTCCGCTCATGCTCCTGCCCCTGTTCTCCCCCTTCATACCATTTGCGCTTGTTGTTCCGATCCTTCTCACTTGACCGAAGAGTGTCCTTACAATCCACCCTCGCAAGGACAGGATCAGGTTAATGCTGCATTCCAGCAAAGACCGAGGAATGATCCATACTCTTCTACCTACAATCCCGGTTGGAGGAACCACCCCAATTTCGCCTGGAATCAGAATCAGAATCAATTCCAGGGAAACAATTTCCAAAGGGCCCCTCCGCCGCAACAACAAGCGCAACAACAAACTCAGTATCAGCAGCCCTTCCAACCCCAACCTTTCCAAAATCAGACGAACAACTTTGCACCCAACAATTCTTTTCCACCAAACAACTTTGTTCCGTCAAACAACGATAAGGTTTCCTCGCTCGAACGAAGTCTGGAGGCATTCGTTAAAGAGTCGACTCAGTCCACCGCCAACATCCAGTCTTCCATTCAATCCTTAGTGCAACACACTGCCGCACACGGGCAAAGCATCAAGACCATCGAGGCCCAGATTGCACAGCTGAACGCGGCCTTAAGCGAGCGAGAGAAGGGGAAGCTCCCGTCTCAGCCACTCCCAAATCCCGGTCACCCACATAATGCACATGTTGCTCTTGAACAACAGAACCATAATGTGAGTGCCGTGACCACACTGAGATCGGGAAGGATGCTGCAAAACAACATTGGCAAACGGATCAACGATGACACCCCGGCCGCTGCTTCTTCTTCTTCTTCTTCTTCTTCTTCTTCGTCTTCTGAGCCTATTCTCCGTTCTTCACAAGGATCCCCTTCCTCTTCTTCTGCTTTGAATGGACCCACTTCTCACTCCACGAAAACACCTGTTCTGGGATCCGTTCCAACTCCACAATCTCCTCCTCCAGCATTAGACTCAACCAATTTTCAAAATGTTCCATTTCCAAACCGGTTGAGGTCTAATAAACAAAATCCTCAAATGGAGAAGATTCTAAAGTTATTTAAGCAGGTTAACATTAACATTCCTCTTTTAGATGCTGTCCAACAAGTCCCGTCCTACGCGAAAATCTTAAAGGACTTGTGCACGAAAAAGAGGAAGTCTCAGGTACCCAAGAAAGTTTTCTTGGCTAGTGCTGTGAGTAATGCCCTTACCCAATCTTTACCACAAAAACGGAAGGACCCTGGCTGTCCTACGATTTCAATTACCATTGGGGATAAGAACATCAACCGCGCACTATTAGATCTTGGTGCCAGTGTTAACCTGCTTCCATATTCAGTATACGAGCAATTAGGCATCGGAGAGCTGAAACCCACGTACTGCACTCTCCAAATGGCCGACCGATCGATCACCCATCCTAGGGGTGAGCTAGAGGATGTGTTAATCAAAGTCGGGGACTTCATATTCCCCGTTGACTTCATTGTATTATACACACAGCCTGTAGCTAACCCCCGGAATCAATTTCCGGTGATACTCGGTCGCCCATTTCTTGCAACCTCAAATGCTGTGATCAATTGTCGCAATAGTTCGATGAACCTCTCTTTTGGAAACATGACGATTGAACTCAACATTTTTAGGTTGGGGAATCAGCCCGCCGAACCTAATGCTCATATACTGGACGTCTGCTCGATCCAGGAGATCACCCCAGAAGAGTGTGAATTCGAGGAGTTTCTGTTTGATCACGATAATCTTGACGCCACTAGTGTGTTTCTCTTTGAACCTGCTGCTGTTTCTGCGCCCGACAACGACTACGAGTGTTTCACATTTTCAAACGATCTTAGCTGCGCACAACCCGAGTTTGAATCCTTCGACTTTCCGGATGAGTTACCTGAACCATCCAACTCGGTTGCCTACACTCGTTTTGAACCTTTGCTGGAGTCCTTTGAGTTCGAGACCTTTGCACCAATCTTGCCTTCCATCGTTTCACCTCCAACGCTCGAACTCAAGCCTTTGCCGTCTCACCTTAAGTACACTTACTTAGGTGAGAACGAGACCCTCCCTGTCATCATCTCGGCTTCTCTAGCTCCCGAGCAAGAGAAAGCCCTTCTTGCGGTCTTGCACAGCAACAGGCAAGCTTTTGTCTAGTCCATGGCGGACATCAAGGGGATTAGTCCCCTAATCGTTGAGCATCACATTCATCTGATGGATGATGCCAAACCATCCCGGGATCAACAAAGACGTCTCAATCCAGTCATGAAAGAGGCTGTGAAGAAGGAGATCGTAAAATGTCTAGATAGTGGTATAATTTATCCTATCTCTGATAGCCAGTGGGTTAGCCCCATTCATGTTGTCCCCGAGAAGTCGGGCATCACGGTCATAACCAACGAGGCGAACGAGTTAATCCCTACTCGCACCCAAACTGGGTGGCGAGTATGCATTGATTCCAGAAAACTCAACGCCGCAACGCGGAAAGACCACTTTTCGCTACCTTTCATTGACCAGATGCTTGAACGATTGGCCGGACACGAGTACTACTGCTTTCTTGATGGCTACTCTGGCTATAATCAAATTCCCATCGCCGAAAAAGACCAGGACAAGACCACTTTCACTTGTCCTTTCGGCACGTTTGCATATCGTCGCATGCCCTTTGGGTTATGCAATGCGCCCGCTACCTTCCAGCGGTGTATGATGGGTATCTTCTCGGACATGGTGGAAAAATTTCTGGAGATTTTCATGGATGACTTCTCCATCTTCGGCGATTCCTTCAACGAGTGTTTGCTGCATCTTGACGCTGTCCTTACCCGATGTAAGGACAAGAATCTTACTTTGAACTGGGAGAAATGCCACTTCATGGTGCGCGAAGGTATTGTCTTAGGACATATCATCTCGCAAAATGGCATAGAGGTTGACAAAGCAAAGATTGAGGTCATTTCCAATCTGCCTCCTCCCCGATGCGTCAGAGATATCCGAGCCTTCCTTGGCCATGCCGGTTTCTATAGACGGTTCATCAAGGACTTTAGCAAGATTGCTAGGCCCTTGACTCTTTTGCTGGCCAAGGACACGCCATTCGACTTCAACTCGAGCTGTATGACTGCATTTGAGTCATTGAAATGCTCACTCACTTCTGCTCCCGTTCTTTCTTCACCTGACTGGACGCACCCATTCGAGATTATGTGCGATGCATCCGACTTTGCTATTGGTGCTGTCCTTGGACAACACATTAACAAGATGCTGCACGTAATCAATTATGTGAGCCGAACCCTGAACGACGCCCAACTCAATTACACAACAACTGAGAAGGAATTCTTGGCTGTTGTATTTGCTTTAGAAAAGTTCAGGCCTTACCTCATCGGCTCTCCAGTCATTGTCTACACAGACCATTCTGCTCTGCGCCATCTTTTTGTGAAGAAAGATGCAAAATCTCGGTTAATCCGTTGGATCCTCTTGCTTCAAGAGTTTGACCTTGTCATTAAGGACAAACGAGGATATGAAAACGTGGTTGCCGACCATCTCTCATGACTTCCTTCATCGCCTTCGCTTCCAATTCCGATCAACGACGTTTTCCCGGATGAACAGCTCTTGACAGTATCTTGCGAACCCTGGTTCGCAGATATTGTGAACTATTTGGCCACGGGATTACTACCGACCGAATGGTCAAGTCAGGACAGACTTCGCTTCTTATCCCAAGTAAAACACTTTTACTGGGACGAACCCTATCTGTTCAAATACTGTCCCGACCAGATTATTCGTCGGTGTGTCCCTGATGAGGAATTCAAGAGTGTGCTGTCATTTTGCCACGATCAAGCGTGTGGCGGGCATTTTGGCCCCAGAAAGACAGCCGATAAGATCTTGCAATGTGGTTTCTACTGGCCACAACTCTTCAAAGACACTCATGACTATTGCAAGACTTGCTCCCGGTGCCAACACATGGGCCGGATATCCCGGAGGAACGAGATGCCGCTCCAACCGATCTTGGTTGTGGAGATTTTCGATGTTTGGGGGATAGATTTCATGGGGCGGTTTCCCAGCTCTTTCGGGAACTTGTACATCCTTCTAGCTGTTGATTACGTCTCTAAATGGGTCGAGACTGTGCCCAGCCAGACTAACGACAATAAGGTTGTCGTTAGGTTCCTTAAAGAAAACATTTTCTCCCGGTTTGGGCACCCCCGAGCGATCATTAGCGTCAATGGAAGTCATTTCTGCAACAAAACCTTCGAGGCCTTGATGCGGAAATACTCCATTTATCATAAGCTCTCTACGCCCTACCACCCCCAAACCTGCGGGCAGGCCGAAGTTTCAAATCGGCAAATCAAGCAGATACTGGAGAAGACGGTTTCCAAGAACCGTAAGGATTGGTCGCTGAAACTCACTGATGCCCTTTGGGCTTTTCGAACCGCTTATAAGACCGACCTTGGCATGTCTCCCTATCGGCTTGTGTATGGAAAAGCCTGCCACCTACCTGTCGAAATAGAGCATCGCGCATTTTGGGCGATAAAGGAGCTGAATCTGTCTCTCGAGGATACGGGCAGCCATCGGAAGCTGCAACTGAACAAACTGAGCGAGCTTAGGGATGAGGCTTACGATAACGCGGTTGTCGTTAAGAATCGAACGAAGGTGTTTCACGATAAACACCTTTTGCGCAAAACCTTCGTACCTGGTCAGCAGGTATTGCTTTACGACACCCGACTTCACTTCCATCCAGGAAAGCTTAGATCTCGCTGGAAAGGGCCGTATTTTGTGCGGAATGTGTATCCGCAGGGCGCTGTGGATTTGGAAAATCCAAAGGACGGTACACTTTTCAAAGTAAACGGACACCGATGCAAACCGTACCTTAGCACCGAACCAACAGAGGAGCTCCTGTTCTTACAGGAGCCGGTTTACCCTGCCTGATCTTCCTCTGCTAACCTCCAAACTTCGGTTATCCAGCCAAGAACAGTGGACACTGTTCCAAATAAGTTTGGGGGTATGTATAAACCATTTTGTATATATTTGTGTATATTCTTTTTCTTTTCTTTAAAATAAAAAAAAAAGAAATGTGTATCGCTAACCGACAATTTTGACCCTTCAAATGATCTCTTCATGCAATGACAGTGAGGACACTGTCCAGTTTAAGTTTGGGGGTACGCTCGGTACGCATTTCTTACCTTCGCATTCATATGTATATTCTGCATCTGTATATTAAAATCCATAAAATCCATAAAAATCTGAAAATTTTCTGAAAATATAAAAACTTTTCTGTCAAGTTAGCTTATGGAAGAACTCTGATTCAACATTTCGACGGTTTTGTTTGAAAAAATAGGAATAACTAAATCTCATGTTTAGATTTTGAGAACCAGAAAGATAACTCTCCTTTGAAGTTAACTATAGCTGATATAAGTCTTTACATCACACTATACGTGTCGTGAGTTTTTGGAAATTATGACAAGTCTTTTATATTTAAAAACTTTTAAACAGATAAATGATTTTCTGAGGATCAAATAGGTTTGTTCTGAAATAAGTAATGTCAAGAATAGTTTATGAAGTAAAGCAAATATGAAAGAATGTTATTGATGCCGTAATTGGAACTAAGTCTGAAAAATAACCCATCTGAAACTTGATTGGAATGATTACACACCGAACCCACTAAACACGTCTTTTATCCAAAAAATAATAATTGAACTGCCGGTTATATCTCCGTTCGTATTAAATCATCTGATTTTCACGCCAAACTGTCTTTTGTTTTTGGACCTAGGTAACTTGAGTAATTAAGTCAGCTGGGGTGTTTCTACACCTAATGCCCTAAAACCAACTGGTTTTAGTGCATTGGCCCAAAGCTCGCTAAGAAACCTAGAAAGTCCAGATTAAAACAAAGTCAAGCAAGTGTTCTCTCCGAGTTAAAATTCCTAACGGTTCTTTGTGTGAGAATAATCTTGATAAAAGACAGGCTTTTATAAAAAAAATTTAACGGAGATATGAAGGTTTTATTCTATGATAAAGACTATTGCACGTTCACAGAGGTGTGAATGAAATGAAAACAAGAAAAAGGTGGAGTGAAAAATACGACTTAGTTTCCTGTTAAGGAAGATAGAAATTCTGAAGTTGAAACCTTACTGGAAAACGAAACTTGAAAAATGCTTAACTTTTTATAAAACTTATGTGATCCTTTTAAAATTATTATCTGGGCTTTATTGTGCGACATGATGACTTTAATCGATCCTTCTGGAACTTAACGACACTATTTGCACTGCACGTAATGACATATAAAATCTGTAGTTAAATAAGAAGCGAGGTGTGAAAAATAAAGGTTCGATGGTCTAAGCTTAGGATTATAGAATTGTTATTTTCTAAAACAAAACTTTAGGGTTTGAATCGTAATTATTTTACAAAAACAACTTGACCGGATTTTGTGGGTAGTATCCGCTGAAAACCCTCAGGAGACAACTCTCCTCCTTGTTGGAGATAGTGCCCTCAGAGTCAATTATTAGGTCACAGGTACGTGATTGCAATGATTGATGGAGGACCTATCCCGGTAGGACAGTCTTACTCGAGATGATAGTATGCTATCTGGTTTACCTTTATCATCGTGCACTGTTTTAGGTGACCTGACAAGTTGCTATTACACGTTGATAGAGCCCCTAGGATTCTTGCTTGACCACCAGCAGTATGAGGGCGATCATATAAGTGGGAGCTGGGGTCTATAAGCATATCCTTAAATGGTCCCTAGTCATGTGAGTTTCGAGACAGGGCATCGATACTCCAGAGTAGACTAGTGTATACAGTCGAGACCCCGACGAGGGGCGGTGGCCGGTCTCACAAGCCACTGGTGTCAGTTGGATCACCTAAGATGTATACAGGTGCTCATTGGGTTATGAGTACACCGGACAGGACTCGCCGGGAACCTGCTAGTTGGTCATATACCAGACGTCAGATGGCAGTTCCCTGGTGACATGTGTGCAGGTTAGTTCATCGACCTGGGGATCGTCATTTGTCTCGTGTGAGTTCCCACTGTACTTTGATTACTACCCTACCACGGCTCAAAGGAGTCGTGCAAACAGGTTTTAGTTGGGTACAGCCCCGAGCCACATGGAGGCAGTGAGCGTATCTTCAGGGGTTCGTCTCTCCCGGTATTGGGGGTGAGGTTGTGCTGTGTCTAGGAGAGCCATTACACGAAGCCCTCGGCCGAGGCAAGGAGATTTACTGGTAGGTATTCCAGTAGTATCTCAGGGTGTTCTGGGCTACACTCCGACACGACTTGTACCGCTTTTGGGGGTCTGACTTTTACCAACCCCCTAGGCCCGCCATGCGATGCTCATAGACGAACGGACCGGACTGTACGGATATTGTCACTGACAGGCTCAGTAGGGTTGTCAGGCTGAGTTCGCTCGCAGACGTCCCTTTTAGTCAATACCTGGTAGCCCGTTACGTATTGGCTTATACCTCTGACGTGCTAGTGGTTAAATCCACAACCGTGGTGTTGACGAGTCTTTAGAGTCCCCCACAATTCAGTTACTCAGCTTTCGGGCGAAAGGTTGTAGAGGCCGTATGGAGATATGGCAAGGTCCGATCAGATACGTGCGGTATTGCACGGATCAGGATCGGACAGTCTGTATTATAGGCCGTATGGTTATATGGCAGGGTTCGATCAGATACGTGCGGTATTGCACGGATCAGGATCGGACGGATATTACTAGCCGGCTTTGGTTTAAGCCGGATCCTAGTATAGTACAGTGTAGACTTTGTCTCATTGCATTTGTATTTCGGTAGAAATACAGATGCGGGTGTGTATGCACAGTATCGGGGTTTTCCTGTAATTTATTACGGGACCAGTTTTATGGAGTTGCCAGTTTGCTTTCCGTTTCGGCCAATTTCCATTGTTCCGTTCATTGGCCGAAGATTGGTGGAGGAGGGCTTATTTGCATTGTTGCAAATAAGCTTTTGTGGAAGGGGGTCTTTGCATATTTCCTTGTATCATGATGGCTCACCATACCTTGACCTTGCTTGTCTTTTTGCTTCATGATGGTGTCATGATGGCTTGACCTTTGTTGTGATGATGAGGTTGGTGGAGTATGGCTTTGTTGATAATCATTTCCTTTCATGATATCATTTTTTGACCTCTCTCACTTGTATTATTGTGTGTGAACCTCCCTCATTCTTTTTACACTACACACTCTCTCTCCCTCTTGATGTCATGGCCGGCCAAAGCTTGGGGAGGGGCTGCCATTTCATTGTGTGTGGGATTTTATTCATTTAGCTTTGCAAAATCCCACAAGATCAATCTCCAAAAACCCCAAGTATCATTCCTCCACAAAAGGCAACTCCATAACCCCAAAGTGAGACTCGAGGACTACACATTCTACAGCGAACCTTGGGCACGTCGAGTAACCGGCTTCGTGCCCGAGTTGCCTCGGCATTGAGGTGGGAGCCCGTAAAAGAAGTAGGCGATGTGGTGCACTTCCGGCGACGAGGAGGAGACGGCACATTCCGCAGGAGTTTGGGACGACGACGAGAAGACCAGAGGACTTGGATCGTCGGTATATCTCTCTTCCCTTTCTTGTAGATAGCTAGGACTAGTTAGTGGTTCGATCCGGGTTTTAGTGCGCGGCGGTTTGCCAGTCCAAGAAAAATTAAAGTTTATCACCGCTTCCGCATTTGGCCGTCGGATTTACGGCCGGGGCGCCGCCGTGCACTTACAGTGGTATCAGAGCCTCGCCATTAACTTAGTCTAGCTTGGTTTAATGTGTTTTACATTTCCGATCGACCAAAATTCCAAAATTCGCATTTTTGCTTGCATCAGTTTTCTGTTAAAATTTTCTGGTGTCGAAATTTTTTTCAGGTTACAGAAAAGTGATGTACTGGAAAATATAAGAGATCTGTGAAAATTCGATGAAGTGTCTCCACAGTAGGAGCGCGGAACCGCGGCCAAACCCCCCTTGGGCCGCGGTTCCGCCGCACTCTATTGGGTTCACTGCACCAAATTTTTACAGAGGCTTTCTGGGGTTAAAATTGGGGTTTTGGAATATTAATTTTGGGCCCAGAATTTCCTGATCTGCTACAGTATTGCTTGGGGGCCCACTTGTTATTTTTTGATCGATCGGATATTTTAAACACATTATTTCACAGTATTTACATTATATCTGCGACCGTGAATGTCACTCGATCGGTAAATCCGGTCTAACTGCTATAGCCCGGTTAGACGGATTTGCGAACGTGACTTTCACGTTGATGTTCTGTTTTTGCTGTGATGTTGCGGATCGGTCGTGGGGGATAGCCTGGATGCAATGCTAGTACAGTTGTGGTTGTATTTTGTACATTTGATATTGCGGGGCGAGCGTCCGACATGTGGACTGCCGTCACTGCCTGTTTGTATTATTATTTTGGGGCATGACCTGGTTGCGGTCGATGTACCCGGTGTATGTATATTTTACTTTCTGTACTAGGATTGCCCCGCGGAGGGGTGCACGGATAGCCGGATTCTAAAGGGCAACAAGCCCGCATCTTATGGCATTGAGACGGAGGGGGCTTCACTCTAGGATTGGCGGGCTATTCGCCGCACTCGTAGGGGGTACAGGTTGACCCAGGAGGGGTGCCCGAGTTACCGGATTCCGTGAAGTGCTGGGTGGTCCATTCACGGTGCTGAAGGGGGCTGCCTCGCTTCAGGTTTTGGCGGGTGACTTGCCGTGCCCGTAGGGGTCTAGGATTACATTGCACAGGCTATCCACACGACCAGGGGAACGTCGGGTTTCAGCAGTGGCTCTGTGAAACCCGGGGATCCCAGATATCTGTATTGTTTCTGTGATGCTGTACATTTCTGTGATGTTGCATTTTATTCATGCCTTGAGCGAATATAATATATTGGTATATATATTAGTAGATGTTGTATATGTTTTGCATCCGCGCTAGTCCAGTCCCCGCTCTGTCATTAGTTAGCTAACCTAACGGGTAATGATGGGACCCAGTGGCGAATGCGGATGGCATATACGTACGTCATATTATTTTCATTCTTTGTGGTGTGATCAATTGATGGGACAGCGTTGATTCGGATCAATGCAAGTTAAAAACAAACCTAATCTGATGTTGTTGGAACACTTTTCAAAAAACTGTTATTGCAAGGATGTTCACTTTTGTTTTGCATCGCTGTATTCATTTAGAATATCCTGCTCCTCAGTCGACGAGGCAAGGGCCGAGATCCCTTCACCGGGAGTGACCCCTTGGACAATAAGTTTGCGTCAGGGCATTAACTTCACTATAGCCGATTACTTTTGCTTTGCATCGTGGTATTCAGTTGGAATATCCTGCACCCCATTCTACGGGGAAAGAGCCGAGATCCCTTCACCGGGAGTGACCTCTTTAGCGGAAGCTGTCGTCACTATATTTCTAAAAAGCTATCAGTTCCTTTAACGATATCAAGTTCATTACGTTAAAGGTTTTCGCCAGAAACCATTCGTAGCCCTCCGTCGTTTCAGACGGGTAGCACGTAGTATTCATGCTATGTTTGTTGGCCTTCGTCAAGACATAGTGTATGGTAGCTGCTTGTTGCCTTTCTGCAGCATAGATAGATGCGTTGGTTTGGGACAGTCGTATAGCCTTGTTGGCCTTCGTCAAGGGCTTGTGCGGGTGGGTTCAAATCAACCTGGAGAATGACGGGTAGAACTTGACATGTGACTTATGATTTGTTGGCCTTCGTCAAGGTCATAAGAGCATGGGGCAGAAATCACATCGGGAGTTTCAAAAGAACTGAAACTTGCCAGATATGCGCATACCTTCTGGAGTGTGATACCGTGAGCGGATTCCGTCACGTTGTCATGCGATGAGAGTTGGATCCCGATTCCCACTGATGAGTTAGTTTACTCCTCGGGTGTTCCCGACTAATTCTTCTTTTAGGTTTGGAGGAGAATTTGACGGTACAGTGGGAGGATTCCAGATTAGATAAATTGGTAACCATTCTGATCTAGGTTAGAGTGCACGCTGAGTGTTTCTTTTCTCTCTCTCTTTGGCAGCGACCATTGACCCGACCCTAAGACTATGACTCAGTGACCAAATTAACCGAACCTTCTTGACACCGGCTTTTGGATTGTCAGAGTTGCAGACCTCATTGCCACTCCTACTTTTACCCTTTTCTCCAGGACACCCCGTATTACTACGAACGTCCACTTCCATTGGACAAAACCATCGTATGGTTAGATACGAACTCGAAGGAATTTATTCGAGGATGGTTTCCGGTTCTGGAGAAAACGGATAGGATTATTCAGTTGTCTTTTCCTTTTACCTTCTCTCAAGTTGTGAGTACTCCTTGGTTTAGGGGTAGTACACCTATTACGCAAATTGGATTGTCTTCTTCCAAACCTTAGGCTGGTGCCGACCGGTAGGGAATGAAGAAAACAAATTAGCATAACGATGGTGTGCAGAAGGTATTAGGTTAAGACAAAGCAAGGGATTAGTAAGAGGGCAAAGTAAATTGCAACAGATATTCACGACCAAACCAAGTATTCCTTCGCCAATCCTAAAATCACCTTTGTATTTCTCCAGGACACTCCGTATCACTACGAAGATCCACAGTTTATTGGATACTCCATCGTATGGTTATATACGAACTCGAAAGGAACTTGTTCCAGTTCGGGGATGGATTATGGTTCAGGAGAAATAGGAATTAAGTTCATTCGGTTGTCTTTTATCCTCACCTTCTCTCGCATTGCGAGTGTTCCAAGGATTAGGACAGTACACCCATTATGCTTATTGGATAGTCTTCTTCCAAACCATAGGCTGGTGCCGGACGGTAGGGAAGGAAGAAAACCATTTGGCCTAAATGGGTGTACAGAAGGTAATGACTAAAGACATATGAAGGGATTTGGAGAGGTGGCAAAGAATTATACGGTTACAGTCGTGAATCTGGAAGAGGCATTACTAAGAGTACCAGGATACCCCATCGAAACATTTCAATGTTTCAGCCTCACTGTGTACTGTTAATGGAAAACTGATTTCCCGATTAGATACTTACTCCAGGGTATGTATTTACCAGGAACGATTCTCACATCTGTATGGCTTTGCAGATGATGAGTGGGAGTAAGTTATTGGGAATTGGGTGATTATCCTCATTATATCGGGATTCGTTGTAATCGGTGATATTTGAGGAAATCACCTGGGCTGTTTGCCGGTTGGCAAATATTTGGTTTTGAATATCCGCTGTTATGCACCAATTTCAAATTGATATATCTGTACGTCTATTTTCATAGAGTGAGATATACCTTTCTGAAATTATGTCTACGACATTTACCTATATCAGTGGATGGTTAGGTAAGGAGTATTAAGCAGCGGTGTAATTCTTCTTGACCATAAGTACAGTTTTCAACCTACGATACACAGTGAATGAGTTATCAGACTCAAGGGACTTATACAGAGTATTGTATGTTGTCCAGGGTCCATCAGGACAGAGGGGTAGGTCCTCGTACTATATTCGGTTTACTTATGACTTCTCTAGTTTTTAGACAGGTGTTTCGTGGAAACACAGGGTCCGAATTTTGAGAAGTTATAGGTATTTGAATAGAGTAGAGAACCAAGTATAGCAAGTATCGGGATTCTTCAAAGAGATCGAAGATGTAGATACTTGTCTATGGTATTCAGTTGATAGTAATGATAAAGAGATCTTGCTTCTCTTTCAGGTTACTCATAATTGGAAGCATTCCTAAGTTGAGTAACGCTGATCGGCCTCCTTCCATTTAGTTGACATGCACTGGAGACAGCTGCATGATTTGAATCTGGTTCAATTAAATCAGTGCCTCTGGTCCTATATTGGATATAGAACAGTTCATATCTTAACGATGTTAAGGTACGGGGAGTTGTCCGGTTTATGATTAAAACCAGACACTGGACAACTCAAGGCACGTTTCTGTAATGGCTGTTCGTGGGTTGACCCAGGCTATGACGAGGGTTGACTTTCTACCATCTGGATGAACAATAGCGATATTGTTCTAGACTCGCCACAGTTTTATTAAAAATGGATTTTTTCAGAAAACAGTAGTGGGAGTATGGTAGAACTGGAAGTGATTCCAGAACCACAAACGATTACTGAAGATTTGATAAGGAACCTTAAGATTCAATCCGGTTTGACATTCCATTGGCCACTCCGCAGATACGGTGGGTAACTTCAGGCACCCGAGAGGTACTACGGTAGCCTCAAGGACGGTGACAGGGAAGTTCTTGTTTACCCACAATTGCCATTGCTGTTGTTCCAGGTTGCGAGACCCGGCGGGAGGATGAGTATAGCGTCGTTCTAAACTAGCTTCAGAAGTGTACGTCTATATGACTCTACCAGAGGGTTGTCGTAGTCAGTGGGAGCAGCGGAAGCATTGGTGGACGGGTAGCTTATGTCTATTTATAGACTAAAGAAGATGTAGCGGAGATAGATCATCTATTTCTGACGTGACAGTCATGGGTTTGACTTCATCAGAATAGGGGATGGATCTGTTAAGAAGGTAGTAGGGTGTGATATCCTGGTATTTGGATGACATGCACAGAGTAGGAAGGAAACTCCTATACTACAGTCGGTTATACTTTGGTCGTCACACAGTGGTTTCTCCACACAGGACTTGGACATTATATCAGACAAACTGGTTACTAGATCTATGGTTTTAGATCTGGATTTGGGTGGTTTCCCAATCAGGGTACTTAGACAGCATTCTAAGAGTATTTAGAATGGACGACTCCATGCACGGTAGTGTACCTGCAGAAGATGGAGTCACCCTCTCTAAAGGTGTCTTACAGACTAAAGGGGAGAGGGATGTGCATGATTGGCAGATCACTTGCTCAGGCAATTGAGTCAATCATGAGATGTCAAGTACCACACCAGATGTTGTTCTTGCATTAGATGCAATAAGTTGATATTGATCCAATCCTGGAGAAACAGTTGGAAGCAGTTTTAGAACATAAGTGGATGTTCTAGGGACATGATAACGACAGCCTCATTCGGGAGACAGTTATCATTCCAGGCTTCCAAGGTGACTTGGACGACAAGGAGGTTGTCAGAGTTATAGTTTTTCCTTCTGATGAGGGGCAGTATTTTGGACAGGTGGTCCAAGGCAATACTGAGGGAGGCATGGCGCAGGATACTGATTAAGTTCAGTTGACGATACAGTCTAAGAAGTTTGGATTTGGAGTTCATTTCTGAGCTATGTCCCATCAGACATCCAGACACATTCTAAGACAGGTATTGCTCATTTCGGGAGATGACTTTCTCCGCGAACATGAGATTTAGAGAGATATAGAAAGAAACAACAAAGCGGATCCACTCACTAAGGCTATTCCTCGAACGCAATAGTTTCGCAAACGAGCTTTGTGAGACTGACTAGTAGAGGAGTTGGGTGTTCGGTATCACACGGGCTGTGAGTATGCGACATCGCAATAATTAGCCTTGAGTGCAAGTGGGAGATTGTTGGAGATAGTGCCCTCAGAGTCAATTATTAGGTCACAGGTACGTGATTGCAATGATTGATGGAGGACCTATCCGGGTAGGACAGTCTTACTCGAGATGATAGTATGCTATCTGGTTTACCTTTATCATCGTGCACTGTTTTAGGTGACCTGACAAGTTGCTATTACACGTTGATAGAGCCCCTAGGATTCTTGCTTGACCACCAGCAGTATGAGGGCGATCATATAAGTGGGAGCTGGGGTCTATAAGCATATCCTTAAATGGTCCCTAGTCGTGTGAGTTTCGAGACAGGGCATCGATACTCCAGAGTAGACTAGTGTATACAGTCGAGACCCCGACGAGGGGCGGTGGCCGGTCTCACAAGCCACTGGTGTCAGTTGGATCACCTAAGATGTATACAGGTGCTCATTGGGTTATGAGTACACCGGACAGGACTCGCCGGGAACCTGCTAGTTGGTCATATACCAGACGTCAGATGGCAGTTCCCTGGTGACATGTGTGCAGGTTAGTTCATCGACCTGGGGATCGTCATTTGTCTCGTGTGAGTTCCCACTGTACTTTGATTACTACCCTACCACGGCTCAAAGGAGTCGTGCAAACAGGTTTTAGTTGGGTACAGTCCCGAGCCACATGGAGGCAGTGAGGGTATCTTCAGGGGTTCGTCTCTCCCGGTATTGGGGGTGAGGTTGTGCTGTGTCTAGGAGAGCCATTACACGAAGCCCTCGGCCGAGGCAAGGAGATTTACTGGTAGGTATTCCAGTAGTATCTCAGGGTGTTCTGGGCTACACTCCGACACGACTTGTACCGCTTTTGGGGGTCTGACTTTTACCAACCCCCTAGGCCCGCCATGCGATGCTCATAGACGAACGGACCGGACTGTACGGATATTGTCACTGACAGGCTCACTAGGGTTGTCAGGCTGAGTTCGCTCGCAGACGTCCCTTTTAGTCAATACCTGGTAGCCCGTTACGTATTGGCTTATACCTCTGACGTGCTAGTGGTTAAATCCACAACCGTGGTGTTGACGAGTCTTTAGAGTCCCCCACAATTCAGTTACTCAGCTTTCGGGCGAAAGGTTGTAGAGGCCGTATGGAGATATGGCAAGGTCCGATCAGATACGTGCGGTATTGCACGGATCAGGATCGGACAGTCTGTACTATAGGCCGTATGGTTATATGGCAGGGTTCGATCAGATACGTGCGGTATTGCACGGATCAGGATCGGACGGATATTACTAGCCGGCTTTGGTTTAAGCCGGATCCTAGTATAGTACAGTGTAGACTTTGTCTCATTGCATTTGTATTTCGGTAGAAATACAGATGCGGGTGTGTATGCACAGTATCGGGGTTTTCCTGTAATTTATTACGGGACCAGTTTTATGGAGTTGCCAGTTTGCTTTCCGTTTCGGCCAATTTCCATTGTTCCGTTCATTGGCCGAAGATTGGTGGAGGAGGGCTTATTTGCATTGTTGCAAATAAGCTTTTGTGGAAGGGGGTCTTTGCATATTTCCTTGTATCATGATGGCTCACCATACCCTGACCTTGCTTGTCTTTTTGCTTCATGATGGTGTCATGATGGCTTGACCTTTGTTGTGATGATGAGGTTGGTGGAGTATGGCTTTGTTGATAATCATTTCCTTTCATGATATCGCTTTTTGACCTCTCTCACTTGTATTATTGTGTGTGAACCTCCCTCATTCTTTTTACACTACACACTCTCTCTCCCTCTTGATGTCATGGCCGGCCAAAGCTTGGGGAGGGGCTGCCATTTCATTGTGTGTGGGATTTTATTCATTTAGCTTTGCAAAATCCCACAAGATCAATCTCCAAAAACCCCAAGTATCATTCCTCCACAAAAGGCAACTCCATAACCCCAAAGTGAGACTCGAGGACTACACATTCTACAGCGAACCTTGGGCACGTCGAGTAGCCGGCTTCGTGCCCGAGTTGCCTCGGCATTGAGGTGGGAGCCCGTAAAAGAAGTAGGCGATGTGGTGCACTTCCGGCGACGAGGAGGAGACGGCACATTCCGCAGGAGTTTGGGACGACGACGAGAAGACCGGAGGACTTGGATCGTCAGTATATCTCTCTTCCCTTTCTTGTAGATAGCTAGGACTAGTTAGTGGTTCGATCCGGGTTTTAGTGCGCGGCGGTTTGCCAGTCCAAGAAAAATTAAAGTTTATCACCGCTTCCGCATTTGGCCGTCGGATTTACGGCCGGGGCGCCGCCGTGCACTTACACTCCTACTAGGGACACCTAGAGGTTTAACGGCTTGTTGCACATGCTCAGTGCAATCGCGTTCCCTGCGAAAGTGAGGTTAGGAAATTTTTTTGTGAATAAATTGGCTTTGCTCGGGACGAGCATGTTAGTTATATGTATGCCCTAGAGGCCATTACTATACATAGGATGTATATTGTAGTGGATGCTGGGACATATATAGGGAGGACTTTCTTGCTCGACATGATAGTATGCTATCTGGTTGATCTATACCTTAACGTGTATACTGTTTGTCTCTCTGTTACATGTTGGTAAAGCCCTTAGGATGTGTACTTGACTACCTGGACTATGATGCGGATCATACTAGTGGGGACATGGTAGTCCATAAGTACATCGTTCAAAGTCCCTAGTCGTGGGTGTATCGAGACGGGGCATCGATATACCAGTGTAGACTAGCGTATACCTTCTTGACCCATACAGATGGGCGATGGATGATCCTATATCCATTGGTGTTTGACATCAGAGATGATATACGGGTGCTCAGTAGAGACTGGGTACACTGGACGGACTCGCCGAGAACTCCCAGATGGTATTATACCTCACGTCAGATGGCAGTTCTCTGGTGACACTGGTACAGAGTAGTCTGTTGACCCGAGATCGTCATAGAGTCTTGTGTGGTTCCCACTGTGCTTTGATTTCCATCTTACCACGTCCAAGAGGGCGTGCAAAACGGTGGTTTTTGGGTACAGTCCCGAGTCACATGGAGGCAATGAGCGATAGGAGGGGATTCGTCTCTCCCGGTATAGGGAGTTGATGTTGCGTTGTGTTCGATTGGCTATAACCGGAAATCCCTGGCCAGGGTTGCTGAGATTTACTGGTAAGTGTTACCAGTAGTTTCTCGAATTGTTATAGACATCATATCGACACGACTTATCAAGCTATTGGGGTCTGACGTTTACCACCCCTAGGCGAGATATGCGACATATCAGACGATCAGACCGGACTGTACGGTAGTGTTACTGGTTGGATTCACTGGAGTGTGAGCGGGCTTGCTCGTCGATCTTCAGATCGCTCAATACCCGGGTGGCCGTTACGTTTAGCAGACCGCTTGCGGCTTGTAGGTGTTTGATATGATCATCATCTGCTGCCGGCGTATTGACGAGTCTTTAGAGTCCTACACAGAGGTTTCCTGGCTCAAGCGAAACGAAATAGGAGCGCATATGAGATATGTGCGGGACCGAGAATAATGCGTGTTTGTGATACCGTATTTCATTCTCGCGATGAATGTGTCGAATGGTTATATGCGATATAACCTAGTTATCGAATCGAGGGTTGATTCGATAAACCGATACATTGGATACTAGTCGGTTATATGCGATATGACCGGATCGTTAAATCAAGTGTTGATTTAATGATTTAATGCATGATAATATATTTGATATATTACTTTGCACTAACTAGTATTGGTTCACTTAAGATGGATTTTCTCACTCGGATGTGCACATTGTATATGTGATATACTTTTTGTGCACTTGATTGTATCATGTTTGATGATACATGTTTGCTTGAGTTTGTGTAAAGATTGAACCATGGTTATTTAAATGATTAGGGTTTACATTTTCATATCTATCTATTTATTTATTTATTATGGAAATGATAATGAGAAGAATGGTTGCTAGTTTTGTTTCATTCTTTGAACCTTCATGAAGCATTGACTTTAGTCAACCATTCTTATCTCATCCTTAACCCTAACCATTCCAACTAACCTTGGTTTAATCTCTACACCTAACCATGGTTTGCTTATGATAAGAATTGATTTTCTTTTCTATTTTAAATTATTCTTATCATAACAATTATCATCATCTTCTTGCTTTCTTCTTCTTCTTCACTTCAAGAAGAAAGCTTACCTCATCAATGGTGATTGATGAATTAGAGTGAGAAATCCAATTCTAAAGTCTACCCACTTCCTATTTCTTCATCCTCTACCTCTTGCCAAGTAGTAGAGTGTGTTTCCTTCACAAGTTTTCATGACTTGGTGAAGTTTGAAGCTTGATCTTGCGATGCCTCGACGTAGATCATCTTCGGCATGGACATCGACGACCTAGTTTGCCCATTCTCCGACGAAGCCGACGCTAGAGCCCGGATTCCTTTTGGACAGCAAAGGACTTCGTTGCGGAGCTATGGAGGTGGAGTACCGGATCTACAAAGGTTGTATTTCCGTTAAACTTTTAGTTAAGTGTTAACTAGTTTCCTTTTCGCCTAAATATCTAGCCAACGATCTTGTTAGGGTTCTCGGCACCGTTAAAATTTTGAATTGGCATGGTTGATGCCTTGTGAGACCTCATTAGGGTGCTTAGGAGCCTTACAGTGGTATCAGTGCCTAGCTAGAGCCTTAGGCAAAGTCTAGACGCAATTTGAAGTCCGATCGAACCGAAATTTAGAACCCAAAATAGCTCTCTGTCCTTTTTTCAAAAACTGGGATTTTTCCAAATTAAAAATATGCAGAAAACTCAGCAGAGAATTCTAAGAATTACGGCGCAAAATTGGGGTCATGAACAGTGCAAGCTGCGGCGGAACCGCGGCAGAAGCCTGCATTAGGCGGCGGTTCCGCGGCAGATTGATGACGTCAGCCCCCCCTCTCTGCACAGTAATTCATTATTTCAGAAGCTGAGTTTTATGGGTATTTTTAATATTTTTTCAAGAGTTGAATTTTCTGGAGTTGTTTTGGGGATTCGGTGTTTCGATCGGGGTATCAAATTTTGTCTATGTGGCTTTCCGGATAAATTTTAGAATATGTTAAAAAGTTCGACCGGATATAAATACCCAATTTTCCCCTGTCGGGAAATTTCCAAGTGTTGGATTTTTCCGTAGTTTAACGACGTTCTAAGTAGTGCAAGTAACGCGATGGTCCCTCTAGAAGACAACAAACCTTAACTCAATTATGTGACCGTCTTGAACTGCCCTTTGAACCTTCGGGTTTGGGACAGTACGGCGTGCCACATGTGAGGCGTTGGCTTGACCCTTCTACGGCTGGACCGTTGGTACTGAGGCACGAACTGAATGTTGTTAGACTCATATTTCATGTGTTGATCTGTATCGGGAAAACTTGGGTGTTCGATTGTTCGATCGGAAAGTCTAACATTTTCTAATTATCTGGAATGTGATACAATAATTGGAATTCACAAAGAGTTATGAGATAACTGAATGAATGTTATAAACATAGCACTTTAGTCTCACTTGATCGGTTGCCACGGAATTTTGATGCGATCAAAAGTCCGTCGCAATCACGTAGCGTACGCGGATACTCGCCGGGTAAACTTAATAGACAGCCTCACTCCATAGCCCCGACCAAGTGACTGTAGGAGAACCCCGTCGCCGAAAGCATCCGTTCGGGTGCTCGCGGTAGCGGTGTTCCGCCTTGGTGCACTTCATCGACGGTATCGGGGGTGCGGCCGTCTACTGAAGTTTGCGACGAGCATTCGATCAGGATGTTGGGAATCTTGTTGAATTGCCCGACTTAATATTGAAAAGTGTTTTCGATAATGAGACTAAAATGCGTGGTTTATAATTGTTAGGCATGCGATGTCTAAAGAATTCATTTGATCAGGCATGCGATGTCTGAGGTGGTTGCGGATTCCAACTGTTGTAGTTTTACACTTTCTTTTCTGTGACCGTAAGTGTAATATGTGATATCGCCGGTTTCGTTGCTATATGTCAACGACAATTGGGATGGGCATATTTACTTACGTTGATGACATGTGATGTTATGTGTTGCTGGATATGTTATATTGGATCGTCGTGTTTGAATAGCCGGGGGTTTTTATGTGAGATGAGTGTTTTTCATTTTCATTCATGTAAAAACTTGTATGTAATATTCTTTTATTGGGGCGCTTCCAGGTTGCGGAAGTTGTCACCTCTTGTATATTATTTACTTTTCCGCACTAGGATAGACCCAAGGAGGGGAGCACAAGTAACCGGGTTCTGGAGTCCAGTGGGAGACAAACTCGAGGAGTCGAGTCCGGGTCTCCTAACTCTAGAATTGGTAGGGTTGCTTGCCGCTCTCGTAGGGGTCTAGGGGTGTCGGTTTGGCTATTCATCACGACCGTGGAATCCGTGTTTTATACTGGCTCGTATTGAAAACACGGACATCCTAGCATATCCAATATTTCATATGATTCTTCTGCTGCGATATCTGTGATGTGATCATATGATGTTCTGTGATAGATACAGTATATAGTATATATGATATATTATATAGACGTTACTTATGTTTTACACCCGCGCTAGCCCTGCCCCGCTCTGCCGTTAGTTACCTAACCTAACGGTGCACGAGGGGACATCGAGGCGAATGCGGATGGCATAAGTGTACGTCGTATTTATCTGTGATGTTTAGGTACTTAAATGATGGGACTTCATTAATGTGATTAATGAAATAAAAGAAACCTAAGATGTTGTAGAATCAAATTTCAAAATAAAACAGGTAGCTACAGTTCTTGCTTTGCACAGCGGTATATATGATATATCCTGCACCTTATTCGATGAGGAAAGGACCGAGATCCCTTCACCGGGAGTGACTCCTTTAGCAATAACTGGCAGATGCTACACACTCGGTTTGTCTTTTGATTGCTTTTAAGTGTTTTTTTCTTTGCACAGTGATATATGTGATATATCCCGCACCTCATTCGACGAGGAAAGGACCGACGATCCCTTCACCGGGAGTGACTCCTTTAGCAAAACTAGAAAAGCTTCAAAAGCACTCCATTTTAAAATCATTTGATTCTATAACGATATCAAGTTCATTACGCAATAGGTTTTCAGAAAAACCTGTCGTAGCCCTCCGTCATTTCAGATACGTACTAGTTAGTATTCGTGCTGCGGTTGTTTGGCCTCCGTCAAGGCGTAGTGTACGGTAGCTAACTAGTGCTTATCTGCTAGCATATGATGCGATTGGATTAGGGTATTCGTATGGCGTTGTTTGGCCTCCGTCAAGGGTCGTGCGGGTGGGTTTAATTCAATCAGGAAATGACGGGTTGAACTTGACTAGCGGACTATGGGTTGTTTGGCCTCCGTCAAGGTCATAGCGAGCTAGGGGCAAAATATTATCGGGAATTTCAAGTGTTGAAATTTGCAATGAGATTGCATACCTTCTATGAGATAGTTGGATCCCGATACCCGCTGCGAGTAAGTGTTACTCCCGGGAGAGTTTTATACATTACAATTAGCCGATCAAGTAGGTGTCTAGAAAGGTGTCAACGGGTTTACGCCTCTGGGAAAACGAGGTTTACATTAATTAGGTTCGTGCGAAAGCACTGGGGACCTCCCTCAAAGTACCGACACTGGCCTGGCTGAAAGATTGGCGAACTTGTAGTGTGTAATTAATCCCGGCTAGTCTTTCCTTTTAGGGTTTGAAGGAAGATTTGATAAAAAGTAGTGGGAGCCATCCTGATTAGATAAAATAATAACCAATCTATTCTTGACAGAGCGCACGCTGAGTGTTTTCTTCTCTCTCTCTCCAGGTAGCGACCATATCACGCCTTAATCAAGATAATAATACGGAATATTGACCGAACCCGCTTGTTATACTGAGCTGGAGAACGTTGGTCCCGCTCCAACTTATAATTGTAATAAGACAGAGCAGGAAATAAGGGATTACCAGAATTCCCGTGCCGCCCAAACGAAGAGAGTGCATGCTGATGCATCATTTTCGGGTGTGTTCATTACAGAGAACTGTTTCTCAGTATCCTTTACGTCCTGGGTATGTGATACCAGATCAGGATCCCAGATATGTAATCTGTTACATAGGGCTGCAGAAAGGTAGAGAACTGAGAACGGGTGATAAGTTTCATGAGGCAGAAAATGGGGCAAGTGTTGCAGCCAAGTCTGTTGGTCACTGTCACCCTGTATTCCAAATACATTGATTCTGAACGAATGTTATTAGATACCGAACCTGATATACAAAATCATATCAGTTTCTTTAGTAGTAAAGAAACGATAAAATTTTGTATTGTTGGATAATGTTTTAAACATTTCCTATATCAAAGGTTGATCGGTTCAGGCACGCTATCTAAAAGCATTGATGTTCTAAATCAAACTACAGTTCTTAGTATGTGGAACACACACAAGAGGAAGAGTTCAGAAATGAACGAATCCTTCTTGAGGCATTGTAGACTAGGTCATATCTATGCGACTCGACTGGCTGTAGTTACATGTAGATGCATATTTAAATCAGTTTGAATTTACATCTTGTGAAACTCGCTAGTCATGTCACAAAGATATAATGACACCAGCTCTGTTTATTGGAAACAGAGAAAGAGTTAGTGAACTCTTGGGATGATACATGTTGATGTATAAAGGTCCCCTGTCTACACATGCCAAGACCGGTTCTTTGTACTTCATTACATTCTCTGATAATCTCTCAAGATTCAGACATATGTTCCTGTTGAAACACAAGTCCGAACCTTTTAAGATATTCACAGAATATAAGCGAGAAGTAGAGAACCAGAATACGGGTATAAGTATTATGTCCTATGATGAGATCAAGGAGGAGAATACTTGAGCACGGAAATCCTGGACTATTCTAAAGGAAAATGAGATTCTCTCTCAGCATTACTCCTCCATATACACCATTGCACGATGGTATAACGGGGCAGAGCAATCACACCCTATATGATATGGTGTGCTCTATGATGAGTATTACTGAGTTACCTATTTCCTTTTAGGGGTTATGCACTTGAGAAGCTGCATACCTATTGAATAGGGTTCAAATCAAATCAGTTGCCTACCGCTTCATATGTGATATGGAATGGGAAGAACCCATGTCTTAAGTTAGTTAAGATTTGGAGTTGTCCGGCCTATGTCTGAAAGCAAAATCCGGACAAGCTCGAGGCAAGGTCAGTTATGTAGAACTGGAAAGGTTCCAGCTATACAAACTGCAGCTGATGATTTGAAAGAACCAAAGGATTCAATAGTTACCAACGAACCTCAACCTCTCCGCCGATCTAGTAGGGTTCCTCACCCCCCTAAGAGATACTTCGGTTTCTCTATGACAGTGGGAGCAAGGATTGCATCATGAGATGATGACCCAACTAGTTTCGAGCTGGCCATCAGGAGTAAGACTCTGTAAGAATTGCTGGATGCTTAGTGATCTGAGATGGAATCCATATACACCAACAAAGTATGGACTTTGGTTGCTATATCTGAAGGGTTAAATCCCAATCAGGAGCAAGTATATCTTGAGAAGATTACTTGGTGTAGATGGAAAAGTTGAGACTTTCAAAGCTAGACTTGTTAAAAGTTTGCATCATTGACCAGGTGTGGATAATGATGAAACCTTTTCAAGTAGCTATGCTTAAGTCCATCCAGATCCTACTTGCCACGGCTACATACCATGACTACGATATCTGGTGGTTGGGTGTCATGACAGCTTTTCTAAATGATGTTTAGAAGAGAGTGTCTATAAGTACACAGCCAGAAGGCTTCGTAGACAGTGGGAGCAGCGGAAACGTGTGCAAGATGCTTTATAGGATAAAGCAGGTATCGTGGAGTCGGAACATCTGTTTTGATGAAGCGGTCAAAGAAGTTGACATCATCAAAATGGTAGATGAACCTTGTATAAACAAGAAGGTAGTAGGTAGTATGGTAACGATCCTCGTAGAGTACGTGGATGACATACTCTTGATAGGGAAGGAGTTTCCTATGCTACGCTCGATCAATCTCCGCTTATCACAATGATTCTCCATATAGGATCAAAGTGATACCTCCTAAATCCTGGGTTTTTGGATCTAATTGGATGTTAGGACTCTCACTAGTTGTAGTGAGACGGTATCAACCGATCCTGGGGAGAATCACTGGAAGGGTTCCAGGGTGATAAAGACGACTGAATGTCAGTCACAGGCATTGTCTTTACCCTCAGTGGAGGGACGGTGTGTTGGAAGAGTTCCAAGCTAGATACCGTGGCATACTAGAAGATAAAGGCAGGATACATCGCTACTTAAGATGCTACTAAAGAGGCAGTCTGGGTGTATATTGGTTCATGAGATGAACTACGTTCCTACCATTGTGAGACAATAGAGTTGTGGCTTATGCCAAGGAACGTCCGTCCCATCAGTGATCCAGACATATTCTAAGGCAGTATCACCTGATCATGGAGATGGTTGATCTCCAACGGATCGAGGTCAGGAGAGTAGACTCAGAGGAAAAACACAGCGGATCCACTCACGAAAGGCCTGTTCCCAGAGAGAGACTTTTATGGGATGGTTGAGTATGAGATACTACAACCACTGCTATCAGATGGCCCTAGTGCAAGTGGGAGATTGTTAGTTATATGTATGCCCTAGAGGCCATTACTATATATAGGATGTATATTGTAGTGGATGCTGGGACATATATAGGGAGGACTTTCTTGCTCGACATGATAGTATGCTATCTGGTTGATCTTTACCTTAACGTGTATACTGTTTGTCTCTCTGTTACATGTTGGTAAAGCCCTTAGGATGTGTACTTGACTACCTGGACTATGATGCGGATCATACTAGTAGGGACATGGTAGTCCATAAGTACATCCTTCAAAGTCCCTAGTCGTGGGTGTATCGAGACGGGGCATCGATATACCAGTGTAGACTAGCGTATACCTTCTCGACCCATACAGATGGGCGATGGATGATCCCATATCCATTGGTGTTTGACATCAGAGATGATATACGGGTGCTCAGTAGAGACTGGGTACACTGGACGGACTCGCCGAGAACTCCCAGATGGTATTATACCTCACGTCAGATGGCAGTTCTCTGGTGACACTGGTACAGAGTAGTCTGTTGACCCGAGATCGTCATAGAGTCTTGTGTGGTTCCCACTGTGCTTTGATTTCCATCTTACCACGTCCAAGAGGGCGTGCAAAACGGTGGTTTTTGGGTACAGTCCTGAGTCACATGGAGGCAATGAGCGATAGGAGGGGATTCGTCTCTCCCGGTATAGGGAGTTGATGTTGCGCTGTGTTCGATTGGCTATAACCGGAAATCCCTGGCCAGGGTTGCTGAGATTTACTGGTAAGTGTTACCAGTAGTTTCTCGAATTGTTATAGACCTCATATCTACACGACTTATCAAGCTATTGGGGTCTGACGTTTACCACCCCTAGGCGAGATATGCGACATATCAGACGATCAGACTGGACTGTACGGTAGTGTTACTGGTTGGATTCACTGGAGTGTGAGCGGGCTTGCTCGTCGATCTTCAGATCGCTCAATACCCGGGTGGCCGTTACGTTTAGCAGACCGCTTGCGGCTTGTAGGTGTTTGATATGATCATCATCTGCTGCCGGCGTATTGACGAGTCTTTAGAGTCCTACACAGAGGTTTCCTTGGCTCAAGCGAAACGAAATAGGAGCGCATATGAGATATGTGCGGGACCGAGAATAATGCGTGTATGTGATACCGTATTTCATTCTCGCGATGAATGTGTCGAATGGTTATATGCGATATAACCTAGTTATCGAATCGAGGGTTGATTCGATAAACCGATACATTGGATACTAGTCGGTTATATGCGATATGACCGGATCATTAAATCAAGTGTTGATTTAATGATTTAATGCATGATAATATATTTGATATATTACTTTGCACTAACTAGTATTGGTTCACTTAAGATGGATTTTCTCACTCGGATGTGCACATTGTATATGTGATATACTTTTTGTGCACTTGATTGTATCATGTTTGATGATACATGTTTGCTTGAGTTTGTGTAAAGATTGAACCATGGTTATTTAAATGATTAGGGTTTACATTTTCATATCTATTTATTTATTTATTTATTATGGAAATGATAATGAGAAGAATGGTTGTTAGTTTTGTTTTATTCTTTGAACCTTCATGAAGCATTGACTTTAGTCAACCATTCTTATCTCATCCTTAACCCTAACCATTCCAACTAACCTTGGTTTAATCTCTACACCTAACCATGGTTTGCTTATGATAAGAATTGATTTTCTTTTCTATTTTAAATTATTCTTATCATAACAATTATCATCATCTTCTTGCTTTCTTCTTCTTCTTCATTTCAAGAAGAAAGCTTACCTCATCAATGGTGATTGATGAATTAGAGTGAGAAATCCAATTCTAAAGTCTACCCACTTCCTATTTCTTCATCCTCTACCTCTTGCCAAGTATTAGAGTGTGTTTCCTTCACAAGTTTTCATGACTTGGTGAAGTTTGGAGCTTGATCTTGCGATGCCTCGACGTATATCATCTTCGGCATGGACATCGACGACCTAGTTTGCCCATTCTCCGACGAAGCCGATGCTAGAGCCCGGATTCCTTTTAGACAGCAAAGGACTTCGTTGCGGAGCTATGGAGGTAGAGTACCGGATCTAAAAAGGTTGTATTTCCGTTAAACTTTTAGTTAAGTGTTAACTAGTTTCCTTTTCGCCTAAATATCTAGCCAACGATCTTGTTAGGGTTTCTCGGCACCGTTAAAATTTTGAATTGGCATGGTTGATGCCTTGTGAGACCTCATTAGGGTGCTTAGGAACCCTACAGAGCAAATGATAAGTTTGGGGGTATTTGTTCATATCAGATTTTTGCATTTTCATACCGCCCAATTTTTGTCACATTGCATATCGGTAGATACTCTTGAGCCATGTTTGCTAGTCAATTGCAGGATACGGGTTCTCGGTTCTAAAACGGTGAAATTCATGGAAAACACGACAAAATCCAGGTTCCTGCCAACCACAGATAAAACACGGATCTCCGCTCTTCATCCGTATGTTGCCAGATACCAGTTTAAGAGACGAAATGTCAAATCAATGTCGTTTTCATCCACAAGGCTCAATGGCAGCACAAGATCCAAGAAATCTACACGGAGCTCGAGGAAATCATGACAAAAAGATACACATCAAATCACCTTTTGCTCAACAGAAATTCTGGAAAAATCGTGAAGAAATTATGAGAAAAATCATATACCATACTGAAGCACATTACAATCCAGGAGATGTCACCAAAATTGGTGACCCAATTCCCTAAGTAGGCCGCGGAACCGCGGCCGTATGGTGGCGGCAGATGAAACTTTTCCAGGGGTATTTTGGTCTTTTTATTTGTGTTCTGGTGGTTGCCCTAGGTTTTCATTTTTCAGCCTATAAATAGCCCAGAACTTTGTGAAGAAAAGGGGTCCATGCTTGTATTCTCATTTTCGAGGTTTAGTTGTTTTCTTCTTCCTCTTCTCATCTCTTCTCCATTAAAACTTGTAATGAGCTTGGTGAGTGAAGAATGGTGAATAAAGAAGATCATTTTATTATCATGCTTGTCTTGCTCTTTCTATAATTGTTGTAATTTTCATTTGTTAACTAGTTGTTGTTATTTCTTGTTGTTTCTTTCTTCTCTCTTTTTCTTTATCCTTAACACAACCATGATGCTTACGCTTGATCCTTGCCGAGGTGAGGTCGCAAATAGCTAGTTGTTATCTTCTAATCTCTTTCTTTCTATCTTCCTCTTTTGTTTTGTTTTATTTTTCCGTATCATGATGTGTGAGTAGTTTCATACTTGTTAGGGTAGGATAAGGGAAGTTTGAGAGAAGGAAATCTCTCTCACTCTTTCCTTGCCCAACAGCTTAATTCGACTCCCGTTAATTGAACCACAATCCGCTCCTTACGGCACCCTATCCTACATGATAGCGGTGATTCCGTAGTGAGACCGGTTGTGGTTGAATTAACCGGAGGTTATGGCTAAGAGCCAAGAACGGACGGACAAGCACCAAAAGGAAGAACTTATGCGTTGGAAAGCCTAGCTTATACTCGCAAGTTCCTTCCTAGTCATGCTAATCCCCGTTGTTGCCGATTACCGTAACACCGATATTAAGAGGGGCAACGAAAGATGTGGAGACTCCTAACTCAAACTAACCTAATCCTAACCCTAACAAGCTCTCTTTACATATCATTTTACCACTTAATTAATCACAACAAAATCTGAAAAACTGGACTTAACTCGTTAAAGCACATAGAAAAAGATTCCCATCTCCCTGCGGACGACCCGTACTCAACCGGCTAGCTACAAGCGAAACCGTCTTGATTGCGGTATTTAACTAAAACTTGAACACGCAGAATCCCTAACAATCAAAAGAGAAGGAAGAAGAAGAAGATAATGTATATTCCTTTTTTGATGAATAATGAATTATTGTAGTGGTTACAAATCTAACCAAGGGTTAAGCATGAAGGTGTTAACCCTTGTAGAGAATTAACTAGAGTTAATGGTTTGGATTGGGTTAACAAAATATCTTCACAAAATATCAAGCAAACCACAAAGTCAAAGCTTCATGAAGCTTCATTGAAGCTTCATGCAAAAGCTAACCCTAATCCAAACCTAACCAATTTAAATCCTAAACCATTGTTAAATTTGTCACCCTAACATGTTACAATATTATATATCACATATACAATATATTTTTTAACAATAGAAAATAATACAATTAACATATATCGCATATATATCAATGTATTATCCCGTGAGAAAATGAATCTTTTAGTGAGCTAATATTAGTTAATGTAATTTAATATATCATATATATTATTATACATTAAATTATCGAATCAACACTTGATCCGACAATCCGGCTATATCTCATATAACCGACTAATACGATGACCGGGCTATATCACATATACCCGGCCGATATCTCATATCGCGAGAATCCAATACGGTATCACATACCGCATTATCCTCGGTCCCGCACATATCACATATGTGCTCCTACTCCGTTTTGCCTGAGCCAAGAAAGCTCTGTGTAGGACTCTAAAGAATCTTCAATACGCCGGCAGTAGGTGATGATTATATAAAACACCCACAAGCTGCAAGCGGTCAGCTAAACGTAACAGCCACCCAGGTATTGAACGCTCAGAAGATCAATAAGAAAGCCTGTACATTCTCCAGTGAATTCAATCAGTAACACTCCCGTACAGTCCGGTCTCGTCGTCTGATATGTCATATATCTCGCCTAGGGGTGGTAAACGTCAGACCCCATTAGCTCGAAAAGTCATGTCGATATGAGGTCTATAACAGTTCGAGAAACTACTGATAACACTTACAAGTAAATCTCAGCAACCCTGGCCAGGGATTTCCGGTTATAGCCAATCGAACACAACACAACATCAACTCCCTATACCGGGAGAGACAAATCCCCTCCTATCGCTCATTGCCTCCATGTGATTCGGGACTGTACCCAAAAGCCACCTTTTTACACGCCCTCTTGGACGTGGTATGATGGAAATCAAAGCACAGTGGGAATCACACAGGACTCTATGACGATCTCGGGTCAACAGACTACTCTGTACCAGTGTCACCGGAGAACTGCCATCTGACGTGATGTATAATACCATCTGGGAGTTCTCAGGGAGTCCGTCCAGTGTATCCAGTCTCCACTGAGCACCCGTACACCATCCTTGATATCAAACACCGATGGATATGGGATCATCCATCGCCCATCATATGGGTCAAGATGCGTATACGCTAGCCTACTCTGGTGTATCGATGCCCTGTCTCGATACACCCTCGACTAGGAACAGTTATAGGATGTACTCGTCGACTACCATGGCCCCACTAGTATGATCTTATCATATCCCAGTAGTCGTGTACGTATCCTAAGGGCTTTATCAACATGTAACATAGAGACAATCAGAGTACATGTTAAGATAAAGTACAACCAGATAGCATACTATCAAGTTGAGCAAGAAAGTCCTCCCTATATACGTCCAAGCATCCATTACAATATACATCGTATGTACAGTAATGGCCTCTAGGGCATACATATAACTAACAATCTCCCACTTGCACTAGGGCCATCTGTTGTGGTATCACATACCCAACAATTAGCTATGGTTGAAGTATCTCATACTCAACTATCCCATAAAAGTCTCTACTGGGAAAAAGGCCTTTGTGAGTGGATCCGCGCTGTTGTCCTCTGTGTCTACTCTCCTAACCTCGATCTCCCTGGAGATCAACCATCTCCATGATCAGGCGATACTGCCTAAGAATTATATCTGGATTTCAGATGGGACGGTGGTTCCTTGGCTAAATCCACAACTCCATTGTCACACAATGGTAGGAACGAAGTTCATCTCATGAACTTATATATATCCAGACTGCCACTTTGGTAGCATCCTTGGTAACGATGTATCTTGCCTTTAATCGTCTAGTAAGTCACGGTATCTAGCTTGGAACTCTTCCAACATACCGTCCCTCCACCGAGGGTAAAGATAATGCCTGCGACTGACATTCAGTCGTCCTTATCACCCTGGAACCTTTCCAGTGATTCTCCGCAGGATCGATTGATACCATCTCACTACAACTAGTGAGTATCCTAACATCCAATTAGATCTATCTCATAGATCCAAAATCCAGGATTCATGAGGTATCACTATGATCCTATATGGAGAATCCTTATGATAAGCGGAGATTGACCGAGCGTAGCATAGGAAACTCCTTCCCTATCAAGAGTATGTCATCCACGTACTCTATGAGGATCACCACCATACTCCCTACTACCTTTTTGTATATACAAGGTTCATCTACCATTTTGATGAAGTCAAACTCTTTGACTACCACATCAAAACAGATGTTCCAACTCCGCGATGCCTGATTTATCACATAAATCAACTTGCAAACGTTTCCGCTGCTCCCACTGTCTACGAAGCCCTCTGGCTGTGTACTTATAGACGCTCTCTTCCAAATCATCATTTAGAAAAGCCGTCATGACACCCAACCGCCAGATATCGTAGTCATGGTATGTAGCCGTGGCAAGTAGGATCTGGATGGACTTAAGCATAGCTTTGAAAGTCTCAACTTTTCCATGTACACCAAGTAATCTTCTCAAGATATACTTGCTCCTGATGGGGATTTAACCCTTCAGATAAAGCATCCAAAGCCCATACTTTGTTGGTGTATAAAGATTCCATCTCAGATCGATAAGCATCCAGCCATTCTTACAGAGTCCCACTCCTGATGGACTGCTCGAAACTAGTTGGGTCATCATCTCATGATGCCATCCTCGCTCCCACTGTCATAGAGTAACTGAAGTATCTCTCAGGTGGGTGAGGAAACCTGCTAGATCGGCGGAGAGGCTGAGCTTCGTTGGAAACTATTGAATCCTTTGGTTCTACCAAATCATCTGCTATAGTTTGTATAGCTGGAACTCCTTCCAGTTCTACCTCATGACCACTAATTTCATCACAAGAAATTCCCTTTCACAAAGGTGGCATGTTGAGAAACAAAATATATTTTGTTCCTCGGTTAGGTAGAAGATATTCCCTTGCGAATGTTTGGGATATCCAACAAACTTCTACAGATCTGACTTTGCCTCGAGCTTGTCCGGATTATGCTTTATAGATATAGGCTGGACAACCCCAAATCTTAACATACTTAAGATATGGGCTCTTCCCATTCTATATCACATATGAAGTGGTAGGCAACTGATTTGATTTGAACCCTATTCAATAGGTATGCAGCTTCTCAAGTGCATAACTCCCAAAAGGAAATAGGAAACTAAGTAGTACTCATCATAGAGCACACCATATCAAATAGGGTGTGATTGCTCCGCCCCGATATACCATCGTGCTATGGTATATACAGAGGAGTAATGCTGGGAGAGAATCTCATTCTCCTTTAGAATAGTCCAGGAATTTCGTGCTCAAGTATTCTCCTCCCTGATCTCATCGAAGGACATAATACTTATACCCGTTTTTGGTTCTCTACTTCTAACTTATATTCTGTGAATATCTCAAAAGCTTCGGACTTATGTTTCAATAGGAACACATGTCTGAACCTTGAGAGATTATCGGAGAATGTAATGAAGTACAAAGAACCGGTCTTGGCATTTGTAGACAGGGGACTTTCATACATCAGCATGTATCAATCCCAAGAGTTCACTAACTCTTTCTCTGTTTCCAATAAACAGAGCTGTGGTCATCTTATCTTTGTGACATGACCGGCAAGTTTCACAAGATGTAAATTCAAACAAATTTAAATATGCATCTAAATGTAACTTTGCTAGTCGGGTCGCATTGATATGACCTAATCTACAATGCCTCAAGAAGGATTCGTTCATTTCTGAACTCTTCCTCTTGTGTGTGTTCTGTATACTAAGAACTATAGTTTGATTTAGAACGTCAATGCTTTTAGATAACGTGCCTGAACCGATCAACTCTTGATATAGGAAATGTTCAAAACATTATCCAACAATACAAAATTATATCCTTTCTTTACTAATAAAGAGACTGATATGATGTTGTATATCAGGTTCGATATCTAATAACATTCGTTCAGAATCAAAGTATTCTGGTAGTACAGGGTGACAGTGACCAACAGACTTGGCTGCAACACTTGCACCGTTTTCTGTCTCATGAAACTTATCATCCGTTCTTAGTTCTCTACCTATCTGTAGCCCATGTAACAGATTATATATGCGGGATCCTGATCCGGTATCTCATACCCAGGATGTAAAGGATACTGAGAAACAGTTCTATGTAATGAACACACCCGAAGATGATGCATCAGCATGCACTTTCTTCGTTTGGGCGGCACGGGAAATCTGGTATTCCCTAATTTCCTGCTCTGTCTTTTAACAATTATAAGTTGGAGCGGGACCAACGTTCCCCAGCTCAGTATAACAAGCGGGTTCGGTCAATATATTCGTATTATTATCTTGATTAAGGCGTCATATGGTCGCTACCTGGAGAGAGAGAGAAGAAAACACTCAGCGTATGCTCTTGCAAGATTAGATTGATTATCTAATATATCTAATCAGGATGTCTCCCACTGTTTTAATCAAATCTTCCTGCAAACTGTAAGTCCACGTTGCCCCCCCCGGTACTTGCGGGGAGGCGGAAAACGGAATAAAAATCGAATTTTTATGAGCTTAGGCAACATGGACTACACTATGAAGGATCTTTGCTAAACAAAAACAAGCTAAAGCTAACTAGAAACTAGCTAAGTGCTAGAAAGATTATACCTTGGGCTTTATGTCCTTCTCTCCTTGCTCCTTGGAGTGGTGGAAGGAGGTCACCTTTGTCGTCTTCTCTCGTCGAAGAAAGATCCACCCGAAAGCCTCAACCTTTGGCTTCAACTCCAAGCTAGAAGTAACTAGGGTGTAAGAAGTGCCTGTTGGAGATAGTGCCCTCAGAGTCAATTATTGGGTCACAGGCACGTGATTGCAGTGATTGAGGGGAGGACCTATCCCGGTATGACAGTCTTACTCGAGATGATAGTATGCTATCTGGTTTATCTTTATCATCGTGTACTGCTTTAGGTGACCTTTCGAGTCGCTATTACACGTTGATAAAGCCCCTAGGATTCTTGCTTGACTTCCAGCAGTATGAGGGCGATCATATAAGTGGGAGCTGGGGGTCTATAAGCACATCCTTAAAAGGTCCCTAGTCGTGGGAGATTCGAGACAGGGCATCGTTTCTCCAGAGTAGACTAGTGTATACAGTCGAGACCCCGACGAGGGGCGGTGGCCGGTCTCACAAGTCACTGGTGTCAGTTGGTTCACCTAAGATGTATACAGGTGCTCATTGGGTTATGAGTACACCGGACAGGACTCGCCGGGAACCTGCTAGTTGGGATATACCAGACGTCAGATAGCAGTTCCCAGGTGACATGTGTACAGGTTAGTTCATCGACCTGGGATCGTCATTTGTCTCGTGTGAGTTCCCACTGTACTTTGATTACTACCCTACCACGGCTCAAAGGAGTCGTGCAAACAGGTTTTAGTTGGGTACAGTCCCGAGCCACATGGAGGCAGTGAGCGGATCTGCAGGGGTTCGTCTCTCCCGGTATTGGGGGTGAGGTCGTGCTGTGTCTAGGAGAGCCAGAACATGAAAAGTCCTTGGCCAAGGCAGGAGATTTGCTGGTAGGTATTCCAGTAGTATCTCAGGGTGTTCTGGGCTACACTCCGACACGACTTGTACCGCTTTTGGGGGTCTGACTTTTACCAACCCCCTAGGCCCGCCATGCGATACTCATAGACGAACGGACCGGACTGTACGGATATTGTCACTGACAGGCTCAGTAGGGTGTCAGGATGAGTTCACTCATCGACGTCCCTTTTGGTCAATACCTGGTGGCCCGTCACGTATTGGCTTATACCTCTGACGTGCTAGTGGTTAAATCCACAGCCACAGTATTGACGAGTCTTTAGAGTCCACCACACAGACAGTTACTCAAGTTTCGGGCGAAACGCTGTAGAGGCCGTATGGAGATATGGCAGGGTTCGATCAGATACGTGCAGTATTGCACGGATTGTGATCGGACGGTTTTTACTAGCCGGCTTTGGCTTAAGCCGGATTCTAGTTTTAGATAGTGTAGTTTTGTCTCTTTGCATTTGTGTTCAGTGCGAATACAAATGCGGGCATGTATTTGCAGTAGTAGGGTTTTCCTGTAATTTATTACGGGATCGGTTTTTTCTGGGGTTGCCAGTTTGCATTCCGTTCCGGCCGGTTTTCCTTCATTCCTTCTCGGTCGGACTTTCTTGGTGGAGGGTGTTAATTGCAAGTTTGCAATTAACATTTTGTGAGGGGCTTTCTTGCTTATTTGTGGCATCATGATTGTTGCTTCATCATGAGATTCCCTTTTGGTCCATTCCATTGCTTTTCATTTGATGGTGCTTTGACTTGTGGTTGATGTGAGATAATTTGATAATTATCTTCACATATTGTTTTATGCCTTTTGATATATTGTTTTATGCAATTTCTCTTTTCTCTCTCCAATCTAATTCTATAGAGAGGGGGCCGGCCACTATTCAAGGGAGAGAGGATCATTTTCTTTTTGAGTGAGAAAAATGTTTCATATCCTTTTTCCATGCTACCAAGTTCATAAGCACATTCTTGAGTTGCTTTCTTTACCTCCACCATATCATGGCAACCTCATAAACCCTAAAGAGACATCTCACTACACTATTCTATAGCAAGCCTTGGACGCGTCGGCTAGCCAACTTCGCGCCCGAGTTGCCTCGGTCAAGAGGCGGGAGCCCGTAAAAGATTCCGGCTACGTGGTGCCCCTTTCCGACGAGCGAGGAGGTGACGGAGATTCCGCGGGAGATCGGAGCGGAGACGAAGACCGAAGGACACGGATCGTTTGGTATAGCATCTCTACTCTTTTCTTTTTGCTAGCTAGCTAGGTTAATGGCCCGATCCGGGTAAAAAGTCCGCGGTGGTGCCGTTTTGCAAAGTTCGCAAAGTTTTTGTTTTCCGCGTTTCCGGCGTCGGATCGACGGCCGGGGCGCCCCCGCGGGCTTACAATGGTATCAGAGCCACGCCATTAACCTTCACTAGCTTGCACTAGCGCGTTTAGAACTCGATCGAACAAAATCCCCAAAAACCGTATTTTTTAGCACATGTGTTCTCTGTTGAAATTTTTTGAGCTCCTAAAATTTTTCAGGTTGTTTCAGAGGCATGTACAAGCAATTATAAGAAATCTGGGAAAATACGATCCACTAATTCCTCAGTTCCACCGCGGAAGCGCGGCCAAAACCCTGGTTTGGCCGCGCTTGCGCGGCGGATAAGAGGAATTGTGGCACCAAATTTTCCCAGTAAGCTTGTGGTATAGAAATAGGGTTTTTGGGATATTTTATTTGGGCCCAGGTTTTCTGTAAGTGCTACAGTTCTTTTTGGGGGCCCACTTTGATAAATTTGTTCGATCGGATATTTTAAACATGCTAGTTCACAGTTTTTACATTATATCTGCGACCGTGAATGTCACTTGATCGGTAAATCCCGTCTAACTGCTATAGCCCGGTTAGACGGATTTGCGAACGTGATTTTCACGTTGATGTTCTGTGATTGTACTGTGTTGTTGCGGATCGGTCGGTGGGGATAGCCTGGTTGCAGTGGTAGTACAGTTCTGTTGTATTATGTACATTTGATATTGCGGGGCGAGCGTCCGACATGTGGACTGCCGTCACTGCCTGTTTGTATTATTATTTTGGGGCACGACCTGGTTGCGGTCGATGTACCCGTTGTATGTATATTTTACTTTCTGTACTAGGATTACCCCGCGGAGGGGTGCACGGATAGCCGGATTCTGGAGGGCAACAAGCCCGCATCTCATGGCATTGAGACGGAGGGGGCTTCACTCTAGGATTGGCGGGCTGTTCGCCGCACTCGTAGGGGGTATAGGGTTGACCCAGGAGGGGTGCCCAAGTTACCGGATTCCGTGAAGTGCTGGGTGGTCCATTCACGGTGCTGAAGGGGGCTGCCTCGCTTCAGGTTTTGGCGGGTAACTTGCCGCACCCGTAGGGGTCTAGGATTTCATTGCACAGGCTATCCACACGACCAGGGGAACGTCGGGTTTCAGCAGCGGCTCTGTGAAACCCGGGGATCCCAGATATCTGTATTGATCTGTGTTGTTATACATTTCTGTGTTGCTTTTATCACGCCTTGAACGAAATATAATATATTGGTATATATATTAGTAGATGTTGTATATGTTTTTCATCCGCGCTAGTCCAGTCCCCGCTCTGCCGTTAGTTAGCTAACCTAACGGGTGATGACGGGACCCAGTGGCGAATGCGGATGGCATATACGTACATCAGTATATTTTCGTTCTTTGTGGTGTGATCAATTGATGGGACTGCGTTGATTCGGATCAATGCAAGTTAAACAAACCTATTCTGATGTTGTTGGAACACTTTTTTCAAAAAGCTGTTATTGCAAGGGCGTTCTCTTTTGTTTTGCACAGTGGTATTCAGTTGGAATATCCTGCTCCTCAGTCGACGAGGCAAGGGCCGAGATCCCTTCACCGGGAGTGACCCCTTGGACAAAAGTTTGCGTCAGGGCAGTAACTTCACTATAGCCGTTTACTTTTGCTTTGCATCGTGGTATTCAGTTGGAATATCCTGCACCTCATTCTACGGGGAAAGAGCCGAGATCCCTTCACCGGGAGTGACCTCTTTAGCAAAGGTTTTCGTCACTATATTTTTTTAAAAGCTATCAGTTCCTTCAACGATATCAAGTTCATTACGTTAAAGGTTTTCGCCAGAAACCATTCGTAGCCCTCCGTCGTTTCATATGGATAGTCAATAGTATTCATGCTGTGTATGTTGGCCAAAGTCAAGGCACAGTGTTTGGTAGCTATTGGGTATTCATATGCAGCATAGATAGATGCGTTGGTTTGGGACAGTCGTACTGCCATTTTGGCCAAAGTCAAGGGTATGTACGGGTGGGTTCAAATTAACCAGGATAATGACGGGTAGAACTTGACATGTGACTTATGATATGTTGGCCAAAGTCAAGGTCATAAGAGCATGGGGTAGAAATCACATCGGGAGTTTCAAAAGTACTGAAACTTGCCAGATATGCGCATACCTTCTGGAGTATGATAGCGTGAGCGGATTCCGTCACGTTATCATACGATGAGAGTTGGATCCCGATTCCCACTGATGAGTTGGTTTACTCCTCGGGTTATCCCGGCTAATTCTTCTTTCAGGTTTGGGGAAGAATTTGACGTTACAGTGGGAGGTTTCCGGATTAGATAAATTGGTAACCATTCTGATCTAGGTTAGAGTGCACGCTGAGTGTTTCTTTTCTCTCTCTCTCTGGCAGCGACCATTGACCCGACCCTAGACTATGACTCAGTGACCAAGTTGACCGAACCTTCTTAACACTGGCTTTTGGATTATCAGAGTTGCAGACCTCTTTGCCACTCCTAGTTTTACCCTTTTCTCCGGAACACCCCGTATTACTACGAACGTCCACTTCCATTGGACAAAACCATCGTATGGTTATATACGAACTCGAAGGACTTCGAGGATGGTTTCCGGTTCTGGAGAAAACGAATAGGACTATTCAGTTGTCTTTCCCTTTTACCTTCTCTCAGGTTGCGAGTACTCCTTGGTTTAGGAGTAGTACACCTATTACGCAAATTGGATAGTCTTCTTCCAGACCCTAGGCTGGTGCCGAACGGTAGGGAATGAAGAAAGCCAATTAGCCTAAACGGTGTACAGAAGGTATTAAGTTCAGACAAAGCAAGGGATTAGTAAGAGGGCAAAGTAAATTGCGACTGCTATTCACGACCAAACCATGTACTTCTTTGTCAATCCTAAATCACCTATGAATTAAGTACATTCGGTTGTCTTTTATCCTCACCTTCTCTCGCATTGCGAGTGCTCCTCGGATTAGGACAGTACACCCATTATGCTTTTTGGATAGTCTTCTTCCATACCATAGGCTGGTGCCGAACGGTAGGGAAGGAAGAAAACCATTTGGCCTAAAGGGGTGTACAGAAGGTAATGACTAAAGACATGTAAAGGGATTTGGTGAGGTGGCAAAGAATTATACAGTTATAGTTGTGAATATGGACAATGGAAGAGGCATTACTAGGAATACCAGGAAACCCCATCGAAACATTTCAATGTTTCAGTTTCACTGTGTACTGTTAAAAGAAAACTGATTTCTCAATTAGACACTTGCTCCAGGGTATGTATTTGCCAGGTATGATTCTCACATCTGTATGGTTTTACAGATGATGAGTGGGAGTAAGTTATTGTGAATTAGGTGACCATCCTCATTATATCGGGATTCATGATATTTGAGGAAGCCACCTGGGTTGTTTGCCGGTCGGCAAATGTTTGGTTTTGAATATCCGTTGTTGTGCACCAATTTCAAATTGATATATCTGTACGTCTATTTTTATAGAGTGAGACATATCTTTTTGAAATTATGTCTATGACATTTACCTATACCAGTGGATGGTTAGGTAAGGAGCATTGAACAACGGTGTAATTCTTCTTAACCATAAGTACAGTTTTCAACCTACGACACACAGTGAATGAGTCACCAGACTCAGGGGACTTATACAGAGTATTGTATATTGTCCAGTGTCCATTAGGACAGAGGGGTAGGTTCTCGTACTATATTCTGTTTACTTTTAACTTCTCTAGTTCTTAGACATGTGTTCGTAGAAACACAGGGTCTAAGTTTTGAGGAGTTATAGGTATAAGAGTAAAGTAGAGAACCAAGTGTTGCAAGTGTCGGGATTCTTCAAGGAGATCGAAGATGTAGATACTTGTGAATGGTATTCAGTTGATAGTAATGGTTAAGAGAACTAGCTTCTCTTTCAGGTTACTCATAATTGGAAGTACTCCTAAGTTGAGTAACGCTGATCGGCCTCTCTTCCATTTAGTTGACATGCACTGGAGACAGCTGCATAATTTGAATCCGGTTCAATTAAATCAGTGCCTCTGTTTCTTGGATATAGAACAGTTCATATCTTGACATTGTTAAGATACGGGGAGTTGTCCGGCTTATGCCTAAAACCAGACTCTGGACAACTCAACGCACGTTTCAGTAGTGGCTGTTTGTGGGTTGACCCGGGCTATGACGAGGGTTGATTTTCTACCATCTGGAAGATCAATAGTAATATTGTTCTTGACTCTCCACAGTTTTATCAAGAAATGGATTTTTTCAGAAAACAGTAGTGGGAGTATGGTAGGACTGGAAGTGATTCCAGAACCACAAACGATTACTGAAGATTTGATAAAGAACCTAAAGATTCAATCTGGTTTGACATTCCATTGGCCACTCCGCAGATAAGGTGGGTAACCTCAGGCACCCGAGAGGTACTTCGGTATGCTCAAGGACGGTGGCAGGGAGGTTCTTGTTTACCCAGACTTGCCATTGCTGTTGTTCCAGGCTGCGAGACCCGGCGGGAGGATGAGTATAGCGTCGTTCTAAACTTGCTTTAGAAGCGTACGTGTATATGACTCTGCCAGAGGGTTGTCGTAGTCAGTGGGAGCAGCGGAAGCATTGGTGGATATCAGGCTTATGTCTATTTATAGACTTAAGCAGATATAACGGAGATAGATCATCTATATCTGATATGACAGTCATAGGTTTGACTTCATCAGAATAGGGGATGGATCTGTTAAGAAGGTAGTAGGGTGTGATGTCCTGGTATTTGATGACATACACAGAGTAGGAAGTGATATTCCTATACTACGATCGGTTATTCCTTGGTCGTCACACAATAGTTTCTCCACATAGGATTTGGACATTATATCAGACATTCTGGTTACTAGATCTATAGATTTAGATCTAGATTTGGGTGGTTTTCCAATCTGGGTACTTTGACAGCATTCTATGAGTATTTAGAATGGACGACTCCTGGCACGGTAGTGTACCTGCAGGTAATGGAGTCACCCTCTCTAAAGGTGTCTTACAGACTAAAGGGGAGAGGGACACGCATGATTGACAGATCACTTGCTTAGGCAACTGAGTCAATCATGAGATGTCAAGTACCACACCAGATGTTGTTCTTGCAGTAGGTGCAATAAGTTGATATTGATCCAATCCTGGAGAAACAGTCGGAAGCAGTTTTAGAACATAAGTTGATGTTCTAGGGAATTGATGACGGCAACCTCCTTTACGAGACGGTTATCATTCCAGGCTTCCAAGGTGACCTGGATGGCAGAGTGGCTGTCAGAGTTATAGTTTTCCCTCTAACGAGGGGCAGTATTTTGGACAGGTGGTCCAGGTGGAAACTGAGGGAAGGCATGGCGCAGGACACTGATTAAGTTCAGTTGTCGATACAGTCTAAGAAGTTTGGATTTGGAGTTCACTTATGAGCTAGGTCCCATCAGACATCCAGACATTCTAAGACAGGTATTGCTCATTTCGGGAGATGGCTTTCTCCGCGAACTTGAGATAAAGAGAGACATAGAAAGAAACATCAAAGCGGATCCACTCACTGAGGCTATTCCTCGAACGCAATAGTTTCGCAAACGAGCTTTGTGAGACTGACTAGTAGAGGAGTTGGGTGTTCGGTATCACACGGGCTGTGAGTATGCGACATCGCAATAATTAGCCTAGAGTGCAAGTGGGAGATTGTTGGAGATAGTGCCCTCAGAGTCAATTATTGGGTCACAGGCACGTGATTGCAGTGATTGAGGGGAGGACCTATCCCGGTATGACAGTCTTACTCGAGATGATAGTATGCTATCTGGTTTATCTTTATCATCGTGTACTGCTTTAGGTGACCTTTCGAGTCGCTATTACACGTTGATAAAGCCCCTAGGATTCTTGCTTGACTTCCAGCAGTATGAGGGCGATCATATAAGTGGGAGCTGGGGGTCTATAAGCACATCCTTAAAAGGTCCCTAGTCGTGGGAGATTCGAGACAGGGCATCGTTTCTCCAGAGTAGACTAGTGTATACAGTCGAGACCCCGACGAGGGGCGGTGGCCGGTCTCACAAGTCACTGGTGTCAGTTGGTTCACCTAAGATGTATACAGGTGCTCATTGGGTTATGAGTACACCGGACAGGACTCGCCGGGAACCTGCTAGTTGGGATATACCAGACGTCAGATAGCAGTTCCCAGGTGACATGTGTACAGGTTAGTTCATCGACCTGGGATCGTCATTTGTCTCGTGTGAGTTCCCACTGTACTTTGATTACTACCCTACCACGGCTCAAAGGAGTCGTGCAAACAGGTTTTAGTTGGGTACAGTCCCGAGCCACATGGAGGCAGTGAGCGGATCTGCAGGGGTTCGTCTCTCCCGGTATTGGGGGTGAGGTCGTGCTGTGTCTAGGAGAGCCAGAACATGAAAAGTCCTTGGCCAAGGCAGGAGATTTGCTGGTAGGTATTCCAGTAGTATCTCAGGGTGTTCTGGGCTACACTCCGACACGACTTGTACCGCTTTTGGGGGTCTGACTTTTACCAACCCCCTAGGCCCGCCATGCGATACTCATAGACGAACGGACCGGACTGTACGGATATTGTCACTGACAGGCTCAGTAGGGTGTCAGGATGAGTTCACTCATCGACGTCCCTTTTGGTCAATACCTGGTGGCCCGTCACGTATTGGCTTATACCTCTGACGTGCTAGTGGTTAAATCCACAGCCACAGTATTGACGAGTCTTTAGAGTCCACCACACAGACAGTTACTCAAGTTTCGGGCGAAACGCTGTAGAGGCCGTATGGAGATATGGCAGGGTTCGATCAGATACGTGCAGTATTGCACGGATTGTGATCGGACGGTTTTTACTAGCCGGCTTTGGCTTAAGCCGGATTCTAGTTTTAGATAGTGTAGTTTTGTCTCTTTGCATTTGTGTTCAGTGCGAATACAAATGCGGGCATGTATTTGCAGTAGTAGGGTTTTCCTGTAATTTATTACGGGATCGGTTTTTTCTGGGGTTGCCAGTTTGCATTCCGTTCCGGCCGGTTTTCCTTCATTCCTTCTCGGTCGGACTTTCTTGGTGGAGGGTGTTAATTGCAAGTTTGCAATTAACATTTTGTGAGGGGCTTTCTTGCTTATTTGTGGCATCATGATTGTTGCTTCATCATGAGATTCCCTTTTGGTCCATTCCATTGCTTTTCATTTGATGGTGCTTTGACTTGTGGTTGATGTGAGATAATTTGATAATTATCTTCACATATTGTTTTATGCCTTTTGATATATTGTTTTATGCAATTTCTCTTTTCTCTCTCCAATCTAATTCTATAGAGAGGGGGCCGGCCACTATTCAAGGGAGAGAGGATCATTTTCTTTTTGAGTGAGAAAAATGTTTCATATCCTTTTTCCATGCTACCAAGTTCATAAGCACATTCTTGAGTTGCTTTCTTTACCTCCACCATATCATGGCAACCTCATAAACCCTAAAGAGACATCTCACTACACTATTCTATAGCAAGCCTTGGACGCGTCGGCTAGCCAACTTCGCGCCCGAGTTGCCTCGGTCAAGAGGCGGGAGCCCGTAAAAGATTCCGGCTACGTGGTGCCCCTTTCCGACGAGCGAGGAGGTGACGGAGATTCCGCGGGAGATCGGAGCGGAGACGAAGACCGAAGGACACGGATCGTTTGGTATAGCATCTCTACTCTTTTCTTTTTGCTAGCTAGCTAGGTTAATGGCCCGATCCGGGTAAAAAGTCCGCGGTGGTGCCGTTTTGCAAAGTTCGCAAAGTTTTTGTTTTCCGCGTTTCCGGCGTCGGATCGACGGCCGGGGCGCCCCCGCGGGCTTACAGTGCCAATCCTTGAACCCTAGATGAGAGTAGAGATTATCAAGAGAGGGTTTTTCTCAAGCTCAAGTGTTTCTCAACACATGAGAGGGGAGAGCTTGAGGGAGAGGAAGAATAAGAGAGAGAATGTGAATAATAGAATAAGAGAATAATATGAAGCATTCTCTCATATATGAGAATTATTGTAATTAGAAAATTAGTGAGATAATTGTCATGGCTTAATCAAGACATGACCATTATCATTTCATTATTAATGCAAATTGCAAGGATCAAAGAGCATCTTCCAAATGAAATGATGATGGTCAAAGTGTCAACAAGGTCAACAAGTCAAGATGGGTCAAATGGTCAACAACCATAACCATGCACAATTATTGAACTAATATCAATTAACAATAATACACACATAAGCATTAGGGTTAATAAAATGACAATAGTCATTAACCCTAATCAAAGTCCTCTCCCTCTGTCTCAAGCAACTGTGCATACGCACCCGTATTCGTGATCCGAGGAACACGAATACAATGAGAAAAAGCCAATCCCAAATCATATACTACGATCCGGCTTAAACCAAAGCCCGCTAGTATAAGCTGTCCGGACAGCAAACGTGCACAAGTGCGCGGATGTGAACGAACCCTGTCGCAAAACCATGCGACCTCTACTCATTTTGCCTAAAGGCGAATAGCTCCCTTTGTGCGACTCTAAAGTCTCGACACTACGCTGGCGGTGGGTTTAACCACAGACCGCAAGCGGCACTAGCTGTACGTAACGGTCCCCAGGTAGATGTCGATATGAAGACTGACGAGGTGAACCCCATCTGAACTCCTACTGAGCCAATATGTGACAATCTCCGTACAGTCCGGTCTGTTCGTCTGATACATCGCATGGCGGGCCTCGGGGGGCGGTGAACGTCAGTCCCCTAATAGCGGTACAAGTCGTGTCGGAGTGTAGCCCAGAACACCCTCAGATAACACTGGAAACCTACCAGTATATCTCGCTTGCCCTGGCCAGGGACTACTCGTGTAATGGCTCTCCTGGACACAGCGCGATGTCAACCCTCAATACCGGAAGAGTCGAATCCTGTCTAACCGTTATTGCCTCCAAGTGATTCGGGACTGCACCCAAAAACTACCTGTTTGCACGACTCCTTTGAGCCGTGGTAGGGTAGCAATCAAAGTGCAGTGGGAACACACTCGAGGCGAAGTGACAGTGTCAAGTCAGCGGACTAAGCTGTACTCATGTCACCTGGGAACTGATAACTGACGATAGGTATAATACCAACCAACAGTTCCCGACGAGTCCTGTCCAGTGTACTCGTAACCTAACGAGCACCCGCATACTATCTCAAGTTCGACGTACTGACGGCTGTGGGACAGACCGTCTCCCACGCTGGGATGAGAAGGGCATACGCTAGTCTACTCCGGAGTATCGATGCCCTGTCTCGATAGTCCAATGTCTAGGGACCTGTATAAGGATGTGCCTATAGATCACCCAGCTCACACGAGTGTGAGCGCCATCACAACGCTGGTAATCAAGCAAAGATCCTAAGGGCTCTACTAATATGTATATCAGCGATATGCTAAAAGAAACGCATGCACATATTAAAGCAGAGAAAAACCAAGTAGCATACTACCATTTCGAGCAAGATTGTATATACAACTGTGAATATCCCAAGCTTCCATCAAGTAATATACAAACTAGTATGATACAGTAATGGCCTCTAGCGCATATACACTAACAATCTCCCACTTGCACTAAGGCCATGTACTGGCGTATCGAAGACCTATCATCTCGATCAGCCGCTTGAACTGAGTCTGGGGCAAGGCCTTGGAGAATGGATCTGCTGTGTTATCTTCTGAAGCAACCCTCCGAACCTCGATCTCCTGGCGATCCACGATCTCCATGATCAGGTGATACCGCCTCAAGATGTGTCTGGATTTCTGATGGGACCTGGGTTCCTTCGCTAAAGCTATAGCCCCGTTGTTGTCGCAATACAGAGGTATTGGGTCAACAATGGACGGAACCACCTGAAGTTCTCTCAAGAACTTTCTCATCCAGACAGCTTCTTTTGCGGCATCAGATGCAGCGATGTATTCCGCTTCCATAGTCGAGTCAGTAACGGTTTCCTGTTTGGAGCTCTTCCAACACACCGCCCCTCTATTGAGGGTAAAGACAAAACCCGACATGGACTTGGAATCATCCTTGTCACTCTGGAAGCTGGAGTCAGCAAAGGCCTCAATCTGGAGGACTTTTCCGCCATACACCAAGAACATCTCCTTAGTCCTTCTCAGGTACTTGAGAATGTTCTTTACTGCTATCCAATGTTTCTCCCCAGGGTTTGACTGATACCTGCTTACCACACTCAGTGCATAAGCCACATCCGGTCTGGTACACAACATCGCATACATTATAGAGCCTACCGCAGAAGCGTAGGGTATAATAGACATGCGATCCCTCTCCAAATCAGTCTTGGGAGACATCTCTTTGGAGAGGGTGATCCCGTAACAAGCCGGTAGATTACCGCGCTTGGAATCTTCCATACTGAATCTCTTCAGTATGGTGTCGATGTACCTGGACTGTGAAAGTCCTAATATCCTCTTGGATCTGTCACGGTAGATCCGGATACCCAGAATGTATGAGGCATCACCCAGGTCTTTCATGGAGAACCTGTGTGACAAGAACCCCTTGACAGATTGTAGCATAGGAATGTCATTTCCTATTAAGAGAATGTCATCCACGTATAAAACGAGGAATACTACAGTTCTCGCTACAAATCTACAATAGATGCATGGTTCATCTGGATTTTTGATAAAGCCAAATTCCTTGACCGTCTCATCAAAACAGATGTTCCAACTCCGTGATGCCTGCTTTAGTCCATAAATGGACTTAAGCAACTTGCACACCTTTCCGCTGCTCCCACTCTGAATGAAACCCTCTAGCTGGTCCATATAGACACACTCCTCTAAATGTCCATTTAGAAAAGTTGTCTTTACGTCCATCTGCCAAATCTCATAATCGTGGAAGGAAGCAATGGCAAGAAGGATCCGAATGGATTTCAGCATAGCTACTGGAGAAAAGGTTTCGTCATAGTCCAAACCAGGTCGCTGACGAAACCCTTTGCTACCAGTCTAGCTTTATAGGTCTCAACCTGTCCATCTACACCAATCTTCCTTTTGAAGATCCACTTGCATCCTACGGGTTTTACCCCATCTGGAGCAATGTCCAACGTACATACTTTGTTGGTGTACATGGACTCCATTTCGGTCCGGATTGCATCCAGCCATTTTACCGAGTCGACGCTCTGAATCGCTTGCTGGAAGCTAGTAGGCTCATCAATGTCTATGATGCAATCCTCTCTATCCCCGTCAATGAGAAAACCGTAGTATCTCTCGGGCGGATGAGACTGCCTACTACTCCTGCGGAGTGGCATGGGAATGTCCTGATCTTTCGAACCCGCTGGTTCTACTAAGCTTTCAGTAATAGCTCGTGGTTCAGGAATTTCTTCCAGTTCTATTGCGCTCCCACTTAATTCTTTTTCTATGAACTGGTGTTCTAGAAAGTGGGCATGGCGAGAAACAAATACCTTTTGTTCCTCTTCGCAATAGAAGAAATATCCCTAGGAGTTCTTTGGATATCCCACAAACTTGCACTGTACTTACCGTGCCTCGAGCTTGTCTGCATGCTGCTTTTTTACAAAAGATGGACATCCCCATGTCTTAATGTGATTAAGATAGGGTCTCTTCCCACACCACATCTGATATGGTGTAGTAGGCACAGTCTTAGTTAGAACTTGGTTCAAAAGGTATGCAGCTGATTCTAGCGCATATCTCCAGAACGATCGCGGTAACTCAGCGTTACTTATCATGGACCGTACCATATCCAATAGGGTTCGGTTCCGTCTCTCCGATACACCGTTATGTTGCGGAGTGTATGGAGGAGTAAGCTGAGAGAGAATTCCATTCTCTTTTAAGTAACGCAGGAACTCGGCACTCAAGTATTCACCACCTCGATCAGATCTCAGTGCCTTGATACTTTTGCCTGTTTGTTTTTCTACTTCATTCTTATATTCCTGGAATTTTTCAAAAGCCTCGGATTTATGTTTCATTAAGAAAACATAACCGTACCTTGAAAAGTCATCCGTAAAAGTAATGAAGTAAGAATAACCGCTTCGCGCATGTGTAGACATTGGACCGCACACGTCGCTGTGTACGAGTCCCAAGAGCTTGCTCGCTCTTACTCCGTGTCCAGTGAACGGAGTCTTTGTCATCTTTCCTTTGAGACAGGATTGACAAGTTGCATATGATTGATATTCGAACGGATCCAAATATCCTTCTGTATGTAACTTAGTCAACCTTCTCTCATTGATGTGACCCAGTCTACAATGCCATAAGAAAGTTTTATTGATTTCTGGAGACTTTCTTTAGTGTGAATTCTGGACATTGAAAATCTGTGGTTGGTTTAATACGTATATACCGTTGTTCAATGTACCTGACACAATCAAAACTTGATTAAGGTGAATGTTCACTACATTACTTACAAATGCAAATTCATAACCTTCTTTAGATAATAAAGATACAGAAATGATAATACAGGTTGCATTTGGTATATAATAACAACTACGCAAAACCAAAAAGTGTCCATCCGACAATCCCAGGTGATAGTCCCCCACGGCCTCAGCATCCATGCTAGCACCATTTGCAACTCTAAGGGTCATGTCACCTGCCTTCAAAACTCTACGCTTTCTCAACGCCTGCAAAAAATTACAGATATGAGATCCTGATCCGGTATCCAATACCCAGGATGTCGAGTTTATTGATAGACAGTTTTCAATAACATACACACCTGAAGCTGAAGCTGCAACTCGCTTCAAATCCTGTGTTCTGGCCTTCCAAGCCTTGCAATCCTGTTTCCAGTGACCACTTTTGTGACAATAGAAGCATTCTTCCTTCCCCACCAGCTTTCCCGCTATCTTTGTTGCTTTTCCTGTTCCCTTCGTATCCACTTTACCGACACCGCCTCTTGGTTTGGCGGGGGCTTTCTTCTTCTTGCCCTTGGCTTTCGCCCTGGACCTAGAAGAGGAAGATCCTCCTACAAACAAAGTGGATGTCTCCCTACCTTTCTGTAGGGTGCCCTCAGCACTCCTCAACATGTTCAGAAGTTCGGAAAGTTCAACCTCCTTTCCTTGCATGTTGAAGTTAAGAATAAACTGGGCGTAAGTGGAAGGAAGGGACTGGAGAATCAAATCAGTATAGAGTTCATTCTCCAACGTGGTCCCAAGGTCCGCGAGCTCCTCTATGTAGCCAATCATCTTAAGCACGTGTTCCGCTACCGATGATCCGACGGCCAACCTTGCCGAAAACAACTTCTTCGACACTTCGTATCTGGTGATACGAGACTGCTCTCCATACAGTTCTTTTGTATGAAGAAATATGGACTCTAGGTCCATATTCTCGTGCCTCCTCTGATGTTCGTTGTCCATCGAGGCTAGTACGAGGCATCTGGCCTTCGCGCAATCTATTTCCTAGGTCTTGTAGATTTCCCTATCTATGACACTGGTTTTGGGACCTGGGACAGGGGGAGCTTTGGTGGTAAGGACATACCCCAACTTGTCGTAAGTGATTGCCATCTTGACATTACTGAGCCAATCTTTGTAGTTCGGCCCTGTCAATATGTTTTTATCTAGTAATAACTTAAGTCCGGTCATGTTGAATGGTCGCTGCAATTAGGAGAGAGAAAAGAAACACTTTAGCATGATGCTCTTGCAAGTTTAGAGTGGTTTTTAATTTGTCTAAACTGGATGGCTCCCACTGTCTCTCGAATCCCTTCTCAACCCGTAAAGAAAGGATTAGTCAAGATCAATATCACCATACAATACTTGCTTAACCGTTCAATCAGGACAGTGTCGGTACTTCGAGGGAGGTTTTCCAACGCTTTCGCGAAGTTCCTTAATTAAGTAACCTCCTTTCCCTAGGGGCGTAGCCCCGCTAACACCTTTCTAGACACCTACTAAGTTTATAGCATTGATCGTTAAGTGAGAGTTTTCCTGAGGAGTAGCATATACTCACAGTAGGATCGGGATCCAAATATCATCGCGTGATAAAACCGAAGGAATCCTACCAGAATTATCACACTCCAAATGGTATGCAGCGCTAGCAAGTTTCAGTACTTATGAAACTCCCGATGTGGATTTCTGCCCCATGCTCTTATGACCTTGACTTTGGCCAAAATATCATAAGTCACATGTCAAGTTCTACCCGTCATTCTCCTGGTTAATTTGGATCCACCCGTACCTACCCTTGACTTTGGCCAAAATGGCAGCACGACTGTCCCAAACTAACGCATCTATCTATGCTGCACATGAATACCCAATAGCTACCAATCACTATGCCTTGACTTTGGCCAAAATACATAGCTTGAATACTTTTGACCATTCATGTGGAATGACGGAGGGCTACGAATGGTTTTGGCGAAACCGTGAACGTAGTGAACTTGATATAATCGATGGAACGAGATAGCTTTTAAAAGGAGTGGTTCAAGCTCCGCGTTTAAAAGTTTAGTTTTGAAAAGAACCGAGTGGTTTTCAAAGTGTTCCAATCGACTTTTACTTGGTTTATATTCTTGCATTAGTTCTTTTAATGCGTCCCATCATTTAACCCTACCATTGCATAAAACAACCAAAATATGACGTACGCTTATGCCATTCGCATTCGCCACGAGGCCCCGTCATCACCCGTTAGGTTACTTAACTAACGACAGAGCGGGGGCTGGGCTAGCGCGGCTGTAAAATATAAGCAACGCCTAAATAGTTATCATATATAAATATATAGCAATGATAGACATTATAGATCACAGATGAATACATTGGATATACTAGGAATCCGCAATCCGTTCGAGCCTGCAACGAAAAGCGGATTACACGGTCACGGTGAATAGCCAATACCCCACCCAAGACCCCTACGGGTGCGGCAAACTACCCGCCAAGTACCCAAAGCGAAGCAACCTCCCTCACCACCGTGAGTAGGACACTCGGCACTTCGAAATACCCGGTAGTTTGTGCACCCCCTCCATGGGTCTATCCTAGAAGCAAAAATAGTAAAAAGAATTATACAATGACGGCTACAACCCCGACCCGGTTGTGCGGCCAAACAAATAATAATATTATATCAATTTACATATTACAATGAATGAAAGAAAAAGAAACACTCATCTCACATCCACCCCGGCTATTCATCTGCGACAATCCAACCCATTCATATACACATACCATCATCAATCACAGATCACAATATGTATAACCCCGACTAATCGACATATAGCGATTAGCTGACGTTCAATACATATAAACATCACAGATATAACCTTTTAGTCAAAGTGTATTGAAGTTCGGAAAAAAAAATACGGATTTATAGGCCCCCAAAAACAAATTTCTATTCTGGAAAACCTGGGCACATATAAACCATCTTAAAAATCCTAAAACCAAGCCAGAAATACACTGCACCAAACTCGACCCAGTGAAGAGCCAAGACGGCCGCGGTTGCGCGGCAATAGCTTGCTATTGCCGCGGAACCGCGGCTCTTTGGTCGAATCACTGGATCGTTTTTGGTGGTTTTCTTTACAAAACCCTGAGATGATTTTTGGAGTATGACAAATTTTATTTTGAACAGAAAAAAAATTAACAGAAACTTAGGGTTTTGAAAACTCGTTTTTTCGATTTTTCCGATTCGAACTTCGATACACTCTACTACCTAGCTAGTTTATGTTTAGTTAGGCTCTGATACCACTGTAAGTCCACGTTGCCTATCCCGGTACTTGCGGGGAGGCGGAAAACGGAATAAAAATCGAATTTTTATGAGCTTAGGCAACATGGACTACACTATGAAGGATCTTTGCTAAATAAAAACAAGCTAAAGCTAACTAGAAACTAGCTAAGTGCTAGAATGGTTTTACCTTAGGCTTTATGTCCTTCTCTCCTTGCTCCTTAGAGTGGTGGAAGGAGGTCACCTTTGTCGTCTTCTCTCGTCGAAGAAATATCCACCCGAAAGCCTCAACCTTTGGCTTCAACTCCAAGCTAGAAGTAACTAGGGTGCAAGAAGTGTCAATCCTTGAACCCTAGATGAGAGTAGAGATTATCAAGAGAGGGTTTTTCTCAAGCTCAAGTGTTTCTCAACACATGAGAGGGGAGAGCTTGAGGGAGAGGAAGAACAAGAGAGAGAATGTGAATAATAGAATGAGAGCATAATATGAAGCATTCTCTCATATATGTGAATTATTGTAATTAGAAAATTAGTGAGATAATTGTCATGGCTTAATCAAGACATGACCATTATCATTTCATTATTAATGCAAATTGCAAGGATCAAAGAGGATCTTCCAAATGAAATGATGATGGTCAAAGTGTCAACAAGGTCAATAAGTCAAGATGGGTCAAATGGTCAACAACCATAACCATGCACAATTATTAAACTAATATCAATTAACAATAATACACACATAAGCATTAGGGTTAATAAAATGACAATAGTTATTAACCCTAATCAAAGTCCTCTCCCTCTGTCTCAAGCAACTGTGCATACGCACCCGTATTCGTGATCCGAGGAACACGAATACAATGAGAAAAAGCCAATCCCAAATAATATACTAGGATCCGGCTTAAACCAAAGCCCGCTAGTATAAGCTGTCCGGACAGCAAACGTGCACAAGTGCGCGGATGTGAACGAACCCTGTCGCAAAACCATGCGACCTCTACTCATTTTGCCTAAAGGCGAATAGCTCTCTGTGTGGGACTCTAAAGACTCGACACTACGCTGGCAGTGGGTTTAACCACAGACCGCAAGCGGCACTAGCTGTACGTAATGGTCCCCAGGTAGATGTCGATAAGAAGACTGACAAGGTGAACCCCATCTGAACTCCTACTGAGCCTGTATGTGACAATCTCCGTACAGTCCGGTCTGTTCGTCTGATACATCGCATGGCGGGCCTAGGGGGCGGTGAACGTCAGTCCCCTAATAGCGGTACAAGTCGTATCGGAGTGTAGCCCAGAACACCCTGAGATAACACTGGAAACCTACCAGTATATCTCGCTTGCCCTGGCCAGGGACTACTCGTGTAATGGCTCTCCTGGACACAGCGCGATGTCAACCCCCAATACCGGGAGAGACGAATCTTGTCTAACCGTCACTGCCTACAAGTGCTTCGGGACTGCACCCAAAAACTACCTGTTTGCACGACTCCTTTGAGCCGTGGTAGGGTAGCAATCAAAGTGCAGTGGGAACACACTCGAGGCGAAGTGACAGTGTCAAGTCAGCGGACTAAGCTGTACTCATGTTACCTGGGAACTGATAACTGACGATAGGTATAATACCAACCAACAGTTCCCGACGAGTCCTGTCCAGTGTACTCGTAACCTAACGAGCACCCGCATACTATCTCAAGTACGACGTACTGACGACTGTGGGACAGACCGTCTCCCACGCTGGGATGAGAAGCGCATACGCTAGTTTACTCCGGAGTATCGATGCCCTGTCTCGATAGTCCAACGACTAGGGACCTGTATAAGGATGTGCTTATAAATCAGCCAGCTCCCACGAGTGTGAGCGCCATCACAACGCTGGTTATCAAGCAAAGATCCTAAGGGCTCTACTAATATGTATATCAGCGATATGCTAAAAGAAACACATGCACATATTAAAGCAGAGACAAACCAAGTAGCATACTACCATTTCGAGCAAGATTGTATATACAACTGTGAATATCCCAAGCTTCCATCAAGTAATATACAAACTAGTATGATACAGTAATGGCCTCTAGGGCATATACACTAACACAAACCTTAAAAGGAAAGACTAGCCGGGATTAATTACACGCTACAAATTCGCCAATCTTTCAGCCAGGCCAGTGTCGGTACTTTGAGGGAGGTTCCCCGTGCTTTCGCATGGACCTAATTAAAGTAAACCTCGTTTTCCCAGAGGCGTAACCCCGTTAACACCTTTTTAGACACCTACTTGATCGGCTAATTATAATGTGTAAAACTCTCGCAGGAGTAACTCTTACTCGCAGTAGGTATCGGGATCCAACTATCTCATAGAAGGTATGCAATCTCATTGCAAATTTGAACACTTGAAATTCCCAATAATATTTTACCCCAAGCGATCTATGACCTTGACTTAGTCAACAAACCATAGACAGCAAGTAAAGTTCAACCCGTCATTTCCTGATTGAATTAAACCCACCCGCACGACCCTTGACTGAGTCAACAAGGCCGCACGACTATCCTAATCCAATCGCATCATATGCTTTGCAGATAAGCACTAATCAGCTACCGCACACTACGCCTTGACTGAGTCAACAAACGCAACACGAATACTACTTATTACTTATCTGAAATGACGGAGGGCTACGACAGGTTTTTAAGAAAACCCTTTGCTTAATGAACTTTATATCGTTGTAGAATCGAGTGATTTTTAAATGGAGTGCTTTTGAGGATTTTCTAGTTTTGCTAAAGGGGTCACTCCCGGTGAAGGGATCGTTGGCCCTTTCCTCATCGAATAAGGTGCAGGATATTTCACAAATACCACTATGCAAAGCAAGAACTAAAGAAGCAATCAAAAGACAGAACGAGTTTGTAGCATCTGCTAGTTTCGCTAAAGAGGTCACTCCCAGTGAAGGGATCTCAGCTCTTTCCTTATCGAATAAGGTGCTGGATGTTCTACAAGGAACACCGCTATGCAAAGCAAGAACTAGAGCTACCAGTTTTTAAACAAGTTTCTACAACATCTTTAGGTTTCTTTTAATTTCATTAATCTCATTAATGAAGTCCTATTTTATTATGCTTCACAAGCATCACATTTGAAACGAAATCTGCAATATAACATATATCTCATATATATAATATAAACATTCGTCTCAGGCAGTAATATGATCTCATCACAGAACATTGCAACAGAAGAACATATATGAAATATTGGATATACTAGGACGTCCGTGTTTTAATACGAGCCTGTATAAAACACGGATTCCACGGTCGCGATGAATAGCCAAACCCACATCCCTAGACCCCTACGAGAGCGGCAAGCAACACTGCCAACTCTAGGGTTAGGAGTCCCGGTCTCGACTTCTCGAGATGGTCTCCCACTGGACCCCAGAACCCGGTTACTTGTGCTCCCCGCCTTGGGTCTACCTAATGCTGAAAAGTAAATAATATACAACAGTGACATCATCCTCAGCCCGGAAGTGCCCCAATAAAAGAATATTACATACAAATGAATTTTACATGAATGAAAAAGAAAAACTCTCATCTCACATAAAACCTCCGGCTTTTCAGAACGCGACGATCCAATATAACATATCACAGCAACACATAATATCGCATATCATCAACGTAAGCAAGTATGCGTATCCTGATTGTCGTTGATGTATAGCAACGAAGCCGGCGATACACCACATACTACGCTTACGGTCACAGAAAAGAAAGTGTAAAACTACAACAGTTGGAATCCGCAACCTCCTTAGACATCGCATGCCAAACCAAATGAATTCCTTAGACATCGCATGCCTAACAATTATAAACCCCGCATTTTAGTCTCATTATCGAAAACGCTTTTCAATATCAAGTCGGGCAATTCAACAAAATTCCCGACATCCTGGTCGAATGCTCGTCGCAAAATTTAGTAAACGGCCGCACCCCCGATACCGTCGACGAAGTGCACTAAGGCGGAACTGTAAGTGCACGGCGGCGCCCCGGCCGTCAATCCGACGGCCAAATGCGGTAGCGGTGATAAACTTTAAATTTTCTTGAACTGGCAAACCGCCGCGCATTAATACCCGGATCGAACCATTAATTAGTCCTAGCTATCTACAAGAAGGGGAGAGAAGTATACCGATAGATCCGAGTCCTCCGGTCTTCTCGTCGTCATCCCTATCTCCTACGGAATGTCCCGTCTCCACCTCGTCGCCGGAAGTGCACCACATCGCCTACATCGTTTACGGGCTCCCACCTCAATGCCGAGGCAACTCGGGCACGAAGCCGGCTACTCGACGTGCCCAAGATTTACTGTAGAATATAATGTAGAGGCTTGTGTCTCATTTGGGGTTATCGGAATTGCCTTTTGGTGGAGGGATGAAAACAAGAAGTATGTGGAGGAACTTGGGGATTTTTCTAACATCAAGAGAGCAAAAATCCCCACTTCAAAAAATGGGCAACCCCTCCTCCAAGCTTGGCCGGCCATAACTAGAGGGGGAGGAGAGAGCGAGGTGTGTGAGAGAGGAGTGTATGTATCAAAAGATAATCAATCTCCTCATGCAAGAGAGAGAGGGAAAAAGACTATCATGCAAAAGCATGATAACAAGCTAAAACCAACACTCCACCTCAACCATCATCAAGCATGATGACTTCAAAAAGTCAAGCCATCATGAAGAAGTCAAGAAGTCAAGGTCAAAAGAATGGTGCACCATCATGATCCAAGGAAATATGCAAAGACCCCCTCCACAAACACTTATTTGCAACAATGCAAATAAGCCCTCCTCCACCAATCTTCGGCCAATGAACGGAACAATGGAAATCGGCCGAAACGAAAAGCAAACTGGCAACTCCAGAAAACTGGTCCCGTAATAAATTACAGGAAAACCCCGATACTGTGCATACACACCCGCATTTGTATTCCGACCGAAATACAAATGCAATGAGACAAAATCTCCACTGTACTATACTAGAATCCGGCTTATACCAAAACCGGCTAGTAATATCTGTTCGATCCTGATCCGTGCAATGCCGCACGTATCTGATCGAACCCTGCCATATAATCATACGGCCTGTAGTACAAACTGTCCGATCCTGATCCGTGCAATACCGCACGTATCTGATCGGACCTTGCCATATCTCCATACGGCCTCTACAGCCTTTCGCCCGAAAGCTGATTAACTGAATGTGGGAGACTCTAAAGACTCGTCAACACCATGGTTGTGGATTTAACCACTAGCACGTCAGAGGTATAAGCCAATACGTAACGGGCTACCAGGTATTGACTAAAAGGGATGTCTGTGAGCGAACTCAGCCTGACAACCCTACTGAGCCTGTCAGTGACAATATCCGTACAGTCCGGTCCGTTCGTCTATGAGCATCGCATGGCGGGCCTAGGGGGTTGGTAAAAGTCAGACCCCCAAAAGCGGTACAAGTCGTGTCGGAGTGTAGCCCAGAACACCCTGAGATACTACTGGAATACCTACCAGTAAATCTCCTTGCCTCGGCCGAGGGCTTCGTGTAATGGCTCTCCTAGACACAGCACGACCTCACCCCCAATACCGGGAGAGACGAACCCCTGAAGATACGCTCACTGCCTCCATGTGGCTCGGGACTGTACCCAACTAAAACCTGTTTGCACGACTCCTTTGAGCCGTGGTAGGGTAGTAATCAAAGTACAGTGGGAACTCACACGAGACAAATGACGATCCCCAGGTCGATGAACTAACCTGCACACATGTCACCAGGGAACTGCCATCTGACGTCTGGTATATGACCAACTAGCATGTTCCCGGCGAGTCCTGTCCGGTGTACTCATAACCCAATGAGCACCTGTATACATCTTAGGTGATCTAACTGACACCAGTGGCTTGTGAGACCGGCCACCGCCCCTCGTCGGGGTCTCGACTGTATACACTAGTCTACTATGGAGAATCGATGCCCTGTCTCGAAACTCTCACGACTAGGGACCTTTTAAGGATATGCTTATAGACCCCCAGCTCCCACTTATATGATCGCCCTCATACTGCTGGTAGTCAAGCAAGAATCCTAGGGGCTCTATCAACGTGTAATAGCGACGTGTCAGGTCACTAAAAGCAGTACACGATGATAAAGGTAAACCAGATAGCATACTATCATCTCGAGTAAGACTGTCCTACCGGGATAGGTCCTCCATCAATCATTACAGTCACGTACCTGTGACCTAATAATTGACTCTGAGGGCACTATCTCCAACAATCTCCCACTTGCACTTAAGGCCAATTATTGCGATGTCGCATACTCACAGCCCGTGTGATACCGAACACCCAACTCCTGTACTAGTCAGTCTCACAAAGCTCGTTTGCGAAACTATTGCGTTCGAGGAATAGCCTCAGTGAGTGGATCCGCTATGTTGTTTCTTTCTATGTCTCTCTAAATCTCAAGTTCGCGGAGAAAGCCATCTCCCGAAAAGAGCAATACCTGTCTTAGAATGTGTCTGGATGTCTGATGGGACATAGCTCATAAATGAACTCCAAATCCAAACTTCTTAGACTGTATCGTCAACTGAACTTAATCAGTATCCTGCGCCATGCCACCTTCAGTATTGCCTTGGACCACCTGTCCAAAATACTGCCCCTCATCAGAAGGAAAAACTATAACTCTGACAACCTCCTTGTCGTCCATGTCACCTTGGAAGCCTGGAATGATAACTGTTTCCCGAATGAGGCTGTCGTTATCATATCGCTAGAACATCCACTTATGTTCTAAAAGTGCTTCCGACCGTTTCTCCAGGATTGGATTAATGTCAGCTTATTGCATCTAGTGCAAGAACAATGTCTGGTGTGGTACTTGACATCTCATGATTGACTCAATTGCCTGAGCAAGTGATCTGCCAATCACGCACGTCCCTCTCCCCTTTAGTCTGTAAGACAGCTTTAGAGAGGGTGACTCCATCACCTGCAGGTACACTACCGTGCCAGGAGTCGTCCATTCTAAATACCCTTAGAATACTGTCTAAGTACCCTGATTGGGAAACCACCCAAATCTAGATCTAAAACCATAGATCTAGTAACCAGTATGTCTGATGTAAAATCCACTTCCTTTGTGGAGAAACCACTGTGTGACGACCAAAGTATAACCGGTTGTAGTATAGGAGTTTCCTTTCCTACTCAGTGTATGTCATCCAAATACCAGGATATCACACCCTACTACCTTCTCAACAGATCCATCCCCTATTCTGATGAAGTCAAACCTATGACTGTCACGTCAGAAATAGATGATCTATCTCCGCTACTGGTGCTTCAGTCTATAAATAGACATAAGCTACCTATCCACCAATGCTTCCGCTGCTCCTACTGACTACAACAACCCTCTGGCAGAGTCATATACACGTACACTTCTAAAGCTAGTTTAGAACGACGCTATACTCATCCTCCCGCCGGGTCTCGCAACCTGGAACAACAGCAATGGCAATTTTGGGTAAACAAGAACTTCCCTGTCACCGTCCTTGAGGCTACCGTAGTACCTCTCGGGTGCCTGAAGTTACCCACCTTATCTGCGGAGTGGCCAATGGAATGTCAATCCAGATTGAATCTTTAGGTTCCTTATCAAATCTTCAGTAATCGTTTGTGGTTCTGGAATCACTTCCAGTTCTACCATACTCCCACTACTGTTTTTTGAAAAAATCCATTTTTAATAAAACTGTGGCGAGTCAAGAACAATATCGCTATTGTTCATCCAGATGGTAGAAAGTCAACTCGCGTCATAGCCTGGGTCAACCCACAAACAACCATTACAGAAACGTGCCTTGAGTTGTCCAGTGTCTGGTTTTAATCATAAACCGAACAACTCCCCGTACCTTAACATCGTTAAGATATGAACTGTTCTATATCCAATATAGAACCAGAGGCACTGATTTAATTGAACCAGATTCAAATCATGCAGCTGTCTCCAGTGCATGTCAACTAAATGGAAGGAGGCCGATCAGCGTTACTCAACTTAGGAATGCTTCCAATTATGAGTAACCTGAAAGAGAAGCAAGATCTCTTAATCATTACTATCAACTGAATACCATACACAAGTATCTACATCTTCGATCACTTTGAAGAATCCCGATACTTGCTATACCTGGTTCTCTACTCTATTCAAATACCTATAACTTCTCCAAATTCGGACCCTGTGTTTCCACGAAACACCTGTCTAAAAACTAGAGAAGTCATAAGTAAACCGAATATAGTACGAGGACCAATCCCTCTGTCCTGATGGACCCTGGACATCATACAATACTCTGTACAAGTCCCTTGAGTCTGATAACTCACTCACTGTGTGTCGTAGGTTGAAAACTGTACTTATGATTAAGAAGAATTACACCGCTGTTCAATGCTCCTTACCTAACCATCCACTGATATAGGTAAATGTCATAGACATAATTTCAAAAAGGTACATCTCACTCTATGAAAATAGACGTACAGATATATCAATTTGAAATTGGTGCATAACAGCGGATATTCAAAACCAAATATTTGCCGACCGGCAAACAACCCAGGTGATTTCCTCAAATATCACCGATTACAACGAATCCCGATATAATGAGGATGATCACCCAATTCCCAATAACTTACTCCCACTCATCATCTGTAAAACCATACAGATGTGAGAATCGTACCTGGTAAATACATACCCTGGAGTAAGGACTAATTGGGAAATCAGTTTTCCTTTAACAGTACACAGTGAAACTGAAACATTGAAATGTTTCGATGGGGTATCCTGGTATTCCTAGTAATGCCTCTTCCAGATTCACAACTGCAACCGTATAGTTCTTTGCCACCTCTCCAAATCCCTTCATATGTCTTTAGTCTTTACCTTCTGTACACCCCTTTAGGCCAAATGGTTTTCTTCCTTCCCTACCGTTCGGCACCAGCCTATGGTTTGGAAGAAGACTATCCAATAAGCATAATGGGTGTACTGTCCCAATCCTAGGAACACTCGCAATGAGAGAGGGTGAAGATAAAAGACAACCGAATAAACCTTATTCCTATTTCTCCTGGACCAGAATCCATCCCCGAACTGGAACAAGTTCCTTTCGAGTTCGTATATAACCATACGATGGAGTATCCAATAAACTGTGGATCTTCGTAGTGATACGGAGTGTCCTGGAGAAATACAAAGGTGATTTAGGATTGGCGAAGGAATACTTGGTTTGGTCATGAATATCTGTTGCAATTTACTTTGCCCTCTTACTAATCCCTTGCTTTGTCTGAACTTAATACCTTCTGCACACCATCGTTATGCTAATTGGTTTTCTTCATTCCCTACCGGTCGGCACCAGCCTAAGGTTTGGAAGAAGACAATCCAATTTGCGTAATAGGTGTACTACCCCAAAACCAAGGAGTACTCGTAACCTGAGAGAGGGTAAAAGGAAAAGACAACTGAATAATCCCATCCGTTTCCTCCAGAACCTGAAACCATCCTCGAATAAATTCCTTCGAGTTCGTATCTAACCATACGATGGTTTTGTCCAATGGAAGTGGACGTTCGTAATGATACGGGGTGTCCTGGAGAAAAGGGCAAAAGTAGGAGTGGCAATGAGGTCTGCAACTCTGACAATCCAAAAGCCAGTGTTAAGAAGGTTCGGTCAACTTGGTCACTGAGTCATAGTCTTAGGGTCGGGTCAATGGTCGCTGCCAAAGAGAGAGAGAGAAAAGAAACACTCAGCGTGCACTCTAACCTAGATCAGAATGGTTACCAATTTATCTAATCTGGAATCCTCCCACTGTACCTCAAATTCTCCTCCAAACCTGAAAGAAGAATTAGTCGGGGTCACCCGAGGAGTAAACTAACTCATCAGTGGGAATCGGGATCCAACTATCACCGCATGATAACGTGACGGAATCCGCTCACGCTATCACACTCCAGAAGGTATGCGCATATCTGGCAAGTTTCAGTTCTTTTGAAACTCCCGATGTGATTTCTGCCCCATGCTCTTATGACCTTGACTAAGGCCAACAAATCATAAGTCACATGTCAAGTTCTACCCGTCATTATCCAAGTTGATTTGAACCCACCCGTACAAGCCCTTGACTAGGGCCAACAAGGCTATACGACTGTCCCAAACCAACGCATCTATCTATGCAGCATATGAACACCCAACAGCTACCAAACACTGTGCCTTGACTATGGCCAACAAACACAGCTTGAATACTATTGACTACCCATATGAAACGACGGAGGGCTACGAATGGTTTCTGGCGAAAACCTTTAACGTAATGAACTTGATATCGTTGAAGGAACGGATAGCTTTTTTTAAAAATATAGTGACGAAAACCGTTGCTAAAGAAGTCACTCCCGGTGAAGGGATCTCGGCTCTTTCCCCGTAGAATGGGGTGCAGGATATTCCAACTGAATACCACGGTGCAAAGCAAAAGTAATCGGCTATAGTGAAGTCATTGCCCTGACGCAAACTTCTGTCCAAGGGGTCACTCCCGGTGAAGGGATCTCGGCCCTTGCCTCGTCGACTGAGGAGCAGGATATTCTAAATGAATACCGCGATGCAAAACAAAAGTGAACGTCCTTGCAATAACAGCTTTTTGAAAAGTGTTCCAACAACATCAGATTAGGTTTGTTTTTAACTTGCATTGATCCGAATCAATGCAGTCCCATCAATTGATCACACCAAAAAGAACGAAAATATACTGATGTACGTATATGCCATCCGCATTCGCCACTGGGTCCCGTCATTACCCGTTAGGTTAGCTAACTAACGACAGAGCGGGGACTGGACTAGCGCAGATGTAAAACATATACAACATCTACTAATATATATACCAATATATTATATTCGCTCAAGGCGTGAATAAAATGCAACATCACAGAGAATGAACAGCATCACAGAAACAATACAGATATCTGGGATCCCCGGGTTTCACAGAGCCGCTGAAACCCGACGTTCCCTTGGTCGTGTGGATAGCCTGTGCAATGAAATCCTAGACCCCTACGGGCGCGGCAAGTTACCCGCCAAAACCTGAAGCGAGGCAGCCCCCTTCAGCACCGTGAATGGACCACCCAGCACTTCACGGAATCCGGTAACTTGGCCACCCCTCCTGGGTCAACCTGTACCCCCTACGAGTGCGGCGAATAGCCCGCCAATCCCAGAGTGAAGCCCCCTCCCTCTCAATGCCATGAGATGCGGGCTTGTTGCCCTCTAGAACCCGGCTATCCGTGCACCCCTCCGCGGGGCAATCCTAGTACAGAAAGTAAAATATACATACAACGGGTACATCGACTGCAACCAGGTCGTGCCCCAAAATAATAATACAAACAGGCAGTGACGGCAGTCCACATGTCGGACGCTCGTCCCGCAATATCAAATGTACATAATACAACCACAACTGTACTAGCATTGCATCCAGGCTATCCCCCACGACCGATCCGCAACATCACAGCAAAAACAGAACATCAACGTGAAAGTCACGTTCGCAAATCCGTCTAACCGGGCTATAGCAGTTAGACCGGATTTACCGATCAAGTGACATTCACGGTCGCAGATATAATGTAAATACTGTGAAAAATGTGTTTAAAATATCCGATCGATCAAACTTTAACAAGTGGGCCCCCAAGTACTACTGTAGCACATCAAGAAATTCTGGGCCCAATATTAATGTTCCAAAACCCCAATTTTAAGCCCACAAAGACACTGTAGAAATTTGGTGCAGTGATCTCCACAGTGCGCGTCGGAACAGCGGCGAAAAGGAGGTTTGTGCGGCGGTTCCGCGCTCCCACAGTGGAATCACTTCATCGAATTTTTACAGAGCTCTTAGATATTCCAGTACATCAATATTTTACAACCTGAAAAATTTTTCGAGACCAAAAAAATTCAACAGAAAACTGATGCGGGCAAAAATGCAGTTTTGGGATTTTTGATCGATCGAAAATGCAAACACATTAAGGAAAGCTAGACTAAGTTAATGGCGAGGCTCTGATACCACTGTAAGTGCACGGCGGCGCCCCGGCCGTCAATCCGACGGCCAAATGCGGAAGCGGTGATAAACTTTAAATTTTCTTGAACTGGCAAACCGCCGCGCACTAATACCCGGATCGAACCATTAATTAGTCCTAACTATCTACAAGAAGGGGAGAGAAGTATACCGATAGATCCGAGTCCTCCGGTCTTCTCGTCGTCGTCCCTATCTCCTGCGGAATGTCCCGTCTCCTCCTCGTCGCCGGAAGTGCACCACATCGCCTACATCGTTTACGGGCTCCCACCTCAATGCCGAGGCAACTCGGGCACGAAGCCGGCTACTCGACGTGCCCAAGATTTACTGTAGAATATAATGTAGAGGCTTGTGTCTCATTTGGGGTTATCGGAATTGCCTTTTGGTGGAGGGATGAAAACAAGAAGTATGTGGAGGAACTTGGGGATTTTTCTAACATCAAGAGAGCAAAAATCCCCACTTCAAAAAATGGGCAACCCCTCCTCCAAGCTTGGCCGGCCATAACTAGAGGGGGAGGAGAGAGAGAGGTGTGTGAGAGAGGAGTGTATGTATCAAAAGATAATCAATCTCCTCATGCAAGAGAGAGAGGGAAAAAGACTATCATGCAAAAGCATGATAACAAGCTAAAACCAACACTCCACCTCAACCATCATCAAGCATGATGACTTCAAAAAGTCAAGCCATCATGAAGAAGTCAAGAAGTCAATGTCAAAAGAATGGTGCACCATCATGATCCAAGGAAATATGCAAAGACCCCCTCCACAAACACTTATTTGCAACAATGCAAATAAGCCCTCCTCCACCAATCTTCGGCCAATGAACGGAACAATGGAAATCGGCCGAAACGAAAAGCAAACTGGCAACTCCAGAAAACTGGTCCCGTAATAAATTACAGGAAAACCCCGATACTGTGCATACACACCCGCATTTGTATTCCGACCGAAATACAAATGCAATGAGACAAAATTTCCACTGTACTATACTAGAATCCGGCTTATACCAAAACCGGCTAGTAATATCTGTTCGATCCTGATCCGTGCAATGCCGCACGTATCTGATCGAACCCTGCCATATAATCATACGGCCTGTAGTACAAACTGTCCGATCCTGATCCGTGCAATACCGCACGTATCTGATCGGACCTTGCCATATCTCCATACGGCCTCTACAGCCTTTCGCCCGAAAGCTGAGTAACTGAATGTGGGGGACTCTAAAGACTCGTCAACACCATGGTTGTGGATTTAACCACTAGCACGTCAGAGGTATAAGCCAATACGTAACGGGCTACCAGGTATTGACTAAAAGGGATGTCTGTGAGCGAACTCAGCCTGACAACCCTACTGAGCCTGTCAGTGACAATATCCGTACAGTCCGGTCCGTTCGTCTATGAGCATCGCATGGCGGGCCTAGGGGGTTGGTAAAAGTCAGACCCCCAAAAGCGGTACAAGTCGTGTCGGAGTGTAGCCCAGAACACCCTGAGATACTACTGGAATACCTACCAGTAAATCTCCTTGCCTTGGCCGAGGGCTTCGTGTAATGGCTCTCCTAGACACAGCACGACCTCACCCCCAATACCGGGAGAGACGAACCCCTGAAGATACGCTCACTGCCTCCATGTGGCTCGGGACTGTACCCAACTAAAACCTGTTTGCACGACTCCTTTGAGCCGTGGTAGGGTAGTAATCAAAGTACAGTGGGAACTCACACGAGACAAATGACGATCCCCAGGTCGATGAACTAACCTGCACACATGTCACCAGGGAACTGCCATCTGACGTCTGGTATATGACCAACTAGCATGTTCCCGGCGAGTCCTGTCCGGTGTACTCATAACCCAATGAGCACCTGTATACATCTTAGGTGATCCAACTGACACCAGTGGCTTGTGAGACCGGCCACCGCCCCTCGTCGGGGTCTCGACTGTATACACTAGTCTACTATGGAGAATCGATGCCCTGTCTCGAAACTCTCACGACTAGGGACCTTTTAAGGATATGCTTATAGACCCCCAGCTCCCACTTATATGATCGCCCTCATACTGCTGGTGGTCAAGCAAGAATCCTAGGGGCTCTATCAACGTGTAATAGCGACGTGTCAGGTCACTAAAAGCAGTACACGATGATAAAGGTAAACCAGATAGCATACTATCATCTCGAGTAAGACTGTCCTACCGGGATAGGTCCTCCATCAATCATTACAGTCACGTACCTGTGACCTGATAATTGACTCTGAGGGCACTGTCTCCAACAGGAACACCGCTGCCGCGAGCACCCGAACGGATGCTTTTGGCGATGGGGTTCTCCTACAGTCACTTGGTCGGGGCTATGGGGCATGGCTGTCTATTAAGTTTACCTGGCGAGTATCCGTGTACGCAACGTGATTGCGACGGACTTTTGATCACATAAAAATTCTGGCAACCGATCATCTGAGACTGAACTGCTAGATTTATAACATTCAAATTAGTTATCTCATAACTACCTGTGAATTCCAAATATCGTATCACATTCCAGATAAATAGACAATGTTAAACTTTCCGATCGTATAATCAAACACCTAAGATTTCCCCAATATATCTCAACACTTGAAATCAGTTTAATAAACATCCATCACATGCCATAGTACCGATGGTCCAGCCGTAGAAGGGTCAAGCCAACGCCTCACATGTGGCACGCCGTACTGCCCCAAACCCTAATGTTTATAGTCAGTTCAAGACGATCACATAATCGAGTTAAGGTTTGTTGTCTTCTAGAGGGTCCACCGCGTTACTTGCACGACTTTACGAAAGTTTCAAACACGAGGAAAAATCCAACTTTTGAAAATTTTCCGACAGGGGAAAAAGTGAGTTATTGATATCCGTTCGAACTTTTTAACAGTTTCTAAAAATATCCGGAACAAACTAGACAAAGTTAATTTATCCGATCGAATCAATGAGTCCCCAATACAACCCTAGAAAACTCAACACTTGTCTGGAATAAAAATATTTCCAGAAAAAATTGAAAATAAAGGACCTAAGAATAAATATATGAAATATGAGGGACTAATTCCAAATTTTGGCCGCGTAACCGCCGCCAAGGGTTTGGCTGCGGTTCCGCGGTCATTTCAGGGACTTAGTGGACCGTACTTCACAGTAATTCTTAGTTTTTCCTGCTTGTTTTTCTGAGGATTTTTAATTCATAAAATATCACATTTTCAAAAAATGTACAGAGAAGGGTTTACATCGGGGTTTTCGGGTTCGATCGGACTTTAAACTTCGCCTAGACTTCGCCTGCAGCTCTAGCTTGGCTATGATACCACTGTAGGGCTGCTAGGCACGCGCACAAGGGTCTACGAGATATCAACCATGCCCGAATAAAATTTTAGTCGTGCCGAACGACCCAAAGCCGGCTCTTTAAACTAAGGTTTAGGCGAAAACTAGTATGTTAGACACTTTAAAACTAAGTGAGATGGATTACAACCTTTGTAGATCCGGTCCTTCACATCTTAAGCTCCGTGTTGAGGTCCCTTCGCTGCGATCATCGTGTTCCGGACTCTTGAGAGGTTCCACGAAGAGAAAGATGCAGTCTTGCTTCCGATCTTCTATACAAAGATGATCTACCTTGAAGTTTCGTTAACACAAGCTAACACTCACTAAATAAAGTGAACACTCTCATCTAAAGGGCAAGGATAAATGAGAATGATGAAGTAGGATTTTTTCCCTCTTTTATTTTCTTATTCTCACTCATTTTCATCACAAAATCAAATCAAGAAAGCTTTTTTCCATGAAAAGAGAAGGAAGAAGAAGAAGATAATGTATATTCCTTTTGTGATGAATAATGAATTATTGTAGTGGTTACAAATCTAATCAAGGGTTAAGCATGAAGGAGTTAACCCTTGTAGATAATTAACTAGAGTTAATGGTTTGGATTGGGTTAACATAATATCTTCACAAAATATCAAGCAAACCACAAAGTCAAAGCTTCATGAAGCTTCATGAAAAAGCTAACTCTAATCCAAACCCTAACCAAGTTTAAACCCTAAAACATTGTTAAATTTGTAACCCTAACATGTTACAATATTATATATCACATATTTAATATATTTTGTAACAATAGAAAATAATACAATTAACATATATCGCATATATATCAATGTATTATCCCGTGAGAAAATGAATCTTTTAGTGAGCTAATATTAGTTAATGTAATTTAATATATCATGTATATTATTATACATTAAATTATCGAATCAACTCTTGATCCGACAATCCGGCTATATCTCATATAACCGACTAATACGATGACCCGGCTATATCACATATACCCGGCCGATATCTCATATCACGAGAATCCAATACGGTATCACATACCGCATTATCCTTGGTCCCGCACATATCATATATGTGCTCCTACTCCGTTTTTCCTGAGCCAAGAAACCTCTGTGTAGGACTCTAAAGAATCGTCAATACGCCGGCAGTAGGTGATGATCATATCAAACACCGAAAAGCTGCAAGCGGTCAGCTAAACGTAACAGCCACCCAGGTATTGAGCGCTCAGAAGATCAACAAGCAAGCCTGTACATTCTCCTGTGAATCCAATCAGTAACACTCCCGTACAGTCCGATCTCATCGTTTGATATGTCGCATATCTCGCCTAGGGGTGGTAAACGTCAGACCCCAGTAGCTCGATAAGTCATGTCGATATAAGGTCTATAACAGTTCAAGAAACTACTGATAACACTTATGAGTAACTCTCAGCAACCCTGGCCAGGGATTTCCGGTTATAGCCAATCGAACACAGCACAACATCAACTCCCTATACCGGGAGAGACGAATCCCCTCTTATCGCTCATTGCCTCCATGTAATTCGGGACTATACCCAAAAGACACCTTTTTGCATGCCCTCTTGGACGTGGTATGATAGAAATCAAAGCACAGTGGGAATCACACAAGACGCTATGACGATCTCGGGTCAACAGACTACTCTGTACCAGTGTCACCGGAGAACTGCCATCTGACGTGATGTATAATACCATCTGCGAGTTCTCGGCGAGTCCGTCCAGTGTACCCAGTCTCCACTGAGCACCCGTACATCATCCTTGATGTCAAACACCGATGGATATGGGATCATCCATCGCCCATCATATGGGTCAAGATGCATATACGCTAGTCTACTCTGGTGTATCGATGCCCTGTCTCGATACACCCTCGACTAGGAACAGTTATAGGATGTACTCGTCGACTACCGTGGCCCCACTAGTATGATCTCATCATAGTCCCAGTAGTCGAGTACATATCCTAAGGGCTTTATCAACATGTAACATAGAGACAATCAGAGTACATGTTAAGATAAAGTACAACCAGATAGCATACTATCATGTCGAGCAAGAAAGTCCTCCCTATATACGTCCAAGCATCCATTACAATATACATCGTATGTACAGTAATGGCCTCTAGGGCATACATATAACTAACAAGCCCCCTAGGCATATATGCGATACTCATAGGCAAACGGACCGGACTGTATATACATTGTCACTGTTAGGCTCAGTAGGGTTTCTGGATGAGTTCGCTCATCAGCCTCCCTTGAGGTCAGTGTATGGGCAGCCGTTACGCAAAGTTAGTGCCGCTGACGGCTTGTGGTTAAACCCACTGCCAGGGTACTGACGAGTCATTAGAGTCCCCCACAGACAGTTTCCCAAGTTCGGGCGAAACGTTGTAGAGGCCATATGGTTTTATGGCAGGGTTCGGAAAATGCACGTGCGTTTACGCACGTGTCATATTTCGGGCAGATAATACTGGTGGGCTTTGGTTTAAGCTGGATCTGAGTATTATACTATGTAGATATAATGTCTTTGTCTCAGTTGCATTTGTATTCGGTCGTAATACAAATGCGGGTATGTTTATACTGTTATGGGGTTGTCCTGAAATTCGTTTCAGGATTGCTTTTGGAAGTTGCCAGTTTCCAGTTTCCGTATTTGACATTCGGTTAAATGCGGATTTATCTTTCCGTCACTCGGGTGAGTCATGAGGATGAGTTGTGCTTTTAGAAGCTTCTAGATTGGTGACTAGGTTCATGTATCTTTGGTTGCATTTATTATGTGATGACTAGGTTTAAATGACTCATTCTTTTGCATTAATGGGTTTTTTTAATGCTTAGGATATTTTGATTAAGATCTTTTGCTTTAGAGTTACCACTTTGCTCCTACCCTCACCTCCCTCTTGATATATATTGGTCGGCCCCTCCCCTTAAGAAATCAATGGTTATTGGGAAAAAGATATAGTTTTGGATCTATGGAAATTAACATATTCATATCTCATTTTCATATCGATCCAAAAGGCAACTTCATTAACCGTTCGTTCATAGCCTTGGACGTAACGAGACAAAATATTCTAGTCATTATCTACATCAATCTTGGTCATCTCTTTTAGCAAACTTGATGACCGAGTTGCCTCGAGTCAGAGGCGGGAGCCCGTTTAAAGATCCATTGACGTGGTGCACCTGGATGACGAGATCGGTGATCGACGAGATCGGAGCAGCCGCAACAAAGCGTGGGATGATGGTTAAAGAACGAAGGACTCGGATCGTTCGGTACAACCTTTCTACCCTCTTTGTAGTTTGTTAGTTTAGCAATAATGGCAGATCCAGGTTATAGTATACGATAGCGCCAGTTAAAAAGTTTTGTTCCGCATTTGGCGTCTGTTAGACGGCCGGGGCGCTACCGTAGACTTACACTCTACTTATCACAAAGATTCTCAATGAAAGATCTAGGGGATGCCTCCTACATCTTGGGGATTAAGATCTATAGAGATAGATCTAAATGGATACTGGGATTGTCCCAATCCAGGTACATTGACACCATACTAAAAAGATTTAGTATGAAAGAATCCAAGCATGGGTTTTTACCTACGATCTCAGGACTCACTCTCTCCAAAGAGATGTCTCCCAAAACTGATTTGGAGAGTGCTCGCATGCAAGGGATACCTTATGCTTCAGCAGTAGGCTCTATCATATATGTGATCTTATGTACAAGACCCGATGTAGTATACTCACTAAGTGTAGTGAGTAGGTATCAAGCAGATCCTGGAGAGAGTCAGTGGACAGTTGTGAAGAGCATTCTCAAGTACTTGAGAAGGACTAAAGCGATGCTCTTGGTGTATGGTAACGGAGAACTCCAAATGGAGTCCTTTACCGATTCGATCTTCCAGAGTGATAAGGATGACTCTAAATCGCACTTGGGATTTGTCTTTACCCTCAATGGAGGGGCAGTGTGTTGGAAGTGTTCCAAACAAGAAACCGTGGCAGACTCGACAATGGAGGCTGAATACATCGCTGCCAAAGAGGCTGTCTTGATGAAGAAGTCCATAACTGAACTTGGAGTGGTTCTATATATTGAGTATCCAATACCTTTGTATTATGATAACAATGGAGCGGTGGCTTTGGCCATGGAACCCATGTCCCATCAGCGATCAAGGCATATTCTGAGGCGGTATCACCTGATCCGGGAGATAGTTGATCGCCGGGAGATCGAGGTCAGGAGAGTTGACATGAAGAACAACACAGCGGATCTACACATGAAGGCAACTCCCCAGATACAATTCGAGAGAAGCTTCGGGATGTTGGGTATGCGATACTACAGCAGCTGGCCCTAGTGCAAGTGGGAGATTGTTAGTTGTATGTATGCCCTAAAGGCCATTATTATACATGTGATGTATATTATAGTGGATACTTGGACATATATAGAGAGGACTTTCTTTCTTGACATAATAGTATGCTATCTGGTTGCTCTTTATCTTAACATGTATACTTGTCTCTTGATACTGTATTGTGGTTACATGTTGGTAAAGCCCTTAGGATGTGTACTTGATTACTAGGACTATGATGCAGATCATACTAGTGGGGCCATCGTAGTCCATGAGTTCATCCTGTTGGATGTAGTGCCCTCAAAATCAATTATTGGATCGCATGCACGTGATTGCAATGATTGCGGAGGACCTATACCGGTAAGACAGTTTTACTCAAGATGATAGTATGCTATCTGGTTTGTCTTTATCATCGTGTATAGTTTTAAGTGACATTACTGATCACTATTACACGTTGATAGAGCCATTAGGATTCTTGCTTGACTACCAACAGTATGATGGCGATCATATACGTGAGAGTTGGGTAGTCTATAAGCACATCCTTAAAAGTGGTCCCTAGTCGTGGGAGTTTCGAGACAGGGCATCGATACTCCAGAGTAGACTAGTGTATACAGTCGAGACCTCGACGAGGGGCGGTGGCCAGTCTCACAAGCCATTGATGTCAGTTTGATCACTTAAGATGTATGCAGCTGCTCATTGGGTTATGAGTGCACCGAACAAGACTCACCGGGAACCTGCTAGTTGGTATTATACCTAGCGTCAGATAGCAGTTCCCTGGTGACATGTGTACAGGTTAGTTCATCGACCTGAGGTTGTCATTTGTCGCGTGTGAGTTCCCACTGTGCTTTGATTATTAACCTACCATGGCTCAAAGGAGTCGTGCAAACAGGTTTTAGTTCGGTACAGTTCCGAGCCACATGGAGGCAAGTGAGCGGATCGGCGGGGGATTCATCTCTCCCGGTATTGTGGGTGAGATCGCGCTGTTTCTAGGAGAGCCATTACACAAAGCCCTCGGCCGAGGCAGGTGATTTACTGGTAGGTACTCCAGTAGTATCTCAGGGTGTTCTGGGCTACACTCTGACACGACTTATACCACTATTGGGGGTCTGACGTTACCAGCCCCTAGGCCCAATATGCGATGCTCATAGACGAACGGACCGGACTGTATGGATATTGTCACTGATAGGCTCAGTAAGGTTCCAATATGAGTTCGCTCATCGGCTTCCCTTTCTGTCAATACATGGGCAGCCGTTACGTACAGCTAGTACCACTGACGGCTTGTGGTTAATCCCACTGCCAGATTATTAACGAGTCTTAAGAGTCCCCCATAGATTGTTTCCTAAGTTCGGGCGAAACGTTGTAGAGGCCGTATGGTTTTATGGCAGGGTTCGAACATGCACGTGCACTTGTGCACGTGTCATGGTTCAGACAGGTAATACTGGTGGGCTTTGGTTTAAGCCGGATTCTAGTATTATATTGTCTAGGAATATTTTTGTCTCTTTACATTTTGTATTCGGTCGAAATACAAATGCGGGTATGTTTATACTGTTGTGGGCCAATCCCACGGGATTACTTTTGAAGTTGCCAATCTTTTTCCACCTGACATAAACATTTGGTTTAATGTTTATGCTGCGGATCTTCTTTAATCCTTAGCTGAATTCTTAATGGGCTTGGGTTTCTTGCTTATGTTTCTAGCTTGGGGGGTTATTTGCAAATATGGATTTTTATTGTGAGGTGGTTTTTTGTGGCAGCAGGGGCTCCAAAAAATTCTGGAATTCCTTTGTGTGATGAGGTGTTTTATATGAGTCATCTATTTGCATTAATGTTTTTTGTTCACCTTAAGATTTTTGTTGGTGTAACGTTTTGAAAATCGTTTCGGTGAAATTTCGAAAAAACGGTAAAATAAGGGGGTTTTCTGTAAAAAGTCAAAATGCAAATATCTTTATTATAAAATTAAATATACATATTCTAGTTATGTAATTGCTGGTATTTGGTGTTTATTGAGCCACTACTGAAATTTCAAATTTTCTGAAAATTTTTCAGAAATTAATTATTTTAATATTATTTTAAGCCGGTAAGAAAATACATTAAATTAGCGATAAATACAAATTTAAATTGGCTAATTTTAATCTTTAAAATCATGTTAATTAAAATCTAGTTGTAATATAATTTTTTTGTATTTTATTTCAAGTTTTAATTGATTTATTTTATGGAAAACAAAAATATAGTTATTTTGAACTAAAACTTGCAAATATGGTATTGTGGGGGGTCTTTTTGCATATAATTTTTTTGTAAAGTCTCTCACACTCACCCTCACTCCCCTTGGCTGGCCCCACAGTATTGTAGCAGCCCAAGAATTTTATTTCCCTCTTTTTGACCTTAAATCATGTGAGAAATGGGTTAAAATAAGGTTTTTATATATAGTAAAGTAGGTGGGGGTATTATGGTAATTGGGAGGGGCTTTGACCTTAGAATTTCCACCCCAATTTCCTCACCTCATTCCAGCCCCTCTACTTGCCAAAATTTTGCTACAACAGCCCCCATCTTTTTCCCCCATTTTCCATCTCTTTTGCCTCAAAAATTGCCTCAAAATCCCTCAAATAAATCCCAAAATCCAAATCCAACTCCTACCCATTTCTCATTAGCCAAACTTACATGGATCTAGGGAACAAGTTGGCATTTTAGAGGCTTTGATTTCCATAATTGATCTCTTGATCATGAGGTATAATTCTAACCTTTTTCTTAAATTGTTGTTAATTGCTTTAGGTTAGCTTAATTATATGTTTAAATAGGTTTTTATTTTAGTTCTAAGTGCATGATTTGAAATTCAAGAGTGGGATTTGAATTCAAATTGGGGTTTTTTGTTGTGAGTTTAGGGTTGTGTGATGTATTTGACATATTAGGTTATGCTAAATCCAATTTAAGTTGCTAGTTTGCATATTTGTTGATTTAAATTGTGATAATTATATAAATTGTAAACTAGGTTTTTGGAATTTGATTAAATAATGGAGATAAAAATCTAATTAGGGTATTCATGACATTATTAACATTTTTAAGTGTAGTTTAATACTTTAGTTCATGAAAATCCAAGCTAGATTGTAGTTTCCGCATTTTTGCTATAAAATTGTTAAAATTTAGGTATTTTGTAACTAGAATTTTGGGGTTAATGAAATTTATTGGGAATAAATTATAGAAATGGTTTAGATGATTTAATTAAGATGTTTAATAAGTATTATGGCCGCTAGATTTATTTAAACATCGAGTTTTGTACTAAAATGACTAATTATGCTTGCTAGATTTTCGGAAAAATAGCTTTTAAAGTGAGTTTGAGGTTTTTGTGGATTGCAACCTATTTCATATTATAATTAGTATTTGTGAATGTGTAAATGAGCGTGTTTGGGTTTTTTCTCAATGGTTTGGCGTTTATACGCCGACATCGAGGGTTTTTGAGTTGATTTGTGAAAGAAATTATAGGTATTAACTTATGTGGGATTCGTGTGTCGTTTTGATCATGAGTCGGATTTTAATGCGATACGGTGCGTTATGATATGTAGGTACCCATGTGGACTTTGAGACGACAAGCAAGCGCGTGGCGACGTCGGTACCGGCGAGCGAGGACCAGGTGAGTAGACTTATATCTACGGGGAGAAGTCGGGAGGATGGCATATACCACCCCCGCAGTTCGTGGTGATATATACGAATACGTACACACACATATATATATTGTTTATTTTGTTGAGTTATTGATGATAAATATGGATATTTGGTGTTCTTGGATGTTATAGTGTCGCGAAACCCTAGAGTAGCAGTCGCACCACACTTGCACACACCCTCCCATACTTGCATACTTTCTTCTTTCATTTGTACTTACGGGAATATATTGTTATGTGTTCACATGGGTATGGGACTATGTGTTCACATACGGATTGAGATGAGTCGATGAGATTTGTGTTGAGATTGTGATATCGGTGATATGGTAGGATTCGTACTTGAGGTATGTCCTGGTGTTATAGCGGATCTTGGGGCGACGATACGGGTGAATAGTGTTATAAATAAAGTGGTCGACATGTGATCGTGATATGAGATATGATATGCTAGGATATTGATCCTAGGTTGTATTGGGCGATGTATACCCCTTGATGATGATATGTGCTGATGATATCAGTTTGTACGAGACTGTCGATCAGTAGCCAAATCATGTCTATATTGATGATATCAGTATTATACTAGACATAGGTCAGTACCCTAGACTATGATCTTGGATAAAGAGGATACCATAGGAATAGTGTGAGGAATATGATATTGACCCGTACCCAGATTTGGGGATGCCATACGACGGATTTACATACGAGCTATATCTTGATGATCGATCCGCACTCTTGACTTGGGATGTCTGATTATAGATATGGTATCGGATATGATATTATTGAGGCGGGATCACCGACCAATATATATACAGGTATGTATATGGATCGACTCAGATGTTAGGCGGTTTCCTTACCTGTAGTCTAGCTTGTTAGCTTAGCCCTTTAGTTTAGTTTAGTTGTTAGATTAGATTCGATTCTTACCTACTTCAAAACTAACGAATCGTGGGTATTTTAAAAGGCAGCCCAAGGGATCCTACGGATATTTCAAAAGACGTATCTTTTCATAAAAACACCGTAGCCCCTATTTTCAAAACCCCATAATTCTTGTTATTTCAAAAGGCACCATTTGTAGGACTTATATTAGATTAATGCTGATTAGTTATAGTTGCGTCTAGTATTCAGCTCCCGCTCATTATTGTGGTTCGCTTCGCATCGCATGCTTATATTATGTTTCATATTCCATTATTGATATCATGCTGTTATGACACCAGCACCATTACCGATGATGCGTATGTACCACGTACACTTACTTGCCGACTCACACACATCTTCATCGGTAATTGCCATGTCACGTACACCTTAGAAAATATTATTGCTTGACATAGCCTGTTAGCTAATAGTTTAGACATGATATTAGCGTACTTGCCTTATATGTTAGTTTAGACATTGTACTTATTACTTGCTACTTCATGCATACTGTTATTCATTGTTATGCCGCATTCATGGATTCTCATGCATATATTCACTATTTTACGTGTTATTGAGGTTTTGGATTCGGATTTCCATGAGATTTTCTGGATTTGGAGGAAAACCGCAAAAACATAAATAAACCTTTTCTCTCTTTTAAAATAAAAAGTGCGGTTTTCCCTTGATGTATGAGTCGTCCACCATGAGTTTGCTGATGGATTTCGAGACCCGATTCGAGGAGTGGAGGAACCGTTTCGGGTACATGGTGGGCCCGGTGCGGTACCCCGGGGCAAGAGGATCGTGTTGTTGACGTTGAGCCTGGCAGGGGAGCACTACCGACCAGTGATATTACCCGACGCGTCGGATATCCGGAGGATACCGTCGTGGTCTTGAGATGGATGGTAGGGGCCGGTCTGGATTGACGGCGCCCTAGATATTGTGATTGAGATATTGAGATTTTGAGATATTGAGGTACAGAGATTGTGATACAGAGATATCGAGATATTTGGACACTTGTTTTGTGTCGATGCTGGGCACTGTTTTATGCTGATTTCATTTATGGTACCTCACTTTTAAAATACAGAAATCTCACTGATTTATGAAAGCAGTTTTCGTCAATACATGCATTCTGTTCCATGCATTCATACCTCATTCATATGATATATTGCTACCTGAGGCACTGACACGGGCACATGAGATCACACTCGGGTTAGATATTACCCTAGCCATTGTTATAGGCTGTATGTTATTCATATATTTGAGGATATATTATGATCATTGACCTAGGTTTCGTTATTTATGCGATTTCCGTGCGTAGATGTATTTCTATTCACGAGTTGGCAACTCACCCCCGTTGTGCCCCAGTTTCTTACAGGTTTGCCGTACAGGTTTCATTACGGCTTGCGGGCATAGTTTCTTTCGGGTGATTTGCTAGTAGGTGGGTTTACTTGTATCGTACCCCACATTATATAACTTGTATATTATTACTCTGTTGTATCTAGAAATTCCATCAACCAAACATGTATTTATTTTGAGTTAGAGACCAGTGATGTTATTCCTTCGACTTTAGAGTCGCGCGTTATATTTCTGTGGTTTTCTTGTGGTTTTGAGTTTCCTTTTTAATTTTGATCCTCGCCGTTGGTGTTGTATATTATATTGATTGTGTGGTTGTGACCGTCGATTGACGAAGAGCTAGTTCCCGCTTGGGGAAGCCTTTTTATTGATTTCGTATACTATTCATGTTGTATCCCGTTTGAGAGCCAGTATTTACAAAGGAGACTCTGCCGAAATTTTCAGGAAATATTTAATGTTTTTAAAAAAGGCATAATTCGGCTTATGCTATTAAAACTACTTGATTTAAATTGGTTTTCCTTCACTCTACTACTTTTCTTGGTTTGGATTTCTGGGTTTTCGGCTTACTTAGATTACGTACGCCTCGAGACGTTCGTAGTTTAAGTGCCAGTCATATTACGTAATTGCGGGACGTGACAAAGTTGGTATCAGAGCGTTAGGTTTTACCTTCGGAGCATAGGATGACCCTTGGTTGATGGAATAAGTGACTAAAGTAGAGTGACGTACCGTGGGTATGTTACGCGGTATACTTACGATACGCTTCTCCACTTAAGGAGCCTTAGGATATACATTTCTTTACTCAGTATCATATTCATTCCTAATCTAGCCTCATCGGTACCAGCTGCGGTTTGCTGCCACGATTACGGGCAGGGAGATCTACAGCTAGAGTTACGGTCAGCACGAGCTCGTCACGAACGAGGACTGACCAGGGCAAAATTCTGGCGACACACGATTGCGAAGATGTGTCTTTGTACTGTGTTTCCACGCCATGAGCGTTTGGCGGATCGCCTTTATGAGGTTACTCGGATGTGCTGATCGACACTAGAGGATTGAGCCAATGATAGAAGGTCGCTAGTCACCCACGGATGAATGACTGAGACATGTGGTTCGTTCGCCTACCCGATGAGAGGTCATCAGATAGATTGATTCCAGCTAGAGACGACTTCACGCGGAGACGTTGGGAGTCGACAGAGGCGATCGAATGTCAGAAATCTATTATTCCAAGTTTAAAGTAGTCGGAAGGACATGCAGGCAATTCTATGGTCCCTCTAGAAGAATGAAACCCTAACTCGACTTAATGACCGTGTGAAAGCCTTTGAAACTTAGGGTTTGCGGCAGTTCCGCGGCGCCATTAGTGAGGCTTGGGTTTGCCCTTCTACGGCTGGACCACCGATGCTGTGGTATGTATTCGATACTATTAAACTGTGCCCAAGATGTTGAGCTCTTAGGGGATTATGAGGTTCTGACGAATCGATCGAATGGTTCGACTTCATTCGGATGCTAGGTGGCGAGATGCATTTCTTGGGAGACTCCCGATACGAGGATAGCCGTTGGAGCTCAGTCTATGCAGCCACGATGAGACAAGTCCGAAGCGGTCGACATTAGAGAAAGGTGAAGTAAGAGGTTCGTACCAGATCTAGATGAAACGACGTTCCACTCCACCGACATCAGAGATGCGATACGTATGCCGAGGCATTGTACTTGGATATACCTTCCAGAAGGAGTCGCGTTGAGTATGCAGCCGTTCCAGAACGAGAACAGATCTAGTAAAGGACGATGACTTCCGGACAGTTCGGCAGAGACGAGATTTGGGAGAGATCCCGATAGGACCTTTCTGGAATAAATTATGAGAAGACTTGGACCCAGTAGTGGTCATGTTATGCACACCGGCAGGCCAGAGTTCAGGATCGTCGACGAGGCATGCTATGAGTGACCACGACAGCTGGCCAGAGATTCTTGAGTATGTGCTTGAGCGGGACTATTCCGCCATACTAGATTTCGATGTTTTGGGTGAATTATTTGCATGATTTGGTTTTGATGATTGAGGATTTACGATTTTCTCATAGTCGTTGCACTTGATATCGTTTTCGTGCTTTGGTTTCACATGTTTGTGATTTTACGGTTTTAGACATTTGAGTTGATTTTGTGCGTATGCACGCACACAATTTGGTTCCTGCGCTCTGTATAGTTTATATATGCTTGCAGTGCAGTGATACGCCTTTTGTACACTTAGATGCACTGGACTTCGATTTCGATTGTGATGCTCGATATTTGTTTTGTGCACCTTGTGCACCTGATTTGATTTTGCGCATGTTCGGCGCTTGATATTGAATTTCATGATTTCGTGCATGATGGATGCCCCTGGTTTTGGGTTTTCACGCATGTTGAGCGCATGTCTTGAGATGCGATTTTGGTGCACACCAGATGCACTAAATCGAGATTTTTTTCGTGCATGTCAGATGCACCTGATTTTGCTGTCAGGCACACACGTTGCCTACGACAGATGCTTTGTGCATACCTGATGCACTTAGATCTTGTTTCTGTGCACTTATATGGCACGTATATGGATTTTGATTGTCATGCGCACCAGACGCACGTAGTATTCAGACGCGTATTTTAGGATTGATTTCTTATAGAGCAGTACGTTTTTTTATGATAATTGCGATGTGTTTTCATACTAAGCAGAACTATTCAGAGGACAGTACCTGAATATATTTTGTATGCATTGATAGTTATTGAAGGGATTTCCAAAAAGCGAGCTATAGCCTCAGTATTTACCTACGTGTCTGATATTACACGAAATGTTTAAAACAAGGAGACCCTTCTAAATTGTTTCCAAAACGGCGGAACGTACATTTCAAACAAAGGTATATATGTATATAGTTATTTTCTTATGATAGACGTCCGCCACTGTGCAGTGTTATACGCGTTGCACAGCGCCTTAAAGAGATTTGGCATGCATTTCCTTCGGATACTTACATATATAGATTCGATATTTACATGTATAGTTTCGAGTTATATCATATTGGTTTTGCTTTGGATTTGGCATTGATGTCTTCCCCTTGACTCCGATGATTGCGGGATGCTTGACGGAGTTTTGATTTGAGTTATATGCTCATTTTTCATGCGCATGCGCTGCGCTACGATTTGTTTTATGTATTTACGATTTAGGAGCCCCGATGACTTGATGGTCTTGCTTAGATGTTTTAGTATTTGGGGGAGTTTTAATTTAAATTCGGAGACCGAATTTCTTTAAGGGGGAAGATTGTAACGTTTTGAAAATCGTTTCGGTGAAATTTCGAAAAAACGGTAAAATAAGGGGGGTTTCTGTAAAAAGTCAAAATGCAAATATCTTCATTATAAAATTAAATATACATATTCTAGCTATGTAATTGCTGGTATTTGGTGTTTATTGAGCCACTACTGAAATTTCAAATTTTCTGAAAATTTTTCCGAAATTAATTATTTTAATATTATTTTAAGCCAGTAAGAAAATACATTAAATTAGCGATAAATACAAATTTAATTGGGCTAATTTTAATCTTTAAAATCATTTTAATTAAAATCTAGTTGTAATATAATTTTTTAGTATTTTAATTCAAGTTTTAATTGATTTATTTTATGGAAAACAAAAATATAGTTATTTTGAACTAAAACTTGCAAATATGGTATTGTGGGGGGTCTTTTTGCATAGAATTTTTTTGTAAAGTCTCTCACACTCACCCTCACTCCCCTTGGCCGGCCCCACACAATTGTAGCAGCCCAAGAATTTTATGTCCCTCTTTTTGACCTTAAATCATGTGAGAAATGGGTTAAAATAAGATTTTTATATATAGTAAAGTAGGTGGGGGTATTATGGTAATTGGGAGGGGCTTTAACCTTAGAATTTCCACCCCAATTTCCTCACCACATTCCAGCCCCTCTACTGGCCGAAATTCTGCTACAACAGCCCCCATCTCTTTCCCCCATTTTCCATCTCTTTTGCTTCAAAAATTGCCTCAAAATCCATCAAATAAATCCCAAATTCCAAATCCAACTCCTACCAATTTCTCATTAGCCAAACTTACATGAATCTAGGGAACAAGTTGGCATTTTAGAGGCTTTGATTTCCATAATTGATCTCTTGATCATGAGGCATAATTCTAACCTTTTTCTTAAATTGTTGTTAATTGCTATAGGTTAGCTTAATTATATGTTTAAATAGGTTTTTATTTTAGTTCTAAGTGCATGATTTGAAATTCAAGAGTGGGATTTGAAATTCAAGAGTGGGGTTTTGTGTTGTGAGTTTAGGGTTGTGTGATGTATTTGATATATTAGGTTATGATAAATCCAATTTAAGTTGCTAGTTTGCATATTTGTTGATTTAAATTGTGATAATTGCATAAATTGTAAACTAGGTTTTTGGAATTTGATTAAATAATGGAGATAAAAATCTAATTTGGGTATTCATGGCATTATTAACTTTTTTAAGTGTAGTTTAATACTTTAGTTCATGAAAATCCATGCTAGATTGTAGTTTGAGCATTTTTGCTATAAAATTGTTAAAATTTAGGTATTTTGTAACTAGAATTTTGGGGTTAATGAAATTTATTGGGAATAAATTATAGAAATGGTTTAGATGATTTAATTAAGATGTTTAATAAGTATTATGGCCGCTAGATTTTTTTAAACATCGAGTTTTGTATTAAAACGACTAATTATGCTTGCTTGATTTTCGGAAAAATAGCTTTTAAAGTGAGTTTGAGGTTTTTGTGAATTGCAACCTATTTCATATTATAATTAGTGTTTGTGAATGTGTAAATGATGGTGTTTGGGTTTTTTCTCAATGGTTTGGCATTTATACGCCGACGTCGAGGGTTTTTGAGTTGATTTGTGAAAGAAACCATAGGTATTGACTTATGTGGGATTCGTGTGTCGTTTTGATCATGAGTCGGATTTTAATGCGATACGGTGCGTTATGATATGTAGGTACGCATGTGGACTTCGAGACGACAAGCAAGCGCGTGGCGACGTTGGCACCGGCGAGCGAGGACCAGGTGAGTAGACTTATATCTACGGGGAGAAGTCGGGTGGATGGCGTATAGCACCCCCGCAGTTCGTGATGATGTATACGAATACGTATACACACATATATATTGTTTATTTTGTTGAGTTATTGATGATAAATATGGATATTTGGTGTTCTTGGATGTTATAGTGTCGCGAAACCCTAGAGTAGTGGTCGCACCACACTTGCACACACCCACCCATACTTGCTTACTTTCTTCTTTCATTTGTGCTTACGGGAATATATTGTTATGTGTTCACATGGGTATGGGACTATGTGTTCACATACGGATTGAGATGAGTCGATGAGATTTGTGTTAAGATTGTGATATCGGTGATATGGCAGGATTCGTACTTGAGATACGTCCTAGTGTTATAGCGGATCTTGGGGCGACGATACGGGTGAATAGTGTTCTAAATAAAGTGGTCGACATGTGATCGTGATATGAGATATGATATGCTAAGATATTGATCCTAGGTTGTATTGGGCGATGTATACCCTTTGATGATGATATGTGCTGATGATATCAGTTTGTACGAGACTGTCGATCAGTAGCCAAATCATGTCTATATTGATGATATCAGTATTGTACTAGACATAGGTCAGTACCCTAGACTATGATCTTGGATAAAGAGGATACCATAGGAATAGTGTGAGGAATATGATATTGACCCGTACCCAGATTTGGGGATGTCGTACGATGGATTTACGTACGAGCTATATCTTGATGATCGATCCGCACTCTTGACTTGGGATGTCTGATTATAGATATGGTATCGGATATGATATTATTGAGGCGGGATCACCGACTAATATATATACATGTATGTATATGGATCGACTCAGATGTTAGGCGGTTTCCTTACCTGTAGTCTAGCTTGTTAGCTTAGCCCTTTAGTTTAGTTTAGTTGTTAGATTAGATTCGATTCTTCCCTATTTCAAAACTAACGAATCGTGGGTATTTTAAAAGACAGCCCAAGGGATCCTACGGATATTTCAAAAGACGTATCTTTTCATAAAAACACCGTAGCCCCTATTTTCAAAACCCCATGATTCGTGTTATTTCAAAAGGCACCATTTGTAGGAATTATATTAGATTAATGCAGATTAGTTATAGTTGCGTCTAGTATTCAGCTCCCGCTCATTATTGTGGTTCGCTTCGCATCGCATGCTTATATTATGTTTCATATTCCATTATTGATATCATGCTGTTAGGACACCAGCACCATTACCGATGATGCGTATGTACCATATACACTTACTTGCCGGCTCACACACATCTTCATCGGTAGCTGCCATGTCACGTACACCTTAGAAAATATTATTGCTTGACATAGCCTGTTAGCTAATAGTTTAGACATGATATTAGCGTACTTGCCTTATATGTTAGTTTAGACATTGTAGTTATTACTTGCTATTTCATGCATACTGTTATTCATTGTTATGCCACATTCATGGATTCTCATGCATATATTCACTATTTTACGTGTTATTGAGGTTTTGGATTCGGATTTCCTTGAGATTTTCTAGATTTGGAGGAAAACCGCAAAAACATAAATAAACCTTTTCTCTCTTTTAAAATAAAAAGTGCGGTTTTTCCATGATGTATGAGTCGTCCACCATGAGTTTGCTGATGGATTTCGAGACCCGATTCGAGGAGTGGAGGAACCGTTTCGGGTACATTGTGGGCCCAGTGCGGTACCCCGGGGCAAGTGGATCGTGTTGTTGGCGTTGAGCCTGGCAGGGGAGCACTACCGACCGGTGATATTACCCGACGCGTCAGATATCCAGAGGATACCGTCGTGGTCTTGAGATGGATTGTAGGGGCCGGTCTGGATTGATGGCGCCCTAGATATTGTGATTGAGATATTGAGGTATAGAGATTGTGGTACAGAGATATCGAGATATTTGGACACTTGTTTTGTGTCGATGCTGGGCACTGTTTTATGCTGATTTCATTTATGGTACCTCACTATTAAAATACAGAAATCTCACTGATTTATGAAAGCAGTTTTCGTCAGTACATGCATTCTGTTCCATGCATTCATACCTCATTCATATGATATATTGCTACCTGAGGCACTGACACAGGCACATGAGATCACACTCGGGTTAGATATTACCCTAGCCATTGTTATAGGCTGCATGTTATTGATATATTTGAGGATATATTATGATCATTGACCTAGGTTGCGTTATTTATGCGATTTCTGTGCGTAGATGTTTTTCTATTCACGAGTTGGCAACTCACCCCCGTTGTGCCCCAGTTTCTTGCAGGTTTGCCGTACAGGTTTCATTACGGCTTGCGGGCATAGTTTCCTTCGGGTGATTTGCTAGTAGGTGGGTTTACTTGTATCGTACGCCCCATTATATAATTTGTATATTATTGCTCTGTTGTATCTAGAAGTTCCATCAACCAAACATGTATTTATTTTGAGATAGAGACCAGTGATGTTATTCCTTCGACTTTAGAGTCGCGCGTTATATTTCTGTAGTTTTCTTGTGGTTTTGAGTTTCCTTTTTAATTTTGATCCTCGCCGTTGGCGTTGTATATTATATTGCTTGTGTGGTTGTGACCGTCGATTGACGAAGAGCTAGCTCCCGCTTGGGGAAGCCTTTTTATTGATTTCGTATACTATTCATGTTGTATCCCGTTTGGGAGCCAATATTTACAAAGGAGACTCTGGCGAAATTTTCAGGAAATATTTAATGTTTTTTAAAAAGGCATAATTCAGCTTATGCTATTAAAACTACTTGATTTAAATTGGTTTTCCTTCACTCTACTACTTTTCTTGGTTTGGATTTCTGGGTTTTCGGCTTACTTAGATTACGTACGCCTCGAGACGTTCGTAGTTTAAGTGCCGGTCATATTCCGTAATTGCGGGACATGACAGTTGGATATTTGTGTGGATAGTTTTTTATCTTTTGGTCACCACTTGCTCCTACACTCACTCCTCCGCCCCACCAATTTCAGCCTAAGAAATGGCCGAGCCTCATTTTCATTGTGAAATTGATTCATTGCAAATTCTAAGCTCAATTCCTTCGCTTCAAATTGGCAACTTCGATTTACCTTCACCCAATGGCTTGGGTTCCTTAAGACAAAGTATTCTACACACTTTCTACTTCAATCTTGGACATGTCGTCTAGCAAACTTCATGTCCGACTTGCCTCGGTTTAGAGGCGGGAGCCCGTATAAAGGTCCGTTGACATGGTGCCACCTTGATGAGGAAACTGGAGATCAGAGATGCCGCGATGAGCATAGGATGATGGCTAAGGACCGAAGGACACGGATCGATCGTTATATCCATTCTATCATTTTACAGTTTGCTAGTGTAGTGCTACTGGCACAATCAGGGTTACAATCTATGTTAGCGCCAGTCTATGTTAGCGCCAGTTTATGAAAAAGTTTTTATTCCGCGTTTGGCCTCAGATTATTGGCCGGGGCGCTACCGTAGACTTACATGGTATCGGAGCTACGCCATTAACCATTACTAGCTTGTTCTAACATGTTTAAAATATCGATCGAACGAAATTTCCAAAACTGCAGTTCCAAATATAAAGTTTCTGTCGAAATTTTTTGTCACCTAAAAATTATTTTGAGTATGTCAGAAAATCGGGCAGACTTTTCTAAGACTGCAGAAGAAATTTGGTAGACTTATCCCACAAAACCGCCTTGGAACCTACGTAGAACCCATGGGTTTGCCGCGGTTCCGCCGCCGTTTTGGGGCTTCAGTGCACCATTTTTCTTCTGGGTGTCTTTCATGTGGAATTGTGGTTTCTGGAATATTTTGTTTGGGACCAGATTTATTCGAGTACTAGATTTGTACTTCGGGCCCACTTCAGAACGTTTTGTCGATCGGAATTTTAAATGTGTTAGTCTACAGTGCTTACATTATATCTGCGACCGTGAATGTCATTCGAGCGGTAAATCTTGTCTAATTGCTATAGTCCTTTTCGATGGGTTTGCGAACGTGACATTCGCGTTGATGTTCTGTGTTGTGCTGTGATGTTGCGGATTGCCGTGGTGGATAGCTTGCGTGCAATGGTAGTGCAGTTTGGATTTATTTGTACATTTGGTATTACGGGGAGAGAGTCCAACATGTGGACTGCCGTCACTGCCTGTTTGTATATTATTCTTTTGGGTCACGACCGGGTTGAGGTCGATGTACTCGTTGTACATATTTTCATTTCTGTACTAGGTTTACCCCGCGACGGGGTGCACGGATAGCCGGGTTCTTGAAGGCAACGGGCCCGCATCTCATGGCTTTGAGAGGCAGGGGGCCTCACTCTAGAATTGGCAGGCTATTCGTCGCACTCGTAGGGGGTACAGGTTGACCCAAGGTGGGGTGGTCAAGTTACCGGATTCCATGAAGTGCCGGGTGGTTCATTCACTTTGCTGAAGGGGGCTGCCTCACTTCAGGTTTTGGCGGGTAACTTGCCGCACCCGTAGGGGTCTAGGTTTCATTGCACAAGCTATCCATACGACCAAGGGAACATCGGGTTTCAGTAACGGCTCTGTGAAACCCGGGGATCCCAAATTATCTGTATTGTTCTGTGATGCTTATTACTTTTCTGTAATGTTGCATTTATCATGCCTGGAACGATTATTGTATATTGATATATATACTAGTAGATGTTGAATATGTTTTACACCCGCGCTAGTCTAATCCCCGCTCTGTCGTTAGTTAAGCAACCTAACGGGTAATGACGGGACCCAGTGGCAAATGCGGATGGCATATAAGTACATTTTATTTTCGTTCTTTTCTTGTGTGATTAATTGATGGGACTGCGTTGATTCTGTTCAATGCAAAGGAAAACAAACCTGTTTGACGTTGTTGGAACAGTTTTCAAAAAGTGTTATTACAAAGACGTTTTCTTTTGTTTTGCACAGTGGTATTCAGTTGGAATATCCTGCACCTCATTCGACGAGACAAGGGCCGAGATCCCTTCACCGAGAGTGACCCCTTGGACAGATGTTTGCGTCAGGGTAATGACTTCACTATAGTTGATTACTTGTTGCTTTGCATTGCGGTATTCAGTTGGAATATCCTACACCTCATTCCACAGGGAAAGAGCCGAGATCCCTTCACCGGGAGTGACCTCTTTAGCAAAGGTTTTCGCCACTATATTTTTGTAAAAAGCTATCAGGTTCCTTCAACGAGATCAAGTTCATTACGTTAAAAGTTTTTTGCCAAAAACCAGCCGTAGCCCTCTGTCGTTTCAGACGGGTAGCACGTAGTATTATTGCTATGTTTGTTGCCCTTCGTGAAGGCATAGTGGATGGAAGCTGCTTGTTACTTTTCTGTTGCATAGATAGATCCCTTGGTTTAGGACAATCGTATTACCTTGTTGGCCTTCGTCAAGGGTATGTACGGGTGGGTTCAAATTAACCTAGACAATGACGGGTAGAACTTGACATGTTACTTATGATTTGTTGGCCTTCGTCAAGGTCATAAGAGCATGGCGTAAAAATCCACATCGGGAGTTTCTAAAGAAACTGAAACTTGCCAGGCATGCGCATACCTTCTGGTGTGTGATAACATGAGTGGATTCCTTCACGTTATCATGCGATGTTAGTTGGATCCCGATTCCCACTGATGAGTTGGTTTACTCTTCGGGTGATCCCGACTAATTCTTCTTTCAGGTTTGGAGGAGAATTTGACGGTACAGTGGGAGGTTTCCCGATTAGATAAATTGATAACCATTCTGATCTAGGTTAGAGTGCATGCAGAGTGTTTCTATTCTCTCTCTCTTTGGCAGCGACCATTGACTGACCCTAGACTATGACTCAGTGACCAAGTTGACCGAACCTTCTTAAAATACTGGCTTTTGGATTGTCTCGGTCGAATAAATCATTGCCGCTCCTTCTTTTACCCTTTGCATTTCTCCAGAACACCTCGTATTACTACGAACATCCACTTCCATTGGATAAATCCATCGTATGGTTATATACGAACTTGAAGGGACTTCTTCGAGGATTGATTCAGGTTCAGGAGAAGTTGAATTGGTTTATTCAGTTGTCTTTTATCATCACCTTCTCTCAGGTTGCGAGGACTCCTTGGTTTAGGAGAGTACACCTATTACGCTTATTAGATAGTCTTCTTCCAACCATGGGCAGGTGCCGAAAGGTAGGGAAAGGAGAAAACCAATTAGCCTAAGTAGGGTGTGCAGAAGGAAATAAGTAAAGACATATGAAGGGATTAGATAGAAGGCGAAGTAAATTGTGACTGCTATCATTCACGACCAAACCGCGTAGTTCATTGCCACTCCTATTTCACCTTTGCTTTTCTCCAGTTGAGGAGGAATAGAATAAGGTTTTTATTCAGTTGTCTTTTATCATCACATTCTCTCAGGTTGCGGGTACTCCTTGGTTTAGGAGAGTACACCTCTTACGCTTATTGGATAGTCTTCTTCCAAACCATAGGCTGGTGTCGAATGATAGGGAAGAAAGAAAACCATTTAGCCTAATGATGGTGTATAGAAGGTAATGCCTAAAGACAAATAAAGGGATTTGGAGAGATGGCAACGAAATATACGGTTACAGTCATGAATTGGATTATGGAAGAGGCATTACTAGGAATACCCGGATACCCCTTCGAAACATTTTCATGTTTCAGTTTCACTGTGGGTTGTTAAAAGAAAACTGATTTCCCAATTAGACACTTGCTCGAGGGTATGTATTTACCAGGTATGATTCCCACGTCTGAATGGTTTTACAGATGATGAGTGGGAGTAAGTTATTGGGAATTAGGTGATCATCCTCATTATATCGGAATTCGTTGTAATTGGTGATATTTGAGGAAATCGCCTGTGTAAAGTTTTCAATCTACGATGCACAGGTTTTGAGTTATACAACACAGCGGACTTATACAGAGTATTGTATGTTGTCCAGTGTACATTATGACAAAGGGGTTGGTCCTCATACTATGTTCTGTTTACTTGTTATTTCTCTAGTTTTTAGATAAGTGTTTCGTAGAAATACAAGGTCTAAGTTTTGAGAAGTTGTGGATATAAGAATAAAATAGAGAACCAGGTGTCGCAAGTATCGGGATTCTTCAAGGTAATCAAAGAAGTAGATACTTGTGATTGGTATTCAGTTGATAGTAATGGTTTTGAGAAACTTGTTTCTCTTTCAGGTCATTTATAATTAGATGCACTCCTAAGTTGAGTAATGTTGATCGGCCTCTTTACATTAAAGTTGACATGCGCTGGAGACAGATGCATGATTTGAATCTGGTTCCAATTAAATCAGTGCCAAATTTTCTATATTGGATATAGAATAGTTCATATCTTAACGATGTTAAGGTACGGGGAGTTGTCCGACTTATGCTTAAAACCAGACTCTGGATAACTCAAGGCACATTTCTGTCATGGCAGTTTGTGTGTTGACCTAGGCTATGATGAGGGTTGACTTTCTACCATCTGGAAGATCAATAGAGATATTGTTCTTGACTTGCCACAGTTTTAGAAAAAATGGATTTTTTCCGAAAACAGTAGTGGGAGTATGGGAGAACTTGAAGAGATTCCAGAACTGCAAACGATTACAGAAAAATTAATAGGTCCTAAACATTCAATCAGATTTAACATTCCATTAGCCACTACGCAGATATGGTGGGTAACCTCAGACACCCGAGTGGTACTCCGGTAGCCTCAAGGACGGTGACAGGGAGGTTCTTGTTTACCCAGACTTGACACTACTGTTGTTCCAGGCTATGAGACCCGGCAGGAGGATGAGTATAGCGTCGTTCTAAACTAGCTATAGAAGTGCACGTGTATATGACTCTGGCAGAGGATTGTCGTAGACAGTGGGAGTAGCGGAAGCATACTGGGCAAGTAGCTTATGTCTATTTATAGACTCGAGCAGATATAGCGGAGAGAGATCATCTAATTTTGATGTGACAGTTATGGCTTTGACTTCATCAAAATAGGGGATGGATCTGTTAAGAAGCTAGTAGAGTGTGATGTCCTGGTATTTGGATGACATACACAGAGTAGGAAATAAAATTCCTACACTACGATTGGTTTTACTGTGGTTGTCACACAGTAGTTTCTCCACACAAGATATGGATATAATATCATGTTAGTGTATATGCCCTAGAGGCCATTACTGTATCATACTAGTATGTATATTACTTGATGGAAGCTTGGGATATTCACAGTTGTACAGACAATCTTGCTCAATATAGTAGTATGCTACTTGGTTTGTCTCTGCTTTAATGTGTACATGTGTGTTTATTTATTATATCACCTATACGCATTAGTAGAGCCCTTAGGATCTTTGCTTGATTACCGGCGTTGTGATGGCGATCACACTCGTGGGGGCTGGGTAATCTACAAGCACATCCTTATACACGTCCCTAGTCGTGGGAGTATCGAGATAGGGCATCGATACTCCGGAGTAGACTAGCGTATGCGCTTCTCATCCCAGCTCGGGAGACGGTCTGTCCCACAGCCGTCAGTACGTCGTACTTGAGATAGTATGCGGGTGCTCGTTAGGTTACGAGTACACTGGACAGGACTCGTCGGGAACTGATGGTTGGTATTATACCTATCGTCAGTTATCAGTTCCCAGGTGACATGAGTACAGCTTAGTCCGCTGACTTGACACTGTCACTTCGCCTCGAGTGTGTTCCCACTGTTCTTTGATTGCTACCCTACCACGGCTCTACTGAGTCGTGCAAACAGGTAGTAGTTGGGAGCAGTCCCGAAGCACTTGGAGGCAGTGACGGTTAGACAGGATTCGTCTCTCCCGGTATTGGGAGTTGACATCGCGCTGTGTCTAGGAGAGCCATTACACGAGTAGTCCCTGGCCAGGGCAAGCGAGATATACTGGTAGGTTTCCAGTGTTATCTCAGGGTGTATTGGGCTTCACTCCGACACGACTTGTACCGCTATTAGGGGACTGACGTTTACCGCCCCCCTAGGCCCGCCATGCGATGTATCAGACGAACAGACCGGACTGTACGGAGATTGTCACATACAGGCTCAGTAGGAGTGCAGATGGGGTTCACCTCGTCAGTCTTCTTATCGACATCTACCTGGGGACCGTTACGTACAGCTAGTGCCACTTGCGGTCTGTGGTTAAACCCACTGCCAGCGTAGTGTCGAGTCTTTAGAGTCCCACACAGAGAGCTATTCGCCTTTAGGCAAAACGAGTAGAGGTCGCATGGTTTTGCGACAGGGTTCGTTCGCATCCGCGCACTTGTGCACGTTTGCTGTCCGGACAGTTTATACTAGCGGGCTTTGGTTTAAGCCGGATCCTAGTATATGATTTGAGATTGGTTTTTCTCATTGTGTTCGTGTTCCTCGGATCACGAATGCGGGTGCGTATGCACAGTTGCTTGAGATTGGGGGAGAGGACCTTGTTTAGGGTTAATGGCTTTTGTCATTTTATTAACCCTATTGTTTTTGTGTGGATTATTGTTAATTGATAATTAGCTTAATTATTGTGCATGGTTGTTGTTGACAATTTGACTTCATTGACTTGTTGACCATGTTGACAACTTGACCATAATCATTTCATTTGGAAGATGCTCTTTGATCTTTGCAAAAATGAAATGATAATGGTCAATTCATGATTTATCATGACAATTTTCAAGCTAATTATCTAATTAAAATTAACCTCACATATTAGTGAGAATGGCTCACTATTTTCTCATTCTCTCATATCTTTTCTCTCTCTTGCTCATCCTCTCCCTCAAGCTCTCTCCCTCTCATGTGTTGAGAAACAAAAGGCTTGAGAAAAACCCTCTCTTGATCTTCTCTACTCACTTCTAGGGTTCAAGTCTTAGCATTTCTTGCACTCTAGTTACTCCTAGCTTGGAGTTGAAGCTAAAGGTGATGGCTTTCGGGTGGATCCTTCTTTGACGGGAGAAGACAAGCAAGGTGATCCTTTTCTACCATACCTAGGAGCAAGGAGAGAAGGACTAAAGACCAAAGGTATAACCTTTCTTCACTTAGCTACTTTGTAGTTAGGGTTAGCTAGTTTTCGTTTAGCAAAGATCCGGCTTTTACGGTCCATGTTACAAACCTTAGAAAAAATTTTGTTTACCGTTTCCGCAACCCCGAAAGTACCGGGAGAGGTAACGTGGACCTAACAGTGGTATCAGAGCCTAACTAAACATAAACTAGCTTGGTAGTAAAGTGTATCGAAGTTCGAAACGGAAAAGTCAAAAAAAACCAAGTTATAAAAATCTGTGTTTCTGTTAAAACTTTTTCTGGTCAAAACAAAATTTGGTATATCCCAAAAATTATCTCAGGCTTTTTAGAAGAAACCCACCAAAAACGACACAGTAACTCACCAGATTGGCCGCGATTCCGCGGCAATAGCTTGCTATTGCCGCGGAAGCGCCGCAGTCTGGTAGAGTTACTGTCTCGTTTTTGGTGCAGTGTGTTTCTGACATGGTTTTAGGATTTTTCTGATGTATTATATGTTCCCAGATTTGCCAGAACACAAATTTGTTTTTGGGGGCCTATAATTCCGTATTTTTTCCGAACTTCAATATACTTTGACTATAAAGGTTATATCTGTGATGTTCTTATGTATTGAACGTCGGCTAATCGCTATATGTCGATTAGTCGGGGTTATACATATCTGTGATCTGTGATTGTTGTTGATGGTTTGTGTATATGAACTCGTTGGATTGTCGCGGATGAATAGCCGGGGTGGATGTGAGATGAGAGTTTCTTTTTCTTTCATTCATGTAATAAATTTGTAAATTGATGTTATATTATTTGTTTGGCCGCACAACCGGGTCGGGGTTGTAGCCGTCATTGTATAATTCTTTTTACTGTTTTTGCTCCTAGGATAGACCCATGGAGGGGTGCACAAACTACCGGGTAGCTCGAAGTGCCGAGTGGCCTACTCATGGCATTGAGGGAGGTTGCTTCGCTTCGGGTACTTGGCGGGTAGTTTGCCGCACCCGTAGGGGTCTTGGGTGGGGTATTGGCTATTCATCGCGACCGTGTAATCCGTTTTTCGTTGCAGGCTCGAACGAATTGCGGATTCCTAGTATATCCAAAGTGTTCATCTGTGATCTGTAATGTCTATCATTGCTATATTGCTATATATAATAACTATTTAGGCGTTGCTTATGTTTTACAGCCGCGCTAGCCCAGCCCCCGCTCTGTCGTTAGTTAAGTAACCTAACGGGTGATGACGGGGCCCCGTGGCGAATGCGAATGGCATAAGCGTACGTCATATTTTGGTTGTTTTCTGCAATGGTAGGATTTAAATGATGGGACGCATTAAAAGAACTAATGCAAGAAAATAAACCTAAAAGACGTTGTTGGAACAATTTTTCAAAAAGCTGTTATTGCAAGGACGTTCATTTTTGTTTTGCATCGAGGTATTCGGTTATGAATGCCCAGCACCTCAGTCGACGAGGCAAGGGCCGAGATCCCTTCACCGGGAGTGACCCCTTGGACAAAACTTTGCGTCAGGGTAATAACTTCACCATAGTCGATTATTCTTGCTTTGCATCGAGGTATTCATCTTACGAATGCCCAGCACCTCACTCAACGAGGAAAGAGCCGAGATCCCTTCGCAGGGAGTGACCTCTTTAGCAAAAGTTTTCGCCACTATGATTTTCAAAAGGGTGCAATCAGGTTCCTTCAACGATATCAAGTTCATTACGTTAACGGGTTTTTCGCCAAAAACCCAGCCGTAGCCCTCCGTCGTTTCGGATTAATATTATTCAGTATTCGTGCTGCGTTTGTTGACCTAGTCAAGGCGTAGTGAACGGTAGCTAAATAATATTTTTCTGTGGATTGCAAATGTGATTGGTTAGGACAGTCGTGCGGCCTTGTTGACCTAGTCAAGGGCACGTACGGGTGGGTCTAATGCAATCAGGATTATGACGGGTAGAACTTGTCTAACATTTTATGGCTTGTTGACCTAGTCAAGGTCATGAACAGTTAGGGGCAAAAACCACATCGGGAGTTTCAAAAGAACTGAAACTTGCAGATTTAGCATACCTTCTGGAGTGTGGTGACTAGAGTGGATTCCATCTAGGTTATCACACAATGACAGTTGGATCCCGATCCCACTGATGAGTTGGTTTACCCTCGGGAGATTATTTCACTTAACGATCAATGCTATAAACCTAGTAGGTGTCTAGAAAGGTGTTAGCGGGGTTACGCCCCCAGGGAAAAGAGGTTATTTAATTAAGGAACTTCGCGAAAGCGTTGGAAAACCTCCCTCGAAGTACCGACACTAGCCTGGCTGAAAGGTTAAGCAAGTATTGTGACGTGAATTAAAACCCGACTAGTTCTTCTTTTAAAAGGTTTTAAGAAGAATTTGAGTAAACAGTGGGAGACATCCTGGTTAGATAAATTAATAAACCAATCTAATCTTGCAAGAGCATACGCTGAGTGTTTCTTTTCTCTCTCTCCAGGCAGCAACCTTTTCACGCCCTAATCAAGATAATAAAATGTATCGCTTGACCGATCCGAATTCTTATTCGGGACTGGGGAAAGATGGTTCAGCTCTAACTTGTGACAACAGTCATGAGTATGAGAATGGGAAAGAGGAAAGTATGGATTTCCAGGATACCCAGTTGAAGAAGAAGCATGGTTTTGCATCTACTTCAGGTGTTCTTGTAATTGAGAACTGTTTTACGGTCAGCCCTACCTCCTGGGTACTTGATACCGGATCAGGATCTCATATCTGTAATTTATTGCAGGGACTGAGAAAAAGTAGGAAAGTTGCACCGGGTGATATGTCGCTCAGAGTAGCGAACGGAGCACAAGTTAATGCGGCAGCCGTCGGTGAATATCACCTAGTATTGCCAAATGGCAAGACTATGATTTTGAACGATTGCTACTATGTACCCTCCATGGTTTGCAACATCATATCGGTTTCTTTACTCGATAAAGATGGATATGACTTTGTTCTTGAAAAGAATATCATGAACATTTACCTTCATAAGGTACTGGTTGCAGAGGGTACACTGTGTAATGGTATCTACGTTCTAAATCAGAATACAGTTCTCAATATACAAAACACACGCAAGAGGAAGAATTCAGATGCGAATGAATCCTACTTGTGGCATTGTAGACTCGGTCATATCGGAGAGAAAAGACTGAGTAAGTTGCATAAAGATGGACTCTTGAATGCGTTCGAGTTTTCATCCTATGGAACTTGTCAGTCTTGTCTCAAAGGAAAGATGACCAAATCTCCGTTCACCGGACATGGAGAAAGAGCAGCAGAGCTCTTGGGACTCGTACATAGTGATGTATGTGGTCCGATGTCTATACATGCAAGGGGTGGGTTCTCGTACTTCATCACATTCACTGACGATCTCTCTAGGTTCGGATATGTGTATCTGATGAAACACAAATCTGAAGCTTTTGAGAAATTCAAGGAATTCAGAAACGAAGTAGAGAACCAGAAAGGCAAAAGTATCAAGATCCTCCGGTCTGACAGGGGAGGGGAGTACTTAAGCACGGAATTCCTAGATTACTTAAAAGAGAATGGTATTCTCTCTCAGCTTACTCCTCCTTATACACCACAGCACAACGGTGTTTCGGAGCGGAGGAATCGTACCCTACTGGATATGGTTCGCTCCATGATGAGTAGTGCTGAGTTGCCTCTTTCATTTTGGGGACATGCGCTTCAGACAGCGGCATACCTATTGAATGATGTTCCGTCTAAATCTGTGCCTAAGACTCCGTTCGAGATATGGAATGGAAAGAGGCCATATCTTAAAAGATCTAAGATATGGGGTTGTCCGGCTTATGTTAAAAAGCATAAACCAGATAAACTAGAGGCACGGTCAGTTTTATGTAAGTTTGTGGGATATCCAAAGAATGGTTATGGATATCTATTCTACCACACCGAGGAACAGAAGGTGTTTGTTGCTCAGCATGCCGTTTTCTTGGAAACGGAGTTTCTTGCAAAAGAAATTAGTGGGAGCACGGTAGAATTGGAAGAAATTCAGCGACCACAAACTGAAACTGAAAGTTTGACAGAACCTCAGAATTCAATAACCCCAGACGAACCTCAGCCACTCCGCAGATCTGGTAGGATTTCTCATCCGCCCGAGAGATACTACGGTTTTCTCATTGACGGGGATCGAGAGGATTGCATCTTGGAAGAAGATGACCCTACCAGTTTCAGGCAGGCCATTATCAGTAGGGACTCTGATAAGTGGCAGGAAGCAATGCAATCTGAAATGGAGTCCATGTACGCCAATAAAGTGTGGACCATGGATATTGCTCCACCTGGGGTAAAACCCGTTGGATGCAAATGGATCTACAAAAGGAAACTTGGTGTAGATGGGCAGGTGGAAACCTATAAAGCTAGACTCGTTGCAAAAGGTTTTCGTCAAAGACCTGGTTTGGACTATGATGAAACTTTTTCTCCGGTGGCTATGCTCAAATCCATTCGGATCCTACTTGCCATTGCTGCCTTCCATGACTATGAAATCTGGCAGATGGATGTTAAAACGGCTTTCCTAAACGGTTGTTTGGAAGAGTGCGTTTACATGGATCAACCAGAAGGTTTCGTAGACAGTGGGAGCAGCGGAAAGGTGTGCAAGTTGCTTAAATCCATTTATGGATTAAAGCAGGCATCGCGGAGCTGGAACATCTGTTTTGATGAGGCAATCAAAGAATTTGATTTCATCAAGAACGAAGATGAACCCTGTGTTTATAAGAAGATTGTAGGACGAACTGTCGTATTCCTAGTCTTGTACGTGGACGACATTCTTCTGATAGGAAATGACATTCCTATGCTACAATCGGTCAAGCTGTTTTTGTCACAAAGGTTCTCCATGAAGGACCTGGGTGATGCCTCGTACATTCTGGGGATCAAGATCTATAGAGATAGATCCAAGAAACTATTGGGACTTTCGCAGTCCAGGTACATAGAGACCGTACTAAAGAGATTTAGTATGGAGGATTCCAAGCGCGGTAACATACCCGCATTGCACGGAATTACCCTCTCCAAGAAGATGTCTCCTAAGACTGACGAGGAGAGGGTTCGCATGAGCACTATACCCTACGCTTCGGCGGTAGGATCTATAATGTATGCGATGCTATGTACAAGACCAGATGTAGCTTACGCGTTGAGCACGGTAAGCCGGTATCAGTCGGACCCAGGGGAGGACCACTGGACAGCAGTGAAGAACATTCTCAAGTACCTGAGAAGGACTAAGGAGATGTTCCTGGTTTACGGTAATGGAGACCTTAGGGTCGAGTCCTTTACCGATTCAAGCTTCCAGAGTGACAAAGATGATAGCAAGTCCGTCTCGGGTTTTGTGTTTACCCTCAACGGAGGGGCGGTATGTTGGAGGAGTTCCAAGCAGGATACCGTCGCAGACTCGACGATGGAGGCTGAATACATTGCTGCAAGCGATGCCGCAAAAGAGGCGGTCTGGATTAAGAAGTTCATTAGTGAACTTCAGGTGGTTCCGTCCATTGTTGACCCAATACCTTTGTATTGCGATAACAATGGGGCTATAGCTTTAGCGAAGGAACCAAGGTCCCATCAGAAATCCAGGCACATCTTAAGGCGGTATCACCTGATCAGGGAGATCATTGATCGACAGGAGATCGAGGTGCGGAGAGTGGACACAAAGGACAACACTGCGGACCCATTCACGAAGGCTTTACCCCAGACTCAGTTCGAGCGGCTGATCGAGATGATAGGTCTTCGATACGCCAGTACATGGCCTTAGTGCAAGTGGGAGATTGTTAGTGTATATGCCCTAGAGGCCATTACTGTATCATACTAGTATGTATATTACTTGATGGAAGCTTGGGATATTCACAGTTGTACAGACAATCTTGCTCAATATAGTAGTATGCTACTTGGTTTGTCTCTGCTTTAATGTGTACATGTGTGTTTATTTATTATATCACCTATACGCATTAGTAGAGCCCTTAGGATCTTTGCTTGATTACCGGCGTTGTGATGGCGATCACACTCGTGGGGGCTGGGTAATCTACAAGCACATCCTTATACACGTCCCTAGTCGTGGGAGTATCGAGATAGGGCATCGATACTCCGGAGTAGACTAGCGTATGCGCTTCTCATCCCAGCTCGGGAGACGGTCTGTCCCACAGCCGTCAGTACGTCGTACTTGAGATAGTATGCGGGTGCTCGTTAGGTTACGAGTACACTGGACAGGACTCGTCGGGAACTGATGGTTGGTATTATACCTATCGTCAGTTATCAGTTCCCAGGTGACATGAGTACAGCTTAGTCCGCTGACTTGACACTGTCACTTCGCCTCGAGTGTGTTCCCACTGTTCTTTGATTGCTACCCTACCACGGCTCTACTGAGTCGTGCAAACAGGTAGTAGTTGGGAGCAGTCCCGAAGCACTTGGAGGCAGTGACGGTTAGACAGGATTCGTCTCTCCCGGTATTGGGAGTTGACATCGCGCTGTGTCTAGGAGAGCCATTACACGAGTAGTCCCTGGCCAGGGCAAGCGAGATATACTGGTAGGTTTCCAGTGTTATCTCAGGGTGTATTGGGCTTCACTCCGACACGACTTGTACCGCTATTAGGGGACTGACGTTTACCGCCCCCTAGGCCCGCCATGCGATGTATCAGACGAACAGACCGGACTGTACGGAGATTGTCACATACAGGCTCAGTAGGAGTGCAGATGGGGTTCACCTCGTCAGTCTTCTTATCGACATCTACCTGGGGACCGTTACGTACAGCTAGTGCCACTTGCGGTCTGTGGTTAAACCCACTGCCAGCGTAGTGTCGAGTCTTTAGAGTCCCACACAGAGAGCTATTCGCCTTTAGGCAAAACGAGTAGAGGTCGCATGGTTTTGCGACAGGGTTCGTTCGCATCCGCGCACTTGTGCACGTTTGCTGTCCGGACAGTTTATACTAGCGGGCTTTGGTTTAAGCCGGATCCTAGTATATGATTTGAGATTGGTTTTTCTCATTGTGTTCGTGTTCCTCGGATCACGAATGCGGGTGCGTATGCACAGTTGCTTGAGATTGGGGGAGAGGACCTTGTTTAGGGTTAATGGCTTTTGTCATTTTATTAACCCTATTGTTTTTGTGTGGATTATTGTTAATTGATAATTAGCTTAATTATTGTGCATGGTTGTTGTTGACAATTTGACTTCATTGACTTGTTGACCATGTTGACAACTTGACCATAATCATTTCATTTGGAAGATGCTCTTTGATCTTTGCAAAAATGAAATGATAATGGTCAATTCATGATTTATCATGACAATTTTCAAGCTAATTATCTAATTAAAATTAACCTCACATATTAGTGAGAATGGCTCACTATTTTCTCATTCTCTCATATCTTTTCTCTCTCTTGCTCATCCTCTCCCTCAAGCTCTCTCCCTCTCATGTGTTGAGAAACAAAAGGCTTGAGAAAAACCCTCTCTTGATCTTCTCTACTCACTTCTAGGGTTCAAGTCTTAGCATTTCTTGCACTCTAGTTACTCCTAGCTTGGAGTTGAAGCTAAAGGTGATGGCTTTCGGGTGGATCCTTCTTTGACGGGAGAAGACAAGCAAGGTGATCCTTTTCTACCATACCTAGGAGCAAGGAGAGAAGGACTAAAGACCAAAGGTATAACCTTTCTTCACTTAGCTACTTTGTAGTTAGGGTTAGCTAGTTTTCGTTTAGCAAAGATCCGGCTTTTACGGTCCATGTTACAAACCTTAGAAAAAATTTTGTTTACCGTTTCCGCAACCCCGAAAGTACCGGGAGAGGTAACGTGGACCTAACATATCAGGCATTCTGGTTACTAGATCTATGGATTTAGATCTAGATTTGCGTAGTTTCCCAATCTGGGTACTTTGACAGTATTCTAAAGGTATTTAGAATAGATGACTCCTGGCATGGGGGTGTACCTGCAGGTGATGGTGTCACCCTCTTTAAAGGTGTCTTAAAGACTAAAGGGGAGAGGGATGTGCATGATTAACATATCACTTTCTTAGGCAATTGAGTTGATCATGAGATGTCAAGTACCACACCAGATGTTGTTTTTGCACTAGATGCAATAGGTTGATATTAATCCAATCATGGAGAAACATTGGGAAGCAGTTTTAGAACATAAGTGGATGTTCTAGGGATTTGATGACGGCAGCCTCCTTCAGGAGATGGTTATCATTCCAGGCTTCCAAGGTGACATGGATGATAGAGTGATTGTCAGAGTTATAGTTTTCCATCTGACGAGGGGCGGTAGTTTGGATAGGTGGTCCAAGCGGATACTGAGCGAGGTATGGTGCAGGATACTGATTAGGTTTAGTTGACGATACAGCCTAAGAAGTTTAGATTTGGAGTTCATTTATGAACTAGGTCCCATCAGATATCCAGACATATTCTAAGACAGGTATTGCTCAATCCGGGAGATGGCTTTCTATGCGAACTTGAGATTAAGAAAGACATAGAAAGAAACATCAGGGCGGATCCACTCACTGAGGCTATTTCTCGAACACAATAGTTTTACAAACGAGCTTTGTGAAACTGATTAGTAAAGGAGTTGGGTGTTCGGTATCATACGGGCTATGAGTATGCGACATCGCAATAATTAGCCTTAAGTGCAAGTGGGAGATTGTTGTATGTAGTGCCCTCAAAGTCAATTATTGGATTGCAGGCACGTGATTGCAATGATTGCGGAGGACCTATACCGGTAGGACAGTCTTACTCGAGATGATAGTATGCTATCTGTTTTGTCCTTATTATCGTGTACAGATTTAGGTGACATTACTGATCACTATTACATGTTGATAGAGCCCTTAGGATTCTTGCTTGACTACCAACAGTATTATGGCGATCATATACGTGAGAGTTGGGTAGTCTACAAGCACATCCTTAAAAGTGGTCCCTAGTCGTGGGAGTTTCGAGACAGGGCATCGATACTCTAGAGTAGACTAGTGTATACAGTCGAGACCCCGACGAGGGGCAGTGGCAGGTCTCATAAGCCATTGGTGTCCGTTGGATCACCTAAGATGTATACAGGTGCACATTGGGTTATGAGTGCACCGGACAGGACTCGCCGGGAACCTGCTAGTTGGTATTATACCTATCGTCAGATAGCAGTTCCCTGGTGACATGTGTACAGGTTAGTTCATCGACCTGAGGTCGTCATTTGTCGCGTCTGAGTTCCCACTGTGCTTTGATTATTACCTTACCACATCTCAAAGGAGCGTGCAAACAGGTTTTTGTTGGATACAGTCCCGAGCCATATAGAGGAAAGTGAGCGGATCGGAAAGGGATTCGTCCCTCCCAGTATTGGGGGTGAGATCGCGGCGTGTCTAGGAGAGCCATTACACAAAGCCCTCGGATAAGGCAGGAGATTTACTGGTAGGTACTCCAGTAGTATCTCAGGGTGTTTAGGGCTACACTCTGACATGACATATACCGCTATTGGGGGTCTGACGTTACCAGCCCCTAGGCCTGATATGCGATGCTCATAAACGAACAGACCAGACTGTACGGATATTGTCACTGATAGTCTCAGTAAGGTTCCAGGAGGAGTTCGATCATCGGCTTCCCTTTCTGTCAATACATGGGCAGTCGTTACGTACAGCTAGTACCACTGACGGCTGTGGTTAAACCCACTGCAGGAGTATTTACGAGTCTTTAGAGTCCCCCACAGATTGTTTCCCAAGTTCGGGCGAAACGTTGTAGAGGCCGTATGGTTTTATGGCAAGGTTCGAACATGCACGTGCACTTGTGCACGTGTCATGGTTCGGACAGATAATACCGGTGGGCTTTGGTTTAAGCCGGATTCTAGTATTATATTGTGTAGGAATATTTTTGTCTCTTTGCATTTTGTATTCGGTCGGAATACAAATGCGGGTATGTTTATACTGTTGTGGGGTAATCCCATGGGATTACTTTTGAAGTTGCCAATGTTTTTCCACCCGACATAAACATTTGGTTTAATGTTTATGTTGCGGATTTTCTTTAATTGTTGGCTGAATTTTTAATGGGCTTGGATTTCTTGCATATGTTTCTAGCTTGGGGGGTTATTTGCAAATATGGATTTTTTATCGTGAGGGGTTTTTTTGTGGTAGCAGGTGCTCCAGAAAATTCTGGAAATCCTTTGTGTGGTGGGGTGTTTTATATGAGTCATCCACTTGCATTAATGTTTTTTGTTCACCTTAAGATTTTTGTTGGATATTTTTGTGGATAGTTTTTTATCTTTTGTTCACCACTTGCTCCTACACTCACCCCCTTCCCCACCATCAATTTCAGCCCAAGAAATGGCCAGCCTCATTTTCAATATGAAATTGATTCATTGCAAATTCTAAGCTCAATTCCTTCGCTTCTAATTGGCAACTTCGATTTACTTTCACCCAATGGCTTGGGTTCCTTGAGACAAAGTATTCTACACACTTTCTACATCAATCTTGGACATATCGTCTAGCAAACTTCAAGTCCGAGTTGCCTCGGTTTAGAGGCGGAGCCTGTATAAAGATCCGTTGACGTGGTGCCACCTTGATGAGGAGACTAGAGATCGGAGATGCCGCGAGGAGAGTGGGATGATGGCTAAAGACCAAAGGACACGGATCGATCGGTATAGCCATTCTATCATTTTACAGTTTGCTAGTTTAGTGTTAATGGTATGATCCGGGTTACAATTTATGTTAGCGCCAGTTTATGAAAAAGTTTTTATTCCGCATTTCGCCTCAGATTATTGGCCGGGCGCTACCGTAGACTTACAGTATACTTGTCTCTTGATACTGTGTTGTGGTTACATGTTGGTAAAGCCCATAGGATGTGTACTTGACTACTAGGACTATGATGCAGATTATACTAGTGGGGCCATGGTAGTCCATGAGTTCATCCTTTAATATTCCTAGTCGTGGGTGTATCGAGACGGGGCATCGATATACCAGTGTAGACTAGCGTATACGCTTCTCGACCTATTTGATGGGAGGTGGATGATCCCATATCCATTGGTGTTTGATATCAGAGATGGTATACGGGTGCTCAGTGGAGACTGAGTACACTGGATAGACTCGCCGAAAACTCCTAGTTGGTATTATACCTATCGTCAGATAGCAGTTCTCTGGTGACACTGGTACAGGTTAGTCTGTAGACCTGAGATCGTCAGAGAGTCTTGTGTGATTCCCACAGTGTTTTGATTTACACCTTACCACGTTCAAGAGGAGATGCAAAACGGTGGTTTTTGGGTACAGTCCCAAGTCATATGGAGGCAATGAGCGATAGGAAGGGTTTCGTCTCTTCCGGTATTGGTGGTTGATGTTGCGCTGTGCTCGATTGGCCATAACAGGGAATTCCCTGGCCATGGCTGATTTAGAGATTTACCGGTATGTGTTACCAGTAGTTTCTCGACCCGTTATAAGCCTCGTATCGGCTTGACTTATCGAGTTATTAGGGTCTGACGTTTACCACCCCTAGACTTGATATGCGACATCTCAGGCAAGGAGACCAGACTGTACGGTAGTGTTACTGACAGGATTTTGCAGGAGCTAGAGCGGGCTTGCTTGTTGATCTTCTGATCGCTCCATACCCGGGTATCCGTTACGTCCAGCCAGTACCGCTGACGGCTTGAGGGTGTTTGATATGATCATCACCTAATACCAGCGTATTGACGAGTCTTTAGAGTCCTACATAGAGGTTTTATGTAACGTTTTAAAAATAATTAAATAAATAATTAAATGAACAAAATTGTTTAAGTGAATTTTATGAATTTCGGTAAAGTAAAATGTATTTTTCGTAAAATTAAACCGTAATTGTTTTTCATTATAATTTCAAAAATTCATATTTTAATTATGTAATTACTAGTAAATGGTGTTTATTTAGCCACTTATAAATTTTTATTTTAATTAAATATTTTTCCTAAATTAATTATTTTAAATATTAACATAAGCTTTATTTTTTAAACTAAATTAGTGTAAATTACAAATTTGAATGGTTTTAATTTGTAAAAATGATCCATGGTATATTAGAATCAAGTGTGTAATATGCAAAATCTTTTCCAAAATCTCTCCATGGTTCTAGAAATTTCTAGGAAAATGGTTAAATTGAAAAAGTTAGATAATAAAGGGTTTAAGTGAAAAAAATGCATTATTTATGAACTTTCTACACAATACCACACATTTTTTCTCTCTCTCCACCCTCCTCCCTCTCCATGGCCGGCCTCCCCTCCATGGGTAGCCCCAAAATTTTCCCCCCATAATTTTTGCAATAAAAATCATCAAAATTCATCAAAAATTCCAAAAATAAATCTCAAAAATCAACATTCAACCTCTACCATTTTCCTTTGACCTATTATGCATGGATTTTGGAGATGGAAAGCATGCATTTTGGAGGCTCATTTTCATGTTTGGGTTTCATATTTTGAAGGTATAAATTTCCTTCTTTTGTTTTATTTCTATTAGATATTTCTTTTAAAGCATAATTAGATTTAATATATTAATTCTAGTTGCAAATTTTAAAATTAAAGTTAGGGTTTGTAAATTCAAGTTGTGGTTTTTATTAATTAAATAAGATTATAATAGCTATTTTAACATCTTTTAGAGTGGAAAAATATTGCATGGTTGTTGTATAATAAATTGTTTATTCAAATTGTTTTAATTAAGCTATTTAGCTAACTAGATTTTTCAAAAATGTGTTTGTGGGTAAAATAAAATTCTTATTAAGCTTGTTATCATTAGATGGTAGTTTTAATGAGAATATTAGCATATTAAAGGAAAGAAAAACTTAGTTTGATCACTAGTTTCCTTTAATAATTGGAAAATAGTAATAAAATGCTAGTATTTTGTAAACTAGATTTTGGAAATTCCTATATAAATGAAATTAAAAATATAATCATGGTTTCATCATATCATTATCATCATGAATTGTAGTTTAGTACATTAATTCATGCAAAATCATGTTTTGTGGTGGAATTTAGGTATTTTGCTTGAAAAATGTTGAAAATTGTTAAAGGTTGCAAACTAGAAATTTCAAATTAATACAAATTTGTGTAATAAAAATATAGTAATGGTTTGTATAGTCTAGTTATGCTATTTAATGAGTTTTATGACCATTGGTTTCATTTAAATGTCAAGTTTTGATGAAAAACGGTAAATTGGTATTTTCGGGTTTTACGAAATTGGACGGTTTGATGGATTTTAGGGTTTCGATGGATTTAATCATGTTTTATAATATAAGTAAGGTGTTTTAAAACTACGAGTTATTTGTTGATGTTTATCTCGATCCATCGGAGTTTATACGCCGATATCGAGCGATATTTGGTTCTTTTGCGTGGACGGGACATAGGTTTTAACCTATGCTTGTTCCTTGCGTCGTTTTGGCTTTTGTATGTGATTCAGTTTACGATACTATTTATATGTTTGCGTTTAGGTACCCCTCACGTGGACTGCGGGCGATGAAGAGGATGATGGCGACACCGTCTTCGGCAGACATGGACCAGGTGAGTAGATGCATATCTACGGGGGGAAGTCGGGTGGATGGCGTTTAGCACCCCCGCAACGTAGAATAGGAATAATACTTATTGACATTAGGAAACCAGATGTGACCCTAAATTCTTAATGAGTAGGACCCTAGTAATGACCCTAGGCTGGACCAGACTGATTTAGGAAGACCATACCAGAGGATGAATACCCTGGAAGAGGTTCGTAGGTTTCAGGTAGAAACACACACGCACACACTAAAACTCGACATGGTGTATACGGGTATGTGTATATATATATAGGACTAGGTATAGGTATATATATAGATATATACAACACGTATGTGGGATACATTGATACACGGGAATGAAACAGGATAACTGGGCTTGATGCCGTGATTCTTGACTATACAGTCGTATTAAAGTGTTAGCGGATCATTAGAGAATGAGATAATGAACAGGTATATCTAAATTATAATGGGTAGTGATGATATTGAGGTACATGGGACTCTAAAATAGAACCCGAACTGTAACTTGTGACTGATCACGATATGATATATGTATGACTTGATTACGACATCATATAGGTGTGACCTGATGTCGATATCATATAGGTGTGACTTGATGACGATATGATATCAGTATGACTCGATCACAACATGATACATATAACATGCTATTTCTGAGGATAAATTAATGAGGTATATTTATGATGGCAATGTTATATAATTGATGTATGCGATTACAGCATAGCACCTCGATCATGACATGTGTTGATGATGATATTATACGAATAATGAGACACGTAGGTGATATTTGACCCGTACCCCGATATTGGGATGCCATACGATGGATTTTACCGTACGAGGCATAGATGTGATGATTGATCCGCACTCTTGATTTGAGGAAGTCGTACTATGTACGTGACGCTATTGAGGCAGGATCGCCGACTATTAGAGATATGGACACAGGCTTTAGGTATACTTCTATCGACCAGTTCTTAGGTTTAGTTTTCCTTAGGGGGTGTTAGATGGACACTACGTTAGGTTCGACTCGTATAGTGGCAGTGGTAATTGTATATCAAATGAGTGGATAACACACATCCGTCTTTACTTTCACATTGTAATCATAATGTTGCATGTTCTTACATATGTTGCTATAATCAGTATAAACTTTACCTATTAGGACACCAGCACCATTACCGATGATGCGCATATTCCACGCACACTTATTTGCCGGCTCACACACATCATCATCGGTAATTGCTATGTCACGTACACTTTAGATCATATTGTCTTTTATGGATAGAATCAGTTAACAACTAGACCGATATAATATTGTGATTATTCTCTGATGTTAGTATAGACATGATATTTATTACTTAGACATTCATATTTTCATGTTGTCATGCAGTATTATGGGCATATGCCGACACTTATCATATAGTTACACATGATTTTGAGATTTGGATTTCTATGAGATTTCTGGATTTTGGGGAAAACCGCAAGAATATATAAAAAACTTCTCTCTCTCCTCCTCCTCTCTTTTTAAAAACATAAGATGCAGTTTTCTCGTGATGTATGTGTCGTCCACCATGAGATTTCATGTTTTCTGTTGGATTTCGAGACCCGATTCGAGGAGTGGATGAACCGTCTCGGGTACATGGTGGGCCCGGTATGGTACCCCGGGGCAAGAAGATCGAGTTGTAGACGATGAGCCTGACAGGGGAAGGCTACCTACCGGTGATGTCTGGCGCGGCGGATATCCGGAGGATACCGACCGTTGTCGTGAGATTTGATGATATGGGCCGATCCGGACTGACGGAGCCCGAGATATTGAGACTTGAGATTACATGTGTTGTGTCGACGCTTGACACGGATTTCCATGGATTTCATTGTTGAGATTTCAGATTCTTATACACATTTTACTATGATAACAGCTAAAGATTTCTTATACATATATATCTGGATTTCAGGATTTGTTACTTTACATTCATGGTGCATGCATTTCATTTCATATGACATAGTATTATATGAGGCACTGATACAAGCACGGAGTATCTGCACTTACACGTAGTTTTACCCTGCTATTACTAGATGATTGGGATATTATAGTGTATTATTATGACCTAGGATAGCGTCGTGCATTCGATTTCTTTTCGTAGATGTCTTCTACTCACGAGTTGGCAACTCACCCCCGTTGTGCCAAATTTTATTTCAGGTTCGATGTACAGGTTTCCGTGGCAGCTTATTGGCACATCTTTTCTTCAGGGTGATTTGCACGGTAGGTTGGTTCACTTGTATCCGAACCACCATTGTACTTTTATTCATTCATTTGTATCTAGTAAGCTCGATCAACCATACTTGTATTACTTGATAAGTTTATTGGACCAGTCTTTTATTTCGACCTTAGAGTTGCGCATGTATTATTCTGATCTGGTGGTTTTGTTTTCTTTTGAGTTTTGAGCCTCGCCCTTTGGCGTTGTATATTATTGTGTTTGTTGTGGTTGTTTCCGCCTGTTGGCGTTGAGCTAGCACCCGTTTGGGGATGCATTTTATTGTTTATTTATATTATACTTGTTGTCCCCGTTTGGGGGCCAGTTTTTACAGAGGAGACTCTGCCGAAATTTTTGAGAAAATTTGCTGATGCATTTAAACTTGTTTTCTTTTTTCTTCTTCTTCTTCTTTTATGGTTTAGATTTCTGGGCTTCGGCTTACTTAGGTTACGTGGCGCCTCTAGACGCTTCGTAATCTAAGTGCCGGTCACGTTCCGTACTTTCGGGTCGTGACAAAGTTGGTATCAGAGCGCTAGGTTTAACCTTGTATAAGTCTAGGTGAACCTTGGTTGATGGAGTAGGCGATTTAGGTAGAGTAACGTACCGTGGGTATGGTCCGCGGCATACTTACGATACGCTACTCTGCTTAAGGAGCCTTAGGATGTATAATTGTTTGCACCGTATTCCATTCGTTCTTTTGATCTATCTTCATCAATGTTGGAGGGTGGTTTCTGTTAACCACGGGCACACTGGCAGAAGGAGCTGCGGCTCGAATGCGATAACCATTAGAGTATTGGTTATTCTTGAGAATTGAAGCATTGCTTAGCGTGCGGATAAAGGGTATTCACATGCCGTCCGGATGAAGTTAAAGGGTTCGAACGATTATCAGAAAACCATTTTCCCAAGTTTAAGATATTCGGAAGAACATGCAGGTATTTCGATGGACCCTCTAGAAGAATGAAACCCTAACTTGACATAATGACCACGAGAACGCCCTTGAACCTTAGGGTTTACAGCAGTTCCGCGGTGCCATTAGTGAGGCTTGGGTTTGCCCTTCTACGGCTGGATCATCGATGCTGGGGTATGTACCGGATATTTTAAACTGTACTTGAGTGTTGAGCTCTCGGGGAATTATGGGATTTGATGGATCGATCGAAAGGTTTAATGTAGTCCGGATATCAAGTGAAGGGATCGACTACGTGGAAGACTCTAGATATGAGTATTGCCGTCGGTAGCGCAGTCAGCACACTTATGAAGAGATAAGTTTGAAGCAATCGACATCAGAGGAAAGAGGCGCACATTGACGATAGTGATTACGATGTGACTTGGTGATTTGAATTTCATATTTCTGTTATTGGATTTTGGTATTTGGAGGATTTTGTTCTACGATTGGTATTTCTTATGTGTACCTTCATTGCATTCTATCCGTGTTTCACATATCAGCTGTATTGATGTTGCTTAGTATATACCCGGTACACTTGATTTGGTTTTATATATTTTGAGATTTTTTTTTATTTTTTGATTTCATGCATATGGGTTACACATGATTTTGATATATGCTTCGACCTAGTTTTTATCCATTTTCGTATTGTGATTTCGATTCTGATATTCGATGTATGTTTTCGTGCACCATGTGCACCTGATTAGGATTCTTGCGCATACTTGGCGCACTTGATGCGATTTTGTGCACACCAGATGCACTAAATCGGGGTTTTGTGCAGATTAGATGCACCGGATAGTGAGTCGTGCACGCCCGTTGTACTTGACAGATGTTTTGGTGCACACCTGTTGCACTTATTTTTTTTTGTGTGTATTCATGGTATCTGTATTTGGTTTCGATTTCAGTGCGCACCGGACGCGCATGATATTTTATTGATGTGATTGGGATTGATTTCAGTTTGAGCAGTATGTTTCATAATCATTATTATTTGATTTAGTAACCAGGCGGGACATGTATGTTAAATAAAAGATATATATATAGTTATTTTTTTTAAAATAAACGTCCGCTACTTATGCCGTGACACGTGCATTGCACGGCGATTTTCAAGAGGGGTTTTCGTATGCTTCTTTATTATGATATTTAGGTGATTTCACTATGATGCACACTATATATAAATTGTAGATTGATGTATATTATGTTGGTTTTCATATTGGGTTTTGATATTTTATTCTTGCCATAACTCCGATGATTGCGGAGTTGATTTTTGTTATGTATTGATGATTTCGGAGCCCCGACGATTTGAGTGTTTTGCTAAATGTTTTAGTATTTGGAGGGGGAGTTTTAATTTAAATTCGGGGACCGAATTTCTTAAAGGGGGGAAGATTGTAACGTTTTAAAAATAATTAAATAAATAATTAAATGAATAAAATTGTTTTAGTGAATTTTATGAATTTCGGTAAAGTAAAATGTATTTTTCGTAAAATTAAACCGTAATTGTTTTTCATTATAATTTCAAAATTACATATTTTAATTATGTAATTACTAGTAAATGGTATTTATTTAGCCACTTATAAATTTTTATTGTAATTAAATATTTTTCTTAAATTAATTATTTTAAATATTAACATAAGCTTTATTTTTTAAACTAAATTAGTGTAAATTACAAATTTCAATGGTTTTAATTTGTAAAAATGATCCATGGTATATTAGAATCAAGTGTGTAATATGCAAAATCTTTTCCAAAATCTCTCCATGGTTCTAGAAATTTCAAGGAAAATGGTTAAATTGAACAAGTTAGATAATAAAGGGTTTAAGTGAAAAAAATGCATTATTTATGAACTTTCTACACAATACCACACATTTTTTCTCTCTCTCCACCCTCCTCCCTCTCCATGGCCGGCCTCCCCTCCATGGGTAGCCCCAAAATTTCCCTCCCATCATTTTTGCAATAAAAATCATCAAAATTCATCAAAAATTCCAAAAATAAATCTCAAAAATCAACATTCAACCTCTACCATTTTCCTTTGACCTATTTAGCATGGATTTTGGAGATGGAAAGCATGCATTTTGGAGGCTCATTTTCATGTTTGGGTTTCATATTTTGAAGGTATAAATTTCCTTCTTTTGTTTTATTTTTATTAGATGTTTCTTTTAAAGCATAATTAGATTTAATATATTAATTCTAGTTGCAAATTTTAAAATTAAAGTTAGGGTTTGTAAATTCAAGTTGTGGTTTTTATTAATTAAATAAGATTATAATAGCTAGTTTAAGATCTTTTAGAGTGGAAAAATATTGCATGGTTGTTGTATAATAAATTGATTATTCAAATTATTTTAATTAAGCTATTTAGCTAACTAGATTTTTCAAAAATGTGTTTGTGGGTAAAATAAAATTCTTATTAAGCTTGTTATCATTAGATGGTAGTTTTAATGAGAATATTAGCATATTAAAGGAAAGAAAAACTTAGTTTGATCACTAGTTTCCTTTGATAATTGGAAAATAGTAATAAAATGCTAGTATTTTGTAAACTAGATTTTGGAAATTCCTATATAAATGAAATTAAAAATATAATCATGGTTTCATCATATCATTATCATCATGAATTTTAGTTTAGTACATTAATTCATGCAAAATCATGTTTTGTGGTGGAATTTAGGTATTTTGCTTGAAAAATGTTGAAAATTGTTAAAGGTTGCAAACTAGAAATTTCAAATTAATACAAATTTGTGTAATAAAAATATAGTAATGGTTTGTATAGTCTAGTTATGCTATTTAATGAGTTTTATGACCATTGGTTTCATTTAAATGTCAAGTTTTGATGAAAAACGGTAAATTGGTAATTTCGGGTTTTACGAAATTGGACGGTTTGATGGATTTTAGGGTTTCGATGGATTTAATCATGTTTTATAATATAAGTAAGGTGTTTTAAAACTACGAGTTATTTGTTTATGTTTATCTCGATCCATCGGAGTTTATACGCCGATATCGAGCGATATTTGGTTCTTTTGCGTGGACGGGACATAGATTTTAACCTATGCTTGTTCCTTGCGTCGTTTTGGCTTTTGTATGTGATTCAGTTTACGATACTATTTATATGTTTGCATTTAGGTACCCCTCACGTGGACTGCGGGCGATGAAGAGGATGATGGCAACACCGTCTTCGGCAGACATGGACCAGGTGAGTAGATGCATATCTACAGGGGGAAGTCGGGTGGATAGCGTTTAGCACCCCCGCAACGTAGAATAGGAATAGTACTTATTGACATTAGGAAACTAGATGTGACCCTAAATTCTTAATGAGTAGGACCCTAGTAATGACCCTAGGCTGGACCAGACTGATTTAGGAAGACCATACCGGAGGATGAATACCCTGGAAGAGGTTCGTAGGTTTCAGGTAGAAACACACACGCACACACTGAAACTCGACATGGTGTATACGGGTATGTGTATATATATATAGGACTAGGTATAGGTATATAGATAGATATATACAACACGTATGTGGAATACATTGATACACGGGAATGAAACAGGATAACTGGGCTTAATGCCGTGATTCTTGACTATACAGTCGTATTAAAGTGTTAGCGGATCATTAGAGAATGAGATAATGAACAGGTATATCTAAATTATAATGGGCAGTGATGATATTGAAGTACATGGGACTCTAAAATAGAACCCGAACTGTAACTTGTGACTGATCACGATATGATATATGTATGACTTGATTACGATATTATATAGGTGTGACCTGATGTCGATATCATATAGGTGTGACTTGATGACGATATGATATCAGTATGACTCGATCACAACATGATACATATGACATGCTATTTCTGAGGATATATTAATGAGGTATATTTATGATGGCAATGTTATATAATTGATGTATGTGATTACAGCATAGCACCTCGATCATGACATGTGTTGATGATGATATTATACGAATAATGAGACACGTAGGTGATATTTGACCCGTACCCTGATATTGGGATGCCGTACGATGGATTTTACCGTACGAGGCATAGATGTGATGATTGATCCGTACTCTTGATTTGAGGAAGTCGTACTATGTACGTGACGCTATTGAGGCAGGATCGCCGACTATTAGAGATATGGACTCAGGCTTTAGGTATACTTCTATCGACCAGTTCTTAGGTTTAGTTTTCCTTAGGGGGTGTTAGATGGACACTACGTTAGGTTTGAGTCGTATAGTGGTAGTGGTAATTGTATATCAAATGAGTGGATAACACACATCCGTCTTTACTTTCACATTGTAATCATAATGTTGCATGTTCTTACATATGTTGCGATAATCAGTATAAACTTTACCTATTAGGACACCAGCACCATTACCGATGATGCGCATATTCCACGCACACTTATTTGCCGGCTCACACACATCATCATCGGTAATTGCTATGTCACGTACACTTTAGATCATATTGTCTTTTATGGATAGAATCAGTTAACAACTAGACCGATATAATATTGTGATTATTCTCTGATGTTAGTATAGACATGATATTTATTACTTAGACATTCATGCATTCATATTTTCATCTTATCATGCAGTATTATGGGCATATGCCGACACTTATCATATAGTTACTCATGATTTTGAGATTTGGATTTCTATGAGATATCAGGATTTTGGGGAAAACCGCAAGAATATGTAAAAAAATTCTCTCTCTCCTCCTCCTCTCTTTTTAAAAACATAAGATGCGGTTTTCTCGTGATGTATGTGTCGTCCACCATGAGATTTCATGTTTTCTGTTGGATTTCGAGACCCGATTCGAGGAGTGGATGAACCGTCTCGGGTACATGGTGGGCCCGGTATGGTACCCCGGGGCAAGAAGATCGAGTTGTAGACGATGAGCCTGGCAGGGGAAGGCTACCTACCGGTGATGTCTGGCGCGGCGGATATCCGAAGGATACCGACCGTTGTCGTGAGATTTGATGATATGGGCCGATCCGGACTGACGGAGCCCGAGATATTGAGACTTGAGATTACATGTGTTGTGTCGACGCTTGACACGGATTTCCATGGATTTCATTGTTGAGATTTCAGATTCTTATACACATTTTACTATGATAACAGCTAAAGATTTCTTATACATATATATCTGGATTTCAGGATTTGTTACTTTACATTCATGGTGCATGCATTTCATTTCATATGACATAGTATTATATGAGGCACTGACACAAGCACGGAGTATCTGCACTTACACGTAGTTTTACCCTGCTATTACTAGATGATTGGGATATTATTGTGTATTATTATGACCTAGGATAGCGTCGTGCATTCAATTTCTTTTCGTAGATGTCTTCTACTCACGAGTTGGCAACTCACCCCCGTTGTGCCAAATTTTATTTCAGGTTCGATGTACAGGTTTTCGTGGCAGCTTGTTGGCACATCTTTTCTTCAGGGTGATTTGCACGGTAGGTTGGTTCACTTGTATCCGAACCACCATTGTACTTTTATTCATTCATTTGTATCTAGTAAGCTCAATCAACCATACTTGTATTACTTGATAAGTTTATTGGACCAGTCTTTTATTTCGACCTTAGAGTCGCGCATGTATTATTCTGATCTGGTGGTTTTGTTTTCTTTTGAGTTTTGAGCCTCGCCTTTTGGCGTTGTATATTATTGTGTTTGTTGTGGTTGTTTCCGCCTGTTGGCGTTGAGCTAGCACCCGTTTGGGGATGCTTTTTATTGTTTATTTATATTATACTTGTTGTACCCGTTTGGGGGCCAGTTTTTACAGAGGAGACTCTGCCGAAATTTTTGAGAAAATTTGCTTATGCATTTAAACTTGTTTTCTTTTTTCTTCTTCTTCTTCTTTTATGGTTTAGATTTCTGGGCTTCGGCTTACTTAGGTTACGTGGCGCCTCTAGACGCTTCGTAATCTAAGTGCCGGTCACGTTCCGTACTTTCGGGTCTTGACATTTTACTGACTCAGGCAAAACGAAATAGGAGAACATATGTGATATATGCGTGACCGAGAATAATACGAGTATGCGATACCGTATTCTATTCTCGCGATTTTTGTATCGGTCGGTTATATGTGATATAGCCGGGTTATCAAATCAAGTGTTGATTCGATAAGATGGTACATATAATATTAGCCGGTTATATGAGATATAGCCGGATTATTAAATCAAGTGTTGATTTGATAATTTAGTGTATAATTGTATATTTGATATATTAGTTTACATTAACTAATATTAGCTCACTTAAGCATTTATTTTCTCACATGTGCACACTTAATATATATGTTATATATATTAATTATGTTTTCTTTTGTGTCATGGTTATTGATACACACAACATGGGTGTATGAGACTTACACCATACTCATTATAATGTGGGGTTTAAATATTTAAAGTAAATCCAAATTAGTGGATAATTGCTCACATGCATGAAGCTTGTAGAAGCTTGTTGATGCATTGACTTAGTCCACTCATTTTGTTTTACTTAAGATATTTATTAACCTCACCATTATAATTTAGCTATGGTTATTGTTCAGTTAATAAAACTGCACATTTAATATGACATTTTTCCTACTATTTCTATAAAATAAAAGGTGTTTATATAATATATGACACATATGAAGGTTTATCTGTTAAAATACTATTTTCATGTGTTTATATATTGTAATTAACATTTTGTAGGAAAAAGTAAGCATATAATATCCATGTGACATTTGGCCCAATTAAATATGCTCTCCTTATTAAAAGCCTTTACCAATTTTTAATTGTTAAGTTAATATCTCCATAAAACAAACTAATATTATTTGTTGAGTTATTATGCAGAATTTTCAGGACTGAAATCCAGAAAATCAAAGTTGGCGAAACAAACCTGCCTAAATAAGAAAGTAAACTAAAGAAATCAATTTTGGCAGTAACGTAGAAAAGATTTTCAGTTTTCAGATATTCAAAAGATCAATACGTGTCATCAATATGAAGCCCCAGAACAACGAACCAGGGATCCTAACCACTGGTTTCCATATTAGGAAACTAGGGTAGTTAGGGCATGAGATTTTTTCTGTTGGGATCCTAACCACTAGTTTCCATATTAGGAAACTAGGGTAGTTAGGAGTTGGGATTTTACTGTTGGGATCTTAACCACTGGTTTCCAAATTAGGAAGCTAGGGTTCTGGCTCTGGGACTATAAATAAGGACAGAGTGTCTCTTGGAAAAATCATCAAGCCGACGAAATCACGAAGTCCAAGACGACTCACACATCGAGGCTGATCATCAACTGTTCATCTACCTCCTTAGAAGAGATCGAGAAGCAAACTAGCATTTTGTAATCATTTTCTAAAGAAATAAAGTGTACTTGATCTTGTTGATTAATAAAGGTAGTTTTATTCTATTGCATTTTATTTTCTTCATGATTTCTATCTTTTCTTATCCCAACATGCACGAGTAATTCTTTGCTTGTTAGGTTCATGGGATTAGGATAGATTAATGGATGTTGAAGATCCTTAAACTCTTTTTACGTCCTATAAAGTTTATAAACTTTACCAAAAGAATTATTAACATCCTAATCGGGCGCGCTACCAATTTATTGTTAGTCTCGACCGCGATTAGAAATTAGATTAATGATTGTTTTGGTAAAGGCTAGACATGAACAGAGTTTTATGTCGAGATAGGGGTTAAGAGTGGGAACCCTTTTCCCTCCAGAAACCCTAATCTACATGCATCTCTGTCGTTCTAGTTTTAAATCTATTAAAGGATAAAAAGAGTAATCTTTAATTAGTCATCCATAACTACTAAATCCTAATGAACCCTACAAGCCCCCTTTTAATATTAAACTTACATCCGTAGTTAATCTAGATCTATATTTTGCATCCGTGTTTAACGTAGATCTAGAACCTACAACCATTCTTTATTCTTCCTCCTTTCTTTCTCAACACGCCTAAAATAAGAATAAAAGGTTCCACGTTTCCTTGAGGACGACCCGTACTCACCTCGGTCTAGCTACGCGCGACACCGTTCTGATTGCGGTTAATTACTACACATAAATCACATCAATCAAATGGCGCCGTTGCCGGGGATACGTGCATAATTTTTTTTCTTACTATTTGTGTTGAATTCTTATTCGATCATTATCATAAACAAAACACAACTGCAAATTGTATATTTAATGATTATTGTGTGAATTTTGCGAGGGGATCTGGAGTCGCAGACTTGAGGAAACAGAGAACCAGAGACATTCATCAAGATCCAGAGGAGCACAGGAGGCCACATTGCAAAAATCATCAAAATATTCCCTCAAAGCACGGTGGAAGCACGGCAGAAAGGCTATTTTAGCGCGGATTCGTGGCTTAAGTGAGGAATTAGGGTTCCAAACATATCTGGTGAAATTTTCAACTCATTCTCTCTCCTCTGAAATCCAATAAAATATCTTTTCTACAGGATTCTTTGCAAAATATCGCCGCTCAAAAATCTTTTTGCAAAGTTTTGTTATTGGTTTATTATTTCATATTTTAATATGGATTTTAAGGGGTAAGACCAAAATTCAGATTAGGTGGGGATTTCATCACCCTTCCAGAGCCCCAAAAATCACAAAACGAGCATCCGCATCAAACCTACATTAATTTAAAAAATACCTAGACTAGATTCTAAGGACTGTCGCGCTCAATAAGGACAGAGGTAGGTCGTGGGTAATCTATCACTTATCCGCATTACTTTTGTGGTATCTAAACAAGTGTGTCGAAGGCAAGTTGTTACTTAATTAGGCCCGCTATTTTCGGTGATTCGTATAGCGGATACCTCCCACTTACCTGGCACTTACCTGGCCATAAGAGTAGTAAAGAGGTGGTAGAGGATTGATCCTGCGGCTTGTCCTTTGGAAGTCTAGGAGCGGTCTAGAGACTTGACCTAGGTAACCTTAGATTTAGGGTGATTGTACATTTTTGTGTGATTTTTTTTTAAAATCCGACACACCTTTTCAAAACAAACCAAATCACACACATGCTGCCACTTACGCTAAACCCGCTTAGTGCATGCTCGTCTGGACACGGGATTCTAGTTCCCGTCTTGTCCATGTTCCTACTATCGACTCCAAAGTCGGTGCTTCTTCATCTTCTTTTCCCCCACCACCCACCACGACCACGATGGACGGATATCCATCAAACTTTAACACCACTCTTCCACCGCCCGCAGGTGCGCAGAATTCTCCACGCATTTTTCTCCAGGAGAGATGCTACCCTACACGTTGTCCCCTTCACACCTGTCTTTCCATTCCACGAGCCAACGGGGACAATTTCGAAATTAAACCCCAATTCATCAAACTGTTGCCTAAATTTCACGGTCTTGAATCTGAAGACGCATACGTTTTTATCTCCAAATTGGAAAACGTATGTGCAATAATTGGCACGTCACAACTGTCTATGGATGCTCTGCGTTTACGTCTTCTTCCATTCACTTTGTGCGATTTAGCCGAGAAATGGTTTTATAACACACCCGCATATTCTATTTCAACATGGGACGAATTCGTTGCAGCATTCCTGAAAAATTTTATCCCAATCATAAGAACAGCCGTGTTCGGAGCGAAATCATCAAATTTACCCAACTTCCCAATGAACCATTTTGGAAATGCTTTGAACGGTTCAAGGATCTTCTTATCCAATGTCCTCATCACGGAATCCCTAGATGGGATCTGTGTCGAATTATCTATGACGGTATTGATTTCATGACAAAACAGATGCTTGAAACCATGTGTCAATGTCAATTCCTATCTAAAGATGATGGTGAAGTTTGGAAATACCTGGAAGATCTTGCTCAAAACACTTTACAATGGGAAAGTGTTAGTCACTCATCGTCTAGGGAAGGTATCAATCAGCTCGATATTTCCGTCACAATGGGAGCCAAAATGGCCGCTATACAAACGAAACTCGACGCAATAGAAAACAGAATCTCTTCAACCTCCATAAACTAATACACACTTCCTAAAACCATGTGTGGATGCTGTTTCGACCCATCACATTTGCCGGAAGAATGTCCTTTTAATGTACCGTTTCAAGGTCACACTAATGCTGCATTTCAGCAACAACCTAGAAACGATCCTTCTTCTTCCACATATAATCAAGGTAGGAGGAATCACCCTGATTTTGCTTGGAACCAACACCAAACTCAAAACACGGTTCCAAACCAGAATGACTTTCAAAGGGTCCCTCCACAACAGCAACCACCACAACTGAGTCAGCTCCCCTGTCAACCACAAAATTTTCAAAACCCGGCCAACAATTTTGATCCTTCTTTTGCCAGTACTGCTACACTCTCTGCACTCAACATGTTCATTGCACATTGCATGCCAACGAATGATATTTTAATATCTTCTATCCAAACGTTAGTACAAAAGTCTGCCTCCCATGGTGAGAGTATTAAATCGATAGAAGCACAAATCGCACAACTGACTGCTGCAATGAGTGCTAGAGAGAAAGAGAAACATCCATCTCAACCCTTACCTGATCCTGGACCCTCGCATTATAATCATGTGAGTGCTATTTCCACGTTGAGATCTGGAAGAGTGCTGGACAACCATATGGGTGAACATATTCATAATGATGAATTGATCATCAACACCCCGGCTTCCAATTCCACTTCCACTTCTACTTCTTACCCTACTTCATCTAGTTTACCTTCTTCCGAGCCTATACTCCGTTTTCCCTAAGGCTCGAACCCTCCTCCCACTTCATCCTTTCCACCCCCACAAACTTCTCCACAGATGTTGGACCCAACACTTATTGATAAAGCTCCTTTTTCCAGATAGGTTGAAGCCCAACAAACCTAACGCACAAATGGAGAAGATTATTGACATCTTTAAGCAGGTTAACATCAATATCCCTCTCCTAGATGGTATACAACAAGTCCCGGCTTATACGAAAATTCTCAAGGACTTGTGCACTAGGAAGAGGAAGACTCAAGTGCCAAAAAAGGTGTTCATGTCGAGTACTGTAAACACAGCTTTTCCCCAACAATTACCAAGGAAACGTAAGGACCCCGGCTGTCCTACAATTTCTATTTCTATTGGGGATAAAAATATTAATCGTGCTCTACTTAACCTTGCCGTAAGTGTTAACCTGCTTCCTTACTCAGTTTATGAGCAATTAGGGATCGGAGAATTAAAGCCCTCAAACACAACTCTCCAGATGGTCGACCGATCAATCACCAAACCTAAGGGTGAGGTTGAGGATGTGTTAATAAAAGTCGGGGAATTTGTATTCCCTGTGGACTTTTTTGGTCTAGATACACAGCCTGTACTGAACCCACGGAATCAAATTCCGGTGATTCTCGGTCGACCCTTTTTGGCCACTTCCAATGCTATTATCAACTGTCGTAACGGCTCTATGACCCTATCCTTCGGGAAGATGTCAATTGAGCTGAACATTTACAAGTTAGGAAGTGTACCCTCCGAATCTACTGCTCAAGCATGTTCTGTCAAATTAATAGATGTTGACAGCAGCGAATTTGATCATCCTCATGATACTGACTCTTTTCATATGTTGTTGTTTGACCCAACTATGTATTATATATACACGGACTCTTCCACCGAGTTGTCCGGGTCAACATCTAACGCTGATGAGGAACTTTTTATTGAGTCAGAGTATCATCCCGTTCTTTCTGATGAGATTATTATTCGGGACATCGATGAAAGCTTTGAGGAAATCTTCGTTGATGAACTCACATTTTTAGCAGACATGGGAGTTGTGATGAATCAACCCCAACCCAAAGAAATTAAACCGCCACATCTTCTTCTTATCAAGAATGAGAATGCGAGTAATCCATCATCATTATTTTGTCTCTACAAATCGAGACGTAAACCTTTTCCATTACACCTCTTATCTCCTCCCCACTTCTTTACGTCAATTGGCGACATGTTCTTCCACCAACCTTGGTGCTTCATCGATAAAATTTTTGAATGGTTGGTTTTGATTTTTGGTCTTTACAAGGTTTTACTTTGACCAATAACTTTTACCCTCCCCAATAATTTTAAATGCTTAATATGATTTTACTCAAGTTTGGGGGGGATATTTTGGCTCTTGAAAGAAAATTTTTACAAAATTAGGAGCCAAAAATAAGTTTGGGGGAGAATTTCACATTCATTATTTCTTGTCCCCTTTGATAACTTTTCCTCCCAAGTCTACAGATTCTAAGATTTAAAAGATGACAACAGTGAGGAGACTGCTGCAAACTGGTTTGGGGGAGGTTTGTGCTTATTTACACAATACTTTGCATTATACTATATATAAGCGCAAATTTTTTTTTTAATAAAAGAGTAGAAAGTGAAAAATTATATATGAAAGATAGGAATAGTTTAAGAAAAACAAGAAAGTTAGAAGTTTTCTTAAATAAAACTAGTAATAAGTAGTTATGAGCTATAGTCCCAAGGGTTAGTAAGATGAAGGAAATTACTAATCTGAGGATAAAAATAAGCCTGAAAAATAGTTCCTATTCTGGAAGCCAAACATTTGAACGTTGATACCCTACTATACGCACTTACACACGTCTTGAAACTCAGGATATTAAAGGATACCTTGAAATGCTCTTGTCTAAAAGCCAAAGTATGAAGGAAATTATAAATAAATAAAATATAAAATGGTGAAAAGAAAAAAATGAACACTGGTTTTGTTATCGCCAAGGCAGTAATAAAAAAATATAGCGAGGGTGCTTTATCACCTAGTGCCTTAGACCAACTGGTTTGGGAGCCACTGCTAAGTCTTAGGTGTTGCAAGACGAGGAAATTCACCTAAATAAGCAAGCACATGAGTAATCGGTCGGTTAGTAGCTCAAGAAGTATTAACGGTCACCTGAAAAATGTGTAAGCAAATTCCATCTAAATATCTATTAAAAAGTACTAAGGTAGATGGACAAGAGTATGATTGCTTGAATTCAATTCTCTGAGTGTAGGGATGTCCAGTTCACACACGTAGGGGTATATGATCAATGTTTGCACGAAAGGTAGGAATGAAAACTAAAGCCGATGTTTTATTGAGGGATAATGTGATTTCTACATTTTTTCACGACCATTAATATAGGGCTCATAGCAACTGAAAAACTGGTGTAGTTGAAAACTCTTATTTTCAAGTTCTTTCTTTTATAGTTATTATTTTTATATGTAACTTTCATCATCTCTCTTTTATTATAGGATTTTGTGGGTGTAATCCGCTGAAAACCCTCAGGAGACAACACTCCTCCTACTAGGGACACCTAGAGGTTTAACGGCTTGTTGCACGTGCTCAGTGCAATCGTGTTGCCTACGAAAGTGTGCTTAGCTTTCTCCTTTCTTTTTCTCCTTCTCTTGAATGAACTAGTTTGCTCGGGACGATCAAAGATAAGTTTGGGGGTATTTGTTCAGTTAATAAAACGGCACATTTAATAAGACATTTTTCCAACTATTTCTATATAATAAAAGGTGTTTATATAATATATGATACATATGAAAGTTTATCTGTTAAAATACTATTTTCATGTGTTTATATATTATAATTAACATTGTGTAAGAAAAAGTAAGTATATAATATCCATGTGATATTTGGCTCATTTAAATATGCTTACCTTATTAAAGGCCTTTGACCAATTCTTAATGGTTAAGTTAATATCTCCATAAAACAAACTAATATTATTTGTTGAGTTATTATGCAGAATTTTCAGGACTGAAATCAAGAAAATCAAAGTTGGCGAAACAAACCTGCCTAAATAAGAAAATAAATTAAAGAAATCAATTCTGGCAGTAACGTAGAAAAGATTTTCAGTTTTCAGATATTCAAAAGATCAATACGTGTCATCAAGATGAAGCCCCAGAACAACGAACCAGGGATTCTAACCACTGGTTTCCATATTAGGAAACTAAGGTAGTTAGGGCATGAGATTTTTTCTGTTGGGATCCTAACAACTGGTTTCTATATTAGGAAACTAGGGTAGTTAGGAGTTGGGATTTTACTGTTGGGATCTTAACCACTGGTTTCCAAATTAGGAAGCGAGGGTTCTGGCTCTGGGACTATAAATAAGGACCGAGAGGCTCTTGGAAAAATCATCAAGCCGACGAGATCACGAAGTCCAAGACGGCTCACGCATCCAGGCTGATCATCAACTGTTCATCTACCTCCTTAGAAGAGATCGAGAAGCAAACTAGCATTTTGTAATCATTTTCTAAGGAAACAAAGTGTACTTGATCTTGTTGATTAATAAAGATAGTTTTATTCTATTGCATTTTATTTTCTTCATGATTTCTATCTTTTCTTATCTTAACATGCACGAGTAATTCTTTGCTTGTTAGGGTTTATGGGATTAGGGTAGCTTAATGGATGATGAAGATCCTTAAACTCTTTTTATGTCCTATAAAGTTTATAAAGTTTACCAAAAGAATCATTAACTTCCTAATCGGGCGCGCTACTAATTTATTGTTAGTCTCGACCGTGATTAGAGATTAGATTAATGATTGTTTTGGTAAAGGCTAGACATGAACGGAGTTTCATGTCGAGATAGGGGTTAAGAGTGGGAACCCTTTTCCCTCCAGAAACCCTAATCTACATGCATCACTGTCGTTCTAGTTTTAAATCTATTAAAGGATAAAAAGAGTAATTTTTAATTAATCATCCATAACTACTAAATCCTAATGAACCCTACAAGCCCCCTTTTAATATTAAACTTACATCCGCAGTTAATCTAGATCTATATTTTGCATCCGTGTTTAACGTAGATCTAGAACCTACAACCATTCTTTATTCTTCCTCCTTTCTTTCTCAACATGCCTAAAGTAAGAATAAAAGGTTCCACGTTTCCCTGAGGACGACCCGTACTCACCTCGGTCTAGCTACACGCGACACAGTTCTGATTGCGGTTAATTACTACACATAGATCACATCAATCAGTTATCTCTCTACATGAGTTAGTATATGATACAAACTCAACAATGGTTGATTCTCTCACCTCATTAGTTCATTCTCATCTATTTGCTTCATCTTCTTCATCCTTGTGAAAAAAGGTTGCTAGCTTTTTCCAAGGTGAGAAAATATTGTGAGAAAAATAAAACTAAAGTGAGCCCACTTCCTACTTCATTATCCTCTACTAGATTAGCACTTTAGTATAGGGTGTTAGCTCCGCTAATTTTTCATTAGTGAAGTAGTAGCTTGAGTTAGTGTCTCCTCGACGTAGATCATCTTCGGCCTCGAAGACTTCAAGCAAGATCATTCTTTTCACCTTGAGAAACCATGCAAGAGTCCGGTAGTTCCATGATCGCAACAAAGGGACCACTGCAAGGAACCATTGAAGTGAAGGACCGGTCTATAAAGGTTTTATTCCATTATCACATAGTTTTAAAGTTGTTTACATCTTAGTATTACTCCTAAAACTCTAGTTAGATCCTAAGTTAGGTTGTTTGGCATGCTAGAAAATTTAAATACAGCATGTTTGATGCCTCCCGAAACCTTGTGGCCGTGCCAAAGAATCCTATAAATCCTTCAAGTACACTTGTGTAAGTCCACGGTAGCGCCCCGGCCGTCTAACAGACGCCAAATGCGGAACAAAAACTTTTTACAACTGGCACTATCGCGTACCGTAACCCGGATCCGCCATTAAAGCTAAGCTAACAAACTACAAAGTGGGTAGAAGAGTTATACCGAATGATCCGAGTCCTTCGGTCTTCAACCATCATCCCACGCTTTGTTGCGGCTACTCGGAATCTCCTGAAACTCTAGTCTCGTCCTCCAGGTGGCACCATGTCGACGGATCTTTAAACGGGCTCCCGCCTTTGAACCGAGGCAACTCGATCGTCAAGTTTGCCAAAAGAGACGACCAAGATGAAGTAGAGAATGAATGGAACACTTTATCTCGTTACGTCCAAGGCTATGGACGAACGGTTAATGAAGTTGCCTTTTTGGATCGGGTGAAATGAGAAATGAGGCTATCTTAATTTCCATGAATCCAATACAATAATCTTTTCAAAACCATAACCATCATCATGAACCAAGAGGTGGCCGGCCATATAAAGAGGAGGGGGTGAGTATAGGAGCAAGGGGGTGAGTGTAAGCAAAAGATCTTGATCAAAATATCATAGCATAAACAAAAATGCATTAATGTAAACGATGACTCATTAACCTTAGTCACCTTTTCATTAAATGCACAATTAATACTAACAATGAATCATCAAGCCTTGTCACCTAAATCTAGAACCTTCTAGAACCATGACTCACCCTTATCACGAAAAGATAAATCCGCATTTAACCGACTGTTAAATACAGCTGACAGAAAACTGGAAACTGGCAACTTCCAAAAATGATCCTGAAACGAATTTCAGGATAACCCCGTAATGGTATAAACATACCCGCATTTGTATTACGACCGAATACAAATGCATCTGAGACAAAGATATTATATCTACACGGTATAATACGGGGTTCCGGCTTAAACCAAAGCCTACCAGTATTATCTGCCCGAAAAATGACACGTGCGAAAACGCACGTGCATTTTCCGAACCCTGCCATAAACCTATACGGCCTCTACAACGTTTCGTCCGAACTTGGGAAAGTGTCTGTGGGGGACTCTAATGACTCATCAACACACTGGCACTGGGTATAACCTCTAGCACGTCAGAGGTACAAGCTGTACGTAACGGTTGCCTATGTATTGATTGGAAGGGAAGCTGACGAGCGAACTCTTCCATAAACCCTACTGAGCCTAACAGTGACAATATACATACAGTCCGGTTCGTTCGTCTATGAGTATCGCATATCTGCCTAAGGGGCTAGTAACGTCAGACCCCCAATAGCGGTATAAGTCGTGTCAGAGAGTAGCCCAGAACACCCTGAGATACTACTGGAGTACCTACCAGTAAATCTCCTGCCTCGGCCGAGGGCTTTGTGTAATAGCTCTCCCAGACACAGCGCGATCTTACCCCCAATACCGGGAGAGACGAATCCCCTGCCGATCCGCTCACTTGCCTCCATGTGGCTCGGGACTGTATCCAAAAAAGACATGTTTGCACGACTCCTTTGAGCCGTGGTAGGGTAGAAATCAAAGAACAGTGGGAATTCACACGAGACAAATGACGACCTCAGGTCGATGAACTAACCTGTACACATGTCACCAGGGAATTGCTATCTGACGCTAGGTATAATACCAACTAGCAGATTCCCGGCGAGTCTTGTCCGGTGTACTCATAACCCAATGAGCACATGTATACATCTTAGGTGAACCAACTAACACCAATGGCTTGTAAGACCGGCCATCGCCCCTCGTCGGGGTCTCGACTGTATACACCAGTCTACTCTGGAGTATCAATGCCCTGTCTCGAAACTCCCACGACTAGGGACACTTTAAGGATGTGCTTACAGACCCCAGCTCCCACGTATATGATCGCCATCATACTGCTGGTAGTCAAGCAAGAATCCTATGGGCTCTATCATCATGCAATAGTGAACTAAAGTATGTATACGATGATAAAGACAAACCAGATAGCATACTATCATCTCGAGCAAGACTGTCATATCGGTATAGGTCCTGCCTCAATCATTGCAATCACGTACCTGCGATCCAATAATTGACTTTGAGGGCACTATCTCCAACAATCTCCCACTTGCACTTAAGGCTAATTATTGCGATGTCGCATACTCACAGCTCGTGTGATACCAAACATCCAACTCCTCTACAAATCAGTTTCACAAAGCTTGTTTGTAAAACTCTTGTGTTCGAGAAATAGCCTCAGTGAGTGGATCCGCCCTGATGTTTCTTTCTATATCTTTCTAAATATCAAGTTCGCAGAGAAAGCCATCTCCCGAATCGAGTAATACCTGTCTTAGAATATGTCTGGATATCTGATGGGACCTAGTTCATAAATGAACTCCAAATCCAAACTTCTTAGACTGTATTGATAACTGAACCTAATCAGTATCCAGCACCATGCCTCCCACAGTATCCTCTTGGACCACCTGTCCATAATACTGTCCCTCATCATAGGGAAAACTATAACTCTGACAATCACTCTGTCATCCATGTCACCTCTGAAGCCTGGAATGATAGCCGTCTCCCGTCATCAAATCCGTAGAACATGCACCTTATGTTCTAAAACTGCTTCCTTACGTTTCTTCCGGATTGAATAAATATAAACTTTTCGCATCAAGTGCAAAAACTATATCTGGTGTGGTACTTGGCATCTTATGATTGACTCAATTGCCTAAGCAAGTGATCTTCCAATCATGCACATCCCTCTCTCCTTTAGTCTCTAAGACACCTTTAGAGAGGGTGACTCCATTACTTGTAGGTACACCACCATGCCAGGAGTCATCTATTCTAAAATACTATTAGAATATTGTCAGAGTACCCATATTGGGAAACTACCAAAATCCAGATCTAAAACCATAGATCTAGTAACCAGAATGTCTGATATTAAATCCATATCCTTTGCGGAGAAACAACTGTGTGACTACCACAGTTCAACCGATCGTAGTATAGGAATTTTACTTTCTACTCTGTGTATATCATCCAAATACCAGGACATCACACCCTACTACCTTCTTAATAGATCCATCCCCTATTCTTATGAAGTCAAACCTATGACTGTCACATCAAAATTAGATGATCTAACTCCTCTATAACTGCTCGAGTCTATAAATAGACATAAACTACTTGCCCACTATGCTTCCGCTCCTCCCACTGACTATGACAACCTTCTGGCGGAATAATATCTACGTACACTTCTAAAGCTAGTTTAGAACGACGTTATACTTATCCTCTTGCCGGGTCTCATAGTCTGGAATAACAGTAGTGTCAAGTCTGGGTAAACAAGAACCTCCCTGTCGCCGTCCTTGAGGCTACCGGAGTACCTCTTGGGTGTCTGAGGTTACCCACCATATCTGCGGAGTGGCTATTGGAATGTCAAACCTGATTGAATATATAGGTCCTATTAAATTTTCCGTAATCGTTTGCGGTTCTGGAATCACTTCCAGTTCTACCATACTCCCACTACTGTTTTCTGAAAAAATCCACTTTACTAAAACTGTGGCGAGTTAAGAACAATATCACTATTGAACTTCCAAATGGTAGAAAAATCAACCCTCGACATAGCCCGGGTCAACCCACAAACTGCCATTACAGAAACGTGCCTTGAGTTATCCAGTGTCTGGTTTTAAGCATAAGCTGGACAACTCCTCTTACCTTAACATCGTTAAGATATGAATCATTCTATATCCAATATAGAAACAGAGGCACTAATTTAATTGAAACCAGATTCAAAACATGCAGCTGTCTCCAGTGCATATCTACTTAATGGAGAGAGGTTAATCAGCATTACTCAACTTAGGAATCCATCCAATTATGAGTAACCCGAAAGAGAAACAAGTTTCTCAAAACCATTACTATCATCTGAATACCAATCACAAGAATCTACATCTTCGATCTCTTTGAAGAATCCCGATACTTGCGATACCTGGTTCTCTATTTTATTCTTATACTCACAACTTCTCAAAACTTAGACATTGTATTTCTACGAAACACTTGTCTAAACCCTAGAGAAGTTACAAGTAAACAGAACATAGTACGAGGACCTGCCCCTTTGTCCTGACGGACACTGGACAACATACAATACTCTATATAAGTCCTCTGAGTTGAATAACTCAAAACCTGTGTATCGTAGGTTGAAAACTGTACCCGGGCGATTTCCTAAAATATCACCAATTACAACTAATTCCGATATAATGAGGATGATCACCTAATTCCCAATAACTTACTCCCACTCATCATCTGTAAAACCCATACAGATATGAGAATGAAACCTGGTAAATACATACCCTGGAGTAAGTATCTAATCGGGAAAACAGTTTTCTTTTAACAATGCACAGTGAAACTGAAACATTAAAATATCTCGTAGGGGTATCATGGCATTCCTAGTAATGCCTCGTACATAAACCAATTCATGACTATAACCGTATATTTCTTTGCCATCTGTCCAAATCTCTTTATTTGTCTTTATTCATTTCCTTCTGTACACCATCGTTAGGCTAAGTGCTTTACTTCCTTCCTTACCATTTGGCACCAGCCTATGGTTTGGAAGAAGACTATCCAGTAAGCATAATAGGTGTACCCTCCTAATCTTAGGAGTACTCGTAACTTGAGAGAAGGTGATGATAAAAGACAAGTGAATAATACCTTATTCTATTTCTCTCGAACTAGAAAAAATCAAAGGTGAAATAGGAGTGGCGATGAAGTACGCGGTTTGGTCGTGAATGATAACAGTCATAATTTACTTTGCCCTCTTTCCAATCCCTTTATTTTGTCTTTAGTTATTACCTTCTGTACACCCTACTTAGGCTAATTGGTTTTCTTCATTCCCTAGATTTCTGTTAGTTATATGTATGCCCTAGAGGCCATTACTATACATAGGATGTATATTGTAATGGATGCTTGGACATATATATAGGGAGGATTTTCTTGCTCGACATGATAGTATGCTATCTGGTTGCTCTTTACCTTAACGTGTACACTGATTGTCTCTCTGTTACATGTTGGTAAAGCCCATAGGATGTGTACTTGACTACCTGGACTATGAAGCGGATCATACTAGTGGGGACATGGTAGTCCATAAGTACATCCTTTAAGGTCCCTAGTCGTGGGTGTATCGAGACGGGGCATCGATATACCAGAGTAGACTAGCGTATACCTTCTCGACCCATACAGATGGGCGATGGATGATCCTATATCCATTGGTGTTTAACATCAGAGATGATGTACGGGTGCTCAGTGGAGACTGGGTACACTGGACGGACTCGCCGAGAACTCCCAGATGGTATTATACCTTACGTCATATGGCAATTCTCTGGTGACACTGGTACAGGTTTGTCTGTAGACCCGAGATCGTCATAGAGTGTTGTGTGATTCCCACTGTGCTTTGATTTCCACCTTACCACGTCCAAGAGGGCGTGTAAAACGGTGGTTTTTGGGTACGGTCCCGAATCACATGGAGGCAATGAGCGATAGGAGGGGATTCTTCTCTCCCGGTATAGGGAGTTGATGTTGCGCTGTGTTCGATTGGCTATAACCGGAAATCCCTGGCCAGGCATGCTGAGATTTACTGGTAAGTGTTATCAGTAATTTCTCGAACTGTTATAGACCTCATATCGACACGACTTATCGAGCTACTGGTGTCTGACGTTTACCACCCCTAGGCGAGATATGCGACATATCAGACGAACAGACCCGACTGTACGGTAAGTGTTACTGGTTGGATTCACAGGAGTGTGAGCGGGCTTGCTCGTTGATCTTCTGATCGCTCAATACCCAGGTGGCCGTTAAGTTTAGCAGACCGCTTGCGGCTTATGGGTGTTTGATATGATCATCACATACTGCCGGCGTATTGACGAGTCTTTAGAGTCCTACACAGAGGTTTCCTGGCTCAAGCGAAATGAAATAGGAGCGCATATGAGATTTGTGTGGGACCGAGAATAATACCAGTATGTGATACTGAATTCTATTCTCGCGATTTGTATCATCGGACGGTTATGTAAGATATAGCCGGGTTACCGAATCGAATGTTGATTTGATACATTGATACACTTGATATTAGTCGGTTATATGCAGTATGACCGGATCATTAAATCAAGTGTTGATTTAATGATTTAATGTATAATTATATATTTGATATATTACTTTACATTAACTAGTATTTGTTCACTTAAGATTGATTTTTCTAACTTGATGTGCACAAGTTGTACATGTGATATATTTTTATGCACTAGTTTGTATCATGTTTGATGATACATGCAAACATGGGTGGGTGTGTGACATACACCATGTTAATTGTAATTTAGGTTTTTGTTTATCTTAATTATTCTAAAATGGTGGAATTTTTATCAAGGCTTGAAGCTTCTTGAAGCTTGTAGCAACTTTGAAAAAGTCCATCCATTTTGTCTTGATTAAGAAATTCATTAACCTAACCATTACAACTAACTATGGTTTATTCTCTACGAAAATAAACTCACCCATGGTTGCAAGATGATAAGTCTTCACATTATTATTCATTTTATTTATTCATTCTTTTCCTTCTTCTTCTTCTTCTTCATGAAGAAAAGAAAAGCTTTCTAGAAAAATTTAAAGTGATGAAATCAAGTGAGAAATCTAAATCCAAAGTGAACCCACTTCCTATTTCTTCATCCTCTACCACTTGCCATGATGTATAGGGTGTTTTCTTCACAAGGTTCATGACCAAGTGAAGATGGAGCTTGAGTTAGAGTCGCCTCGACGTAGATCATCTTCGGCATCGAAGTCAACGACCAAGCCCGATTATTTCTCCGACGAAACCATCGCTAGAGTCCGGGATTCCGATGATCACAGCGGTGGGACATCAACACTGAGCTAAAGAAGTGGTGGAGTGGATCTACAGAGGTTGTAGTTCCTTTCACTTAGCAATAAAGTTGTTTACTTGCATGTTTTTCCCCTAACCTCTAGTTAACGATCTAGCATTAAGGTTTCTCGGCACATGTAAAATTTGATTTTGGCATGGTTGATTTGTTGTAGAACCTCTTGAGTGTGCCTAGTAACCCTATATTGGTACCAGAGCCTAGCTAGAGCTTTAGGCGATGTGTAGACGAAATTAGAAACCCGATCGAACCCCGAAACCCTAAACTTGACCCCTCTCTGTAAATTTTCTGAAAATGTGGATTTTTGTGAATTAAAAATATCCAGAAAATTCAGCAGGGTTTTGTAGGAGTAACTGTTAAGCACGTGCCCCTAACTCAATAAATGCGCCGCGGAACCGCGGCCCCACCCTGGCTTTCGCGGCGGTTCCGCGGCCATAGTATTGAAATAAGACACGTGGCTTGCACAGTAACCCCCGTATGTAATGCCTTTGTTTTCTGGGAATTTTTAATATATGCCCAGCAGTTGAGTATTCTGGGTTGTTTTGGGGACTCGATGTTTCGATCGGATTGTTTAACTTTGTTTATGTTTTTCCGGGTAATTTAGAATAAGTTAAAAAGTTCGATGGGATATAAATACCCACTTTTTCCCTTGCCGGGAAAATTCCAAGTGTTGGATTTTTCCGTGGTTTAAGAACGTTCGAAGTAGTCCATGTAACGCAATGGACCCTCTAGAAGACAACAAACCTTAACTCGATTATGTGACCGTCTTGAACTGCCCTTTGAACCTTAGGGTTTGGGGCAGTACGGCGTGGCACATGTGAGGCGTTGGCTTGACCCTTTTACGGCTGGACCGTTGGTACTGTGGCATGAAGTGATTGTTTTTGAACTTATTTCATGTGTTGAGCTGTTTCGGGAAAACTTGGGTGTTTGATTGTTCGATCGGAAAGTTTAACATTTTCTGTTTATCTGGAATGTGATACAATATTTGGAATTCACAAGTAGTTATGAGATAACTGAATGGATGTTATAAACATAGAAGTTTAGTCTCAAATGATCGGTTGCCACGGAATTTTGATGCGATCAAAAGTCCGTCGCAATCACGTAGCGTACGCGGATACTCGCCGGGTAAACTTAATAGACAGCTACACCCCTTAGCCCCGACCAAGTGACTGTAGGAGAACCCCGTCGCCGAAAGCATCCGTTCGGGTGCTCGCGGCAGCGGTGTTCCGTCTTGGTGCACTTCGTCGACGGCATCGGGGGTGCGGCCGTCTACTAAAGTTTGCGACGAGCATTCGATCAGAATGTCAGAAATCCTGTTGAATTGCCCGACTCGATATTGAAAAGAGTTTTCGATAATGAGACTAAAATGCGGGGTTTATAATTGTTAGGCATGCGATGTCTAAGGAATTCATTTGGTTAGACATGCGATGTCTAAAAAGGTTGCGGATTCCAACTATTGTAGTTTTACACTTTCTTTTCTGTGACCGTTAGTATAATATGTGATATCGCCGGTTTCATTGCTATATGTCAACGACAATTGGGATACGCATGTTTACTTACGTTGATGACATGTGATGTTATGTGTTGCTGGATATGTTATATTGGATCGTCATGTTTGAATAGCCGGGGGTTTTTATATGAGATGAGTGTTTTTCATTTTCATTCATGTAAAAACTTGTATGTAATATTCTTTTATTGGGGCACTTCTAGGTTGCGGAAGATGTCACCGTTGATGTATATTATTTACTTTTCCGCATTAGGATAGACCCAAGGAGGGGAGCACAAGTAACCGGGTTCTAGGGTCCAGTGGGAGACCATCTCGAGAAGTCGAGTCCGGGTCTCCTAACCCTAGAATTGGTATGGTTGCTTGCCGCTCTCGTAGGGGTCTAGAGGTGTGGGAATGGCTATTCATCACGACCGTGGAATCCGTGTTTTATTCTGGCTCAAAATAAAACACGAACGTCCTAATATATCCAATATTTCATATGATATTTTCTGCTGCGTTATCTGTGATGTGATCATATGATTTGTACAGATAGATATCGTATATAGTATATATGATATATTATATAGACGTTGCTTATGTTTTACACCCGCACTAGCCCTGCCTCGCTCTACCGTTAGTTACCTAACCTAACGGTGCAGACGGGATACCGAGTCGAATGCGGATGGCATAAGCGTACGTTATATTTATCTGTGATGTTTAGGTGGACTTAAATGATGGGACTTCATTAATATGATTAATGAAAGAAAAAAGAAACCTAAAAGATGTTGTGGAATCGAATTTTTCAAAAACAGGTAGCTACAGTTCTTGCTTTGCATCGCGGTGTTCCTTGTAGAACATCCTGCACCTTATTCGATGAGGAAAGGGCCGAGATCCCTTCACCGGGAGTGACCCCTTTAGCAATAACTAGCAGATGCTACAACCCTCGATTTGTCTTTTGATTGCTTCTATAGTTCTTGCTTTGCATAGTGGTATATATGATATATCCTGCACCTTATTCGATGAGGAAAGGGCCGACGATCCCTTCACCGGGAGTGACCCCTTTAGCAAAACTAGAAAAGCCTAAAAAACACTCCATTTTAAAATCATTTGATTCTATAACGATATCAAGTTCATTACGCAATAGGTTTTCAGAAAAACCTGTCCTAGCTCTCCATCATTTCAGATAAGTAGTAGTTAGTATTCGTGCTGCGTTTGTTGGCCTTTGTCAAGGCGTAGTGTGCGGTTGCTGACTAGTGCCTATCTGCTTATGCATATGATGCAGATTGGGTTAGGGTAGTCGTACGACCTTGTTGGCCTTTGTCAAAGGTCGTGCGGGTGGGTTTAATTCAATCAAGAAATGACGGGTTGAACTTGACTAGCAACCTATGGTTTGTTGGCCTTTGTCAAGGTCATAGGAGGTTAGGGGAAAAATTATCGGGAATTTCAAGTGTTGAAATTTGCAATGAGATGCATACCTTCTATGAGATAGTTGGATCCTGATACCCGCTGCGAGTAAGAGTTACTCCTGGGAGAGTTTTACACATTACAATTAGCCGATCAAGTAGGTGTCTAGAAAAGTGTCAATAAGGTTACGCCTCTGCGAAAATGAGGTTTACCATAATTAGGTTCGTGCGAAAGAACGGGAGACCTCCCTCAAAGTACCGACACTGGCCTGGCTGAAAGATTGGCAAACTTGTAGCGTGTAATTAATCCCGGCTAGTCTTTCCATTTTGGGTTTGAAGGAAGATTTGATAAAAACAGTGGGAGCCATCCTGATTAGATAAAATAATAACCAATCTATTCTTGCGAGAGGTACGCTGAGTGTTTTCTTCTCTCTCTCTCCAGGTAGCGACCATATCACGACTTAATCAAGATAATAATACGGATGTATTGACTGAACCCGCTTGTTATACTGAGCTGGGGAACGTTGGTCCCGCTTCAACTTATAATTGTTATAAGACAGAGCAGGAAATAGGGGAATACCAGGATTCCCATGCCGCCCAAACGAAGAAAGTGCATATGATGCATCTCCTTCGGGTGTGTTCATTATAAAGAACTGTTTCTCAGTGTCCTCTACGTCCTAGGTATTAGATACCGGATCAGGATCCCGCAAATGTAATCCGTTACATGGGCTACAGAAAGGTAGAGAACTGAGAACGGGTGATAAGTTTCATAAGACAGAAAACGGTGCAAGTGTTGCAGCCAAGTCTGTTGGTCACTGTCACCCTGTATTTCCAAATACATTGATTCTGAACAAATGCTATTAGATACCGGACCTGATATACAAAATCATATCAATTTCTTTATTTATTAAAGAAAGGATATAATTTTGTATTGTTGGATAATGTTTTGAACATTTCCTATATCAAGAGTTGATCGGTTCAGGCGCGTTATCTAAAAGCATTAACGTTCTAAATCAAACTGCAGTTCTTAGTATATAGAACACACACAAGAGAAAGAGTTCAGAAATGAACGAATCCTTCTTGACGTATTGTAGACTAGGTCATATCAATGCGACCCGACTAACTGAAGTTACATATAGATGCATATTTAAATTAGTTTGAATTTACATCTTGTGAAACTTGCTGGTCATGTCACAGAGATATGATGACCATAGCTTTGTTTAATGGAAACAGAGAAAGAGTTAGTGAACTTTTGGGATAATACATGTTGATGTATGAAGATCCCCTATCTACACATATCAAGACCGGTTCTTTGTACTTCATTACATTCTCTGATGATCTCTCAAGATTCAGTCATATGTTCCTGTTGAAACATAAGTCCTAACCTTTTGAGATATTCACAGAATATAAGTTAGAAGGAGAGAACCAAAATACGGGTATAAGTATTATGTCCTATGATGAGATCAGGGAGGAGAATACTTGAGCACGGAAATCCTGGACTATTCTAAAGGAGAATGAGATTCTCTCTCAGTATTACTCCTCTGAATATACCACAGCACAACGGTATATCAGGGCAGAGCAATAGCACCATATGAGATATGGTGTGCTCTATGATGAGTATTACTGAGTTACCTATTTCCTTTTGGGAGTTATGCACTTAAGAAGCTGCATACCTTTTGAATTAGGTTTGAATCAAATCAGATGCCTACCACTTCATATGTGATATGGAAAGGGAAGAGCCCATATCTTAAGTTGGTTAAGATTTGGGGTTTTCCGGGCTATGTCTAAAAGCAAAATCCGGACAAACTCGAGGCAAGGTCTCTTATGTATAACTGGAAAGGTTCCAGCTATACAAACTGTAGGGTTCCTAGGAACACTAATGAGGTCTCACAAGGCATCAACCATGCCAATTTCAAATTTTTCCGGTGCCGAGAAACCCTAATACGGATCGTTAACTAGAAAATAGGCGAAACAAGCAACTAGTTAACCACTTAACTAAATGAACGGAAATACAACCTTTGTATATCCGGTCCTCCACCTCCATAGATCCACGATGAAGTCCCCTCGCTGTGATGATCGGATCCTGGGCTCTAGCGTCGGCTTCATCGGAGAAATGGGCGGGCTAGGTCGTCGACTTCGATGCCGAAGATGATCTACGTCGAGGCAACACAAGATCAAGCTCCAACTTCACCAAGTCATGAAACTTGTGAAGAACACACCCTATACTACTTGGCAAGTGGTAGAGGATGAAGAAATAGGAAGTGGGTTCACTTTAGAATTGGATTTCTCACTCTTTTTCTCAAGTTGCCATTGTTGGTAGCAAGCTTTCTTCTTGTTGAAGAAGGAGAAGAAGAAGAAAGAATAAGATAAGTCTTAATCTAAAATAGAAAATAAAATGAATACTTATCATATAGCAACCATGGTTAGGTGTAGAGAATAAACTATGGTTAGGATGAATGGTTAGGGTTAAGCAAGAGACAAAAATGGTGGACTTGTTCAAAGCTTCATGAAGCTTCAACAAGCAAACAAAGAAAGCCACCATGACTTATTTTGCAAAAATGAATAAATAAATAAATGAATAGATAAGTAAACAAAACCCTAACCATTCATATAACCATGGTTTAATCATACACACAAACTCAAGTTAGCATGTATCATCAAACATGATACAAACAAGTGCACAAAAGTATATCAGATATACAACTTGTGTACTTCAAGTGAGAAAATCCATTTAAAGTGAACAAATACTAGTTAATGCAAATTATTATATCAAATATATAATTATGCATTAAATCATTAAATCAATACTTGATTTAACAATCCGGTCATATCGTATATAACCGACTAATATCCAATGTATCAGCTTATCGAAACAATCCTTGATTCAATAACTAGGTTATATCGCATACAACCAATCGATACATTCATCGCGAGAATAGAATACGGTATCACATACACGCATTATTCTCAGTCCCGCACATATCTCATATGCGCTCCTATTTCGTTTCGCTTGAGCCAGGAAATCTCTGTGTAGGACTCTAAAGACTCGTCAATACGCCGGCAGCAGATGATGATCATATCAAACACCCACAAGCCGCAAGCGGTCTGCTAAACGTAACGGCCACCCGGGTATTAAGCGATCAGAAGATCGACGAGAAAGCCCGCTCACACTCCTGTGAATCCAACCAGTAACACTTACCTTACAGTCCGGTCTCGTCGTCTGATATGTCGTATATCTCGCCTAGGGGTGGTAAATGTCAGACCCCAATAGCTCGATAAGTCGTGTCGATATGAGGTCTATAACAGTTCGAGAAACTACTGATAACACTTACCAGTAAATCACAGCAACCCTGGCCAGGGATTTCCGGTTATAGCCAATCGAACACAGCGCAACATCAACTCCCTATACCGGGAGAGACGAATCCCCTCCTATCGCTCATTGCCTCCATGTGATTCGGGACTGTACCCAAAAAACACCGTTTTGCACGTCCTCTTGGACGTGGTAAGGTGGAAATCAAAGCACAGCGGGAACTACACAAGACTCTATGACGATCTCGGGTCAACAGACTACTCTGTACCAGTGTCACCTGAGAACTGCCATCTAACGTAAGGTATAATACCATCTGGGAGTTCTCGGCGAGTCCGTCCAGTGTACCCAGTCTCCACTGAGCACCCGTATATCATCCCTGATGTCAAACACCAATGGATATGGGATCATCCATCGCCCATCTGTATGGGTCGAGAAGGTATACGCTAGTCTACTCTGGTATATCGATGCCCTGTCTCGATACACCCACGACTAGGGACCTTGAAGGATGTACTTATGGACTACCATGTCCCCACTAGTATGATCCGCATCATAGTCCAAGTAGTCAAGTACACATCCTAAGGGCTTTACTAACATGTAACAGAGAGACAATCAGTGTACACGTTAAGGTAAAGATCAACCAGATAGCATACTATCATATCGAGCAAGAAAGTCCTCCCTATATATGTCCAAGCATCCACTACAATATACATCCTATGTATAGTAATGGCCTCTAGGACATACATATAACTACCAATCTCCCACTTGCACTAGGGCCATCTGATAGCAGTGGTTGTAGTATCTCATACTCAACCATCCCATAAAAGTCTCTCTCTGGGAAAAGGCCTTTGTGAGTGGATCCGCCGTGTTGTCCTCTGAGTCTGTTCTCCTAACCTCGATCACCTTGGAGATCAACCATCTCCATGATCAGGTGATGCTGCCTCAGAATATGTCTGGATCACTGATGGGACGGACGTTCCTTGGCATAAGCCACAACTCCATTGTTACACAATGGGAGGAACTAAGTTCATCTCATGAACAAATATACATCCAGACTGCCTCTTTGGTAGCATCTTAAGTAGCGATGTATCCAGCCTTTATCGTCTAGTATGCCACGGTATCTTGCTTGGAACACTTCCAACATACCGTCCCTTTACTAAGGGTAAAGACAATGCATGTGACTGACATTCAGTCGTCTTTATCACTCTGGAACCTTTCCAGTGATTTTCCCCTGGATCGATTAATACCATCTCACTATAACTAGTGAGAATCCTAACATCCAGTTACTTCTATCTTATAGATCAAAACTCAGGATTTAGGAGGTATCACTTTGATCCTATACGGAGAATCCTTGTGATAAGCGGAGATTGAGTGAGCGTAGCATAGGAAACACCTTTCTTATCAAGAGTATGTCATCCACGTACTCTACGAGGATCGCCACCATATTCCCTACTACCTTTTTGTTTATACAAGGTTCATCTACCATTTTGATAAATTCAAACTCTTTGACTACCACATCAAAACAGATGTTCCAACTCCGCGATGCCTGCTTTATCCTATAAAGCATCTTGTACACGTTTCCGCTGCTCCCACTGTCTACGAAGCCCTCTGGCTGTGTACTTACAGATACTCTCTTCTAAAACATCATTTTAGAAAAGCAGTCATGACACCCAACCGCCAGATATCGTAGTCATGGTATGTAGCCGTGGCAAGTAGGATCCGGATGGACTTAAGCATAGCCACTGGAAAAGGTTTCATCATTATCCACGCCTGGTCGATGACAAAAACCTTTAACAAGTCTAGCTTTGAAAGTCTCAACTTTTCCATCTACACCAAGTAATCTTCTCACGATATACTTGCTCCTGATGGGGATTTAACCCTTCAGATATAGCAACTAAAGTCCATACTTTGTTGGTGTATAAGGATTCCATCTCAGATCGATAAACATCCAGCCATTCTTACAGAGTCTCACTCCTGATGGCCAGCTCGAAACTAGTTGGGTTATCATCTCATGATTCAATCCTCGCTCCTACTGTCATAGAGAAACCGAAGTATATCTCTGGTGGGTGAGGAACCCTACTAGATCGGCGGAGAGGCTGAAGTTCGTTGGTAACTATTGAATCCTTTGGTTCTATCAAATCATCATCTGCAGTTTGTATAGCTGGAACCATTCCAGTTCTACATAATAGTATTTGCCTCGAGCCTGTCCGGATTATGCTTTTAGACATAGGCTGGACAACCCCAAATCTTAACAAACTTAAGATATGGGCTCTTCCCTTTCCGTATCACATATGAAGCGGTAGGCAACTGTTTTGATTTGAACCCTATTCAATAGGTATGCAGCTTCTCAAGCGCATAACTCCCAAAAAGGAAATAGGAAACTCTGTAGTACTCATCATAGAGCACACCATATCACATAGGGTGCTATTGCTCCGTCCCGATATACCATCGTGCTATGGTGTATACGGAGGAGTAATGCTGAGAGAGAATCTCATTCTCCTTTAGAATAGTCCAGGATTTCCGTGCTCAAGTATTCTCCTCCTCGATCACATCAAAGGACATGATACTTATACCCATATTTTGGTTCTCTACTTCTAACTTATATTTTGTGAATATCTCAAAAGGTTCGGAGCTGTGTTTCAACAGGAACATATGTCTGAATCTTGAGAGATCATCAGAGAATGTAACGAAGTACAAAGAACCTGTCCTGGCATATGTAGACAGGGGACCTTACATACATCATCATGTATCAGTCCCAAGAGTTCACTCACTCTTTCTCTGTTTCCAATAAACAGAGCTATGGTCATTTAATCTTTGTGACATGACTGGCAAGTTTCACAAGTTGTAAATTCAAACTAATTTAAAATACATCTAAATGTAACTTCAGCCAGTCGGGTCGCATTGATATGACCTAGTCTACAATGCCTCAAGAAGGATTCGTTCATTTCTGAACTCTTCCTCTTGTGTGTGTTCTGTATACTAAGAACTGTAGTTTGATTTAGAACGTCAATGCTTTTAGATAGCGTGCCTGAACCGATCAACTTTTGATATAGGAAATGATCAAAACATTATCCAACAATACAAAATTTTATCGTTTCTTTACTAATAAAGAGACGGATATGATTTTGTATATCAGGTTCGGTATCTAATAACATTCGTTCAGAATCAATGTATTTGTAATACAGGGTGACAGTGACCAACAGACTTGGCTGCAACACTTGCCCCGTTTTCTACCTCATGAAACTTATCACCCGTTCTCAGTTCTCTACCTTTCTGTAGCCCATGTAATGGATTACATTTGCGGGATCCTGATCCGATATCTAATACCCAGGACGTAGAGGGTACTGAGAAACAGTTCTTTGTAATGAACACACCCGAAGATGATGCATCAGCATGCACTCTCTTCGTTTGGGCGGCACGGGAATTCTGGTAATCCCTAATTTCCTACTCTGTCTTATAACAATTATAAGTTGGAGCGGGACCAACGTTCCCCAGCTCAGTATAACAAGCGGGTTCGGTCAATTTTCCGTAGTATTATCTTGATTAAGATGTGATATGGTCGCTACCTGGAGAGAGAGAGAAGAAAACACTCAGCGTGCGCTCTTGCAAGAATAGATTGGTTATTATTTTATCTAATCAGGATGGCTCCCACTGTTTTTTATCAAATCTTCCTTCAAACCCTAAAAGGAAAGACTAGCCGGGATTAATTACACACTACAGGTTCGCCAATCTTTCAGCCAGGCCAGAGTTGGTACTTTGAGGGAGGTCCCCCGTGCTTTCACACGAACCTAATTAATGTAAACCTCGTTTTCCCAGAGGCGTAACCCCATTGACACCTTTCTAGACACCTACTTGATCGGCTAATTGTAATGTGTAAAACTCTCCCAGGAGTAACTCTTACTCGCAGCGGGTATCGGGATACAACTATCTCATAGAAGGTATGCAATCTCATTGCAAATTTCAACACTTGATATTCCCGATAATATTTTGCCCCAAGCGATCTATGACCTTGACTGAGTCAACAAACCATAGACCGCAAGTAAAGTTCAACCCGCCATTTCTCGATTGAATTAAACCCACCCGCACGACCCTTGACTGAGTCAACAAGGCCGCACGACTACCCTAATCCAATCGCATCATATGCTTTGCAGATAAGCACTAATCAGCTACCGCACACTACGCCTTGACTGAGTCAACAAACGCAGCACGAATACTAAGTATTACTTATCTGAAATGAAGGAGGGCTACGACAGGTTTTTAAGAAAACCTTTTGCGTAATGAACTTTATATCGTTGTAGAATCAAATGATTTTAAAATGGAATGTTTTTTGAGGCTTTTCTCGTTTTGCTAAAGGGGTCACTCCCGGTGAAGGGATCGTCGGCCCTTTCCTCGTCGAATGAGGTGCGGGATATATCATATATATCACTGTGCAAAGCAGAAACTATAGAAGCAATCAAAAGACAAACCGAGTGTGTAGCATCTGCCAGTTATTGCTAAAGGGGTCACTCCCGGTGAAGGGATCTCGGACCTTTCCTCGTCGAATGAGGTGCAGGATATATCATATATACCGCTGTGCAAAGCAAGAACTGTAGCTACTTGTTTTATTTTTGAAATTCGATTCCACAACATCTTAGGTTTCTTTTCTTTCATTAATCTTATTAATGAAGTCCCATCATTTAAGTTACCTAAACATCACAGATAAATACGACGTACACTTATGCCATCCGCATTCGCCTCGATGTCCCCTAGTGCACCGTTAAGTTATGTAACTAACGGCAGAGCGGGGCAGGGCTAGCGCGGGTGTAAAACATAAGTAACGTCTATATAATATATCATATATACTATATACAGTATCCATCACAGAACACATCAAATGATCACATCACAGATATCGCAGCAGAAGAATCATATGAAACATTGGATATACTAGGACGTCATTGTTTTCAATACGAGCCAGTATAAAACACGGATTCCACGGTCGCGATGAATAGCCAAACCCACACCCCTAGACCCCTACGAGAGCGGCAAGCAACCCTACCAATTCTAGAGTTAGGAGACCCGGACTCGACTCCTCGAGTTGGTCTCCCACTGGACTCCAGAACCCGGTTACTTGTGCTCCCCTCCTTGGGTCTATCCTAGTGCGGAAAAGTAAATAATATACAAAAGGTGACATCTTCCGCAACCTGGAAGTGCCCCAATAAAAGAATATTACATACAAGTTTTTACATGAGTGAAAATGAAAAACACTCATCTCACATAAAAAAAACCCTGCTATTCAAAACCGACGATCCAATATAACATATCCAGCAACTCATAACATCACATGTTATCAACGTAAGTAAACATGCGTATCCCAATTGTCGTTGACATATAGCAACGAAACCGGCGATATCACATATTACACTTACGGTCGCAGAAAAGAAAGTGTAAAACTACAACAGTTGGAATCCGCAACCTCCTTAGACATCGCATGCCTAAACCAATGAATTCCTTAGACATCACATGCCTAACAATTATAAACCCCGCATTTTAGTCTCATTATCGAAAACACTTTTCAATATCAAGTCGGGCAATTCAACAAGATTCCCGACATCCTGATCGAATGCTCGTCGCAAACTTCAGTAGGCGGCCGCACCCCCGACGCCGTCGACGGAGTGCACCAAGGCGGAACACCGCTACCGCGAGCACCCGAACGGATGCTTTCGGCGATGGGGTTCTCCTACAGTCACTTGGTCGGGGCTAAGGGATGCAGCAGTCTAATAAGTTTATCCGGCGAGTATCCGTGTATGCTACATGATTGCGACGGACTTTTGATCACATCAAAATTCCGTGGTAACCGATCAAGTGAGACTAAACTGCTATGTTTATAACATTCATTCATTTATCTCATAACAACTTGTGAATTCCAATTATTGTATAACATTCCGGATAAATAGAAAATGTTAAACTTTCCGATCGAACATTTGAACACCCAAGTTTTCCCGAAACAGCTCAACACATGAAATAAGTTTAAAAACATTCACTCCGTGCCTCAGTACCAACGGTCCAGCCGTAGAAGGGTCATGCCAACGCCTCACATGTGGCACGCCGTACTGCCCCAAACCCTGAGGTTCAAAGGGCAGTTCAAGACGGTCACATAATAGAGTTAAGGTTTGTTGTCTTCTAGAGGGACCATCGCGTTACTTGCACTACTTGGAACGTCATTAAACTATGGAAAAATCCAACAATTGGAAATTTCCCGGCAGGGGAAAAAGTGGGTATTTATATCTGGTCGAACTTTTTAATATATTCTAAAATTACCCGGAAAAACACATAGACAAAGTTTGATAATCCGATCGAATTTACGAACTCCCAATACAACCCAGAATATTCAACTCTTGAATAAATATTAAAAAATCCAAGAAAATCCAGAACCAAAATATAGGAATTACTGTGCAAAAATTATTGGTCAATGAGACCATACGGCCGCGGAACCGCCGGAGAAGCCATGCTTCTGCCGCTGTTCCGCAGCGGTTTAGATGATTCAGGGGCTCGTTTTGCACCATAATTCTTATATCTTCCTGCTGAATTTTTTAAGAATTTTTAATCTGGAAAAAATCCATTTTTTTAAAAATGTACAGAGAGCCGTTTTGAATTAGGGTTTCGGGTCGATCGGACTTCTAACTCCATCTACGCATCGCCTAAGGCCCTAGCTAGGCTCTGATACCACTGTAGGGTTCCTAGGCACACTAATAAGGTCTCACAAGGCATCAACCATGCCAATTTCAAATTTTTCCGGTGCCGAGAAACCCTAATACGGATCGTTAACTAGAAAATAGGCGAAACAAGCAACTAGTTAACCACTTAACTAAATGAACGGAAATACAACCTTTGTAGATCCGGTCCTCTACCTCCATAGCTCCGCGATGAAGTCCCCTCGCTGCGATGATCGGATCCCGGGCTCTAGCGTCGGCTCCATTGGAGAAATGGGCGGGCTAGGTCGTCGACTTCGATGCCGAAGATGATCTACGTCGAGGCAACATAAGATCAAGCTCCAACTTTACCAAGTCATGAAACTTGTGAAGAAAACACCCTATACTACTTGGCAAGTGGTTGAGGATGAAGAAATAGGAAGTGGGTTCACTTTAGAATTGGATTTCTCACTTTTTTTCTCAAGTTGCCATTGTTGGTAGCAAGCTTTCTTCTTGTTGAAGAAGGAGAAGAAAAAGAATGAATATGATAAGTCTTAATCTAAAATAGAAAATAAAATGAATACTTATCATATAGCAACCATGGTTAGGTGTAGAGAATAAACTATGGTTAGGTTGAATGGTTAGGGTTAAGCAAGAGACAAAAATGGTGGACTTGTTCAATGCTTCATGAAGCTTCAACAAGCAAACAAAGAAAGCCACCATGACTTATTTTGCAAAAATGAATAAATAAATAAATGAATAGATAAGTAAACAAAATCCTAACCATGGTTTAATCATACACACAAACTCAAGTTAGCATGTATCATCAAACATGATACAAACAAGTGCCTAAATGTATATCACATATACAACTTGTGTACTTCAAGTGAGAAAATCCATTTAAAGTGAACAAATACTAGTTAATGCAAATTATTATATCAAATACATAATTATGCATTAAATCATTAAATAATTACTTGATTTAACGATCCGGTCATATCGCATATAACAGACTAATATCCAATGTATCGGCTTATCGAATCAATCCTTGATTCGATAACTAGGTTATATCGCATACAACCAATCGATACATTCATCTCGAGAATAGAATACGGTATCACATACACGCATTATTCTCGGTCCCGCACATATCTCATATGCGCTCCTATTTCGTTTCGCTTGAGCCAGAAAACCTCTGTGTAGGACTCTAAAGACTCGTCAATACGCCGGCAGCAGATGATGATCATATCAAACACCCACAAGCCGCAAGCGGTCTGCTAAACGTAACGGCCACCAGGGTATTGAGCGATCAGAAGATCGACGAGCAAGCCCGCTCACACTCCTGTGAATCCAACCAGTAACACTTACCGTACAGTCTGGTCTCGTCGTCTGATATGTCGCATATCTCGCCTAGGGGTGGTAAACGTCAGACCCCAATAGCTCGATAAGTCGTGTCGATATGAGGTCTATAACAGTTCGAGAAACTACTGGTAACACTTACCAGTAAATCTCAGCAACCCTGGCCAGGGATTTCCGGTTATAGCCAATCGAACACAGCGCAACATCAACTCCCTATACCGGGAGAGACGAATCCCCTCCTATCGCTCATTGCCTCCATGTGATTCGGGACTGTACCCAAAAACCACCGTTTTGCATGCCCTCTTGGACGTGGTAAGGTGGAAATCAAAGCACAGTGGGAACCACACAAGACTCTATGACGATCTCGGGTCAAGAGACTACTCTGTACCAGTGTCACCTGAGAACTGCCATCTGACCTAAGGTATAATACCATCTGGGAGTTCTCGGCGAGTCCGTCCAGTGTACCCAGTCTCCACTGAGCACCCGTATATCATCCCTGATGTCAAACACCAATGGATATGGGATCATCCATCGCCCATCTGTATGGGTCGAGAAGGTATACGCTAGTCTACTCTGGTATATCGATGCCCTGCCTCGATACACCCACGACTAGGGACCTTGAAGGATGTACTTATAGACTACCATGTCCCCACTAGTATGATCCGCATCATAGTCCAGGTAGTCAAGTAAACATCCTAAGGGCTTTACCAACATGTAACAGAGAGACAATCAGTGTACACGTTAAGGTAAAGATCAACCAGATAGCATACTGTCTTGTCGAGCAAGAAAGTCCTCCCTATATATGTCCAAGCATCCATTACAAAATACATCCTATGTATAGTAATGGCTTCTAGGGCATACATATAACTAACACAAACTACAGCAGATGATTTGATAGAACCAAAGGATTCAATAGTTACCAACGAACCTCAGCCTCTCCGCCAATCTAGTAGGGTTCCTCACCCAACTGAGAGATACTTCGGTTTCTCTATGACAGTGGGAGCGAGGATTGCATCATGAGATGATGACCCAACTAGTTTCGAGCTGGCCATTATGAGTGTGACTCTGTAAGAATGGCTGGATGCTTAGCGATCTGAGATGGAATCCTTATACACCAACAAAGTATGGACTTTGGTTGCTTTATCTGAAGGGTTAAATCCCCATCAGGAGCAAGTATATCTTGAGATGATTACTTGGTGTACTTGGAAAAGTTGAGACATTCAAAGCTAGACTTGTTAAAGGTTTGCATCATTGACCAGGTATGGATTTTGTTGAAACCTTTTCTATGTAGCTATGCTTAAGTCCATCCAGATCCTACTTGCCAGGGCTACATACCATGACTACGATATCTGGCGGTTGGGTGTCATGACCGCTCTTCTAAATGATATTTTAGAATAGAGAGTTTATAAGTACACACTCAGAGGGCTTCGTAGACAGTGGGAGCAGCGGAAACATGTGCAAGATGTTTTATTTGATAAAGCAGGCATCGCGGAGGTGGAACGTCTGTTTTGATGTGGTAGTCAAAGAGTTTGACTTCATCAAAATGGTAGATGAACCTTGTATATACAAAAAGGAAGTAGAGAGTATGGTAGTGATCCTCGTAGAGTACGTGGATGACATACTCTTGATAGGAAAGGAGTTTCCTATGCTACGCTCGGTCAATCTCCGCTTATCACAAGGATTCTCTAAATAGGATCAAAGAGATACCTCCTAAATCCAGGGTTTTGGATCTATGAGATAGATCTAAGTGGATGTTAACTGGTTGTAGTGAGATGGTATCAATCAATCCTGGGGAGAATCACTGGAAAAGTTCCAGAGTGATAAAGGCGACTGAATGTCAGTCACATGCATTGTCTTTACCATCAGTAAAGGGACGGTATGTTGGAAGAGTTCCAAGCTAGATACCGTGGCATACTAAACGATAAAGGCTGGATACATCGCTACTTAAGATGCTACCAAAGAGGAAGTCTGGGTGTATATTAGTTCATGAGATGAACTTCGTTCCTACCATTGTAAGACAATGGAGTTGTGGCTTATGCCTAGGAACGCCCGTCCTATCAGTGATCCAGATATATTCTGAGGCAGTGTCACCTGATCATGGAGATGGTTGATCTCCAAGGGATCGAGGTCAGGAGAGTAGACTCTGAGGACAACACGGTGGATCCACACACAAAGGCCTTTTCCCAGAGAGAGACTTTTATGGGATGGTTGAGTATGAGATACTACAACCACTGCTATGAAGATGGCCCTAGTGCAAGTGGGAGATTGTTAGTTATATGTATGCCCTAGAGGCCATTACTATACATAGGATGTATATTGTAGTGGATGCTTGGACATATATATAGGGAGGACTTTCTTGCTCGACATGATAGTATGCTATCTGGTTGCACTTTACCTTAACGTGTACACTGATTGTCTCTCTGTTACATGTTGGTAAAGCCCTTAGGATGTGTACTTAACTACCTGGACTATGATGCGGATCATACTAGTGGGGACAAGGTAGTCCATAATTACATCCTTCAAGGTCCCTAGTCCTGGGTGTATCAAGACGGGGCATCGATATACCAGAGTAGACTAGCGTATACCTTCTCGACCCATACAGATGGGCGATGGATGATCCCATATCCATTGGTGTTTGACATCAGAGATGATGTACGGGTGCTCAGTGGAGACTGGGTACACTGGACGGACTCGCCGAGAACTCCCAGATGGTATTATACCATACGTCAGATGGCAGTTCTCTGGTGACACTGCTACAGGTTGTCTGTAGACCCGAGATCATCATAGAGTCTTGTGTGATTCCTATTGTGCTTTGATTTCCACCTTACCACGTCCAAGAGGGCGTGCAAAACGGTGGTTTTTGGGTACAGTCACGAATCACATGGAGGCAATGAGCGATAGGAGGGGATTCGTCTTTCCCGGTATAGGGAGTTGATGTTGTGCTGTGTTCGATTGGCTATAACCGGAAATCCCTGGCCAGGGTTGCTGAGATTTACTGGTAAGTGTTATCAGTAGTTTCTCGAACTGTTATAGACCTCATATCGACACGACTTATCGAGCTACTGGGGTCTGACGTTTACCACCCCTAGGCGAGATATGCGACATATCAGACGAACAGACCGGACTGTACGGTAAGTGTTACTGGTTGGATTCACAGGAGTGTGAGCGGGCTTGCTCGTTGATCTTCTGATCGCTCAATACCCGGGTGGCCATTACGTTTAGCAGACCGCTTGCGGCTTGTAGGTGTTTGATATGATCATCACCTACTGCCGGTGTATTGACGAGTCTTTAGAGTCCTACACAGAGGTTTCCTGGCTCAAGCGAAACGAAATAGGAGCGCATATGAGATATGTGCGGGACCGAGAATAATACCAGTATGTGATACTGAATTCTATTCTCGCGATTTGTATCATCGGACGGTTATATAAGATATAGCCGGGTTACCGAATCGAACGTTGATTCGATACATTGATACACTTGATATTAGTCGGTTATATGCAGTATGACCGGATCATTAAATTAAGTGTTGATTTAATGATTTAATGTATAATTATATATTTGATATATTACTTTACATTAACTAGTATTTGTTCACTTAAGATTGATTTTCTCACTTGATGTGCACAAGTTGTATATGTGATATATTTTTGTGCACTAGTTTGTATCATGTTTGATGATACATGCAAACATGGGTGTGTGTGTGACATACACCATGTTAATTGTAATTTAGGTTTTTGTTTATCTTAATTATTCTAAAATGGTGGAATTTTTATCATGGCTTGAAGCTTCTTGAAGCTTGTAGCAACTTTGAAAAGGTCCATCCATTTTGTCTTGATTAAGACATTCATTAACCTAACCATTACAACTAACTATGGTTTATTCTCTACGAAAATAAACTCACCCATGGTGGCAAGATGATAAGTCTTCAGATTATTATTCATTTTATTTATTCATTCTTTTCCTTCTTCTTCTTCTTCTTCATGAAGAAAAGAAAAGCTTTCCAGAAAAATTTAAAGTGATGAAATCAAGTGAGAAATCCAAATCCAAAGTGAACCCACTTCCTATTTCTTCATCCTCTATCACTTGCCATGTTGTATAGGGTGTTTTCTTCACAAGGTTCATGACCAAGTGAAGATGGAGCTTGAGTTAAAGTAGCCTCGACGTAGATCATCTTCGGCATCGAAGTCAACGACCTAGCCCGATTATTTCTCCGACGAAACCATCGCTAGAGTCCGGGATTCTGATGATCGCAGCGGAGAGACGTCAACACGGAGCTAAAGAAGTGGTGGAGCGGATCTATAAAGGTTGTAGTTCCTTTCACTTAGCAATAAAGTTGTTTACTTGCATTTTTTTTCGCCTAAGCTCTAGTTAACGATCTAGCATTAGGGTTTCTCGGCACATGTAAAATTTGATTTTGGCATGGTTGATCTGTTGTAGAACCTCTTGAGTGTGCCTAGTAACCATACACTTTCGGCACCTGCCTATGGTTTGGAAGAAGACTATCCAATAAGCGTAATAGGTGTACTCTCCTAAACTAAGGAGCCCTCGCAACCTGAGAGAAGGTGATAATAAAAGACAACTGAATAAACTAATTCTATTTCTCCTGAACCTGGATCCATCCTCGAAGAAGTCCCTTCGAGTTCGTATATAACCATACGATAGATCTATCCAATGGAAGTGAATGTTCGTAGTAATACGGGGTGTTCTGAGAAATTCAAAGGGTAAAAGAAGGAGCGGCAATGACTTATGCAACTCGGACAATCCAAAAGTCAGTATTTTAAGAAGGTTCGGTCAACTTGGTCATTGAGTCATAGTCTAGGGTCGGTCAAAGGTTGCTGCTAAAGAGAGAGAGAAAAGAAACACTCTGCGTGCACTCTAACCTAGATCAGAATGGTTATCACTTTATCTAATCAGGAAACCTCCCACTGTAATCTCAAATTCTCCTCCAAACCTTAAAGAAGAATTAGTCGGGATCACCCGAAAAGTAAACTAACTTATCAGTGAGAATCGGGATCCAACTATCATCGCATGATAACTTGATGGAAGCCACTCAAGTTATCACACTCCAGAAGGTATGCGCATATCTGGCATGTTTCCTGTATATTTGAAACTCCCGATATGATTTTTGCCCCATGCTCTTATGACCTTGACTAAGGGCCAACAAATCATAAGTCACATGTCAAGTTCATCCCGTCATTGTCCTGGTTAATTTGAACCCACCCGTACATACTCTTGACTAAGGGCCAACAAAGTAATACGACTGTCCCAAACCAACGCATTTATCTATACAACAAATGAATACCCAGCAGCTACCAAACACTGTGTCTTGACTAAGGGCCAACAAACATAGCTTGAATGCTACTGACCATCTATAAGAAAAGACGGAGGGCTACGTTAAAGGTTTTTGGTGAAAAACCTTTAACGTAATGAACTTGATTTTGTTGAAGGAACCTGATAGCTTTTTATAAAAATATAATGGCGAAAAACCTTTGCTAAAGAGGTCACTCCCGGTGAAGGGATCTCGGCTCTTTCCTCATGGAATGAGGTGCAGGATATTCCAACTGAATACCACGATGCAAAGCAACTTGTAATAGACTATATTAAAGTTATTACCCTGACGTAAACTTCTGCCCAAGGGGTCTATCCCGGTGAAGGGATATCAGCCCTTGCCTCGTTGAATGAGGTGCAGGATATTCTAAACTGAATATCAGTATGCAAAATAAAAAGAAACGTCTTTGTAATAACACTTTTAAAATTTGTTCCAACAACATCAAATATAGGTTTGTTTTATGCTTGCATTGATAAGAATCAATGCAGTCCCATCAATCAATCACACCAGAATAAAATGTAAGTATATGCCATCCACATTCGTCACTGGGTCCCGTCATCACCCGTTAGGTTACTTAACTAACGACAGAGCGGGGGATGGACTAGCGCGGGTGTAAAACATATACAACATCTAATAGTATATATACCAATATACAATAATCGCTCCAGGCGTGATAATATGCAACATTACAGAAAAGTAATAAGCATCACAGAACAATACAGATAATCTGGGATCCCCGGATTTCACAGAGCCGCTACTGAAACCCGATGTTCCCTGGTCGTGTGGATAGCCTGTGCAATGAAACCTAGACCCCTACGGGTGCGGCAAGTTACCCGCCAAAACCTGAAGCGAGGTAGTCCTCACAACATAGTGAATGGAACACCCGGCACTTCACGGAATTCGGTAAATTGAGCACCCCTCCTTGGGTCAACCTGTACCCCCTACGAGTGCGGCGAATAGTCTGCCAATTTTAGAGTGAGGTCCTTCTGCCTCTCAAAGCCATAAGATACGGACCCGTTGCCCTCCAGAACCCGGCTATCCGTGCACTCCTTCGCGGGATAAACCTAGTACAGGAATAAAAATATGTACAACGGGTACATCGACCTCGACCCGGTCGTGTCCCAAAAAGAATATTATACAAACAGGCAGTGACGACAGTCCACATGTTGGACGCTCGCCCCGCAATATCAAATGTACAAATAAATCCAAACTGCACTATCATTGCACCCTGCTAACCATCACGACAAATCCGCAACATCACAGCACAACACAGAACATCAACGCGAATGTCACGTTCGCAAACCCGTCTAAAAGAACTATAGCAATTAGACGCGGTTTACCGATCAAATGACATTCCCGGTCGGAGATATAATGTAAATACCGCGTACTAACAAATTTAAAATTTCGATCGACCAAATTTCCCGAAGTGGGCCCCAAGTACATCTGCTGTACAGTAACAAAATCTGGGCCCAAAAGAATATTACCAAAAACCACATTTTACCAAGGAAAGCCTACTGGAGAATTTTGATGCACTGTTCCCACTGTTCCGCCCCGCTTCCGCGGAGATCACGTGGGATTACGTGCTTAAAATTTCCCAGGTTGCTTAAAAAAACTCTGCTTTGTTTTCTGTGATATATAAAATAATTTTTAGAACCCTTTTAAAATCGACAGAAACTCAGAATTTGGAAAATTGCGATTTTTGAAAATCCGTTCGATCGATATTTTAAACGCGTTAGCACAAGTTAGTATATCTTAATGGTGAGTCTCTAATACCATTGTAAGTCCACGGTAGCGCCCCGGCCGTCTAACAGACGCCATATGCGGAACAAAAACTTTTTACAACTGGCGCTATCGCTTACCGTAACTCGGATCTGCCATTAAAACTAAACTAACAAATTACAAAGTGGGTAGAAGAGTTATACCGAATGATCCGAGTCCTTCGGTCTTCAACCATCATCCCACGCTTTGTTGCGGCTGCTCCGATCTCTTGAAACTCCAGTCTCGTCGTCAAGATGGCACCACGTCGACGAATCTTTAAACGGGCTCCCGCCTCTGAACCGAGGCAACTCGATCGTCAAGTTTGCAAAAAGAGACGACCAAGATAAAGTAGAGAATGAGTAGAACACTTTGTCTCGTTACGTCCAAGGCTATGGACGAACGGTTAATGAAGTTGCCTTTTTGGATCGGCTGAAATGAGAAATGAGCCTATCTTAATTTCCATGAATCCAATACAATAATCTGTTCAAAACCATAACCATCATCATGAACCAAGGGGTGGCCGGCCATATAAAGAGGAGGGGGTGAGTGTAGGAGCAAGGGGGGTGAGTGTAAGAAAAAGATTTTGCTCAAAATATCATAGCATAAACAAAAATGCATTAATATAAAGGGTGACTCATTAACCTTAGTCACCCTTTCATTAAATGCACAATTAATGCTAACAATGAATCATCAAGCCTTGTCACCTAAATCTAGAACCTTCTAGAACAATGACTCACCCTTATCAAGAAAAGATAAATCCGCATTTAACCGACTGTTAAATACGGCTGATAGAAAACTGGAAACTGGCAACTTCCAAAAGTGATCCTGAAACGAATTTCAGGATAACCCCGTAATGGTATAAACATACCCGCATTTGTATTACGACCGAATACAAATGTATCTGAGACAAAGATATTATATCTACACGGTATAATACTGGGTTCCGGCTTAAACCAAAGCCTACCAGTATTATCTGCCCGAAAAATGACACGTGTGAAAACGCACGTGCATTTTCCGAACCCTGCCATAAACCCATACGGCCTCTACAACGTTTCGCCCGAACTTGGGAAAGTGTCTGTGGGGGACTCTAATGACTCATCAACACACGGGCACTGGGTATAACCTCTAGCACGTCAGAGGTACAAGCTGTACATAACGGTTGCCTATGTATTGATTGGAAGGGAAGCTGATGAGCGAACTCATCCATAAACCCTACTGAGCCTAACAGTGACAATATACATACAGTCCAGTCCGTTTGTCTATGAGTATCGCATATCTTTCTAGGGGGCTAGTAACGTCAGACCCCCAATAGGGGTATAAGTCGTGTCAGAGAGTAGCCCAGAACACCCTGAGATACTACTGAAGTACCTACCACTAAATCTCCTGCCTCAGCCGAGGGCTTTGTGTAATGGCTCTCCCAGACACAGCGCGATCTCACACCCAATACCGGGAGAGACGAATCCCCTGCCGATCCGCTCACTTACCTCCATGTGGCTCGGGACTGTACCCAAAAAAGACCTGTTTGCACGACTCCTTTGAGCCGTGGTAGGGTAGAAATCAAAGCACAGTGGGAACTCACACGAGACAGATGACGACCTCAGGTCGATGAACTAACCTGTACACATGTCACCAGGGAATTGCTATCTGACGCTAGGTATAATACCAACTAGCAGATTCCCGGCGAGTCATGTCCGGTGTACTCATAACCCAATGAGCACCTGTATACATCTTAGGTGAACAAACTAACACCAATGGCTTGTGAGACCGGCCATCGCCCCTCGTCGGGGTCTCGATTGTATACATTAGTCTACTCTGGAGTATCGATGCCCTGTCTCGAAACTCCCACGACTAGGGACACTTTAAGGATGTGCTTACAGACCCTAGCTCCCACGTATATGATCGCCATCATACTGCTGGTAGTCAAGCAAGAATCCTATGGGCTCTATCATCATGCAATAGTGAACTATACCATGTATACGATGATAAAGACAAACCAGATAGCATACTATCATCTCAAGCAAGACTGTCATATCAGTATAGGTCCTGCCTCAATCATTGCAATCACGTACCTGCGATCCAATAATTGACTTTGAGGGCACTATCTCCAACAACTTGGATAATCTGAATAAATCAATATTAAGTTCTTAGTTCTCTTAAGATACCCAAGAACTCTTCCAATAGCCTTCCAATGTTCTTTACTAGGTTTGCTTGTATACTTAAAAAGTTTTCCAACAAGAAGGGCAATATCTGGTCTCGTGCAATTGATGGCATACATAAGGCTACCAATAGCACTTGCATATTCAAGTTGTATAATAGGTCTTTCACTATTTTCCGTAAGTTTGATACTAGAATTATATGGACTATTCATTTCTTTGATATCAAGATGTTGGAACTTATTAATAACCTTTTCAATGTAGTGAGATTGACTTAGGGAAAATCTCTTGTCATACCTCTCTATCTTGATACCCAAAATAATATCTACTTCATTTAATTCCTTCATTTTGAAGACCGAAGTTAGATTCTTTTTTGTATCATTCATGCCTGCTGTATTAGTACCAAATATGAGCATATCATCCATATATAATCAAATAATAATTCCATATTCACTTATAAATTTAGAACAAATGCATTTATCAGCATTATTATGTCTAAATCCAAAAGACAAGATAGCCTTATCAAACTTCTCGTGCCATTGCTCAAGGGTTTGTTTCAAACTATAAAGGGATTTTACCAATTTGCAAACTTTTGTTTCATTTCCTGGAAATATAAACCCTTTGGGTTGTTTCATATAAACTTCCTCTTTCAAGTCCCCATTCAGAAATTCCGTCTTTACATCCATTTGATGTATATGCAACTTATATATTGATGCCAATGCTATCAATATTCTAATAGATGTAATTCGGGCTACTGGAGCATATGTATCGAAATAATCGATACTTTCTTTTTGAGTATATCCATTTGCAACTAACTTTGCTTTATAGGTTTGGATAGAACCATCCATGTTATACTTCTTTCGGAATACCCACTTATAATCAATCGGTTTTGATCCTGAAGGTAATCAATCAAGACCTATGTGTCATTGGACATTATGGAGTCCATCTCTTCATTTATTGCATTTTTCCAAAAGGTGGAATCTCGTGAAGTTACTGCTTCTGAGAATGTCTTAGGGTTTTCTTTCACATTTAATAAGATGGGTATTTTCTTTATAACACTTGTTCTATCATCTTCAACTAGAAACATGATTGCTTGGGAATTAATGAACCCTGGATCAAGCACTTTTTCTTTCCTTGCTCGTTGACTCTTTCTTATTTCAGAATTTGTTCAATTTCTTTCCTTTTCTCACTTGACTGAGAATTCGAAATTGAAACATTTTGTTGATTATTCACATTTTCAGAAATAGCAAAAGTATTCTCAAAGAATTCAATATGAGTAAATTCAACTATCACATTTGATTCTAAGTTCAATAATCTGTATGACTTAGAATTATGTGCATAACCAACCAAAATAAACTTAATGCCTCTTGGTCCCAGTTTGGAACTGTAAGACTCAAGGGTTTTATAATAAACAACACACCCAAAACTCTAAAATATGTCAAGTTTGGATTTCTACCATTCCAAATTTCATAAGGAGACACCATGGTTACTTTAGAATGAATTCTATTATGAATATGACATGCACTTAACAAAACTTCTCCCCACAAGTTAAATGGTAATTTAGCATTCAAAAGCATAGCATTAACCATGTTAAACAATGTTCTATTTTTCCTTTCTGCTAGTCCATTTTGTTGAGGTGTATAAGGAGCAGTTTTTTGATAAGTTATTCCATGCTCTTCACAAATAGAATCAAACTCATTCGAGAAGTACCACCTTCCTCTATCATTTCTCAAAATTTTAATCTTCTAATCCTTTTAATTTTCTACTAAGGATTTATATTCTTTAAATTTTTCAAAGGCTTCACTCTTGGCCCTAAGAAAATATACAAAAATGAATCTGGGTACATCTTTAACAAAAGTTATAAAATATATTTTTCCTTCTCTAATTAATTGTCCATTTAATTCATTTATGTCTGAATGAATTAAATCAAGAACTTGAGTTCCTCTTTCAACTCTAGAAAAAAGTCTTTTTGTCATTTTTGCTTCTACACATATTTCACACTTATCAAAAATTTTATTTGAACATGTTATGCAGTCATTCTTAGACATGCAATTTAAAGACTTATAATTCAAATGTCCTAATCTAACATGCCAAATAAAAGGAAACTCAACAATATAAGCAGAAACATAGGTTCTTTCTAATGTCCGGAACATGGAATACATTCAACAAAATCAATTTTTGTCCTGAAGTAAACATTAACTCAATTGTCCATTTTCCAAACACTTTGGTGGAGTTATGAGTTCCCATAAGCAGCTCTTCCGGTTTCTCTAGATCTGCATATGTCTTGACCAAATCTTTGTTGTTGCAAACATGAATCGTTGCTCCTGAATCAATAAACCAGTCTGTGGTCTTGTTTGCCATGTTGAGTTTGGTTACCATGTCTATTTCCATTTCGGAAACCATTGGAACCAACTCTTTTGCATCATTCTCAATCATATTTGCATTTGCTTTTCCATTAGGCTTGAATTTGCCCGCGTTTCTATAACGACAATCTCTAATGAAAAGTCCTTTCTTTCCACAATGAAAACAAGGTCCACCCTTGTTTCCTTTCATGAAGATCTTTCCTTTCTTTTGAACATTGAAATTGTATCGGCTCTTTGCATTATTCTTATCATTAACTAAGTGAACTCTTTGCATCATTGAGTCAACATTCAATGCATCTCTAGCAAGAGCTTCGGTTTCAATTTAGAGATGCATTTAAAGTTTCTTCATAGTAAAAGTTTCAGAACTATGCAAAATTTTCTTCCAATATTCATCCCAGAAGGAGGTAATTTAGATAAAATAGCCCCTACTTGAATAACATCCAGAATTTTAGTTTCAAGATTTTTTAATTTACTAACAAGAATTTGCAACTCATGAATTTGATCCATGAGTGGTTTGTCATCGGATATCTTGAATTCGAAACAATTCAATGCCAAAAATTTATCCATACATATTTTTTCATTCTTGTATTTGATTTCCAATTCTTCCCATATTTCCTTCGGCGACTTCATGTTAGAGTAGAAATCATATAGTCTATCCGTCAATGAGTTGAGTATATAATCTCTGCAAACCAATTCATGATTTCCATGTTTCTTCTATTGCGTTTTTATTTCTTCAGAAGCATCCGCTTTTGCTTCCGGCATTGGAGAAGTATCGGGATGTAGAATGTAGAATACCTTGAGGGTTGTCAAAAGAAAGACCATCTTGTCTTTTCACCTTGTGAAGTTTGTTCCATCAAAACGATCAAGTTTGATTGCATCCTAATGATTCAATATTTTCACACTAGAACTTGCTTCTATTTCTTTTGAGTAATAATACCTTAAAATTGTTAGATAATTTTAATTTTTTTTAATGTTTTGAGGCGTATTCTAGGAATACCATTTTTAAAGTATTATTGCTCTCCTTATAGAAAAACAAGACCCCACCAGAATACAACAAAGGACTAAACTCTGTAAAGAAACTATTTGAGATTCTTGGATTGTGGATTAGAGAGCTAGAGATTAGAATCTTCAAGTTTTCTTTTCTCTTTACCAAGATTATCTATTTATATTGTGATTTGTAACTCTTAATAAATCATTGTGACTATCAGTTAACAACTAATAATGTCCAAAATTCATGATTCAAATTCCGGAGTCACAACCACAAATAGACACCTTTACACGGTTTGAAAAAACCAACTAATCATATTGAAAATATTCAATCTATCATTTCACCTTAGACTTCCTATTCAGCTGTAAGAAGCTTTTATCGCCAGGCTACTGTGACACTCGCATTATGAACATAATGTTACCCAAAAGAATAAACAACATGAATGCATTACATGGCATTTATGCATCAGATATAACAATACACCAAACCAAAAACCCTTGCTCTAATAGTGACTAGCTTAATTTGTTATATTCTTGCAACAACTTAACTTCTACATCAAAATAACTTGCCAGTTATCTAAACCAAATTTGCTCAAGTTTGGTGGCCCAGGCTAGTGACATCTAAAGTTAATGGCCTAGTGTAAACGAGCTAAAGATTTTAGATGCTGTGAGGTGCATGTATCAATGTGGACTTATACCTGAAGTAGGAAAAAGGATATCGAGGTCTTTGTTCCTTTGTCGGGGGAAGCATAGGTAAGCAACAAATCAATGAATATTTATAGCTCACAATTATCATGTACAATCAATCAATAAGTCTTTTTTATGAACTAGTAGAAGTAGAAAACGATTGAAAAGAAATTAGTAAACTAAGCAATGTCCCTCTCTTAATTTCTCTCTTTTGAATACATTTCGTTTGTGGGCACCATCTAGGCATTTATTTCTGGAAGCGTTTAGTCATTCTACATTGACTTGATAACTATTGCTTGATCCAATTTGTTGATGAATCGTACGATTGATCTTATCACTAACTGTTCTTGCCATCTTGAGTAATTTCACAGTTTCACTTGGTAGACATATATTGCATTTAATAAATGCGGAAACCTAATTTTGTAGGGGAGAAACTTGTTGTTAAAAATCTATTTGTTTTTGATAAAAGAGGATAAATATTGGATAACCATCCAATACAATTCCAATCCATGTCGGCAATAAGAATGAATCAAGCATGAAAGTAGTCCTAAGAAATTATGTAATTGAGAGCAAATCAAATGAGTAATTTCTTCCTTGCACTAAACCCTAATTCTATAATAGACGGGATGTAATCAAATCTCAAAAACCAATTTGAATGAACGTCAACATGTTCACTTAGCCGTAGATATATATATCATGTTGTGTATCACATCTAGCTCGCAATACCGTTAGAATTCAAAGTCAATCCGAAATTCCATAATCCAATTCCATAATATATGGTGCACATTTACAAGATCTAATTTGGGCATATATATGCATATATATGTTACCCCACAAATTGGAAATTAACTAACTATACAAACATTGGTAAGCCATAGGTTGGACGATTTGAGAACCTATAAAAAAAATTACTTTGAATATAACAATATATATCTTAGTAGCAAGCTTGAATTAAGCATAAAATAGTTGTTGGACGTTTTGAGAACACATAAAAAAAACTTTGAATATAATAATATCTACCTTTAGTTAGGAACAAAATAGTTGTTGTACGTATTGATGGCCGCTTTCGATGGTTTAATGTGAATCGTACATTACCAATCTAAGCAGCGGTAAGAAAGAATTCAGTCTACTTTAGATTTATTCAGGAGGAGAATAATTAGAAAGAAAATCAAGATAGCTATTTAATTCACCTCCTTCCCAATCAAGCATGGTCATTATTCATTAATGGCTTAATTGCACAAAGATATTCATCAACTTTCATGATATCCCGAATATTCATAATTAGAGATAGTGACGCGACCTGGATCGCGCCAAGATGTTACCTTCCGTTGATCCGCTGATGGCAGCGATGGGTGGCTGAGATTGCATCCGGAGGCTGTCGCTCCTGAAACGTGTGGATCTCAATGGGTTTGAGGTTGTGGTTGCCGAGCTACCTGTAGGTAAGTCCCGGGGTTGTTGTACCACCGAGGACCTTCTGACGGTCAAGTTAGACGAGAGATCCGAGCAGAGTAACGGTTTAGTGGAGTAAAAATGGCTTACTTGAACCATCTGAAGAAATAGTTTATATAGCGGTGGTAACAGGCAGGACAGGCGCGAGAATCACGCCGGCAGTTACGCTCCCGACGTCATGCCCGCGTGATTAGTAGGATCTCCCATTAATGGTGAGACAGGCTCGTTAATGACGATCTTGATGGCGTGAACGTGGGATGTGGCCGGCGGATATCTCGCGCATGGCGAGATTCGCGGGATGGCGGTTGCGTCTGTGAGCGGTGCCGTCGGTCGGTCGATGAGATCAAGAAAGATCGCTATTCAGTTGATAAAACTGCACATTTAATATGACAATATTCCTACTATTTCTATATAATAAAGGGGTTTATTATAATATATGATACATATGAGCGTTCATCTGTAAAAATACAATTTTCATGTGTTTATATATTATAACTAACATTATATAGGAAAAAGTAAGCATATAATATCCATATAACATTTGGCCCATCTAAATATGCTTACCTTATTAAATACCTTTGACCAATTCTTAATAGTTAAGTTGATATCTCAATAAAACAAACTCTACTAATATTATTTGTTGAGTTATTGTGCAGAATTTGCAGGACTGAAATCAAGAAAATCAAAGCTGGTGAAACATACCTACCTAATTAAGAAAATAAACTAAAGAAATCAATTCTGGCAGTGACGAAGAGAAAATTTTCAGTTTCCAGAGATGTGAAAAGATCACCACGTGTCATGATACAATGTGACGATCCTCCTACTTGGCCGCGGAACCACGGCCAAACCCACCTATTGGCCGTGGTTCCGCCTCGTGTTGGACGAGTTGGGAGTTGAGATTTGTTCTGTTAGGATCTTAACCACTGGTTTCCAAATTAGGAAACTGGGGTTTTGGCTCTGGGACTGTAAATAAGGACCGAGAGCCTCTTGGAAAATCATTAAACCGACACGATCGCGAAGTCCACGACGGCTAAAGAATCCTGGTTGATCATCAACATTTCATCTACCTTCTTAGAAGAGATCGATAAGCAAACTAGCATTTTGTAATCATTTTCTAAGTGAACAAATTGTAATTGATCTTTTTGATTAATAAAAATAGTTGTTTTCTTATTTTATTTCTTTGTAATCTCAATATGTTTTCCCTCTCTATCTTTTCTTTTCCCAATATGCGCGAGTAATTCTTTACTTGTTAGGGTTCGTAGGATTAGGGTTGATTAATGGATGATGAAGATCCTTAAACTCTTTTTACATCCTATAAAGTTTATAAATTTTACCAAAAAAATTGTTAACATCCTAATTGGGCGCGCTATCAATTCATTAATAGTCACGACCACGATTAGAGATTAGATTAACAATTACTTTGGTAAAGGCTAAACATGAACGGAGATCCATGTCAAGATAGGGGTTAAGAGTGGGAACCCTTTTCCCTCTAGAAACTCTAATCTACATGTATCATTGTCGATCTAGTTTTAAATCAATTAAAGAATAAAAAGAATAATCTTTAATTAATCATGCATGAGTACTAAATCTTAATGAACCCTATAAGCCCCCTTTCTACTATAAAACTTACATCTGTAGCTAATCTAGATCTATATTTTGTATCCGTGTTTAACGTAGATCTAGAACCTACAACCATTCTTCACCATTCTTTATTCTTTCTCCTTTCTTTCTCAACACGCCTAAAATAAGATTAAAAGAATCAACGTTTCCCTGAGGATGATCCGTACTCATCTCGTTCTAGCTAAACACGACATCGTTATTGATTGCGGTTTTCTACTACACATAAAAAATCAGGATCAATCAAATGGCGCCATTGCAGGGGATTGCGTGCTATTTTGTTCGTTCTTGTTATTTGAGTTGAAAATTTTATTATTCCATCAGAATTTTTTAGATCAAAATCGCATCAAGTGCTTAACGATTTGTTGTGATTTTTGCAAGGGAATCTGGAATCTCTGCAGCAAGGGGAAAAATATTCTGGAGCATTCAAGAAGGCCAGAGAACTGAAGGGAGCAGCTGAAGAAATTTTTGTGTAAGGAACTGTTCATCAGACCACGGATCCGTGGCTATAGCAGTAATTTCGCGGCGAAACCGCGGCGAGATAGTTGATTCAGAGCTCCATTTTTCTCAGGTCTACTTCTTACTTTCTTATCTCCTCCCCGCTCTTGTCTATTAACTAATTTCTACATGATTCTTTGCAAAAATTCGCAGCGCCGCAAAAAGAAATTGTTGCGTGTTTGATCTTGGTTGTATGCATATTTAATAAGGAAATTAAGGGGCAAAGACCAAATTCAGATTAGGTGGGGACTTCATTACCTTTCTTAAGCCCCAAAAATCACAAACTTGCATCCGCATCACCCTCATTAACTAAAAAATATCTAGACAAGACTCTAAGGACCATCGCGCTCATTTAGGACAGAAGAAGTCCGTGGGTAATCTATTGCTTATCCGCATTTCTTTTGTGGTGTCTAAGGCAAGTGTGTCTAAGGCAAGTGGTTACTTAATTAGGCCCACTACTTACGTAGTGGAGAACCTCCGACTTACCTGTACAGTACCTGGCCACAGAAGGGATAAAGAGGAAGTAGAGAATCTATCTTGCGACTTGTCTTCTGGAAGTCTAGGAGCGGTCTAGTTATTTGACCTAGGTGACCATTAGATCTAGGGTTGCTTGTGCATTTTTGTGATTTGAATTTTTTTCAAAACAAACACCGAACCAATTTTCCCCTAATTATCACAATGCTGCTACTTGTGCTAAACCATTTAGTACATACTCGGCTGGACACGGGATTCTAGTGCCCGTCTTGTCCGCGTTCCTCCTATTGACTCCGAAGTCGGTAATTCTAAATCTACTTTTTCTTCACCCACTACCACATCCACTTCGATGGACGGATCTCTATCGAACTTCTTTAACACCACTCTGCCACCATCCGCAGGTGCGCAGAATCCGCCCCGAATCTCTCTCCAAGAGAGATGCTACCCTATTCGAAGTTCCCTTTGTACCCGTCTTTCCATTCCACTAGCCAATGGGGACAATTTCGAAATCAAATATCAATACATCAATCTTTTACCGGAATATCACGGTCTCGAGTCTGAGGACGCATACGTCCTTATTACCAAATTTGAAAACGTTTGCGCTATGATGGGTACTTCACAGCTTTCTGTGGATGCTATGAGATTACGTCTTTTCCCATTCACTTTGTACGATATAGCCGAGAAGTGGCTTTATAAGACAGCCGCACATTCTATTTCAAACTGGGGAGAATTCGTCACAGCTTTCCTAAAGAAACTCTACCCCAATCATAAGGCAGCTCGAGTCCGTAGCGAAATGAATCAATTTACCCAGCTTCCCAATGAACCATTTTCGAAGTGTTTTGAACGCTTCAAGTATCTGTTAGTTCAATGTCCTCATCATAGAATCCCTAGATAGGATCTGTGCAGAATCGTATATGAGGGAATTAATCCTACAACAAAACAGATACTTGAATCCATGTGTCAAGGCAACTTCATGTCTAAAGATGATGGTGAAACTTGGAAATATCTGGAAGACCTCGCTGAAAACACTTTGCAGTGGGAAAGAGTAAGACCACCTTCATCTAAGGGAGGTATTCATCAACTCGACGTTTCCATCTCAGTAAAAGCCAAAATGGAAGCGATGCAGAAGCAACTCGAAGCTATTGAGAATGAATTCTCATCAGTCTCCCTAAATCAGGTCACGCTACCCAAGACTGTGTGTGGTTGCTGTTCAGATCCTCCACACTTGACGGAAGAATGTCCTATGAATGCATCATTTCAAGGTCACGAGCAAACTAATGCTGCTTTTCAGCAGCGACCTAGAAACGATCATTATTCTTCCACGTATAATCAGGGATGGAGGAATCATCCTAACTTTGCTTGGAACCAATACCAACCCCAAAATCAAAACCAGTTCCAAAGAAATTATGAAAGACCTCCTCCATAGCAACAGCAACCACAGCCACAAAGTCAGCACCCCTATCAGTCACAAATTTTTCAAAATCCAGCCAACACTTCTGCACCGCAATTGGCCGGTACTGATAACTCTTCACTCGCACAAACTTTGCATTTGTTTATGAAACATTCCATTCAAATGACGGCTTATATGAGGTCTTCTATTGATACCGTAAAGAAAGACTCCGCCTCCCACGGTGAGAGTATTAAATCAATAGAAAACCAAATTGCACAGTTGAACGCCGCAATGAGTGCGAGAGAGAAAGGGAAACTCCCATCTCAACCCCTACCGAATCCTGCCAACTCACAAAATCATAACGTGAGTGCCGTTACTACGTTGAGATCGGGAAAAGTGCTGAATAACCGAGTGGGTGAGCAATTTGATGATGTCAGTGATACCAGTGATACCCCGGCTTCTACTTCTTCCCCTAATTCGTCTAGTTTCCCACCTTCATCTGAACCTGTTCTCCGTTTTCCCCAAGACTCGAACACTTCGCCCAATCTATCTAAGACGATCCCCACTCCAATTTTGGGATCGAGAACGTCCCCACAACCTTCTCAACAAATGTTGGACCCAAAACTTATTGATCAAGCTTCGTTTCCAAACAGATTAAGGGCCAACAGACCTAACCCACAAATGGAGAGGATTGTGGAAATGTTTAAGCAAGTTAACGTAAATATTCCTCTCCTAGATACTATTCAACAAGTCCCATCTTATGTAAGAATCCTTAAAGACTTGTGCACTAGGAAGAGAAAAACTCAAGTGCCTAAATTTTTTTCATGACGAGTAATGTTAGCAAAGCTTTTACCCAGCAAATACCATAGAAACGTAAGGACCCTGGCTGTCCTACTATCTCTATTTCTATTGGGGGTAAAAATACTAATCATACTTTACTCGACCTTGGCGCTAGCGTTAACTTGCTTCCTTATTCAGTATACGAGCAGTTAGGGATTGCAGAGTTGAAACCCGCCCATTGTACTCTCCAGATGGCAGACCGATCAATCACCAAACCTCGGGGTGAACTTGAGGATGTGTTAATTAAAGTCGGGGAATTCATATTCCCTATGGACTGTATTACTTTAGATACACAGCCTGTGGCGAACCCACGCAATCAAATCCCGGTGATACTCGAGCGACCCTTCCTAGCAACTTCTAACGCTGTAATTAATTGTCGTAACGGTTCTATGAACTTATCCTTCGGGAAAATGACAATTGAGCTTAATATTTACAAGCTAGAATGTCAACCATATGAAACTTCTACTCATTTGCTTGATGTTTGTTCCATCCACGAGATAGCTTCCGAAAGCTGCATGGATAAGGAGCTTTGCTTTTATGACCTCGACAACACTAGAGAGACATCGTTTGATCTTGCACAACTTCATAGTGAGAATATGTTCAATGAGTTCGTCCCAGAGTTTGAATCCGTTGATTCGTGGCAAAAGTCAGTAGCACTTTCCGAGTCAATATCCTATGCAAGTTTTGAACCTCTCAGAGAGTCCGAGTATAATTCCTTTACACCCCCTTCTATTGTCTCTCCGCCAATACTGGATCTCAAACCGCTACCTTCTCATCTTAAATATGCATATTTAGGTAAGAATAAGACTCTGCCCGTAATTATATCCGCTTCTCTAGCCTTAGAGCAAGAGAACGCACTTTTGGTAGTGTTGAGATCAAATCGGCAAGCATTTAGTTGGATAATGGCTGACATCAAAGGGATCAGTCTCTTAATTGTTGAACATTATATACATCTGATGAATGAAGCTGAACCAACTCGAGACCCACATAGACGGTTGAATCCCGTTATGAAGGAGGCGGTAAAAAAAGAAATCGTCAAGTGCCTTGATAGTGGTATAATTTACCCTATATCTGATAGCCAATGGGTAATTTCTATTCATGTGGTCCCTAAAAAGTCTGGCATCACGGTCATAACTAATGAGGATAATGAGTTAATCCAAACACGCACCCAAACTGGGTGGCGCGTATGTATTGATTACAGAAAACTCAATGCCGCAATGAGGAAAGATCACTTCCCTCTACCTTTCATTGACCAGATGTTAGAAAGATTAGCTGGACAAGAATACTATTGTTTCTTAGACAGATACTCTGGCTATAATAAGGTCCCCATCACCTAAAAGGATCAAAATAGAACCACATTTACTTGTTCTTTCGGTACTTTTGCTTATAGACGCATGCCCTTTGGGTTATGCAATTCTCCCGCTACATTTCAGCGGTGTATGATGCGGATATTCTCAGACATGGTTGAGAATTTTCTGGAAATTTTTATGGACGATTTCTCCATTTTCGGGGACTCCTTTGAGGACTGCCTTCGTAATCTTGACGCGGTTCTTACCCGCTGTAAGTATAAGAACTTAACATTGAATTGGGAAAAATGCCATTTTATGGTCCAAGAAGGTATTGTCCTTGGACATATAATTTCACGAAAAGGCATTGAGGTTGATGATTTAGATGGATTTTATCGATCAAAAATATAATTACCGCAATCAAGAAAGACGTCGCTTGGTAGCTAGCCGGTGAGTACGGGTCGGTCCACAGGGATGTTGTGAATTTCCTAATTGCTCAAACGAGTTAATTCCGATGGGTGTTCGGATTGATTTATTAAATCTAAAAACTAAATCTATCTATACTAAGATTAGGAAACTAAGATTATCTAGATCTAAGTCTTGCTAGTGTTCGGTTAAGGGTAGGTTTGGAAATGTAAATAAATCTCAATGCTTTCTATACCCAAATTAGGATCTAAGAGGAGTTATGGTAATTATCAATAAAGGGGATTAGATCCATTCGGGAAGATGTTTCTTCCTCTAGGTTCTTGTCCTTCCTTTATCGATCCTTACCCTAACCTCCATAGAAAACACGCGCAACCGGGCCTTTATACTACGGTATCACCGCTACCTCATGGGATAGGGTGGCGTAGGGAGCGGTATGTGCATGTATGCATGGAGTCCTATGAAAAAGTATGATGGGCAAGAAAGGGATGAGAGATCTTATCTCTCAAAAAGCCTTCCCCAAAGCTAACCCTAACAAGCGAGGAGACTACTCGCTCATTAGGGAATTTAAAAACATTTATCTAGGGCAAGAAATTAAATCTAAACTAGGGCAATTAAATAAATCTACTTACTTTACAGATGGCTCTCTTCAAACATTTATACAGGGTTGTCAGATCTGAATAGATGATATGCAAAGAGGCACCGATGCTCTCTAAAAGAAATCTGAATTTTATTAATGAAAGGAGGCATGGAAAAAATACAATGAATTGGGTCTCTATTTATAGGACATAGAAAACCCTAGGTTTACAATTGCCACACGTCTGCATTTACAAAAATACCCCTAGGTTGACTAGTCAGCGCCGCCTCACGAATTGGTAAAAATTTCACGCACCCCGGGCTCTAGACGGCCGCGGAACCGCGGCCACAGCAAGGGTTGGGCCGCGGTTCCGCGGCCTAATGTTGGTCTTGAAGTCTGAAATTTTCTGGGCTTGTTCTGGGCTTTTTATTCCTCCTATTTCTTTAGTACTTTTATCAAAATGGCTTCTAAGTTTCTTCCAGATCTTCCAGTGAATACCTGTAATGGAATTTTAACCGTTTGCTTTAACATCTTGGACCTTGCATTGCCTTGTACTGATCTTTTGTGTAGGCTAGATTAAGATCCTTCTATTTGTTGGTCAAAGTCCCTCTTTTGTATCGTCTTTTGTCTTTTTCACTGTTTTCGCTCCAAGAACCTGTAACCTGTACTATGTAGCAGACATGGGTCAAAATCACCTGTTTATTTGCAAAATGCATAAGAATGGGGAATATAATAATGCAAGAATATGATATGAACAAATACCCCCAAACTTATCTTTTGCTCGTCCTCGAGCAAACTTAGTTTTATTCTCGACAAAAACCTAACCTCACTTTCGCAGAGAAACGTGATTGCACTGAGCTCGTGCAACAAGCCGTTAAACCTCTAGGTGTCCCTAGTAGGAGGAGTGTTGTCTCTTGAGGGTTTTCAGCGGATACTACCCACAAAATCCTATCAATTAGGCCCACTGATTTTAATTCTCCAATTAGGTTTTGTAACAAGGAATTCTATTATCGTCGACTTGTAAATTATCCACCCATATTCTTCACACTTCCTCATCATTTAATTTAAGATTATATATGTTCTATAGACTTACTTAGCTTTCGGCATCTCTTAAGTTTTCCTTCTAGGGTTCCATCTCCACTTAGAAATTTTTATCATCTCTACTGAAGATACAAGATCTATTCTTCATTCCTTTCTCTTATCTAAATCCCAATCACATACCCCTACATGTGTGTATATATCACCCCTACACTTGGAAATTCAAATCAAGCAATCATACACTTGTTCGTTTGTCCAAAGCACTTCTTAGTTGGTGAATTTTTAAATGAATTTTGCTTACACATCCTTCATGTGACCGTTAATACTTCTTGAGGTACCAACGACCGATTACAAAATGTGTTTGCATTTTAAAGCGTACTTCCTAGTCTTGAAACACCTAAGGCTTTTTAGTAGTGACTCCCAAACCAGTTGGTCTAAGGCACTAGGTGATGAAGCACCCTCGTTAAATACTTTTTCATTAATGTGGCCTTAAGTAATCACAAAAAGCAGTGTTCATTTTTTTTTCTTTTTATTCACTTTTTTTCTTTTATTTTCTTTATACTAAAGACTTTAGACAAGAGCATTTCAAGGTCTCCTCTACTATTCCAAATTTCAGGATGCGTGATTGTGCAATTTGTAGGGTATACATTTTCAGAATCTAGACTTAAGCTAGGAATTATTTTTCAAACTTATGCTCTAATAAAAATATCAATACTTTTCCTTCGTTTCGACTTATCCCAAGAAGTGGACTCAAAATTTGCCTATTTCTAAATAAACTACAAAGACATATACTTTCTACCGTTAAATTTTAAGAAAGGTTATTTTTAGGGTTTTTAATTTACTAAGTCTAAGATCTAGTTGTTCCTAACTAGTTAACCTTTTCGTCAAACTTAAGTCAAATAAGCCAAAATTGAATAATTTAATTTTTAAAATTTTTGAAATTTTTTCAATTTTTATGTGTTTTTCTTTTTCTATTTTTTTTCCAAATTTTTCAATTTTTTTTTCCATTTTTTATATACGGATGCAAATGCAAAAATATACATATGAATGCGAAGGAAGAAAACTTACCGAGCATACCCCCAAACTTAAACTGGACAGTGTCCTCATTGTCATGCTACACCAAGTGGGTCGATACTGTCGGCAATTTCCTGCTTATTAACATATTTACAAATGATACACACCCCCAAACTTATTTGAAATAAAGTTTGAAAGAATTGATTGGAAATTCGAGGGTGAAAGTGGAGGAGATTTAATCGGTGTAGATCGGCTCCTGCAAAAACAGGAGCTCCTCCGATGGGGCCGCTGTGAGGAACGGTTTTAATCGATGTCCATTTACTTTGAATAAAGTACCGTCCTCCGAATTTTCAAGATCAACCGCACCGTGCGGATAAACGGTGTGAACTACAAATGGTCCTTTCCACCTAGAACGGAGCTTGCCGGGGTGATAATGCAACCGAGTATCATAGAGTAAAACCTGTTGACCAGGTTTAAATATTTTTCGCAAAAGGTGTTTATCGTGGAACACCTTAGTTCGGTTTTTAGCAATTACGGCATTATCATAAGCCTCATCCCGCAGCTCTTCTAGTTCATTTAATTGCAGCTTTCGATTGCTGCCCGCATCTCCTAATGATAAATTCAACTCTTTGATAGCCCAAAATGCCTTATGCTCAATCTCTACTGGGAGGTGGCAAGCCTTCCCATAAACAAGCCGGTATGGAGACACACCAAGATCGGTTTTGTATGCAGTACGGAAAGCCCATAGTGCATCGATCAGTTTGAGTGACCAATCTTTACGGTTTTTAGAAACCGTTTTCTCCAAGATTTGCTTGATTTGCCAATTTGAAATCTCGGCTTGCCCACATGTTTGGGGATGGTATGGTGTTGACAGCTTATGGGTAATAGAGTATTTGCGCATTAAGGACTCAAAAGTCCTATTGCAAAAGTGAGAACCATTATCACTTATTATCGCTCGAGGGTGCCCAAATCGAGAAAAGATGTGTTCTTTAAGAAATTGAACGACAACCTTGTTGTCGTTCGTTCGGCTAGGCACAATCTCGACCTACTTTGATACGTAGTCAACAGCCAAAAGAATATACACATTCCCAAAAGAATTAGGAAATGGTCCCATGAAGTCTATTCCCCAAACATCAAAAACATCCACAACCAAAATTGGTTGGAGCGGCATTTCGTTTCTCCGCGATATCCGGCCCAAGTGTTGGCACCGGGAGCAAGCCTTGCAATATTCATATGCATCCTTAAAGAGTCGTGGCCAATAGAAACCACACTGCAAGATTTTCTCGGCTGTCTTCTTTGGGCCAAAGTGTCCGCCGCATGCTTAATCGTGGCAAAAAGACAGCACACTCTTAAACTCATTTTCCGGTACACACCGACGAATGATTTGGTCGGAACAGTATTTAAAAAGGTAAGGTTCATCCCAGTAAAAATGCTTTGCTTAGGATAAGAATCGAAGTTTATCCTGTTTTGACCAATCTTTAGGTATCAAGCCGGTGGCTAAGTAGTTTAATATATCAGCGAACCATGGTTCGTAAGAAACGGTTAAGAGTTGCTCATCGGGAAAGACATCTTGTATTGGAATTTCAAGTGTAGGCGATGAAGGAAGTCGTGAAAGGTTATCGGCCACTACGTTTTCACATCCTCTTTTGTCCCTTATGACAAGGTCAAACTCTTGTAGCAAGAGAATCCAACGTATTATCCTCGATTTAGCATCCTTCTTCGCAAAAAGGTGGCGAAGAGCTGAATGGTCTTTATACATAATAACTGGAGAGCCGATTAAATAAGGTCGGAATTTTTCAAGTGCAAACACAACTGCTAAAAACTCTTTTTCAGTTGTTGTGTAGTTTAGTTGGGCTTCATTTAATGTACGGCTAGCGTAATAAATCACGTGCGACATTTTATTAATGTGCTTTCCAAGAACAGCACCAATGGCAAAATCTGATGCGTCGCACATAATTTCGAAGGGATGCGTCCAGTCTGGAGATGAAAGAATGGGCGCAGAAATGAGAGAGTGTTTCAATGACTAGAACGCTTCCATACAAGTTGAGTCAAAATCAAATGTTTTGTCCTTGGCCTATAAGAGAGTCAAGGGTCTAGCAATCTTGCTAAAATCCTTGATGAACCGTCTATAAAAACCGGCATGGCTAAGGAAAGCTCGGATGTCTTTGACGCATTTAGGAGGAGGAAGATTGGAAATGACTTCAATTTTGGCTCTATCAATCTCTATGCCGTTTTGCGAGATGACATGTCTTAAGACAATACCTTCTCGTACCATAAAGTGGCACTTCTCCCAATTTAAAGTTAGATTCTTATCCCTACAACGGGTAAGAACTGCGTCAAGATATAGTAAACACTCGTCGAAGGATTCACCAAAAATGGAGAAATCATCCATAAAGATCTCCAAAAACTTTTCAACCATGTCCGAAAAGATCTCTATCATACACTGCTGAAATGTAGCGGGTGCATTGCATAACCCAAAGGGCATGCGACGATAAGCGAAAGTGCTAAAATGACAAGTAAATGTGGTCTTGTCTTGATCCTGTTTGGCTATGGGGACTTGGTTATAGCCGGAATAGCCATCTAAAAAGCAGTAGAACTCGTGCCCAGCTAATCGTTCTAGCATTTGGTCAATGAAAGGTAAAGGAAAGTGGTCTTTCTTTGTCGCGGCATTGAGTTTTCTATAGTTGATGCAAACTCGCCACCCAGTTTGGGTGCGAGTAGGGATTAACTCATTTGCTTCATTGGTAATGACCGTGATGCCCGATTTCTTTGGCACAACATGAATGGGGCTAACCCATTGGCTATCCGAGATAGGGTAAATGATACCACTATCAAGACATTTAACAATCTCCTTCTTGACAGCCTCTTTCATAATGGGGTTGAGGCGTCTTTGTGGATCCCTTACCGGCTTGGTATCATCCATCAAGTGTATATGATGTTCGACTATGAGGGGACTAATCCCCTTGATGTCCGCCATAGACCATCCAGAAGCTTGCCGATTATTTTGTAAGACCATTAAAAGGGCCTTCTCTTGCTCGAGAGCTAGAGAGGCCGATATGATAACGGGTAAGGTCTCATTATCACCTAGATAAAAATATTTAAGGTGTGACGGCAAAAGATTTAGTTCGAGTTTAGGAGGTAAAACAATAGATGGTAACAATGGAGTAACTGTTTCAAACTCGAAGGATTCCATCAAAGGTTCAAATCGAGTGTACGCAACAGAGCCGGATGGTTCAACTAACTCATCCGAAAAAGAAAAGACTCAAACTCGGGTGGTGAGTCTTCAAAATCATCTACAAAGGTGAAACACTCATAATCGTTGTTCGTCGTGAAAGCTGTGTCGGATTCTAGGAGGAACGCACCAGTGGCGTCAACACTGCTGTGATCAAAAATAAAATTTTCGAATTCACAGTCCTCCTCCGCGATCTCATTGATCGAGCAAACATCAAGTACGCTAGAATTAGGCTCGGCAGGCTAATTTCCCAACTTAAAAATGTTGAGTTCAATTGTCATATTGCCAAAAGATAGATTCATTGAACCATAACGACAATTGATCACCGCGTTAGAAGTCGCAAGGAATGGTCGACCAAGTATCACTGGAATTTGACTTCGGGGGTTAGCGACAGGTTGTGTATCCATAACAATAAAGTCAATGGGGAAAACGAAATCCCTTACTCTAATTAACACATCCTCCAACTCTCCCCTAAGATGGGTGATTGATCGGTCGGCCATTTGGAGAGTACAATGAGTGGGCTTAAGCTCTCCAACGCCTAATTGCTCGTACACAAAATAAAGTAGCAAATTGACACTAGCACCAAGATCTAATAGTGCTCTATTGATGTTCTTGTCCCCAATTGTTATCGAAATAGTAGGCTAACCGGGGTCCTTGTACTTTTGGGGTAAAGATTGGACAAGAGCATCGCTAACAGTATTAGCCACGAAAACTTTCTTTGGTACTTGTGACTTCCTCTTTTTGGTGCATAAGTCCTTTAAGATTTTTGCATATGAAGGAACTTGTTGGATTGCATCCAAGAGAGGGATGTTTATGCTAACCTGTTTGAATAACTCCAATTTTCTCCATCTATGGAGTTGGTTTATTGGATCTCAACCGGTTTGGAAAAGGAACATTTTGAAAAGTTGTTGAGTCCAATTTTTGTGGATCAGATTGTTGAGTTGGAACGGCTCCCCATGTAGATGTGTTCGTGTTGTGAGAACTGGGTCCGTTCGAGCTAGAAGGAGTAGAGCCGTGTGAAGGATGAAGAATAGGCTCTAACGAAGAAGAAGAAGAAGAAGAAGTTGAAGAAGATGAAGAAGGACCATCGGCAGGGGTGTCATTGTTAATACCCACATTATTTTGCAACACTTTTCCGGATCTCAACGTGGTCACAGCATTTACGTTATGATTTTGCTGTTGATATGTAGCATGTGCGTGACCGAGATTTGGCAGTGGTTGAGATGGAAGCTTTCATTTTTCTCGCTCGCTCAACGCAGCATTGAGTTGTGCAATTTGTGTCTCAATAGATTTGATGCTTTGATCGTGTGAGGCACTGTTTTGCACCAAAGATTGAATAGAAGTATGTAACCTAGCTGCGGATTGTGTAGATTGCTTTAGGAACGCATCTAGACTTCTTTCGAGCGAGCTAACCTTGTCATTCTGAGGTGGAACAAAATTGTTTGGCGGGTAAGAAGTGTTAGGCACAAAATTGTTCACTTGATTAGGGTAAGGTTACTGTTGGAAAGGTTGTTAAAATTGAGTTTGTGGAGGTGCTTGTTGTGGAGGAGGAGGCCTTTGAAAATTGTTGTTTCCTTGGAATTGTTGATTTTGGTTCCAAGCGAAATTTGGGTAGCTCTTCCAACCCGGATTGTATGTCGAAGAGTATGGATCATTTCTTTATCGTTGCTGAAAGGCAGCATTAACTTGATCATGTCCTTGAGTAGATGCATTGTAAGTACACTCTTCGGTAAGATGTGATGGATCCGAACAATAAGCACAAACAGTTCGGGGAGGCACAATAGGGGCAGGAGAAGGCGATGAGATTTTGGTCTCAATCGCTTCTAGCTTTTTCGTAAGTGCGGCCATCTCGGCCTTCATAGCAATCGACATATCTAAGTGATGTATGCTTTCCCTAGACTGACCAATAGAAGAAGATGATGATGTGGTCTTAGTGCTCTCCCACTGAATTTTTTGTTTACTAAGATCCTCAAGAAACTGCCACGCTTCCTCACTAGATTTGGATAGAAAGTGACCTTGACAAACGGTTTCTAGCAACTGCTTCGTTGCCGGGTTCAATCTCTCGTATAATGTTTGGCAAAGTTGCCAATTTTCGATCCCATGGTCAGGGCATTGAACGAGTAGGTCTTTGAATCTTTCAAAACACTTCCAAAATGGTTCGGAAGATAGCTGGGAAAATTGTATAATCTCATTACGGATTCTAGCAGTTTTGTGATGAGGATAGAACTTTTTAAGAAAGGCTTTCACAAACTCTTCCCAATTCTTAATTGAATGCGACGCTGTGCTGTATAGCCACTTCTAGGCTAAGTCACAGAAGGTGAAAGGAATGTCCCTTAGCCTTATAGCATCGTCGGATAGTTGGGTAGTTTTCATCATAGCGCAAACGTTTTGGAATTTGTTGATAAAGATATATGCATCTTCGGATTCCAAACCATGAAACTTGGGCAGCATATTGATGAAGTGGGGTTTGATCTCAAAATTGTCCCCATTTGCCGGTGGGAGGGAAAGACAAGTAGGTAGGGCGGTGCCGATGGGGTAGAAAAGATCCTGGAGCGCGACTCGTTGGGGCGCTTCAACAGGCGGGTGATTCGGGTTATTCGCACCTAACGGAGGTGGAATCATTCCCGTCGGTAAGGTATTGTTAGGATTTTATCCCGACATACCTTCGGAAGAAGAATTTGAAGGTGAAAGTGAAGAAGTGGAATGGATTTCGATTTCGGAGTCAAAAGGTTCGTCGGTCGGTACCAACGAAACACGGACTAATCGGGCGCTAGTGTCCCTAGTCCAACCGGACATACACTAATGATGTAGTGTAGTCAAAAAGGTGAAAGACAGAATGTGGAGGTAAGAAAACGAGAAATAGAAGAAGTGGTGTAAGTGAAGTGCAAAGTTTCTTTAGCGACAAGTTGCAAGTTTTTGAAAAGATTTTTCCTTTTTCTTTTTATGTGGAGCTTTTGCAAAAAAGATTATTGAAAAGAGACTTTGACACAAATGCAATCAACCACAAATGCACAATCAGGCCTAGATCTAGGGTCACCTAGGTCAGCTAGACAGCTCCTAACTATTCCAAAGGGCTAGAAATAGAATCTCAAACCGCCTCTTCACCGCCAATTGCGGCCAGGTAAGTGCCAGGTAAGTGGGAGGCTCCCCGCTACAAGTAGCGGTCCTAATTAAGTAACCACTTGCCTTGACACACTTGTCTAGACACCGCAAAATCAGGTTAGGATAAACGGCCGATGCCTATAACTAGTCCTCTGTCCTATTGAGCTCGTTTTGCACCATAATTCTTATATCTTCCTGCTGAATTTTTTAAGAATTTTTAAACTGGAAAAAACCCAATTTTTGAAAAAAGTCCAGAGAGCACGAAATATCGGGGTTTCGGGTTCGATCGGGTTTCTAACATTGTCAACGCATCGCTTAAGGCTCTAGCTAGGCTCTGATACCACTGTAGGGTTCCTAGGCACTCTAATGAGGTCTCACAAGGCATTAACCATGCCAATTTCAAAATTTTACGGGTGCCGAGAAACTCTAATACGGATCGTTAACTAGATGTCTAGGCGAAAAGTGCAACTAGTTAACAATTTAACTAAGTGAACGGAAATACAACCTTTGTAGATCCGGTTCTCTACCTCCATAGCTCCGCAATGAAGTCTCCTCGCTGTCCAAATCGAATCCCGGGCTCTAGCGTCGGCTTCATCGGAGAAATGGGCGGGCTTGGTCGTCGGCTTCGATGCCGAAGATGATCTACGTCGAGGCATCACAAGATCAAGCTCCCACTTCACCAAGTCATGAAACTTGTGAAGAAAACACCCTATACTACTTGGCAAGAGGTAGAGGATGAAGAAATAGGAAGTGGGTTCACTTTAGAATTGGATTTCTCACTCTTTTCATCAAGTCACCATTGATGAAGCAAGGTTTTCTTCAAGTGAAGAAGAAGAAGAAAGAATATGATAAGTGTTATTTTCAAAAAAGAAAAGAATATCAATACTTATCATATACAAACCATGATTAGGTGTAGAGAGTAAACTAGGGTTAAGTGGAGTGGTTATGGTTAAGCATGAGACAAAATGGTCACTTAGTCAATGCTTCATGAAGCTTCAAGATGCAAACAAAGAAAGCCACCATTTTCTCTTTATGCCATTTATTTTCCAAAAAGAATAAATAAATAAATAAATGAATAAGAAAACAAAACCCTAACCATTCATATAACCATGGTTTAATCTTTACACAAACCCAAGTAAACATGTATCATCAAACATGATACAATCATGTGCACAAAAGTATATCACATATACAACTTGCACAATTCAAGTGAGAAAATCCACTTAAAGTGAACCAATACTAGTTAATACAAAGTAATATATCAAATATATAATTATACATTAAATCATTAAATCACCACTTGATTTAACGATCCGGTCATATCGCATATAACCGACTAGTATCCTATGTATCAGCTTAACGAATCAATCCTCGATTCGATAACTAGGTTATATCGCATACAACCAATCGATACATTTATCGCGAGAATAGAATACGGTATCATATATACGCATTATTCTCGGTCGCGCACATATCTCATATGCGCTCCTATTTCGTTTCGCTTGAGCCAGGAAACCTCTGTGTAGGACTCTAAAGACTCGTCAATACGCCGGCAGCAGGTGATGATCATATCAAACACCCACAAGCCGCAAGCGGTCTTCTAAACGTAACGGCCACCCGGGTATTGAGCGATCAGAAGATCGACGAGCAAGCCCGCTCATATTCCTGTGAATCCAACCAGTAACACTTACCGTACAGTCCGGTCTCGTCGTCTGATATGTCGCAAATCTCGCCTAGGGGTGGTAAACGTCAGACCCCAATAGCTCGATAAGTCGTGTCGATATGAGGTCTATAACAGTTCGAGAAACTACAGGTAACACTTACCAGTAAATCTCAGCAACCCTGGCCAGGGATTTCCGGTTATAGCCAATCGAACACAGCGCAACATCAACTCCCTATACCGGGAGAGACGAATCCCCTCCTATCGCTCATTGCCTCCATGTGATTCGGGACTGTACCCAAAAGCCACCGTTTTGCACGCCCTCTTGGACATGGTAAGGTGGAAATCAAAGCCTAGTGGGAACCACACAAGACTCTATGACGATCTCGGGTCAACAGACTACTCTGTACCAGTGTCACCAGAGAACTGTCATCTGACGTAAGGTATAATACCATCTGGGAGTTCTCGGCGAGTCCGTCCAGTGTACCCAGTCTCCACTGAGCACCCGTATATCATCTCTGATGTCAAACACCAATGGATATGGGATCATCCATCGCCCATCTGTATGGGTCGAGAAGGTATACGCTAGTCTACTCTGGTATATCGATGCCCCGTCTCGATACACCCACGACTAGGGACCTTGAAGGATGTACTTATGGACTACCATGTCCCCACTAGTATGATCCGCATCATAGTCCAGGTAGTCAAGTACACATCCTAAGGGCTTTACCAACATGTAACAGAGAGACAATCAGTATACACGTTAAGGTAAAGAGTAACCAGATAGCATACTATCATGTCGAGCAAGAAAGTCCTCCCTATATATGTCCAAGCATCCACTACAATATACATCCTATGTATAGTAATGGCCTCTAGGGCATACATATAACTAACCATCTCCCACTTGCACTAGGGCCATCTGATAGCAGTGGTTGTAGTATCTCATACTCAACCATCCCATAAAAGTCTCTCACTGGGAAAAGGCCTTTGTGAGTGGATCCACCGGGTTGTCCTCTGAGTCTACTCTCCTAACCTCGATCACCCTGGAGATCAACCATCTCCATGATCAGGTGATACTGCCTTAGAATATGTCTGGATCACTGATGGGACGGACGTTCCTTGGCATAAGCCACAACTCCATTGTCACACAATGGGAGGAACTAAATTCATCTCATGAACTAATATACACCCAGACTTCCTCTTTGGTAGCATCTTAAGTAGCGATGTATCCAGCCTTTATCGTCTAGTTAGCCACGGTATCTAGCTTGGAACTCTTCCAACATACCGTCCCTTTACTAAGGGTAAAGACAATGCCTGTGACTGACATTCAGTCGTCCTTATCACTCTGGAACCCTTCCAGTGATTCTCCCCAGGATCGGTTGATACCAACTCACTACAACTAGTGAGAATCCTAACATCCAATTAGATCTATCTCATAGATCCAAAACCCAGGATTTAGGAGGTATCACTTTGATCCTTTATGGAGAATCATTGTGATAAGCGGAGATTAACTGAGCGTACCACAGGAAACTCCTTCCCTATCAAGAGCATGCCATCCACGTACTCTACGAGGATCGTCACTATACTCTGTAAGTGCACGGCGGCGCCCTGGCCATCAATCCGACGGCCAAATGCGGAAGCGGTGATAAACTTTAATTTTGCGAACTTAGCAAACCGGCACCACCGCGCACTAAACACCCGGATCGGACCATTAAACTAGTTCTAGCTAACCACAAGATGGGAAGAGATATACCGAGTGATCCGAGTCCTCCGGTCTTCTCGTCATCGTCCCGATCTCCTGCGGAAACTCCGGTCGTCGCCTCCTTGCCGGAAGGGCACCACATCGCCTGCATCTTTTACGGGCTCCCATCTCAATACCGAGGCAACTCGGGCGTGAAGTTGGCTGGCCGACGCGTCCAAGATTTGCTGTAGAAAGTGTAGTATAGAGGCTATGTCTCATTTGGGGTTTTGTTGCTATTTGAAGATGATGGAGGAAACAAGATAAGGAAAAATGGTGCTTGCATTTTTCCTAGGATGAAATGAGATCAAGAAAAATCCCACAAGCTCAAAATGAAACTCTCTCTTCTTCTTCTCTCAAGTGTGGCCAACCCCTTCATCTTAGAATGGTGGAGGAATCAAATATGAATCCATAACAAGAAGGGAGGTGAGTGTAGGAAAAGAGAAAGGGTGACTATATCCAAACATCATCATAACAATCTCACATCAAACTCTAATCACCTTTTAGTGATGTAAAGAGAATCAAATGATGGTTGAATAGAAAAGATGCCATCATAATCAATACATTTGCAAGAAAACCTTCCACAATGTGTTATTTGCAAACTTGCAAATAACCCCCTCCATCGGAAAAGTCCGGCCGGGAAAGAACAAAGGAAAACCGGCCGGAACGGAATGCAAACTGGAAACTCCAGAAAACTGGTCCCGTAATAAATTACAGGAAAACCCCGATACTGTGCATACACACCCGCATCTGTATTCCGACCGGATACAAATGCAATGAGACAAAATCTACACTGTACTATACTAGGATCCGGCTTAAACCAAAGCCGGCTAGTAAGGTCCGTCCGATCCTGATTCATGCAATACCGCACGTATCTGATCGAACCCTGCCATAAACCTATATGGCCTCTAGTACAAACCGTCCGATCCTGATCCGTGCAATACCGCACGTATCTGATCGGACCCTGCTATATCTCCATACGGCCTCTACAGCGTTTCGCCCGAAAGCTGAGTAACTGTAAGTGTGGTGGACTCTAAAGACTCGTCAATACTATGGCTGTGGATTTAACCACTAGCACGTCAGAGGTATAAGCCAATACGTGACGGGCCACTAGCTATTGACCAAAAGGGACGTCGATGAGCAAACTCATCCTGACACCCTACTGAGCCTGTCAGTGACAATATCCGTACAGTCCGGTCCGTTCGTCTATGAGCATCGCATGTCGGGCCTAGGGGGTTGGTAAAAGTCAGACCCCCAAAAAGCGGTACAAGTCGTGTCGGAGTGTAGCCCAGAACACCCTGAGATACTACTGGAATACCTACCAGTAAATCTCCTGCCTTGGCCAAGGACTTTGTGTAATGGCTCTCCTAGACACAGCGCGACCTCACCCCCAATACCGGGAGAGACGAACCCCTGAAGATCCGCTCACTGCCTCCATGTGGCTCGGGACTGTACCCAACAAAAACCTGTTTGCATGACTCCTTTGAGCCGTGGTAGGGTTGTAATCAAAGCACAGTGGGAACTCACACGAGACACGATCTCAGGTTGATGAACTAACCTGTACACATGTCACCAGGGAACTGCTATCTGACGTCAGGTATAAGACCAACTAGCAGGTTCCCGGCGAGTCCTGTCCGGTGTACTCATAACCCAATGAGCACCTGTATACATCTTAGGTGAACCAACTGACACCAGTGGCTTGTGAGACTGGCCACCGCCCCTCGTCGGGGTCTCGACTGTATACACTAGTCTGCTCTGGAGAATCGATGCCCTGTCTCGAAACTCCCACGACTAGGGACCTTTTAAGGATATGCTTATAGACTCCAGCTCTCACTTATATGATCGCCCTCATACTGCTGGCAGTCAAGCAAGAATCCTAGGGGCTCTATCAACGTGTAATAGCGACCTGTCAGGTCACCTAAAGCAGTACACGATGATAAAGGTAAACCAGATAGCATACTATCATCTCGAGTAAGACTGTCGTACCGGGATAGGTCCTCCCTCAATCATTGCAATCACGTGCCTGTGATCCAATAATTCACTCTGAGGGCACTATCTCCAACAATCTCCCACTTGCACTCAAGGCTAATTATTGCGATGTCGCATACTCACAGCCCATGTGATACCGAACACCCAACTCCTCTACTAGTCAGTCTCACAAAGCCTGTTTGCGAAACTCTTGCGATCGAGGAATAGCCTCAGTGAGTGGATCCGCCAAGATGTTTCTTTCTATGTCTCTCTATATCTCAAGTTCGCGGAGAAAGCCATCTTCCGAAATGAGCAATACCTGTCTTAGAATGTCTGGATGTCTGATGGGACCTAGCTCATAAATGAACTCTAAATCCAAACTTCTTAGACTTTATCGTCTACTGAATTTAATCAGTATCCTGCGCCATGCCACCCTCAGTATTGCCTTGGACCACCTGTCCAAAATACTGCCCCTCGTCAGAAGGAAAACTATAACTCTGACAACCTCCTTGTCGTCCAGGTCACCTTGGAAGCCTGGAATGATAACTGTCCCCCGAATGAGGCTGTCGTTATCATATCCCTAGAACATCAACTTATGTTCTAAAACTGCTTCCGACTGTTTCTCCAGGATTGGATCAATTTCAACTTATTGCATCTAGTGCAAGAACAACATCTGGTGTGGTACTTGACATCTCATGATTGACTCAATTGCCTAAGCAAGTGATCTGCCAATCATGCACATCCCTCTCTACTTTAGTCTATAAGACACCTTTAGAGAGGGTGACTCCATTACCTGCAGGTACACTACCATGCCAGGAGTCGTCCATTCTAAATACTCTTAGAATGTTGTCTAAGTACCCAGATTGGGAAACCACCCAAATCTAGATCTAAAACTATAGATCTAGTAACCAGTATGTCTTATATAATGTCCAAGTCCTTTGTGGAGAAACCACTGTGTGACGACCAAAGTATAACCGATCGTAGTATAGGAGTTTCTTTTCCTACTCTGTGTATATCATCCAAATACCAGGATATCACACCCTACTACCTTCTCAGCAGATCCATCCCCTATTCTGATGACGTCAAATCTATGACTGTCACATCAGAAATAGATGATCTATCTCCGCTATATCTGCTTTAGTCTATAAATAGACATAAGCCTGATGTCCACCAATGCTTCCGTTGCTCCCACTGACTACGACAACCCTCTGGCAGAGTCATATACACGTACACTTCTGAAGTTAGTTCAAAAAGACGCTATACTCATCCTCCTGCCGGGTCTCACAGTCTGGAACAACAGCAATGGCAAGTGTGGGTAAACAAGAACTTCCCTGTCACCGTCCTTGAGGCTACCGGAGCACCTCTCGGGTGGCTGAAGTTACCCACCTTATCTGCGGAGTGGCCAATGGAATGTCAAATCAGATTGAATCCTTAGGTTCCTTATCAAATCATCAGTAATCGTTTGCGGTTCTGGAATCACTTCCAGTTCTACCATACTCCCACTACTGTTTTTGAAAAAATCCATTTTTAATAAAACTGTGGCGAGTCTAGAACAATATTTCTATTGATCTACCATATGGTAGAAAATCAACCCTCGTCATAGCCTGGGTCAACCCATAAACAGCCATTACAGAAACGTGCCTTGAGTTATCCAGAGTCTGGTTTTAATCATAAGCCGGACAACTCCCCGTACCTTAACAATGTTAAGATATGAACTGTACTATATCCAATATAGAACCAGAGGCACTGATTTAATTGAACCAGATTCAAATCATGCAGCTATCTCCAGTGCATGTCAACTAAATGGAGAGAGGCCGATCAGCGTTACTCAACTTAGGAATGCTTCCAATTATGAGTAACCTGAAAGAGAAGCAAGTTCTCTTTATCATTACTATCAACTGAATACCATACACAAGTATCTACATCTTCGATCACTTTGAAGAATCCCGAAACTTCCTACACCTGGTTCTCTACTCTATTCAAATACCTATAACTCCTCAAAACTTAGATCCAGTGTTTCTATGAAACACATGTCTAAGAACTAGAGAAGTTAAAAGTAAACAGAATATAGTATGAGGACCAACCCCTCTGTCCTAATGGACACCGGACAACATACAATACTCTGTATAAGTCCGCTGAGTCTAATAACTCTTTCACTGTGTGTCGTAGGTTGAAAACTGTACTTATAGTTAAGAAGAATTACACCGCTGTTTAATGCTCCTTACCTAACCATCCACTGATATAGGTAAATGTCATCGACATAATATCAAAAGGTATATCTCACTCTATGAAAATAGACGTACAGATATATCAATTTGAAATTGGTGCACAACAGCGGATATTCAAAACCAAATATTTGCCGACCGGCAAACAGCCCAGGTGATCTCCTCAAATATCACCGATTTCAACGAATCCCGATATAATGAGTGTTGGAGATAGTGCCCTCAGAGTCAATTATTAGGTCACAGGTACGTGATTGTAATGATTGATGGAGGACCTATCCCGGTAGGACAGTCTTACTCGAGATGATAGTATGCTATCTGGTTTACCTTTATCATCGTGTACTGTTTTAAGTGACCTGACACGTCGCTATTACACGTTGATAGAGCCCCTAGGATTCTTGCTTGATCACCAGCAGTATGAAGGCGATCATATAAGTGGGAGCTGGAGGTCTATAAGCATATCCTTAAAAGGTCCCTAGTCGTGAGAGTTTCGAGACAGGGCATCGATTCTCCATAGTAGACTAGTGTATACAGTCGAGACCCCGACGAGGGGCGGTGGCCGGTCTCACAAGCCACCGGTGTCAGTTGGATCACCTAAGATGTATACAGGTGCTCATTGGGTTATGAGTACACCGGACAGGACTCGCCGGGAACATGCTAGTTGGTCATATACCAGACGTCAGATGGCAGTTCCCTGGTGACATGTGTGCAGGTTAGTTCATCGACCTGGGGATCGTCATTTGTCTCGTGTGAGTTCCCACTGTACTTTGATTACTACCCTACCACGGCTCAAAGGAGTCGTGCAAACAGGTTTTAGTTGGGTACAGTCCCGAGCCACATGGAGGCAGTGAGCGTATCTTCAGGGGTTCGTCTCTCCCGGTATTGGGGGTGAGGTCGTGCTGTGTCTAGGAGAGCCATTACACGAAGCCCTCGGCCGAGGCAAGGAGATTTACTGGTAGGTATTCCAGTAGTATCTCAGGGTGTTCTGGGCTACACTCCGACACGACTTGTACCGCTTTTGGGGGTCTGACTTTTACCAACCCCCTAGGCCCGCCATGCGATGCTCATAGACGAACGGACCGGACTGTACAGATATTGTCACTGACAGGCTCAGTAGGGTGTTAGGCTGAGTTCGCTCATAGACGTCCCTTTTGGTCAATACCTGGTGGCCCGTTATGTATTGGCTTATACCTCTAACGTGCTAGTGGTTAAATTCATAACCAAGGTGTTGATGAGTCTTTAGAGTCCCCCACATTCAGTTACTCAGCTTTCGGGCGAAAGGTTGTAGAGGCCGTATGGAGATATTGCAAGGTCCGATCAGATACGTGCGGTATTGCACGGATCAGGATCGGACAGTTTGTACTATAGGCCGTATGGATATATGGCAGGGTTCGATCAGATACGTGCGGTATTGCACGGATCAGGTTCGAACGGATATTACTAGCCGTCTTTGGTTTAAGCCGGATCCTAGTATAGTACAGTGTAGATTTTGTCTCATTGCATTTGTATTTCGGTCGAAATACAGATGCAGGTGTGTATGCACAGTATCGGGGTTTTCCTGTAATTTATTACAGGACCAGTTTTCTGGAGTTGCCAGTTTGCTTTCCGTTTCGGCCAATTTCCTTTGTATCGTTCATTGGCCGATGATTGGTGGAGGAGGGCTTATTTGCATTGTTGCAAATAAGTGGTTGTGGAGGGGGTCTTTGCATTTTTGTTTCATCATGATTATAGCCCCATCCCTTGACCTTGACTTCTTGGCTTCCTCATGATGGCTTGACCTTTAAAGTCATCATGGTTGTTGATGATGGCATGACTTTTGGAGTGATGATTGTTGCTTTGAGTGTTGGATTTTCCTTACTATCATTTCTTTTGCATGATAGCTTTCCTCTCTCTCTTTTTTGTATTAGATGAGAATGGCTCCCATTTGATTTACTCTTCCACTCACTCTATTCTCTCCATTCACCTTGCATGGCCGACCACTCTCTTGGTGGGGTTGTCCAAACATTTTGGTGTGGGATTTTGCTTCATTTCATGTTGCAAAATCCCACAAGATCAATCCCAAAAAGCTCCAAGTATCATTCCTCCACCAAATGGCAATTCCACAACCCCAAAGTGAGACTTGAGGACTACATATTCTACAGCGAACCTTGGGCATGTCGAGTAGCCGGCTTCGTGCCCGAGTTGCCTCGGCATTGAGGTGGGAGCCCGTAAAAGAAGTAGGCGATGTGGTGCACTTCCGGCGACGAGGAGGAGACGGGACATTCCGCAGGAGATCGGGACGATGACGAGAAGACCGGAGGACTTGGATCGTCGGTATATCTCTATTCCCTTTCTTGTGGTTTGCTAGGACTAATTAATGGTTCGATCCGGGTATTAGTGCGCGGCGGTTTGCCAGTTCAAGAAAAATTAAAGTTTATCACCGCTTCCGCATTTGGCCATCGGATTGACGGCCGGGGCACCGCCGTGCACTTACAGTGGTATCAGAGCCTCGCCATTAACTTAGTCTAGCTTGGTTTAATGTGTTTTGCATTTCCGATCGACCAAAATTCCAAAATTCGCATTTTTGCTTGCATCAGTTTTCTGTTAAAATTTTCTGGTGTCGAAAAATTTTTCAGGTTACAGAAAAGTGATGTACTGGGAAATATAAGAGTTCTGTGAAAATTCGATGCGCCAAATCCACTGTAGGAGCACGGAACCGCGGCCAAACACCCCTTTGGGCCGCGGTTCCGCCGCACTATTTTGGGGTCGCTGCACCAAATTTCTACAGTCTCTTTCTGGGGTTAAAATTGGGGTTTTGGAATATTAATATTGGGCCCAGAATTTCCTGATGTGCTACAGTAGTACTTGGGGGCCCACTTGTTAAAGTTTGATCGATCGGATATTTTAAACACATTATTTCACAGTATTTACATTATATCTGCGACCGTGAGTGTCACTTGATCGGTAAATCCAGTCTAACTGCTATAGCCCGGTTAGACGGATTTGCGAACGTGACTTTCACGTTGATGTTCTGTTTTTGCTGTGATGTTGCGGATCAGTCGTGGGGGATAGCCTGGATGCAATGCTAGTACAGTTGTGGTTTTATTATGTACATTTGATATTGCGGGGCGAGCGTCCGACATGTGGACTGCCGTCACTGCCTGTTTGTATTATTATTTTGGGGCACGACCAGGTTGCGGTCGATGTACCCGTTGTATGTATATTTTACTTGCTGTACTAGGATTGCCCCGCGGAGGGGTGCACGGATAGCCGGGTTCTAGAGGGCAACAAGCCCGCATCTCATGGCATTGAGACGGAGGGGGCTTCACTCTAGGATTGGCAGGCTATTCGCCGCACTCGTAGGGGGTACAGGTTGACCCAGGAGGGGTGCCCAAGTTACCGGATTCCGTGAAGTGCATGGTGGTCCATTCACGATGCTGAAAGGGGCTGCCTCGCTTCAGGTTTTGGCGGGTGACTTGCCGCGCCCGTAGGGGTCTAGGATTTCATTGCACAGGCTATCCACACGACCAGGGGAACGTCGGGTTTCAGTGGCTCTGTGAAACCCGGGGATCCCAGATATCTGTATTGTTTCTGTGATGCTGTTCATTCTCTGTGATGTTGCATTTCTTATCACGCCTTGAGCTAATATAATATATTGGTATATATATTAGTAGATGTTGTATATGTTTTGCATCCGCGCTAGACCAGTCCCCGCTCTGTCGTTAGTTAGCTAACCTAACGGGTAATGACGGGACCCAGTGGCGAATGCGGATGGCATATACGTACATCAGTATATTTTCGTTCTTTGTGGTGTGATCATTTGATGGGACTGCGTTGATTCGGATCAATGCAAGTTAAAAACAAACCTAATCTGATGTTGTTGGAACACTTTTCAAAAAGCTGTTATTGCAAGGACGTTCACTTTTGTTTTGCATCGTGATATTCAGTTGGAATATCCTGCTCCTCAGTCGACGAGGCAAGGGCCGAGATCCCTTCACCGGGAGTGACCCCTTGGACAAAAAGTTTGCGTCAGGGCAATGACTTCACTATAGCCGATTACTTTTGCTTTGCATCGCGGTATTCAGTTGGAATATCCTGCACCTCATTCTACGGGGAAAGAGCCGAGATCCCTTCACCGGGAGTGACCTCTTTAGCAACGGTTTTCGTCACTATATTTTCAAAAGCTATCAGTTCCTTCAACAATATCAAGTTCTTTACGTTAAAGGTTTTCGCCAGAAACCATTCGTAGCCCTCCGTCGTTTCAGACGGGTAGCACGTAGTATTCATGCTGTGTTTGTTGACCTTCGTCAAGGCATAGTGTATGGTAGCTGCTTGTTACCTTTCTGCTGCATAGATAGATGCGTTGGTTTGGGACAGTCGTATAGCCTTGTTGACCTTCGTCAAGGGCTTGTACGGGTGGATTCAAATTAACCTGGATAATGACGGGTAGAACTTGACATGTGACTTATGATTTGTTGACCTTTGCCAAGGTCATAAGAGCATGGGGCAGAAATCACATCGGGAGTTTCAAAAGAACTGAAACTTGCCAGATATGCGCATACCATCTGGAGTATGATGATGTGAGCGGATTCCGTCACGTTATCATGCGATGATAGTTGGATCCCGATTCCCACTGATGAGTTGGTTTACTCCTCGGGTGTTCCCGACTAATTCTTCTTTCAGGTTTGGAGGAGAATTTGAGGTACAGTGGGAGGTTTCCAGATTAGATAAATTGGTAACCATTCTGATCTAGGTAAGAGTGCACGCTGAGTGTTTTTTTTCTCTCTCTCTTTGGCAGCGACCATTGACCCGACCCTAAGACTTTGACTCAGTGACCAAGTTAACCGAACCTTCTTAAACACCGGCTTTTGGATTGTCAGAGTTGCAGACCCCATTGCCACTCCTACTTTTACCCTTTTCTCCAGGACACCCCGTATTACTACGAACGTCCACTTCCATTGGACAAAACCATCGTATGGTTAGATACGAACTCGAAGGAATTTATTCGAGGATGGTTTCAGGTTCTGGAGGAAAACGGATAGGATTATTCAGTTGTCTTTTCCTTTTACCTTCTCTCAGGTTGTGAGTACTCCTTGGTTTGGGGATAGTACACCTATTACGCAAATTGGATAGTCTTCTTCCAAACCTTAGGCTGGTGCCGACCGGTAGGGAATGAAGGAAAACCAATTAGCATAACGATGGTGTGCAGAAGGTATTAAGTTAAGACAAAGCAAGGGATTAGTAAGAGGGCAAAGTAAATTGCAACAGATATTCATGACCAAACCAGGTATTTCGTTACCACTCCCACATCACCTTTGTATTTCTCCAGGACACTCCGTATCACTACGAAGATCCACAGTTTATTTGGATACTCCATCGTATGGTTATATACGAACTCGAATGGAACTTGTTCCAGTTCGGGGATGGATTCTGGTCCAGGAGAAATAGGAATAAGGTTTATTCGGTTGTCTTTTATCTTCACCCTCTCTCATTGCAAGTGTTCCTAGGATTGGGACAGTACACCCATTATGCTTATTGGATAGTCTTCTTCCAAACCATAGGCTGGTGCCGAACGGTAGGGAAGGAAGAAAACCATTTGGCCTAAATGGGTGTACAGAAAGTAAAGACTAAAGACATATGAAGGGATTTGGAGAGGTGGCAAAGAACTATACAGTTACAGTCGTGAATCTGGAAGAGGCATTACTAGGAATACCAGAATACCCCATCGGAACATTTCAATGTTTCAGTTTCACTGTGTAATGTTAAAGGAAAACTGATTTCCCGATTAGATACTTACTCCAGGGTATGTATTTACCAGGTACGATTCTCACATCTGTATGGTTTTACAGATGATGAGTGGGAGTAAGTTATTGGGAATTGGGTGATCATCCTCATTATATCGGGATTCGTGGTAATCAGTGGTATTTGAGGAAGTCACCTGGGTGGTTTGCCGGTCGGCAAATATTTAGTTTTGAATATCCGCTGTTATGCACCAATTTCAAATTGATGTATCTATACGTCTATTTTCATAGAGTGAGATATACCTTTTTGAAATTATGTCCGTGACATTTACCTATATCAGTGGATGGTTAGGTAAGGAGCATTAAACAGCGGTGTAATTCTTCTTAACCATAAGTACAGTTTCCAACCTACGACACATAGTGAATGAGTTATCAGACTCAAGGGACTTATACAGAGTATTGTATGTTGTCCAGGGTCCATTAGGACAGAGGGGTTGGTCCTCGTACTATATTCGGTTTACTTATGACTTCTCTAGTTTTTAGACAGGTGTTTCGCGGAAACACAGGATCTGAATTTTGAGAAGTTATAGGTATTTGAATAGAGTAGAAAACCTGGTATAGCAAGTATCGGGATTCTTCAAAGAGATCGAAGATATAGATACTTGTCAATGGTATTCAGTTGCTAGTAATGATAAAGAGATCTTGCTTCTCTTTCAGGTTACTCATAATTGGAAGCATTCCTGAGTTGAGTAACGCTGATCGGCCTCCTTCCATTTAGTTGACATGCACTGGAGACAGTTGCATGATTTGAATCTGGTTCAATTAAATCAGTGCCTCTGGTCCTATATGGGATATAGAACAGTTCATATCTTAACGATGTTAAGGTACGGGGAGTTGTCCGGCTTATGCTTAAAACCAGACACTGGACAACTCAAGGCACGTTTCTGTAATGGCTGTTTGTGGGTTGACCCAGGCTATGACGCGGGTTGACTTTCTACCATCTGGATGAACAATAGCAATATTGTTCTAGACTTGCCACAGTTTTAATAAAAATGGATTTTTTCAGAAAACAGTAGTGGGAGTATGGTAGAACTGGAAGTGATTCCAGAACCACAAACGATTACTGAAGATTTGATAAGGAACCTAAAGATTCAATCTGGATTGACATTCCATTGGCCACTCCGCAGATAAGGTGGGTAACTTCAGGCACCCGAGAGGTACTACGGTAGCCTCAAGGACGGTGACAGGGAAGTTCTTATTTACCCACAATTACCATTGCTGTTGTTCCAGGCTGCGAGACCCGGCGGGAGGATGAGTATAGCGTCGTTCTAAACTAGTTTTAGAAGTGTACGTGTATATGACTCTGCCAGAGGGTTGTCGTAGTCAGTGGGAGCAGCGGAAGCATTGGTGGAAAGGTAGCTTATGTCTATTTATAGACTAAAGCAGATGTAGCGGAGATAGATCATCTATTTCTGACGTGAAAGTCATGGGTTTGACTTCATCAGAATAGGGGATGGATCTGTTGAGAAGGTAGTAGGGTGTGATATCCTGGTATTTGGATGACATACACAGAGTAGGAAAAGAAACTCCTATACTACGATCGGTTATACTTTGGTCGTCACACAGTAGTTTCTCTACATAGGACTTGGATATTATATCAGACATACTGGTTACTAGATCTATGGTCTTAGATCTAGATTTGGGTAGTCTCCCAATCAGGGTACTTAGACAGCATTCTAAGAGTATTTAGAATGGACGACTCCTGGCACGGTAGTGTACCTGCAGGTGATGGAGTCACCCTCTTTAAAGGTGTCTTACAGACTAAAGGGGAGAGGGATGTGCATGATTGGCAGATCACTTGCTTAGGCAATTGAGTCAATCATGAGATATCAAGTACCACACCAGATGTTGTTCTTGCACTAGATGCAATAAGTTGACATTAATCCAATCCTGGAGAAACAGTCGGAAGCAGTTTTAGAACATAAGTGGATGTTCTAGGGATATGATAACGACAGCCTCATTCAGGAGACAGTTATCATTCCAGGCTTCCAAGGTGACCTGGACGACAAGGAGGTTGTCAGAGTTATAGTTTTTCCTTCTGATGAGGGGCAGTATTTTGGACAGGTGGTCTAAGGCAATACTGAGGGAGGCATGGCGCAGGATACTGATTAAGTTCAGTTGATGATACAGTCTAAGAAGTTTGGATTTGGAGTTCATTTATGAGCTATGTCCCATCAGACATCCAGACACATTCTAAGACAGGTATTGCTCATTTCGGGAGATGGGTTTCTCCGCGAACTTGAGATATAGCGAGACATTGAAAGAGACAACAAAGCGGATCCACTCACTGAGGCTATTCCTCGAACGCAATAGTTTCGCAAACGAGCTTTGTGAGACTGACTAGTAGAGGAGTTGGGTGTTCGGTATCATACGGGCTGTGAGTATGCGACATCGCAATAATTAGCCTTGAGTTTAAGTGGGAGATTGTTGGAGATAGTGCCCTCAGAGTCAATTATTAGGTCACAGGTACGTGATTGTAATGATTGATGGAGGACCTATCCCGGTAGGACAGTCTTACTCGAGATGATAATATGCTATCTGGTTTACCTTTATCATCGTGTACTGTTTTAAGTGAACTGACACGTCGCTATTACACATTGATAGAGCCCCTAGGATTCTTGCTTGACCACCAGCAGTATGAGGGCGATCATATAAGTGGGAGCTGGGGGTCTATAAGCATATCCTTAAAAGGTCCCTAGTCGTGAGAGTTTCGAGACAGGGCATCGATTCTCCATAGTAAACTAGTGTATACAGTCGAGACCCCGACGAGGGGCGGTGGCCGGTCTCACAAGCCACCTGTGTCAGTTGGATCACCTAAGATGTATACAGGTGCTCATTGGGTTATGAGTACACCGGACAGGACTCGCCGGGAACATGCTAGTTGGTCATATACCAGACGTCAGATGGCAGTTCCCTGGTGACATGTGTGCAGGTTAGTTCATCGACCTGGGGATCATCATTTGTCTCGTGTGAGTTCCCACTGTACTTTGATTACTACCCTACCACGGCTCAAAGGAGTCGTGCAAATAGGTTTTAGTTGGGTACTGTCCCACATGGAGGCAGTGAGCGTATCTTCAGGGGTTCGTCTCTCCCGGTATTGGGGGTGAGGTCATGCTGTGTCTAGGAGAGCCATTACACGAAGCCCTCGGCCGAGGCAAGGAGATTTACTGGTAGGTATTCCAGTAGTATCTCAGGGTGTTCTGGGCTACACTCCGACACGACTTGTACCGCTTTTGGGGGTCTGACTTTTACCAACCCCCTAGGCCCGCCATGCGATGCTCATAGACGAACGGACCGGACTGTACAGATATTGTCACTGACAGGCTCAGTAGGGTGTCAGGCTGAGTTCGCTCACAGAGGTCCCTTTTGGTCAATACCTGGTGGCCCGTTATGTATTGGCTTATACCTCTAACGTGCTAGTGGTTAAATCCATAACCAAGGTGTTGATGAGTCTTTAGAGTCCCCCACATTCAGTTACTCAGCTTTCGGGCGAAAGGTTGTAGAGGCCGTATGGAGATATGGCAAGGTCCGATCAGATACGTGCGGTATTGCACGGATCAGGATCGGACAGTTTGTACTATAGGCCGTATGGATAAATGGCAGGGTTCGATCAGATACGTGCGGTATTGCACGGATCAGGATCGAACGGATATTACTAGCCGTCTTTGGTTTAAGCCGGATCCTAGTATAGTACAGTGTAGATTTTGTCTCATTGCATTTGTATTTCGGTCGAAATACAGATGCAGGTGTGTATGCACAGTATCGGGGTTTTCCTGTAATTTATTACAGGACCAGTTTTCTGGAGTTGCCAGTTTGCTTTCCGTTTCGGCCAATTTCCTTTGTATCGTTCATTGGCCGATGATTGGTGGAGGAGGGCTTATTTGCATTGTTGCAAATAAGTGGTTGTGGAGGGGGTCTTTGCATTTTTGTTGCATCATGATTATAGCCCCATCCCTTGACCTTGACTTCTTGACTTCCTCATGATGGCTTGACCTTTAAAGTCATCATGGTTGTTGATGATGGCATGACTTTTGGAGTGATGATTGTTGCTTTGAGTGTTGGATTTTCCTTACTATCATTTCTTTTGCATGATAGCTTTCCTCTTTCTCTTTTTTGTATTAGATGAGAATGGCTCCCATTTGATTTACTCTCCCACTCACTCCATTCTCTCCATTCACCTTGCATGGCCGGCCACTCTCTTGGTGGGGCTGTCCAAACATTTTGGTGTGGGATTTTGCTTCATTTCATGTTGCAAAATCCCACAAGATCAATCCCAAAAAGCTCCAAGTATCATTTCTCCACCAAATGGCAATTCCACAACCCCAAAGTGAGACTTGAGGACTACATATTCTACAGCGAACCTTGGGCACGTCGAGTAGCCGGCTTCGTGCCCGAGTTGCCTCGGCATTGAGGTGGGAGCCCGTAAAAGAAGTAGGCGATGTGGTGCACTTCCGGCGACGAGGAGGAGACGGGACATTCCACAGGAGATCGGGACGATGACGAGAAGACCGGAGGACTTGGATCGTCGGTATATCTCTATTCCCTTTCTTGTGGTTTGCTAGGACTAATTAATGGTTCGATCCGGGTATTAGTGCGCGGCGGTTTGCCAGTTCAAGAAAAATTAAAGTTTATCACCGCTTCCGCATTTGGCCGTCGGATTGACGGCCGGGGCGCCGCCGTGCACTTACAATGAGGATGATCACCCTATTCCCAATAACTTACTCCCACTCATCATCTGTAAAGCCATACAGATGTGAGAATCAAAACTGGTAAATACATACCCTGGAGCAAGTGTCCAATCGGGAAATCAGTTTTCTTTTAACAGTATACAGCTTAACTGAAACATTGAAATGTTTTGATGGGGTATCCTGGTATTCCTAGTAATGCCTCTACCATTATCCAGATTTACAACTATAACCGTATAATTCTTTGCCACCTCTCTAAATCCCTTTATATGTCTTTAGTCATTACCTTCTGCACACCCCTTAGGCCAAATGGTTTTCTTCCTTCCCTACCGTTCGGCACCAGCCTATGGTTTGGAAGAAGACTATCCAATAAGCATAATGGGTGTACTGTCCTAATCCTAGGAACATTCGCAATGCGAGAGAAGGTGAAGATAAAAGACAACCGAATAAACCTTATTCCTATTTCTCCTGAACCAGAATCCATCCCCGAACTGGAACAAGTTCCTTTCGAGTTCGTATATAACCAAACGATGGAGTATCCAATAAACTGTGGATCTTCGTAGTGATACGGAGTGTCTTGGAGAAATACAAAGGTGATTTAGGATTGGCGAAGAAATACTTGGTTTGGTCGTGAATATCAGTCGCAATTTACTTTGCCCTCTTACTAATCCCTTGCTTTGTCTTAACTTAATACCTTCTGTACACCATCGTTAGGCTAATTGGTTTTCTTCATTCCCCACTGTTCGGCACCAGCCTAAGGTTTGGAAGAAGACTATCCAATTTGCGTAATAGGTGTACTATCTCCTAAACCAAGGAGTACTCGCAATGTGAGAAAAGGTAAAAGGAAAAGACAACTGAATAGTCCTATTCGTTTTCTCCAGAACCGGAAACCATCCTCGAATTCCTTCGAGTTCGTATCTAACCATACGATGGTTTTGTCCAATGGAAGTGGACGTTCGTAGTAATACGGGGTGTCCTGGAGAAAAGGGTAAAAGTAGGAGTGGCAATGAGGTCTGCAACTCTAACAATCCAAAAGCCAGTGTTAAGAAGGTTCGGTCAACTTGGTCACTGAGTCAAAGTCTAGGGTCGGGTCAATGGTCGCTGCCAGAAAGAGAGAGAAAAGAAACACTCAACGTGCACTCTAACCTAGATCAGAATGGTTATCACTTTATCTAATCTGGAAACCTCCCACTGTACCTCAAATTCTCCTCCAAACCTGAAAGAAGAATTAGTCGGGGTCAGCCGAGGAGTAAACTAACTCATCAGTGGGAATCGGGATCCAACTATCATCGCATGATAACGTGACGGAATCGGCTCACACTATCACACTCCAGAAGGTATGCGCATATCTGGCAAGTTTCAGTTCTTTTGAAACTCCCGATGTGATTTTTACCCCATGCTCTTATGACCTTGACGAAGGCCAACAAATCATAAGTCACATGTCAAGTTCTACCCGTCATTCTCCAGGTTGATTTGAACCCACCCGCACAAGCCCTTGACGAAGGCCAACAAGGCTATACGACTGTCCCAAACCAACGCATCTATCTATGCTGCAGAAAGGCAACAAGCAGCTACCATACACTATGCCTTGACGAAGGCCAACAAACATAGCATGAATACTACGTGCTACCCGTCTGAAACGACGGAGGGCTACGAATGGTTTCTGGCGAAAACCTTTAACGTAAAGAACTTGATATCGTTGAAGGAACGGATAGCTTTTTAGAAAATATAGTGATGAAAACCTCTACTAAAGAGGTCACTCCCGGTGAAGGGATCTCGGCTCTTTCCCTGTAGAATGGGGTGCAGGATATTCCAAATGAATACCACGATGCAAAGCAAAAGTAATCGGCTATAGTGAAGTTAATGCCCTGACGCAAACTTCTGTCCAGGGGGTCACTCCCGGTGAAGGGATCTCGGCCCTTGCCTCGTCGACTGAGGAGCAGGATATTCCAAATGAATACCACAATGCAAAACAAAAGTGAACGTCCTTGCAATAACAGCTTTTTGAAAAGTGTTCCAACAACATCAGAATATGTTTGTTTTAACTTGCATTGATCCGAATCTGTAAGTCCATGCTACCTCTCCCGGTACTTTCGGGAATGCGGAATTTGGTAAAAAACGATTTTTACGGAGGTGGTAACATGGACCTAAAACCCGGATCTTGGTTAAACATCTATCTAACAACCTAACTATGAGTTTCTAGCTACTCGGTTAGGGGGTTATACCTTACTTGTCTTGAACTCCTTCGTCTTCAAGCTCCGATGGTGGTCCGGATTGGCTTCTTCCCGTCGTCTCCGTACGCCGAAGATAGATCCACCTGAAAGCTCCAACCTTTAGCTCCTTCTTCGTTCTTTGAAGAAACTAGTTCACTTGGTTTGCTAAACTTAGTGAACTAGAATGAGTAGAGAAGAGTTTGTATGGGATTTTAACTATGGTTCTTGATTCTCAACTCATAAGACAAGAGAACCATAGAATCAAGAGAGGGAGCAAGAGGTTGAGGGTGAGAGCAAAAACAAGAGAGCTCAAGAACAAGAGAGAGAATGAGCAAGAAAGAATGAGCAAGTCTTTTGTCTCTCACCCTCTCATAATCCAAAGTCATGATAACTCATCATACAAAAAAAAGTCTTATGTGATGGTTGAAGCAACCATAACCATATCATTTCATGCACTCATTTTACACAAATGAGCAAGCAAACAAAACTCTTTGCGATGAAATGATGGCTATGGTTATCATGATGGTCAACTAGTCAAGCCTAGTCAACCGGTCAACAAAGTCAACAAGTCAACAAAGGTCAACAAGTCAACAAAGTCAACAAAAGTCAACAACCATGTCACCATAATACTTAATTAATATAATAGTTAATCACATATCATATTCTCATTAGGGTTGAGCAAAAAGTCAAATAGTCAACGGTCAACTGTCAACAACCCTAATGAGAATCCGCTACCTCTGCCTCCCTGTCAACTGTGCATACACACCCGCATCCGCGTTCCGAGGAACACGAATGCATACTGGATAAATCCAATCCCAAAAGGTACACTAGGATCTGGCTCAAACCAAAGCCCGCTAGTGTAAACTGTCCGGACACTGTACGTACACAAGTGCACGGATGTGACCGAACCCTGTCGCAAAACCATGCGACCTGTCGCAATACCATGCGACCTCTACTCTTTTGCCTAAAGGCGAAAAGCTTTCTGTGTGGGACTCTAAAGACTCGACACTACGCTGGCAGTGGGTTTAACCACAGACCGCAAGCGGCACTAGCTGTGCGTAACGGTCCCCAGGTAATGCCGACAAGAAGACCGACGAGGCGAAACCCATCTGAACTCCTACTGAGCCTGAGTGTGACATTCTCCGTACAGTCCGGTCTGTTCGTCTGATACATCGCATGGCGGGCCTAGGGGGCGGTAAACGTCAGTCCCCCAATAGCGGTACAAGTCATGCCGGAGCGAAGCCCAAAACACCCTGAGATAACACTGGAAACCTACCAGTATATCTCGTTTGCCCTGGCCAGGGACTACTCGTGTAATGGCTCTTCTAGACACAGCGCGATGTCAACCCCCAATACCGGGAGAGACGAATCCTGTCTAACCGTCACTGCCTCCAAGTGCTTCGGGACTGCACCCAACCACTACCTGTTTGCACGACTCCTTTGAGCCGTGGTAGGGTAGTGATCAAAGTACAGTGGGAACACACTCGAGGCGAAGTGACAGTGTCAAGTCAGCGGACTAAGCTGTACTCATGTCACCTGGGAACTGATAACTGACGATAGGCATAATACCAACTAGTCAGTTCCCGACGAGTCCTGTCCAGTGTACCCGTAACCTAACGAGCACCCGCATACTATCTCAAGTACGACGTACTGACGGCTGTGGGATAGACCGTCTCCCACACTGGGATGAGAAGCGCATGCGCTGGTCTACTCCGGAGTATCGATGCCCTGTCTCGATAGTCCTGCGACCAGGGACCTGCATAAGGATGTGCTTATAGATTACCCAGCCCCACTAGTGTGACGGCCATCACATCGCTGGTAATCAAGCAAAGATCCTAAGGGCTCCACTAATGTGTATAGGCGATATACAAAAATAAACACATGTACACATTGAAGTAGAAACAAACCAAGTAGCATACTACTATTTTGAGCAAGATTGTATATACAAGGTGAATATCCCAAGCTTCCATTAAGTAATATACAAACTAGTATGATACAGTAATGGCCTCTACGGCATATACACTAACAATCTCCCACTTGCACTAAGGCCATGTACTGGCGTATCGAAGACCTATCATCTCGATCAGCCGCTCGAACTGAGTCTGAGGCAGGGCCTTGGTGAATGGATCTGCTGTAAGTCCACGTTGCGACCCCCGGTTCTTACGGGGAGGCGGAAACGGTATAAAAATCAAATTTTTAGCGCATGGGGCAACATGGACTAACAAAGTCAGGATCTTTTCCTAAACTAAAACTAGCAAACTTGCTAAAGAGAGTTAGCTACTTGGAAAGATGGTTATACCTAAAGTTGAACTCCTTCTTCTTCAAACTTTGTAGAGGTTGATGGTTCTTTCCTCGTCGCCTTCTTCCGTCGAAGATGGATCCACCTGAGGGTTCAACCTTCGGGCTCTTACTCAAACTTTGAGTGAACTAGGATCTCCGGCTTGCTAAACCTTGAACCCTAGAGAGAGTAGAGAGTATCTATGGGGTGCTTTCTTTTTCAAGGTGAGGGATTCTCAACACATGAGAAGGAATCACCTTGAGCTTGAGGAAGAAGAAGTTGAAGTGAGGAGAGAGAATGGTTATGAAAGAATGAGCTCTCTTTTTCCTTTTTGCAACCATATCAAAAGAAAAAGAATTATCTAATTAGTAATAATAATTCAAATGAGAATAGTTGATGGTAGTTTTGGAATGACCACTATCATGCTTCATTAAATGAGTGTAAGCATGAATCAAGGAGAATCCTTTCAAAGCATGATGGTGGTCAACATTCAACCATAGTCAACAAGTCAACCATGGTCAACAAGTCCACAAAATCAACCATAACAATATTTCATTTAATTACTATTATTAATTGATATTTCATAAATCTATTAGGGTTTGGAAAATGACGACTGTCAACTATGCATACGCACCCGTTCCGAAACCCTAATGAAATACCTCATCCTCCGCCTCAAGCAACTGTGCATACACACCTGCATTCTCGTTCCGAGGAACAAGAATACCAAGATATAAAAGCAACCCCAAAAACTTATACCAGTATCTGGCTCAAATCAGAGCCTGCCAGTATAATCCGTCCGGACTCCAAACGTGCACAAGTGCGCGGATGAAAACGAACCCTGCCGCAAAACCATGCGACCTCTACTCTGTTTTGCCCAGAGGTGAATACCCTCTGTGTGGGACTCTAAAGACTCGACACTACGCTGGCAGTGGTTTTAACCACAGACCGCAAGCGGCACTAGCTGTGCGTAACGGTCCCCAGGTAGATGCCGACAAAAAGGCTGACGAGGTGAACCCCATCTGAACTCCTACTGAGTCTGAATGTGACATTCTCCGTACAGTCCGGTCTGTTCGTCTGATACATCGCATGTCGGGCCTAGGGGGCGGTAAAACGTCAGTCCCCCAATAGCGGTACAAGTCGTGTCGGAGTGAAGCCCAAAACACTCTGAGATAACACTGGAAGCCTACCAGTATATCTCGCTTGCCCTGGCCAGGGACTACTTGTGTAATGGCTCTCCTAGACACAGCGCGATGTCAACCCCCAATACCGGGAGAGACGAATCCTGTCTAACCGTCACTGCCTCCAAGTGCTTCGGGACTGCACCCAACCACTACCTGTTTGCACGACTCCTTTGAGCCGTGGTAGGGTAGTGATCAAAGTGCAGTGGGAACACACTCGAGGCGAAGTGCCAGTGTCAAGTCAGCGGACTAAGCTGTACTCATGTGATTGAAACGAGATTTCGGATTGTGTATGTAAAGAATTGTAAAGAAATCACAATCAAAAATTAATTGACCGCAATCAACTACGGTGTCGGATTGTAGTTAGTATATGAGTGCGGATCGTCCTCAGGGAAAGTGTAATCGTTCGTCGTTCAAATTAGATGAGTCGAAACTTTAATGAAAAGAAAACAAAACAATTCATGATTTAAATTTTGTATTTCAAGAAAAAGAAAATATCTAGATCTAAGAAAGCATTAAAAGATAGAATCAAGAATTGATAGTTTGATGATTTTTCCAAACCAAATATCAAGAATCGAAATGAGGCTCGTAGGAATCGATCGGATCTATAGATGTAATGTAATCTTACAATTACGTATTCTTATCCTTCGATGAATTGATACTAGATCGATGATGATCGATGAGAATTAGAGACTTCTTGTGAAACTAGGGTTTCATCTTATCTCTTGTTCTTTCGTCGATATCATTCATATTCTAGCCTCTAGTAAATTCAAGAAACGATCGTAGATCCCTAATTTCGAGCGATCACAATCAAGAAAGCATCGCTACGAAACTAGGTCATCGATTCTTGAACTTGCTAGGGTTTACAAAACTCGTAGGACTTAAAAATCGTATTAAGATTTGTTACATCATCATTCTACAATCGTCTCGACTCCTTTACGAGCGGAGTTTTACTCACACATCACAACAAGAACAACAATTACAAATTGAGATCTAATCATGATGCAAGAATTAAAAGAAAGCAAGATAAAAGAATTTCACCTTTTATTTATATCAACAATTTCATTACATTCGCTCAAGAACTACAAGAGGAAGAATTCGATCGTCGACTTGGCTTCGCTCGTCTCCGTGGAACGCGGATCGGCTTGGATCACTTGTCCGATTGAAGATCGGCTCGACTCCTAAAAGGTTGAAGGCTTCTCACTTGATTTGGTACTCAAGATCTTTGATTTGGAGTGGAATTAGGGTTAGGGTTTCGCACAAGCTTTGTCACGAAGCTTGTGGAAGAAAATGGTGTAGAATGAACAACTAATGAAGATTTAAGAACTAATGATTCCACCCCTTAACCATAGGTCTAGGTTCCTATTTATAGATAACTAACCCTAGATCTAGGATTTCAAATTCTAACTTTCCCTCCAAAAGTTTGTTGAGGGAATTCAAATTTCCCTCCAAAAGTTAGTTAGGGGAGAAGGTTCTAGATGTAATTAGTTAGGAGGAGCTTCTAGAATAGGATTAATTAGGAGCTCAATTTAGGATTAGCCTTCTTAATCTTCATTTCTGATCTGGCATTATCTTCGAGGGTATTCTGGAATTCTACATATCAGAAAGCACTGTGGGCCCAGAGAAATAGATTCTGCACTAAAAATGAGATGCTGACGTGGCATAGGAGGCGCGGAACCGCGGCTCAAGCCATCTCCTGCCGCGGTTCCGCGGCTGACGTGGAGCCTTGGGGCTTGGGCTTTCTGTTTTGGTCTTGGGCTCACTTTTGGGCTTTTCTTTTATATGCTGAATTTAATAATTCCTTCTGAAATACTACCAGATCTGATTTCATTGAGTTGGCGTAATTTTGATCAGCTCTTTGGCTTTTCTTCCGTATTTTCCTGCATAGACTCAAGACAAGTGTTGCGCAAATACAGAAATGATGCGGTGCCATGAAATGCGGTTAATTTCCTTTAAAGTGTCGGTTAAAAAGTCTAACACATGCAATCTCATATTTTGTGACAGATTTGCTAATATGTAGAATATGAATGCCGAACAGTTCTAAATGTATGCAAATGTTAAGGAAATTGCCGGCTAAAATATACAATATTTTCGACTGATCAAATACCCCCAAACTTAATTTCGATCGTCTCGAGCGAATGTTTTATTAAAAAGAGAAGGAGAAAATAAAGAAAGAGAAAAACTAACTAGCACACTTTCGTAGGCAACACGATTGCACTGAGCACGTGCAACAAGCCTTTAAACCTCTAGGTGTCCCTAGTAGGAGGAGTGTTGTCTCCTGAGGGTTTTCAGCGGATTGCACCCACAAAATCCAATAATAAAAGGAAGATCATGAATATTACATTTAAAGAAAAGAATTGTAAAAGAAAAGCCTTGAAAATTAGGGTTTCCAACTAAGCTAGCTTTTCGGTTGTCATGAGCCCTATCTTAATGGTCATGAAAAGATGTTAGAAATCACGTCCTCCCTCAATAAAACATCGTCTTATTTTTCATTCCTATCTTTCTTCCAAAACATCGATCATATCACCCTGCGTGTGTGTAAAGGACATCCCTACACCCGGAGAATTCAATTCAAGCTATCATACTCTTGCCCATCAACCTCAGTATATATTTTTTTCTCGATGAGCTCACACACTTTCATGCGACCGTTAATACTTCTTGAGGTACTAACCGACCGATTACTCATGTGATTGCTTATTTGGTGTATTTTCCTAGTCTTGCACCACCTCAGGTATAGCAGTGACTCCCAGACCAGTTGGCCTTAGGGCACTAGATGAAAAGGCACCCTTGCTATATATTTTTTATTTCCCTTGGTGATAACAAAACCAGTGTCCATTTTTCTCACCATAATTTTTTTTTTCTTCATACTTTTGGCTTTAAGACAAGAGCATTTCAAGGTATCCTCTACTATCCCAGGCTTTAAGACGTGTGTAAGTGCGAATAGCAGGGTAGCAACGCTCAAAATGTTTGGCTTCCAGAATAGAAACTATTTTTCAGACTTATTTTTATCCTCAGATTAGTGACGTCCTTCATCTTACTAACCCTTGGGACAACGGCTCATAACTACTTATTACTAGTTCGTATAAGAAAACTTCTAATTTTCTTAGTTTTCTTAAATTTTTCTAATCTCATGGATGTAATTTTTCACTATCTAGACTTTTATTATCTTATTTATATACAAAAATTATTTTTATAGTTTTGAAAATTTTTATGGGTTTTCGAAAATGTTTTGTGCTTATGCAAATGATATGCAAATGATGCGAAAATAAGCACAAACCTCCCCCAAACTTGTTTTCAACAGTGTCCTCACTGTTGCCATCTGCTAAATCTCGAAAAACCTGTAAGCTTGGGAGGAATTTATTAGTGGGGGCACAATATTTAAGTGAAGAACCTCCCCCAAACTTATTTTTGGCTCAAAATTTTATAAAAATTTTCTTTTCAAGAGCCCGATTATACCCCCCAAACTTATGCAATGTTAATCTTTCAAAATCATATGAGGGGGTCAAAAATCATTGGTCGATGCCAAGCTTTGCAAAGACCGAATGTCAACACCAACCATTCAAAAATTTTATCAATGCAGTGCTCGGGTTGGTGGAAGAAGAAGTGGGGAAAGGTTAAGTGGTGGAAGAGAGTGTATGTGCGTCTCATTTTGGAGAGACGATGCAGTGAATGTGATGGATTACTCGCATTCTTTTTACAGTTCAAAAGAAGGGGTGGAGGTTCAATTTCAATGATTGGGAGATGATTCATCTCAACACCCGTGTCATTCAAAAATGCGAGTTCATCAGCGAAGATCTCCTCAAAAGTTCCATCTATACCCCGAGAAATAATGTCATCACAAAGTGCGGGGTGATCTTCAGACTCTAAGAACAGTTCATAATCAGTGTTATTTGTTGACCCGGACATCTCGGTAGGAGATTCCGTATGTGTATGATACATAGTTGGGTCAAACAATAACATATGAAAAGAGTCAAGATCGATATTAGGAGGATCATCAAATTCGCTGCTGTCGACATCCATTAAGTCGACAGAACAGACCTGAGCAGTAGGTTCGGAGGGTACACTTCCCAACTTGTAAATGTTCAGCTCTATTGACCTATTCCCGAAAGATAGGGTCATAGAACCATTACGACAGTTGATTATAGCATTGGAAGTGGCCAAAAAGGGGCGACCTAAAATCACCGGAATTTGATTCCGTGGGTTCGCTACAGGTTGTGTATCAATTACAATAAAATCTACCGGGAATATAAATTCTCCGATTTTTATTAACACATCCTCCAGTTCACCCCTAGGTTTGGTGATTGATCGGTCAGCCATCTGGAGAGTGCAATTGGTTGGTTTTAACTCTCCGATCCCTAGTTGCTCATAAACAGAATATGGAAGCAAGTTAACACTAGCGCCAAGGTCTAGTAGAGCACGGTTAATGTGTTTTTCCCCGATAGAAACGGAAATAGTAGGATATCCAGGATCCTTACGTTTCCTCGGTAATTGCTGGGGGAAAGCCGTGTCTATTGTCTTTTCCATGAAAATCTTCTTGGGCACTGAATTCTTCCTCTTCCTAGTGCACAAGTTCTTAAGAGTTTTCGCATAGGACGGAACTTGTTGGATGGCATCTAGGAGAGGGATGTTGGTGTTTACTTGCTTAAAAATGTTCATAATCTTCTCCATATGTGGACTCGGTGTGTTAGCCCTTAACCGATTAGGATAAGGTGCTTTAGCAATAAGTGCTGGGTCCATCATAGGAGAAGGAAGTGGGTGTGGAACCGATCCCGGAATAGAAGTGGGGATCGTCCGTGGAGGGGTAACAGAGGTGGGCTGTAGTGGCGAGCCTTTTGGGAAATGGAGAATAGGCTCGGAAGAAGATGGTGGGGTAGAAGAACTGGGGTTAGAAGTGTGTGTGTGAGGAAAGGTCTCAGCCGGGGTGTTATTGATTGATTTATCAGTATCATCAAACTCTTCCCCAACATGAGTGTCAAGCACTCTTCCAGATCTCAACGTGATTGTATCCACATCATGTAAATAGCTAGAATTGGGTAAAGGTTGAGCTGGAAGTTTCCCTTTCTCTCTTGCACTCATTTCAGCTTTTAAACGTGCAATTTCTTCTTCCATCGATTTAATACTCTCGCTTTGGGACGCAGAGTTTTTCTTTATATAATCGACAGAAGACTTCATTTCAGCCGAAACTTGCATGATATTTGTTAAGACCAAATTCATGCATTGTGCAATTGAATAGGATTCATCCGTTCCGGTCAACTGCAAAGGACTAGATGGTGCAAGAGTGTTGACCGGATTTTGAAAATTTTGTACTTGAAAGGGGTGCTGACTCAATTGTGGTGGTTGCTGTTGTGGTGGAGGGATCCCTTGGAAATTGTTTTGGTTTGGAACCGTGTTTTGAAATTGGGATTGGTTCCAATCAAAATTGGGGTGATTCCTCCAACCCTGATCATATGTGGAGGAAGATGGATTGTTTCTAGGTCTTTGAAATGCGGCATTGGTATGCTCATGACCTGAAAACGGACATTCTTCCGTCAAGTGAGACGGATCAGAACAACAGCCACATACAGTTTTGGAGAGTGATATTTGACTTAGGGCGGCGGCTAAAAATTTGTTTTCCATAGCATCAAATTTCTTGTGTAAAGCTGAAATTTCAGCTCTAATTTCTATGGAAATATCATTGCCATCCCTAGATGATTGACTCACACCCTCCCACTGTAAAGATTTATCTGCGAAATTTTCTAAGAATTCCCAGGCTTCCCTATCATCTTTGGTCATAAAATTGCCTTGACACATGGATTCAAGGGTCTGTCTTGTGTAAGGAGTAATGCCCTCATAAATGATTCGGCAAAGATCCCATCTCGGGATGCCGTGATGTGGACATTGGATTAACAGATCCTTGAAACGGTCGAGACATTTTGAAAATGTTTCATTTGGAAGCTGGGTAAATTGATAGATTTCGCTACGGACTCGAGCTGTCTTTTGATGTGGGTAGAATTTCTTAAGGAATGCTTTGACGAATTCGTCCCAATTTGAAATGGAATGTGCGGTGGTGTTATATAGCCACTTCTCGGCTAAATCGCACAAAGTGAATGGGAGAAGACGAAGACGGAAAGCATCCACAGAAAGCTGTGAAGTACCCATCATTGCGCATACATTTTCAAATTTCGTGATAAACACGTATGCGTCTTCAGACTCGAGACCGTGAAATTTTGGTAGAAGGTTTATGTATTGGGGTTTTATTTGAAAATTTTCCCCGTTGGCTGGTGGAATGGAAAGACAGGTGGAAAGTGGGCCTCGTGTAGGATAGCATCTCTCTTGGAGAGAAATGCGAGGTGGATTCTGCGCACCAACGGACGGCGGCAGGGTAGTGGAAAAGAAGTTCGATGGATGTGGATCCATCGATGTGGGTGTGGTGGTGGGTAAAAGAAAAGGTAAGTGTAGAAATACCGACTTTTGGGTCGATCGGGGGAAACGCGGACTTAACAGGCACTAGAAACCCGTGGTCCAGCCTATCTTGTACTAAAAAGGGTTAGTACAAGTGGCAGCGTGAATTTATAATTAGGGGAAATGATGTATGCGGTGTTTGTTTTGAAAAGATACGGATTTTTTTTGAAAAATTATGATGCAACAAAACAAATGCAACACACAAACCCTAGAATCTAGTGGTCACCTAGGTCAAACTCTAGACCGCTCCTAACTGCCAAAAGACAAGTCGCAGGATAAATCCTCCACTGCCTCTTTGTCCCCCTGTGGCCGGATAAGTGCCAGGTAAGTGGGAAGGAACCACCACTACAGTGGGCCTAATTAATAACCACTAGCCTTAGACACACTCGCCTTAGGCACCACAAGAAAACTCGGATAAACAATGAATTACCCACGGCCTTCTCTTGTCCTAAATGAGCGCGACGGTCCTTAGAGTCATCTCTAGATATTTTTTTAATTAATGAGGGTAAATGCGGATGCAAGTTTTGTGATTTTCGGGGCCTAGGAAGGGTAATGAAATCCCCACCTAATTTGGATTTGGTCGTGCCCCTTAAATTTCCGTATTAGAATGCAAACAACCAAGAATCAAAAACACGCACAAATTTTTATTTTGCTTTGCGGCGCTGCGATTTATTTGCAAAGAAACCTGCAGCAAAATTGTTATTGGAGCAGACAGAGGAGGAGATAAGAAAGATAGAGACTTACAGAGAAAAATTAGTGCAGTGAACAGTCAAGGGGGGCGCGGATCCGCCGCGGATTAGGGTTATTTGCCGCGGATGAGCGGTCTTATCAACGAATCACTGCACCAAAATTTTAGGATTGGTTTCTGTTCACCTCAGGAGCTCTCTGGATGTTTCAGAAAAAATTTTCCACAGCTCCAATGATTCCAGATTTCCTCGCAATCAAATCACAAAACACGTATTAGTGTTTGCACGAATTTTGATCACAAAATTTAAATGGAATAAAATTTTCAACTCAAATTTCAAAATACGAACTATTAGCGCACTATCCCCGGCAACGGCGCCATTTGATTGAAACGAGATTTCGGATTGTGTATGTAAAGAATTGTAAAGAAATCACAATCAAAAATTAATTGACCGCAATCAACTACGGTGTCGGATTGTAGTTAGTATATGAGTGCGGATCGTCCTCAGGGAAAGTGTAATCGTTCGTCGTTCAAATTAGATGAGTCGAAACTTTAATGAAAAGAAAACAAAACAATTCATGATTTAAATTTTGTATTTCAAGAAAAAGAAAATATCTAGATCTAAGAAAGCATTAAAAGATAGAATCAAGAATTGATAGTTTGATGATTTTTCCAAACCAAATATCAAGAATCGAAATGAGGCTCGTAGGAATCGATCGGATCTATAGATGTAATGTAATCTTACAATTACGTATTCTTATCCTTCGATGAATTGATACTAGATCGATGATGATCGATGAGAATTAGAGACTTCTTGTGAAACTAGGGTTTCATCTTATCTCTTGTTCTTTCGTCGATATCATTCATATTCTAGCCTCTAGTAAATTCAAGAAACGATCGTAGATCCCTAATTTCGAGCGATCACAATCAAGAAAGCATCGCTACGAAACTAGGTCATCGATTCTTGAACTTGCTAGGGTTTACAAAACTCGTAGGACTTAAAAATCGTATTAAGATTTGTTACATCATCATTCTACAATCGTCTCGACTCCTTTACGAGCGGAGTTTTACTCACACATCACAACAAGAACAACAATTACAAATTGAGATCTAATCATGATGCAAGAATTAAAAGAAAGCAAGATAAAAGAATTTCACCTTTTATTTATATCAACAATTTCATTACATTCGCTCAAGAACTACAAGAGGAAGAATTCGATCGTCGACTTGGCTTCGCTCGTCTCCGTGGAACGCGGATCGGCTTGGATCACTTGTCCGATTGAAGATCGGCTCGACTCCTAAAAGGTTGAAGGCTTCTCACTTGATTTGGTACTCAAGATCTTTGATTTGGAGTGGAATTAGGGTTAGGGTTTCGCACAAGCTTTGTCACGAAGCTTGTGGAAGAAAATGGTGTAGAATGAACAACTAATGAAGATTTAAGAACTAATGATTCCACCCCTTAACCATAGGTCTAGGTTCCTATTTATAGATAACTAACCCTAGATCTAGGATTTCAAATTCTAACTTTCCCTCCAAAAGTTTGTTGAGGGAATTCAAATTTCCCTCCAAAAGTTAGTTAGGGGAGAAGGTTCTAGATGTAATTAGTTAGGAGGAGCTTCTAGAATAGGATTAATTAGGAGCTCAATTTAGGATTAGCCTTCTTAATCTTCATTTCTGATCTGGCATTATCTTCGAGGGTATTCTGGAATTCTACATATCAGAAAGCACTGTGGGCCCAGAGAAATAGATTCTGCACTAAAAATGAGATGCTGACGTGGCATAGGAGGCGCGGAACCGCGGCTCAAGCCATCTCCTGCCGCGGTTCCGCGGCTGACGTGGAGCCTTGGGGCTTGGGCTTTCTGTTTTGGTCTTGGGCTCACTTTTGGGCTTTTCTTTTATATGCTGAATTTAATAATTCCTTCTGAAATACTACCAGATCTGATTTCATTGAGTTGGCGTAATTTTGATCAGCTCTTTGGCTTTTCTTCCGTATTTTCCTGCATAGACTCAAGACAAGTGTTGCGCAAATACAGAAATGATGCGGTGCCATGAAATGCGGTTAATTTCCTTTAAAGTGTCGGTTAAAAAGTCTAACACATGCAATCTCATATTTTGTGACAGATTTGCTAATATGTAGAATATGAATGCCGAACAGTTCTAAATGTATGCAAATGTTAAGGAAATTGCCGGCTAAAATATACAATATTTTCGACTGATCATCATGTCACCTGGGAACTGATAACTGACGATAGGTATAATACCAACCTGTCAGTTCCCGACGAGTCCTGTCCAGTGTACTCGTAACCTAACGAGCACCCGTATACTATCTCTAGTACGACGTACTGATGGCTGTGGGACAGACCATCTCCCATACTGGGATGAGAAGCGCATACGCTAGTCTACTCCGGAGTATCGATGCCCTGTCTCGATAGTCCTTCGACTAGGGACCTGTATAAGGATGTGCTTATAGATTACCCAGCCTCCACTAGTGTGACTGCCATCACAACGCTGGTAATCAAGCAAAGATCCTAAGGGCTCCACTAATGTGTATAGATGATATCGCAAAATAAACACATGTACACATTGAAGTAGAAACAAACCAAGTAGCATACTACTATATTGAGCAAGATTGTTTATACAAGGTGAATATCCCAAGCTTCCATTAAGTAATATACAAACTAGTATGATACAGTAATGGCCTCTAGGGCATATACACTAACATCTGCAGTGTTATCTTCTGAAGCGACTCTCCGAACCTCGATCTCCTGGCGATCTACGATCTCCCTGATCAGGTGATACCGCCTTAAGATGTGCCTGGATCTCTGATGGGACCTGGGTTCCTTCGCTAAAGCTATAGCCCCGTTGTTGTCGCAATACAGAGGTATTGGATCAACAATGGACGGAACCACCTAAAGTTCTTTCAAGAACTTCCTCATCCAGACAGCTTCTTTTGCGGCATCAGATGCAGCGATGTATTCCGCTTCCATCGTCGAGTCTGCAACGGTTTCTTGTTTGGAACTCTTCCAACACACCGCCCCTCCATTGAGGGTAAAGACAAAACCCGACATGGACTTGGAATCATCCTTGTCACTCTGGAAGCTGGAGTCAGCAAAGGCCTCGATCTGGAGGTCTTTTCCGCCATACACCAAGAACATCTCCTTAGTCCTTCTCAGGTACTTGAGAATGTTCTTTACCGCTATCCAGTGTTTCTCCCCAGGGTTTGACTGATACCGGCTTACCACACTCAGTGCATAAGCTACATCCGGTCTGGTACACAACATCGCATACATTATAGAGCCTACCGCAGAAGCGTAGGGTATAATAGACATGCGATCCCTCTCCAAATCAGTCTTGGGAGACATCTCTTTAGAGAGGGTGATCCCGTGACAAGCCGGTAGGTTACCGTGCTTGGAATCTTCCATACTGAATCTTTTCAGTACGGTGTCGATGTACCTGGACTGTGAAATCCTAATATCCTCTTGGATCTATCACGATGGATCCGGATCCGCAGGATGTATGAGGCATCACCCAGGTCTTTCATAGAGAACCTGTGCGACACGAACCCCTTGACAGATTGTAGCATAGGAATGTCATTTCCTATTAAGAGAATGCCATCCACGTATAAAACGAGGAATACTACAGTTCTCGCTACAAATCTACTATAGATGCATGGTTCATCTGGATTTTTGATAAAGCCAAATTCTTTGACCGTCTCATCAAAGCAGATGTTCCAACTCCGCGATGCCTGCTTTAGTCCATAGATGGACTTAAGCAACTTGCACACCTTTCCGCTGCTCCCACTCTGAATGAAACCCTCTGGTTGGTCCATATAGACACACTCCTCTAAATTTCCATTTAGAAAAGCTGTCTTTACATCCATTGGCCAGATCTCATAATCGTGGAAGGCAGCAATGGCAAGAAAGATCCGAATGGATTTCAGCATGGCTACTGGAGAAAAGGTTTCGTCATAGTCCAAGCCAGGTCTTTGACGAAAACCCTTTGCTACCAGCCTAGCTTTATAGGTCACAACCTGTCCATCTACACCAATCTTCCTTTTGAAGATCCACTTGCATCCTACGGGTTTTACCCCGTCTGGAGCAATGTCCAACGTCCATACCTTGTTGGTGTACATGGACTCCATTTCGGTCCGCATTGCATCCAGCCATTTCACTGAGTCAACGCTCTGAACGGCCTGCTGGAAGCTAGTAGGCTCATCATATTCTATGATGCAATCCTCTCTATCCCCGTCTATGAGAAAACCGTAGTATCTCTCGGGCGGATGAGACTGCCTACTGCTCCTGCGGAGCGGCGTAGGAATGTCCTGTTCTGTTGAACCCTCTGGTTCCACTAACCTTTCAGTAATAGTCTGTGGTTCTGGAATTTCTTCCAGTTCTACTGAGCTCCCACTTATTTCCTTTTCCAAGAACTGGTGTTCTAGAAAGTGGGCATTACGAGAAACAAGGACTTTTTGTTCTTCTGCGTAGTAGAAAAGATACCCCCTGGTGTTCTTTGGGTATCCCACAAACTTGCACAGTACTGAGCGTGCCTCGAGTTTGTCCGCATGCTGCTTTTTGACAAAAGCTGGACATCCCCAGATCTTCAGATATTGAAGATAGGGTTTCTTCCCACTCCACATTTCATATGGTGTGTTAGGCACAGTTTTAGTCGGAACTCGGTTCAAAAGGTATGCGGCTGATTCTAGCGCATATCCCCAGAATGATCGCGGTAACTCAGCGTTACTCATCATGGACCGCACCATATCCAATAGGGTGCGGTTCCGTCTCTCCGATACACCGTTATGTTGCGGAGTGTATGGAGGAGTAAGCTGAGAGAGAATTCCGTTCTCTTTTAAATAGTCTAGGAACTCGGCACTTAAGTATTCTCCACCTCGATCCGATCTTAGGATCTTAATACTTTTGCCGGTCTGTTTTTCTACTTCATTCTTATACTCCTGGAATTTTCCAAAGGTTTCGGACTTATGTTTCATTAAGAAAACATGACCGTACCTTGAGAAGTCATCCGTAAAAGTAACGAAGTAAGAATAACCGCTTCGCGCATGTGTAGACATTGGACCGCACACGTCACTGTGTACGAGTCCCAAGAGCTCGCTCGCTCTTACTCCACGTCCAGTAAACGGAGTCTTTGTCATCTTTCCTTTGAGACAGGATTGACAAGTGGCATACGATTGATATTCGAACGCATTCAAATATCCTTCTGTATGTAACTTAGTCAACCTTCTCTCATTGATGTGACCCAGTCTACAATGCCACAAGAAAGTCTGATTTATTTCTGGAGACTTTCTTTTGTGTGTATTCTGGACATTGAAAATCTGTGGTTGGTTTAATACGTATATACCATTACTCAATGTACCTGACCCAATCAAAACTTGATTAAGGTGAATGTTTACAACATTACTTACAAACGCAAATTCATAACCTTCTTTAGAAACTAAAGATACAGAAATGATATTACAAGTTGCGTTGGGTACAAAAAAGCAATTACGCAAAACCAAAACATGTCCATCTGACATTCCCAGGTGATAGTCCCCCACGGCTTTAGCATCCATGCTAGCTTCGTTCGCAACTCTGAGGGTCATGTCACCTGCCTTCAAAACCCTACGGTTTCTCAACGCCTGCAAAGAATTACAGATATGAGATCCTGATCCGGTATCCAATACCCAGGAAGTAGAGTTTATTGAAAGACAGTTTTCAATAACATACACACCTGAAGCTGAAGCTGCAACCTGCTTCAATTCCTGTGTCCTGGCTTTCCAAGCCCTGCAATCATTCTTCCAGTGACCTTTCTTATAACAATAGAAGCATTCTTCCTTATCCACAAGCTTCCCCGATTTCTTTGTTGCTTTAGCTTTTCCCTTCGTATCCATTTTACAAACACCACCCCTTAGTTTGGCGGGGGCTTTCTTCTTCTTTCCCTTGGCTTTCGCCTTGGACCGAGAAGAAGATGATCCTCCTACAAACAAAGTGGATGTTTCCCTACCTTTCTGTAGGGTGCCCTCTGCGCTCCTCAGCATGTTGAGGAGCTCTGAAAGTTCAACCTCTTTTTCTTGTAAGTTGAAGTTCAGTATAAACTGGGCGTAAGTGGAAGGAAGGGACTGGAGAACTATATCCGTATATAGTTCACTCTCCAATGTGATCCCTAGGTCCGCGAGCTCCTTAATGTAGCCGATCATCTTTAGCACGTGCTCGGCTACTGATGATCCGACGGCCATTCTTGTCGAAAATAACTTTTTCGACGCTTCGTATCTTGCGATACGAGATTGCTCTCCATACAGTTCTTTTGTATGAAGCAATATGGATTCCAAGTCCATATTCTCGTGCCTCCTCTGATGTTCATTGTCCATAGAGGCAAGTACGAGGCATTTGGCCTTCGCGCTATCAATCTCCCAAGTCTTACGGATTTCCTTATCCGCGACGCTGGAAGTGGGACCAGGGACAGGGGGAGCTTTGGTGGTAAGAAGATACCCCAGCTTGTCGTAAGTGATTGCTATCTTGACATTCCTGAGCCAATCTTTGTAGTTTGGCCCTGTCAGTTTGTTTTTATCTAGGAGTAACTTAAGTCCAGTCATGTCGATTTGGTCGCTGCAATTAGGAGAGAGAAGAAGAAACACTCAGCATGATGCTCTTGCAAGTTTAGAGTGGTTTTTAGTTTGTCTAAACAGGATGGCTCCCACTGTTTCTCGAATCCCTCCTCAAACCATAAAGGAAGAATTAGTCGGGATCAATCCCACCGCACAATACTTGCTTAACCGTTCAGCCAGGCCGGTGTCGGTACTTCGAGGGAGGTTTTCCAACGCTTTCGCGAAGTTCCTTAATTAAAGAACCTCTTTTCCCTGGGGGCGTAGCCCCGCTAACACCTTTCTAGGTACCTACTAGGTTTATAGCATTGATCGATTAGTGAGAAATTTCCCGAGGAGTAGCATATACTCACAGTAGGATCGGGATCCAAATATCATCGCGTGATGAAACTGAAGGAATCCTACCAGAATCATCACACTCCAAATGGTATGCAAATCTAGCAAGTTTCAGTACTTATGAAACTCCCGATGTGGATTTTTGCCCCATGCTCTTATGACCTTGGCGTGAGGTCAAAATGTCATAAGTCACATGTCAAGTTCTTCCCATCATTATCCAGGTTAATTTGAATCCACCCGTACCTACCCTTGACGTAGGCCAAAATGGCAGTACGGCTATCCCAAACCAACGCATTCTATCTATGCAACAGATAAGTATCCGGCAGCTACCAATCACTATGCCTTGGCGTGAGGTCAAAATACATAGCTTGAATACTACCGAATATTTAACTGAAATGATGGAGGGCTACGGATGGTTTTGGCAAAACCGTGAACGTAGTGAACTTGATATGGTCGATGGAACGAGATAGCTTTTAAAAGGAGTGGCTCAAGCTCCGCATTTAAAAGTTGGTTTTGAAAAGAACCGAGTGGTTTTTCGAAAGTGTTCCAACGACTTTAACTTGGTTTATTATCTTGCATTAGTTCTTTTAATGCGTGATATTCTTGCATTAGTTCTTTTAATGCGTCCCATCATTTAATCCTACCATTGCAGAAAACAACCAAAATATGACGTACGCTTATGCCATTCGCATTCGCCACGGGGCCCCGTCATTACCCGTTAGGTTACTTAACTAACGACAGAGCGGGGGCTGGGCTAGCGCGTCTGTAAAACATAAGCAACGCCTAAATAATATCATATATAGATATACTGCAATGATAAACATTTCAGATCACAGATGAATACATTGGATATACTAGGAATCTGTAATTCGCACGAGCCTGTAACGAAAAACAGATTACACGGTCGCGGTGAATAGCCAAATACCCCACCCTAGACCCCTACGGGTGCGGCAAACTACCCGCCAAGTACCCGAAGCGTAGTAACCTCCCTCATCTCCATGAGTAGGCCACTTGACACTTCGGCATACCCGGTAGTTTGTGCACCCCCTCCATGGGTCTATCCTAGGAGCAAAAACAGTAAAAAGAAATTATACAATGACGGCTACAACCCCGACCCGGTTGTGCGGCCATACAAATAATTATTACATCAATTTACAAATTTACATGTATTGAAAGAAAAGAAAACTCTCGTCTCACAACCCCCGGCTATTCACCCGCAACAATCCAACATATTCATATACACATTCCAGCAACATTACAGATCACAGATTTGTATAACCCCCACTAATCGACATATAGCGATTAGTAGACGTTCAATACAAATATCACATTACAGAAAAACCCGTTAGCTAAAGTTTTTTAGAAGTTCGATCAAAAATATGGATTTTCGGGATCCCAAAATAAATTTTTCGTTCTGGAAAATCTGGGTTGAAAATACATGTACCAAAATTCCCAAAATACCCCCAGAAGCACACTGTAGCAAAGAAACACCAGAGAGGCGCCAAGGAGGCCGCGGAACCGCGGCAATAGCAAGCTATTGCCGCGTTTCCGCGGTCGTTTAGGGGAATCACTTGGTGATTTTTCTACAGTAGCAATAAAAAACCCTGAGCCGATTTTAGGTGTTAAAATAATAAACTTTTGAACAGTAAAAAAATCGACAGAAACTCGAATTTTTGGGGTTTTGTTTTCGGGACTTTTTCTTTGATCGATCTTCTAGTTACTTGCTAACATGTTAGATAGAGTTTAACTAGGCTCTGATACCACTGTAAGTCCATGCTACCTCTCCCGGTACTTTCGGGAATGCGGAATTTGGTAAAAAACGATTTTTACGGAGGTGGTAACATGGACCTAAAACCCGGATCTTGGTTAAACATCTATCTAACAACCTAACTATGAGTTTCTAGCTACTCGGTTAGGGGGTTATACCTTACTTGTCTTGAACTCCTTCGTCTTCAAGCTCCGATGGTGGTCCGGATTGGCTTCTTCCCGTCGTCTCCGTACGCCGAAGATAGATCCACCTGAAAGCTCCAACCTTTAGCTCCTTCTTCGTTCTTTGAAGAAACTAGTTCACTTGGTTTGCTAAACCTAGTGAACTAGAATGAGTAGAGAAGAGTTTGTATGGGATTTTAACTATGGTTCTTGATTCTCAACTCATGAGACAAGAGAACCATAGAATCAAGAGAGGGAGCAAGAGGTTGAGGGTGAGAGCAAAAACAAGAGAGCTCAAGAACAAGAGAGAGAATGAGCAAGAAAGAATGAGCAAGTCTTTTGTCTCTCACCCTCTCATAATCCAAAGTCATGATAACTCATCAAACAAAAAAAAAAGTCTTATGTGATGGTTGAAGCAACCATAACCATATCATTTCATGCACTCATTTTACACAAATGAGCAAGCAAACAAAAGTCTTTGCCATGAAATGATGGCTATGGTTATCATGATGGTCAACTAGTCAACGGTCAACTAGTTAATCACATATCATATTCTCATTAGGGTTGAGCAAAAAGTCAAATAGTCAACGGTCAACTGTCAACAACCTTAATGAGAATCCGCTACCTCTGCCTCCCTGTCAACTGTGCATACACACCCGCATCCGCGTTCCGAGGAACACGAATGCACACTGGATAAATCCAATCCCAAAAGGTACAAGGATCTGGCTCAAACCAAAGCCCGCTAGTGTAAACTGTCCGGACACTGTACGTGCACAAGTGCACGGATGTGACCGAACCCTGTCGCAAAACCATGCGACCTGTCGCAATACCATGCGACCTGTCGCAATACCATGCGACCTCTACTCTTTTGCCTAAAGGCGAAAAGCTTTCTTTGTGGGACTCTAAAGACTCGACACTACGCTGGCAGTGGGTTTAACCACAGACCGCAAGCGGCACTAGCTGTGCGTAACGGTCCCCAAGTAATGCCGACAAGAAGACCGACGAGGCGAAACCCATCTGAACTCCTACTGAGCCTGAGTGTGACATTCTCCGTACAGTCCGGTCTGTTCGTCTGATACATCGCATGGCGGGCCTAGGGGGTGGTAAACGTCAGTCCCCCAATAGCGGTACAAGTCGTGCCGGAGCGAAGCCCAAAACACCCTGAGATAACACTGGAAACCTACCAGTATATCTCGTTTACCCTGGCCAGGGACTACTCGTGTAATGGCTCTCCTAGACACAGCGCGATGTCAACCCCCAATACCGGGAGAGACGAATCCTGTCTAACCGTCACTGCCTCCAAGTGCTTCGGGACTGCACCCAACCACTACCTGTTTGCACGACTCCTTTGAGCCGTGGTAGGGTAGTGATCAAAGTACAGTGGGAACACACTCGAGGCGAAGTGACAGTGTCTAGTCAGCGGACTAAGCTGTACTCATGTCACCTGGGAACTGATAACTGACGATAGGCATAATACCAACTAGTCAGTTCCCGACGAGTTCTGTCCAGTGTACCCGTAACCTAACGAGCACCCGCATACTATCTCAAGTACGACGTACTGACGGCTGTGGGACAGACCGTCTCCCACACTGGGATGAGAAGCGCATGCGCTGGTCTACTCCGGAGTATCGATGCCCTGTCTCGATAGTCCTGCGACCAGGGACCTGCATAAGGATGTGCTTATAGATTACCCAGCCCCACTACTGTGACGGCCATCACATCGCTGGTAATCAAGCAAAGATCCTAAGGGCTCCACTAATGTGTATAGGAGATATACAAAAATAAACACATGTACACATTGAAGTAGAAACAAACCAAGTAGCATACTACAATTTTGAGCAAGATTGTATATACAAGGTGAATATCTCAAGCTTCCATTAAGTAATATACAAACTAGTATGATACAGTAATGGCCTCTAGGGCATATACACTAACAGAATCAACGCAGTCCCATCAATTGATCACACCATAAAGAACGAAAATATACTGACGTACGTATATGCCATCCGCATTCGCCACTGGGTCCCGTTATCACCCGTTAGGTTAGCTAACTAACGGCAGAGCGGGAACTAGACTAGCGCGGATGAAAAACATATACAACATCTACTAATATATATACCAATATATTATATTTCGCTCAAGGCGTGAATAAAATGCAACATCACTGAAATGTACAGCATCACAGAACAATACAGATATCTGGGATCCCCGGGTTTCACAGAGCCACTACTGAAAACCCGACGTTCCTCTGGTCGTGTGGATAGCCTGTGCAATGAAATCCTAGACCCCTACGGGCGCGGCAAGTTACCCGCCAAAACCTGAAGCGAGGCAGCCCCCTTCAGCACCGTGAATGGACCGCCCAGCACTTCACGGAATCCGGTAACTTGGGCACCCCTCCTGGGTCAACCTGTACCCCCTACGAGTGCGGCGAATAGCCCGCCAATTCCAGACTGAAGCCCCCTCCGTCTCAATGCCCTGAGATGCGGGCCTATTGCCCTCTAGAACCCGGCTATCCGTGCACCCCTCCGTGGGGTAATCCTAGTACAGAAAGTAAAATATACATACAACGGGTATATCGACCGCAACCAGGTCGTGCCCCAAAAGAATAATACAAACAGGCAGTGACGGCAGTCCACATGTCGGATGCTCGCCCCGCAATATCAAATGTACATAATACAACAACACTGTACTAGCATTGCATCCAGGCTATCCCCACCGACCGATCCGCAACATCACAGCAAAACACAGAACATCAACGTGAAAGTCGCGTTCGCAAATCCGTCTAACCGGGCTATAGCAGTTAGACAGGATTTACCGATCAAGTGACATTCACGGTCGCAGATATAATGTAAATACTGTGAAATAATGTGTTTAAAATATCCGATCGATCAAAAATTAACAAGTGGGCCCCCAAGTAATACTGTAGCACTCACAGAAATTCTGGGCCTAATTTTAATATTCCAAAACCCCTAAAATTAGCCATAAGCCCACTGGAAAAAAATGATGCAGTGACGACACCAATGTGCGGCGGAACCGCGGCCCAAGGGGGGGTTTGGCCGCGGTTCCGCGCTTCAGTGGTCGACTGACTGTGTCGAATTTTTCCAGTAGTCTTAGAATTTCCAGTACATTAGTTTTTTACAACCTGAAAAATTTTTGGAGTTCAAAAAATTTCGACAGAAAACTGATGTGAGGAAAAATGCGAGTTTTTGGAATTTTGGTCGATCGAAAATGCAAACACATCAAACAAAGCTAGACGAAGTTAATGGCGAGGCTCTGATACCACTGTAAGTGCACGGCGGCGCCCCGGCCGTCAATCCGACGGCCAAATGCGGAAGCGGTGATAAACTTTAATTTTGCGAACTTAGCAAACCGGCACCACCGCGCACTAAACACCCGGATCGGACCATTAAACTAGTTCTAGCTAACTACAAGATGGGAAGAGATATACCGAGTGATCCGAGTCCTCCGGTCTTCTCTTCGTCGTCCCGATCTCCTGCGGAAACTCCGGTCGTCGCCTCCTTGCCGGAAGGGCACCACATCGCCTGCATCTTTTACGGGCTCCCACCTCAATACCGAGGCAACTCGGGCGCGAAGTTGGCTGGCCGACGCGTCCAAGATTTGCCGTAGAAAGTGTAGTATAGAGGCTATGTCTCATTTGGGTTTTGTTGCTATTTGAAGATGATGGAGGAAACAAGATAAGGAAAAATGGTGCTTGCATTTTTCCTAGCATGAAATGAGATCAAGAAAAACCCCACAAGCTCAAAATGAAACTCTCTCTTCTTCTTCTCTCAACTGTGGCCAACCCCTTCATCTTAGAATGGTGGAGGAATCAAATATGAATCCATAACAAGAAGGGAGGTGAGTGTAGGAGAAGAGAAAGGGTGACCATATCCAAACATCATCATAACAATCTCACATCAAACTCTAATCACCTTTTAGTGATGTAAAGAGAATCAAATGATGGTTGATAAGAAAAGATGCCATCATAATCAATACATTTGCAAGAAAACCCTTCCACAATGTGTTATTTGCAAACTTGCAAATAACCCCCTCCATCGGAAAAGTCCGGCCAGGAAAGAACAAAAGAAAACTGGCCAGAACGGAATGCAAACTGGCAACTCCAGAAAACTGGTCCCGTAATAAATTACAGGAAAACCCCGATACTGTGCATACACACCCGCATCTGTATTCCGACCGGATACAAATGCAATGAGACAAAATCTACACTGTACTATACTAGGATCCGGCTTAAACCAAAGCCGGCTAGTAAGGTCCGTCCGATCCTGATTCGTACAATACCGCACGTATCTGATCGAACTCTGCCATAAACCTATACGGCCTCTAGTACAAACCGTCCGATCCTGATCCGTGCAATACCGCACGTATCTGATCGGACCCTGCCATATCTCCATACGGCCTCTACAGCGTTTCGCCCGAAAGCTGAGTAACTGTAAGTGTGGTGGACTCTAAAGACTCGTCAATACTATGGCTGTGGATTTAACCACTAGCACGTCAGAGGTATAAGCCAATACGTGACGGGCCACCAGCTATTGACCAAAAGGGACGTCGATGAGCAAACTCATCCTGACACCCTACTGAGCCTGTCAGTGACAATATCCGTACAGTCCGGTCCCTTCGTCTATGAGCATCGCATGTCGGGCCTAGGGGGTTGGTAAAAGTCAGACCCCCAAAAAGCGGTACAAGTCGTGTCGGAGTGTAGCCCAGAACACCCTGAGATACTACTGGAATACCTACCAGTAAATCTCCTGCCTTGGCCAAGGACTTTGTGTAAATGGCTCTCCTAGACACAGCGCGACCTCACCCCCAATACCGGGAGAGACGAACCCCTGAAGATCCGCTCACTGCCTCCATGTGGCTCGGGACTGTACCCAACTAAAACCTGTTTGCACGACTCCTTTGAGCCGTGGTAGGGTAGTAATCAAAGCACAGTGGGAACTCACACGAGACAAATGACGATCTCAGGTCGATGAACTAACCTGTACACATGTCACCAGGGAACTGCTATCTGACGTCAGGTATAAGACCAACTAGCAGGTTCCCGGCGAGTCCTCGTCGGGGTCTTGACTGTATACACTAGTCTGCTCTGGAGAATCGATGCCCTGTCTCGAAACTCCCACGACTAGGGACCTTTTAAGGATGTGCTTATAGACTCCAGCTCTCACTTATATGATCGCCCTCATACTGCTGGCAGTCAAGCAAGAATCCTAGGGGCTCTATCAACGTGTAATAGCGACCTGTCAGGTCACCTAAACTAGTACACGATGATAAAGGTAAACCAGATAGCATACTATCATCTCGAGTAAGACTGTCGTAACGGGATAGGTCCTCCCTCAATCATTGCAATCACGTGCCTGTGATCCAATAATTGACTCTGAGGGCACTATCTCCAACAGCTACTACCTTTTTGTTTATAGAAGGTTGATCTACCATTTTGATGATGTCAAACTCTTTGACTAACACATCAAAACAGATGTTCCAACTCCGCGATGTCTGCTTTATCCTATAAAGCATCTTGCACACGTTTCCGCTACTCCCACTGCCTACGAAGCCCTCTGGCTGTGTACTTATAGACGCTCTCTTCTAAAACATCATTTAGAAAAGCTGTCATGACACCCAACCGCCAGATATTGTAGTTATGGTACGTAGGCGTGGCAAGTAGGATCTGGATGGACTTAAGCATAGCTACTGGAAAAGGTTTCATCATTATCCACGCCTGGTTGATAACGAAAGCCTTTAACAAGTCTTGCTTTGAAAGTCTTAACTTTTCCACCTACACCAAGTAATCTTCTCAAGATATACTTGCTCCTGATAGGGATTTAACCCTTCAGATATAGCAACCAAAGTCCATACTTTGTTGGTGTATAAGGATTCCATCTCAGATCACTAAGCATCTAGCCATTCTTATAGAGTCCCACTCCTGATGGCCAGCTCGAAACTCGTTGGGTCATCATCTCATGATGCAATCCTCGCTCCCACTGTCATAGAGAAACCGAAGTATCTCTCGGGTGGGTGAGGAACCCTACTAGATCGGCGGAGAGGCTGAGGTTCGTTGGAATCTACTGAATCCTTTGGTTCTATCAAATCATTTGCTGTAGTTTGTATAGCTGAAACACTTCCAGTTCTACATAACTGACCTTGCCTCGAGTTTGTCCGGATATTGCTTTTAGATATAGGCCGGACAATCCCAAATCTTAACTAACTTAAGATATGGGCTCTTCCCTTTCCATATCACATATGAAGCGATAGGCAATTGATTTGATTGGAACCCTATTCAATAGGCATGCAGCTTCTCAAGCGCATAACTCCTAAAAGGAAATAGGTAACTCAGTAGTACTCATCATAGAGCACACCATATCATATAGGGTGTGATTGCTCCGCCCCGATATACCATCGTGCTATGGTGTATACGGAGGAGTAATGCTGAGAGAGAATCTCATTCTTCTTTAGAAAAGTCCAAGAATTCCGTGCTCAAGTATTCTCTTCCTTGATCTCATCAAAGGACATAATACTTATACCCGTATTGGTTCTCTACTTCTAAATCATATTCTGTGAATATCTCAAAAGGTTCGGACTTGTGTTTCAACAGGAACATATGTCTGAATCTTGAGAGATCATCAGAGAATGTAATGAAGTATAAAGAACCAGTCCTGACATGTGTAGACAGGAGACCTTACATACATCATCATGTATCAGTCCCAAGAGTTCATTAACTCTTTCTCTGTTTCCAATAAACAGGGCTATGGTCATCTAATCTTTGTGACATGACTGGCAAGTTTCACAAGATGTAAATTCAAACTGATTTAAATATGCATCTAAATGTAACTTCAGCTAGTCGGGTCGCATTGATATGACCTAGTCTACAATACCTCAAGAAGGATTCGTTCATTTCTGGACTCTTCCTCTTGTGTGTATTCTGTATACTAAGAACTGTAGTTTGATTTAGAACATTAATGCTTTTAGATAACGTGCCTGAACCGATCAACTTTTGATATAGGAAATGTTCAAAACATTATCCAACTATACAAAATTTTATCATTTCTTTACTAATAAAGAGATAGATATGATTTTGTATATCAGGTTCGGTATCTAATAACATTCGTTCAGAATCAATGTATTTGGAATACAGGGTGACAGTGACCAACAGACTTGGCTGCAACACTTGCCCCGTTTTCTGCCACATGAAACTTATTACCCATTCTCAGTTCTCTACCTCTCTGTAGCCCTATGTAACAGATTATATATCTGGGATCCTGATCCGGTATCAAATACCCAGGACGTAGAGGATACTGAGAAACAGTTCTTTGTAATGAACACACCCGAAGGAGATGCATCAGCATGCACTCTCTTCGTTTGGGCGGCATGGGAATTCTGGTAATCCCCAATTTCCTGCTCTGTCTTATAACAATTATAAGTTGGAGCGGGACCAACGTTCCCCAGCTCAGTATAATAAGCGGGTTCGGTCAATATCCGTATTATTATCTTGATTAAGGCGTGATATGGTCGCTACCAGGAGAGAGAGAGAAGAAAACACTCTGTGTGCGCTCTTGCAAGAATAGATTGGTTATTATTTTATCTAATCAGGATGGCTCCCACTGCTTTTTATCAAATCATCCTTCAAACCCAAAAAGAAAAGACTAGCCGGGATTAATTACACACTACAAGTTCGCCAATCTTTCAGCCAGGCCAGTGTCGGTACTTTGAGGGAGGTCCCCCGTGCTTTCGCATGAACCTAATTAATGTAAACCTCGTTTTCCCAGAGGCGTAACCTCATTAACACCTTTCTAGACACCTACTTGATCGGCTAGTTGCAATGTGTAAAACTCTCCCAGGAGTAACTCTTACTCGCAGTGGGTATCGGGATCCAACTATCTCATAGAAGGTATGCAATCTCATTGCAAATTTCAACACTTGAAATTTCCGATAATATTTTGCCCCGAACGATCTACGACCTTGACAAGGTCAACAAACCATAGACCGCAAGTCAAGTTCAACCCGCCATTTCTTGATTGAATCAAACCCACCAGCACGACCCTTGACAAGGTCAACAAGGCCGCACGACTACCCTAACCCAATATGCATCATATGCATAAGCAGATAAATACTGGTTAGCTACCGTACACTGCGCCTTGACAAGGTCAACAAACGCAGCACGAATACTAAACAGGACTTATCTGAAATGACGGAGGGCTACGACAGATTTTTCTGAAAACCTATTGCGTAATGAACTTGATATCGTTGTAGAATCAAATGATTTTAAAATGGAGTGTTTTTGAAGCTTTTCTAGTTTTGCTAAAGGAGTCACTCCCGGTGAAGGGATCGTCGGTCCTTTCCTCGTCGAATGAGGTGCGGGATATATCATATATATCACTGTGCAAAGCAAAAACTCTTAAAAGCAATCAAAAGACAAACCGAGTGTGTAGCATTTGCCAGTTATTGCTAAAGGAGTCACTCCCGGTGAAGGGATCTCGGTCCTTTCCTCATCGAATAAGGTGCAGGATATATCACATATACCTCTGTGCAAAGCAAGAACTGTAGCTACCTGTTTTATTTTGAAATTCGATTCTACAACATCTTTAGGTTTCTTTTATTTCATTAATCACATTAATGATGTCCCATCATTTAAGTGCCTAAACATCACAGATAAATACGACGTACACTTATGCCATCCGCATTCGCCTCGATGTCCCCTCGTGCACCGTTAGGTTAGGTAACTAACGACAGAGCGGGGCAGGGCTAGCGCGGGTGTAAAACATAAGTAACGTCTATATAATATATCATATATACTATATACTGTATCCATCACAGAACATATCACATGATCACATCACAGATATCGCAGCACAAGAAACATATGAAATATTGGATATACTAGGACGTCCGTGTTTTCAATACGAGCCAGTATAAAACACGGATTCCACGGTCGTGATGAATAGCCAAACCCACACCCCTAGAACCCTACGAGAGCGGCAAGCAACCCTACCAATTCTAGAGTAAGGAGACCCGGACTCGACTCCTCGAGTTGGTCTCCCACTGGACTCCAGAACCCGGTTACTTGTGCTCCCCTCTTTGGGTCTATCCTAGTGCGGAAAAGTAAATAATATACAAACGGTGACATCTTCCGCAACCTGGAAGTGCACCAATAAAAGAATATTACATACAAGTTTTTACATGAATGAAAATGAAAAACACTCATCTCACATAAAAACCCCCGGCTATTCAAACCCGACGATCTAATATAACATATCCAGCAACACATAACATCACATGTCATCAACGTAAGTAAATATGCGCATCCCAATTGTCGTTGACATATAGCAACGAAACCGGCGATATCACATATTACACTTACGGTCACAGAAAAGAAAGTGTAAAACTACAACAGTTGGAATCCACAACCTCCATAGACATCGCATGCCTAATCAAATAAAATACTTAGACATCGCATGCCTAACAATTATAAACCCTGCATTTTAGTCTCAAAATCGAAAATACTTTTCAATATAAAGTCGGGCAATTCAACAAGATTCCCGACATCCTGATCGAATGCTCGTCGCAAACTTCAGTAGGCGGCCGCATCCCCGATACCGTCGACGAAGTGTACCAAGGCGGAACACCGCTACCGGGAGCACCCGAACGGATGCTTTCGGCGACGGGGTTCTCCTACAGTCACTTAGTCGGGGCTATGGAGTGAGGCTGTCTATTAAGTTTACCCGGCGAGTATCCGCGTACGTTACGTGATTGCGACGGACTTTTGATCGCATCAAAATTCCGTGGCAACCGATCAAGTGAGACTAAAGTGCTATGTTTATAACATTCATTCAGTTATCTCATAACTATTGTGAATTCCAATTATTGTATCCCATTCCGGATAAATAGAAAATGTAAACTTTCCGATCGAACATGCAAACACCCAAGTTTTCCCGATACAGCTCAACACATGAAATAAGTTCAAAGACATTCACTTCATGCCTCAGTACCAACGGTCCAGCCGTAGAAGGGTCAAGCCAACGCCTCACATGTGGCACGCCGTACTGCCCCAAACCCGAAGGTTCAAAGGGCAGTTGAAGACGGTCACATAATCGAGTTAAGGTTTGTTGTCTTCTAGAGGGACCATCGCGTTACTTGCACTATTTAGAACGTCTTTAAACCTCGGAAAAATCCAACACTTGGAAATTTCCCGGCAGGGAAAAAGTTGGGTATTTATATCCGGTCGAACTTTTTAACATATTCAAAAATTATCCGGAAAAGCACACAGACAAAATTAGACAATCCGGTCAAAACACCGAGTCCCCAATACAACCCAGAAAACTCAACTCTTGAGTGATATTTAAAAATTCCCATAAAATCCAGCATTAGAAAAGAAGAATTACTGTGCAAAAAATATTGTGCATTGTGAACATAAGGCCGCGGAACAGCGGTAGAAGCCATGCTTCTGCCGCGTTTCCGCGGCAGTTTAGACGCATCATGAGCTCGTTTTGCACCATAATTCTTATATCTTCCTGCTGAATTTTTTAAGAATTTTTAATCTGGAAAAAACCCAATTTTTGAAAAAAGTCCAGAGAGCACGAAATATCGGGGTTTCGGGTTCGATCGGGTTTCTAACATTGTCAACGCATCGCTTAAGGCTCTAGCTAGGCTCTGATACCACTGTAGGGTTCCTAGGCACTCTAATGAGGTCTCACAAGGCATCAACCATGCCAATTTCAAAATTTTACGGGTGCCGAGAAACTCTAATACGGATCGTTAACTAGATGTCTAGGCGAAAAGTGCAACTAGTTAACAATTTAACCAAGTGAACGGAAATACAACCTTTGTAGATCCGGTTCTCCACCTCCATAGCTCCGCAATGAAGTCTCCTCGCTGTCCAAATCGAATCCCGGGCTCTAGCGTCGGCTTCATCGGAGAAATGGGCGGGCTTGGTCGTCGGCTTCGATGCCGAAGATGATCTACGTCGAGGCATCACAAGATCAAGCTCCCACTTCACCAGGTCATGAAACTTGTGAAGAAAACACCCTATACTACTTGGCAAGAGGTAGAGGATGAAGAAATAGGAAGTGGGTTCACTTTAGAATTGGATTTCTCACTCTTTTCATCAAGTCACCATTGATGAAGCAAGGTTTTCTTCAAGTGAAGAAGAAGAAGAAAGAATATGATAAGTGTTATTTTCAAAAAAGAAAAGAATATCAATACTTATCATATACAAACCATGATTAGCTGTAGAGAGTAAACTAGGGTTAAGTGGAGTGGTTAGGGTTAAGCATGAGACAAAATAGTCACTTAGTCAAAGCTTCATGAAGCTTCAAGATGCAAACAAAGAAAGCCACCATTTTCTCTTTATGCCATTTATTTTCCAAAAAGAATAAATAAATAAATAAATGAATAAGAAAACAAAACCCTAACCATTCATATAACCATGGTTTAATCTTTACACAAACCCAAGTAAACATGTATCATCAAACATGATACAATCATGTGCACAAAAGTATATTACATATACAACTTGCACAATTCAAGTGAGAAAATCCATTTAAAGTGAACCAATACTAGTTAATGCAAAGTAATATATCAAATATATAATTATACATTAAATCATTAAATCACCACTTGATTTAACGATCCGGTCATATCGCATATAACTGACTAGTATCCTATGTATCGGCTTACCGAATCAATCCTCGATTCGATAACTAGGTTATATCGCATACAACCAATCGATACGTTTATCGCGAGAATAGAATACGGTATCACATACACGCATTATTCTCGATACCGCACATATCTCATATGCGCTCCTATTTCGTTTCGCTTCAGCCAGGAAACCTCTGTGTAGGACTCTAAAGACTCGTCAATACGCCGGCAGCAGGTGATGATCATATCAAACACCCACAAGCCGCAAGCGGTCTGCTAAACGTAACGGCCACCCGGGTATTGAGCGATCAGAAGATCGACGAGCAAGCCCGCTCATACTCCTGTGAATCCAACCAGTAACACTTACCGTACAGTCCGTTCTCGTCGTCTGATATGTCGCATATCTCGCCTAGGGGTGGTAAACGTCAGACCCCAATAGCTCGATAAGTCGTGTCGATATGAGGTCTATAACAGTTCGAGAAACTACAGGTAACACTTACCAGTAAATCTCAGCAACCCTGGCCAGGGATTTCCGGTTATAGCCAATCGAACACAGCGCAACATCAACTCCCTATACCGGGAGAGACGAATCCCCTCATATCGCTCATTGCCTCCATGTGATTCGGGACTGTACCGAAAAGCCACCGTTTTGCACGCCCTCTTAGACGTGGTAAGGTGGAAATCAAAGCACAGTGGGAACCACACAAGACTCTATGACGATCTCGGGTCAACAGACTACTCTGTACCAGTGTCATCAGAGAACTGCCATCTGACGTAAGGTATAATACCATCTGGGAGTTCTCGGCGAGTCCGTCCAGTGTACCCAGTCTCCACTGAGCACCCGTATATCACTCTGATGTCAAACACCAATGGATATGGGATCATCCATCGCCCATCTGTATGGGTCGAGAAGGTATACGCTAGTCTACTCTGGTATATCGATGCCCCGTCTCGATACACCCACGACTAGGGACCTTGAAGGATGTACTTATGGACTACCATGTCCCCACTAGTATGATCCGCATCATAGTCCAGGTAGTCAAGTACACATCCTAAGGGCTTTACCAACATGTAACAGATAGACAATCAGTATACACGTTAAGGTAAAGAGTAACCAGATAGCATACTATCATGTCGAGCAAGAAAGTCCTCCCTATATATGTCCAAGCATCCACTACAATATACATCCTATGTATAGTAATGGCCTCTAGGGCATACATATAACTAACACCCTAGGCCCGCCATGCGATGCTCATAAACGAACGGACAGGACTGTACGGATATTGTCACTGACAGGCTCAGTAGGGTGTCAGGATGAGTTCGCTCATCGACGTCCCTTTTGGTCAATACCTGGTAGCCCGTTACGTATTGGCTTATACCTCTGACGTGCTAGTGGTTAAATCCACAGCCATAGTATTGATGAGTCTTTAGAGTCCCCCACATTCAGTTGCTCAAGTTTTCGGGCGAAACGCTGTAGAGGCCGTATGGAGATATGGCAGGGTTCGATCAGATAAGTGCGGTATTGCACGGATCAGGATCGGACGGATAATACTAGCCGGCTTTGGTTTAAGCCGGATCCTAGTATAGTACACTGTAGATTTTGTCTCATTGCATTTGTATTCGGTCGGAATACAGATGCGGGTGTGTATACACAGTATCGGGGTTTTCCTGTAATTTATTACGGGACCAGTTTTCTGGAGTTGCCAGTTTGCTTTCCGTTTCGGCCAATTTTCTTTGTATCGTTCATTGGCCGAATATTGGTGGAGGAGGGCTTATTTGCATTTGTGCAAATAAGCAATTTGGAAGGGGGTCTTTGCATATTGTTGTATCATGATGGTGCACCATCCATTGACCTCACTTGACTTTCTTTTCCATGATTGCTTGACTTTGGATGTCATGATGGTTGTGGTGGAGTGTTGGATTTAGCTTGTTATCATGCTTGTTCATGATCTCTTTTCTCTCTCTCTCTCTCTCTTGTATGATTTTGATACACACCCCCCATTGGTATTTTCCTCTCCCACCAAGCCATGGCCGGCCAAGCTCAAGGTGCGCTGTCCAAAATTTGATATGTGGGATTTTGTTCTCTTTTGGCTTGGAAAATTCCCCACAACTCCATCTCCAAAATCATATTTCATTTCCTCCACCATATGGAAACTCCCTCTACCCCAAAATGAGACATGAGTTCTACAAACATTCTACAGCAAACCTTGGGCACGTCGGCTCGCCAACTTCGTGCCCGAGTTGCTTCGGTATAGAGGTGGGAGCCCGTAAAAGAAGCAGGTGATGTGGTGCCCTTCCGGCGAGGAGGTGGAGACCAGACATTCCGCGGGAGATCGGGACGACAGCGAGAAGACCGGAGGACACGGATCGCTCGGTATATCTCTCTTCCCCATCTTGTAGTTAGCTAGAACTAGTTAATGGCCCGATCCGGGCTTTAGTGCGCTGTGGTGCCAGTTCAAGAAAATTAAAGTTAACCATCCCTTCCGCATTTGGCTTCGGGATGGAGGCCGGGGCACCGCCGTGCACTTACAGTGGTATCAGAGCCTCGCCATTAACATAGTCTAGCTTTGTCTAATGTGTTTTACATTTCCGATCGAGCAATTTTCTAAAAACCGTATTTTTCTTCACATCAGTTTCTGTCGAAATTTTTTGAAGTCCAAAAATTTTTCAGGTTGTCTCAGAACACTGTGCAGGGAATTTTAAGAGTTCTGTGAAAATTTGGGCTCGTGAACAGTCCAAACCACCGCGGAACCACGGCCAGACCCATGCTTGGGCCGCGGTTCCGCCTCGACTTGAACTGTTCAGTCCCCCAAAATTTTACAGAATGCTCCTGGGATGAAAATAGGGGTTTTGGAATATTAATTTTGGGCCCAGAATTTCTTGATGTGCTACAGTAGTACTGGGGGCTCACTTGGTAAAATTTGATCGATCGGATATATTAAATACATTAGTTCACAGTATTTACATTATATCTGTGACCGTGAATGTCACTTGATCGGTAAATCCTGTCTAACTGCTATAGCCCGGTTAGACGGATTTACGAACGTGGCCTTCACGTTGATGTTCTGTGATTGTGCTGTGATTATGCGGATTGGTCGTGGGGGATAGCCTGGATGTAATGCTAGTATAGTTTTTTGTTGTATTATGTACATTTGATATTGCGGGGCGAGCGTCTGACATGTGGACTGCCGTCACTGCCTGTTTGTATTATTATTTTGGGGCACGACCAGGTTGCGGTCGATGTACCCGTTGTATGTATATTTTACTTTCTGTACTAGGATTACCCCAAGGTGGGGTGCACGGATAGCCGGATTCTAGAAGGCAACAAGCCCGCATCTCATGGCATTGGGACGGAGGGGGCTTCACTCTAGAATTGGCGGGCTATTCGCCGCACTCGTAGGGGGTACAGGTTGACCCAGGAGGGGTGCCCAAGTCACCGGATTCCGTGAAGTGCTGGGCGGTCCATTCACGTTGCTGAAGGGGGCTTCCTCGCTTAAGGTTTTGGCGGGTGACTTGCCGCGTCCGTAGGGGTCTAGGATTTCATTGCACAGGCTATCCACACGACCAGGGGAACATCGGGTTTCAGCGGCTCTGTGAAACCCGGGGATCCCAGATATCTGTATTGTTCTGTGATGCTGTACATTTCTGTGATGTTGCATTTTATCACGCCTTGAGCGAAAATTATATATTGGTATATATATTAGTAGATGTTGTATATGTTTTGCATCCGCGCTAGTCCAGTCCCCACTCTGTCGTTAGTTAGCTAACCTAACGGGTAATGACGGGACCCAGTGGCGAATGCGGATGGCATATACGTACATCAGTATATTTTCGTTCTTTGTGGTGTGATCAATTGATGGGACTGCATTGATTCGGATCAATGCAAGTTAAAAACAAACCTAATCTGATGTTATTGGAACACTTTTCAAAAAGCTGTTATTTGTAAGGACGTTCACTTTTGTTTTGCATCGTGGTATTCAGTTAGAATATCCTGCTCCTCAGTCGACGAGGCAAGGGCCGAGATCCCTTCACCGGGAGTGACCCCTTGGACAAAAGTTTGCGTCAGGGCAATAACTTCACTATAGCCGATTACTTTTGCTTCGCATCGTGGTATTCAGTTCAAATATCCTGCACCTCATTCTACGGGGAAAGAGCCGAGATCCCTTCACCGGGAGTGACCTCTTTAGCAAAGGTTTTCGTCACTATATTTTTATAAGCTATCCGTTCCGTCAACGATATCAAGTTCATTACGTTAAAGGTTTTCTCCAGAAACCATTCATAGCCCTCCGTCGTTTCATATGGGTAGTCAATAGTATTCAAGCTGTGTTTGTTGGCCAAAGTCAAGGCACAGTGTTTGGTAGCTGTTGGGTATTTATATACAGCATAGATAGATGCGTTGGTTTGGAACAGTCGTACTGCCTTGTTGGCCAAAGTCAAGGGTAGGTACGGGTGGATTCAAATTAACCTGGAGAATGACGGGTAAAACTTGACATGTGACTTATGATTTGTTGGCCAAAGTCAAGGTCATAAGAGCATGGGGTAAAAATCACATCGGGAGTTTCAAAAGAACTGAAACTTGCCAGATATGCGCATACCTTCTGGAGTGTGATAGCGTGAGCGGATTCCGTCACGTTATCATGCGATGATAGTTGGATCCCGATTACCACTGATGAGTTAGTTTACTCCTCGGGTAACCCCGACTAATTCTTCTTTCAGGTTTGGAGAAGAATTTGAAGTTACAGTGGGAGGTTTCCAGATTCGATAAATTGGTAACCATTCTGATCTAGGTTAGAGTGCACGCTGAGTGTTTCTTTTCTATCTCTCTTTGGCAGCGACCATTGACCCGACCCTAAGACTATGACTCAGTGACCAAGTTGACCGAACCTTCGTAAACACTGGCTTTTGGATTGTCAGAGTTGCAGACCTCATTGCCACTCCTACTTTTACCCTTTTTCTCTAGGACACCCCGTATTACTACGAACGTCCACTTTCATTGGACAAAACCATCGTATGGTTATATACGAACTCGAAGAGATTTATTCGAGGATGGTTTCCGGTTCTGGAGAAAACGAATAGGACTATTCAGTTGTCTTTTCCTTCTACCTTCTCTCAGGTTGCGAGTACCCCTTAGATTAGGGGATAGTACACCTATTACGCAAATTGGATAGTCTTCTTTCAAACCATAGGCAGGTGCCGACCGGTAGGGAATAAAGAATGCCAATTAGCCTAACGATGGTGTACAGAAGGTATTGAGTTAAGACAAAGAAAGGGATTAGTAAGAGGGCAAAGTAAATTGCGACTGCTATTCACGACCAAACTAAGTATTTCATTAACACTCCCACTTCACCATTGTATTTCTCCAGGACACTCCGAGTGCTCCTAGGATTAGGACAGTACACCCATTGTGCTTATTGGATAGTCTTCTTCCAAACCATAGGCTGGTGCCGAACGGTAGGGAAGGAAGAAAACCATTTGGCCTAAAGGGGTGTACAGAAGGTAATGACTAAAGACATATGAAGGGATTTGGAGAGGTGGCAAAGAGATATACGGTTACAGTTGTGAATCTGGATAATGGAAGAGGTATTACTAGGAATACCAGTATACCCCATCGAAACATTTCAATGTTTCAGTTTCACTGTGTACTGTTAAAAGAAAACTGATTTCCCAATTAGACACTTTCTCCAGGGTATGTATTTACCAGGTATGATTCTCACATCTGTATGGTTTTACAGATGATGAGTTGGAGTATGTTATTGGGAATTAGGTGATCGTCCTCATTATATCGGCATTCGTTGTAATCGGTGATATTTGAGGAAGTCACCTAGGTTGTTTGCCGGTCGGCAAATATTTGGTTTTGAATATCCGCTGTTATGCACCAATTTCAAGTCGATATATCTGTACGTCTATTTTTATAGAGTGAGATATACCTTTTTGAAATTATGTATGTGATATTTACCTATATCAGTGGATGGTTAGGTAAGTAGTATTAAACAGCGGTGTAATTCTTCTTAACCATAAGTACAGTTTTCAACCTACGACACACAGTGAATGAGTTATCAGACTCAAGGGACTTATACAGAGTATTGTATGTTGTCCAGCGTCCATGAGGACAGAGGGGTTGGTTCTCGTACTATATTCGGTTTACTTATGACTTCTCTAGTTTTTAGACAGGTGTTTCATGGAAACACAGGGTCCGAATTTTGAGAAGTTATAGGTATTTGAATAAAGTAGAGAACCAGATATTGCAAGTATCGGGATTCTTCAAAGTTATCGAAGATGTAGATACTTGTGTATGGTATTCAGTTGATAGTAATGATTAAGAGAACTAGCTTCTCATTCAGGTTACTCATAATTGGAAGCATTCCTAAGTTGAGTAACGCTGATCGGCCTCCTTCCATTTAGTTGACATGCACTGGAGACAGCTGCATGATTTGAATCTGGTTCAATTAAATCAGTGCCTCTGGTTCTATATTGGATATAGAACAGCTCATATCATAACGATGTTAAGGTACAGGGAGTTGTTCGGCCTATGCTTAAAACCAGACTCTGAATAACTCAAAGGCACGTTTCTGTAATGGCTGTTTGTGGGTTGACCCAGGCTATGACAAGGGTTGATTTTCTACCATTTGGAAGATCAATAGTGATATTGTTCTAGACTCGCCACAGTTTTAATAAAAATGGATTTTTTTCAGAAAACAGTAGTGGGAGTATGGTAGAACTGGAAGTGATTCCAGAACCACAAACGATTACTGAAGATTTGATAGGAACCTAAAGATTCAATCCGGTTTGACATTCCATTGTCCACTCCGCAGATAAGGTGGGTAACTTCAGCCACCCGAGAGGTACTCAGGTAGCCTCAAGGACGGTGACAGGGAAGTTCTTGTTTACCCAGACATGCCATTGCTGTTGTTCCAGACTGTGAGACCCGGCGGGAGGATGAGTATAGCGTCGTTCTAAACCATTTTTAGAAGTGTACGTGTATATGACTCTGCCAGAGGGTTGTCGTAGTCAGTGGGAGCAGCGGAAGCATTGGTGGATAGGTGGCTTATGTCTACTTATAGACTAAAGCAGAAATAGCGGAGATAGATCATCTATTTCTGATGTGACAGTCATAGGTTTGACTTCATCAGAACAGGGGATGGATCTGTTGAGAAGGTCGTAGGGTGTGATGTCCTGGTATTTGGATGATATGCACAGAGTAGGAAGTGAAATTCCTATACTACGATCGGTTATACTTTGGTCGTCACACAGTGGTTTCTCCACATGGGACTTGGACATTATATCAGACATACTGGTTACTAGATCTATGGTTTTAGATCTAGATTTGGGTGGTTTCCCAATTAAGGGTACTTAGACAGCATTCTAAGAGTATTTAGAATGGACGACTCCTGGCACGGTAGTGTACCTGCAGGTGATGGAGTCACCCTCTCTAAAGGTATCTTACAGACTAAAGGAGAGAGGGATGTGCATGATTGGCAGATTACTTGCTTAGGCAATTGACTCAATCATGAGATGTCAAGTACCACACCAGATGTTGTTCTTGCACTAGATGCAATAAGTTGATATTGATCCAATCCTGGAGAAACAATCGGAAGCAGTTTTAGAACATAAGTGGATGTTCTAGGGATATGATAACGACAGCCTCATTCGGGAGACAGTTATCATTCCAGGCTTCCAATGTGACCTGGACGACGAGGAGGTTGTCAGAGTTATAGTTTTTCCTTCTGACGAGGGGCAGTATTTTGGACAGGTTGTCCAAGGAAATACAGAGGGAGGCATGGCGCAGGATTCTTATTAAGTTCAGTTGACGATACAGTCTACGAAGTTTGAATTTAGAGTTCATTTATGAGCTAGGTCCCATCAGACATCCAGACACATTCTAGGACAGGTATTGCTCATTTCGGGAGTTGGCTTTCTCCGCGAACTTGAGATATAGAGAGACATAGAAGGAAACATCAAAGCGGATCCACTCACTGAGGCTATTCCTCGAACGCAATGGTTTCGCAAACGAGCTTTGTGAGACTGAAAAATAGAGGAGTTGGGTGTTCGGTATCACACGGGCTGTGAGTATGCGACATCGCAATAATTAGCCTTAAGTGCAAGTGGGAGATTGTTGGAGATAGTTCCCTCAGAGTCAATTATTGGATCACAGGCACGTGATTGCAATGATTGAGGGAGGACCTATCCCGGTAGGACAGCCTTACTCGAGATGATAGTATACTATCTGGTTTATCTTTATCGTCGTGTACTGCTTAAGGTGACCTGACAGGTCGCTATTACACGTTGATAGAGCCCCTAGGATTCTTGCTTGACTGCCAGCAGTATGAGGGCGATCATATACGTGAGAGCTGGTTGTCTATAAGCACATCCTTAAAAGGTCCCTAGTCGTGGGAGTTTCGAGACAGGGCATCGATACTCCAGAGTAGACTAGTGTATACAGTTGAGACCCGACGAGGGGCGGTGGCCGGTCTCACAAGCCACTGGTGTCAGTTGGATCACCTAAGATGTATACAGGTGCCCATTGGGTTATGAGTACACCGGACAGGACTCGCCGGGAACATGCTAGTTGGTCTTATACCTGACGTCAGATAGCAGTTCCCTAGTGACATGTGTACAGGTTAGTTCATCGGCCTGAGGATCGTCATTTGTCTCGTGTGAGTTCCCACTGTACTTTGATTACTACCCTACCACGCTCAAAGGAGACGTGCAAACAGGTTTTAGTTGGGTACAGTCCCGAGCCACATGGAGGCAGTGAGCGGATCTTCGGGGGTTCGTCTCTCCCGGTATTGGGGGTAAGATCGCGCTGTGTCTAGGAGAGCCAGAACATGAAAAGTCCTTGGCCAAGGCAGGAGATTTACTGGTAAGTATTCCAGTAGTATCTCAGGGTGTTCTGGGCTGATCTCTAACACGACTTGTACCGCTTTTGGGGGTCTGACTTTTACCAACCCTCTAGGCCCGCCATGCGATGCTCATAGACGAACGGACCAGACTGTACGGATATTGTCACTGACAGGCTCAGTAGGGTGTCAGGTTGAGTTCGCTCATCGACGTCCCTTTTGGTCAATACCTGGTAGCCCGTTACGTATTGGCTTATACCTCTGACGTGCTAGTGGTTAAATCCACAGCCATAGTATTGATGAGTCTTTAGAGTCCCCCACATTCAGTTGCTCAAGTTTTCGGGCGAAACGCTGTAGAGGCCGTATGGAGATATGGCAGGGTTCGATCAGATAAGTGCGGTATTGCACGGATCAGGATCGGACGGATAATACTAGCCGGCTTTGGTTTAAGCCGGATCCTAGTATAGTACACTGTAGATTTTGTCTCATTGCATTTGTATTCGGTCGGAATACAGATGCGGGTGTGTATACACAGTATCGGGGTTTTCCTGTAATTTATTACGGGACCAGTTTTCTGGAGTTGCCAGTTTGCTTTCCGTTTCGGCCAATTTCCTTTGTATCGTTCATTGGCCGAAGATTGGTGGAGGAGGGCTTATTTGCATTTGTGCAAATAAGCAATTTGGAAGGAGGTCTTTGCATATTGTTGTATCATGATGGTGCACCATCCATTGACCTCACTTGACTTTCTTTTCCATGATTGCTTGACTTTGGATGTCATGATGGTTGTGGTGGAGTGTTGGATTTAGCTTGTTATCATGCTTGTTCAAGATCTCTTTTCTCTCTTTCTCTTGTATGATTTTGATACACACACCCCCCATTGGTATTTTCCTCTCCCACCAAGCCATGGCCGGCCAAGCTCAAGGTGGGCTATCCAAAATTTGATATGTCGGATTTTGTTCTCTTTTGGCTTGGAAAATTCCCCACAACTCCATCTCCAAAAACATATATCATTTCCTCCACCATATGGCAACTCCCTCTACCCCAAAATGAGACATGAGTTCTACACACATTCTACAGCAAACCTTGGGCATGTCGGCTCGCCAACTTCGTGCCCGAGTTGCCTCGGTATAGAGGTGGGTGCCCATAAAAGAAGCAGGCGACGTGGTGCCCTTCCGGCGAGGAGGTGGAGACCAGACATTCCGCGGGAGATCGGGACGACGGCGTGAAGACCGGAGGACACGGATCGCTCGGTATATCTCTCTTCCCCATCTTGTAGTTATCTAGAACTAGTTAATGGCCCGATCCAGGCTTTAGTGCGCGGTGGTGCCGGTTCAAGAAAATTAAAGTTAACCATCGCTTTCGCATTTGGCCTCGGGATGGAGGCCGGGGCGCCGCCGTGCACTTACAACCTTTTCACTAACATTGACTGTGCCGATAAATGACTCATTTCCTGACGAATAGCTCTTGACTGCATCCTACGAACCTTGGTTCGTGGATATTGTAAACTATCTTGCGACGGGACTTATTCCTAGCGATTTGTCAAAACAAGACAAACTTCAATTTCTATCCCAAGTAAAATACTTTTACTGGGATGAACCTTATTTGTTTAAGTATTGTTCCGATCAAATCATTCGCAGGTGTGTCCCTAACGAGGGATTCAACGGCGTGTTATCATTTTGTCATGATCAGCCATGCGGCGGTCATTTTGGTTCTCGAAAAACGGCGGAGAAAGTTTTGCAATGTGGCTTTTATTGGCCAAAATTATTTAAAGATGCATATGAACATTGCAAAACTTGTCCGCGGTGTCAGCACTTAGGTCGGATTTCACGAAGAAACGAGATGCCGCTCCAACCTATATTGGTTGTGGAAATATTCGATATTTGGGGTATTGATTTTATGGGCCCTTTTCCCAAATCTATTGGGAATTTATATATCTTGTTAGCGGTTGATTACGTCTCGAAATGGGTGGAAGCAATACCTTGTCGCACTAATGACAAAAAAGTTGTCATTAAGTTCTTTAAAGAAAATATTTTTTCGCGATTCGGACACCCTCGCGCTATAATTAGCGACAACGGGACACATTTCTCTAATCGGTCTTTCGAGACATTGATACGGAAATATTCAATCACTCACAAACTTTCTACGCCCTATCATTCCCAAACAAGCGGGCAAGCTGAGATCTCAAACAGGAAAATCAAACAAATTTTGGAGAGGACGGTTTCTAAAACCCATAAAGATTGGTCAACCAAATTGATGGATGCTCTTTGGGCATTTCGCACCGCTTATAAGACCGATCTTGGTATGTCTCTATACCGCCTTGTGTTTGGGAAGGCATGCCACCTTCCTGTCGAGATCGAACAGAAAACAATGTGGGCTATTAAATAGCTTAACTTTGATTTTGATCATGCTTGCAGCTATCAGAAGCTGCAATTGAATGAGCTAAGCGATCTCCACGATGAAGCTTACGATAATGCCGTGATAGTAAAGAACCGGACTAAAGTGTTCCACAATAAAAACCTTTTTAGAAAAACTTTCACATTGGGGCAACAAGTCCTTCTTTACGATTCACGTCTCCATCTTCATCCGGGTAAGCTTAAATCTCGTTGGAAAGGACCTTTTGTGGTGCAGTATGTACACCCGCACGGGGCAGTAGAAGTTGAAAATTTGAAAAACGGTTCAATTTTTAAAGTAAATGGGCATAGATTAAAAACTTATTTCTCTGCTGACCTAGCGGAGGAGCGCCTGTTTTTATAGAAGCCGCTTTATCATAACCGAATTCCTCCGCCTAACCTCCATGTTTCGGCAACACTTTCTAAAAAGGACTTAACTGAATATCTGTGCGTGCCAAAGAACAAGTTTGGGGTAGTTTTCATTTACCTATTATTTTACCCCCTTTTTGTCTCTCCCCAAGTATACAGGTCCATGCTCTCAAAAGACAACATCAGTGAGGACACTGCTGAAAACAGGTTTGGGGGGGAGCTTTGTATTCACTGAATTATCTTTGACACTGGGCATTCAAAATTTTTTTTTCTTATATAATAAAAGAGTACAAAGTGAAAAATTATATTTAAAAGATAGGAATAGTTTAAGAAAAAAAAAAGTTAGATGTTTTCTTAAATGAAACTAGTAATAAGTAGTTATGAGCTGTTGTCCCAAAGGTTAGTATGATTAAGGAAATTACTAATCTGAGGTTAAAAATAAGCCTGAAAAATAGTTCCTATTCTAAAAGCCAAACATTTGAACGTTGATACCCTACTATACGCACTGACACACATCTTAAAACTCGGGATAGTAGAGGATACCTTGAAATGCTCTTGTCTAAAAAACCAATGTTTGAAGAAAATAAAAGTGGAGAATAAAAGATAAAATGGTGAAAAGAAAAATGAACACTAGTTTTGTTATCACCGAGGCAGCAATAAAAAAAATACAGCGAGGATGCTTTATCACTTAATGCCTTAGACCAACTGGTTTGGGAGCCACTACTAAGTCTTAGGTGTTGCAAAACGAGGAAAAGCACCTAATCAGCAAGCACAAGTGTAATCGGTCGGTTAGTACCTCAAGAAGTATTAACGGTCGCATGAAAAATGTGTGAGCATACTCCATCTAAATATCGATTAAAAAGTACTAAGGTAGATGGACAAGAGTATGATTGCTTGAATTGAATTCTCCGAGTGGAGGGATGTGCCGTTCACACACGTAGTGGTATATGATCAATGTTTGGAGGAAAAATAGGGAGGAAAACTAAAGGCGATGTTTTATTGAGGGATGAAGTGATTTCTAACATTTTTTCACGACCATTAAGATAGGGCTCATAGCAACTGAACAACTGGTGTAGTTGAAAAATCTTATTTTCAAGTTCGTTCTTTCATAATTCTTATCTTTGTATGTAACTTTTACTACCTTTCTTTTATTATTGGATTTTATGGGTGTAATCCGCTGAAAACCCTCAGGAGACAACACTCCTCCTACTAGGGACAACTAGAGGTTTAACGGCTTGTTGCACGTGCTCAGTGCAATCGTGTTGCCAACGAAAGTGTGCTACTTAGGATTTTTCTTGGTTCTTCTTTCTCTTTCTCTTGAATAACTAGTTTGCTCGGGACGATCAAAGATAAGTTTGGGGGTATTTGTTCAGTTGATAAAACTGCACATTTAATATGACATTTTCCTACTATTTCTATATAATAAAGGTGTTTATTATAATATATGATACATATGAGGGTTTATCTGTAAAAATACTATTTTCATGTGTTTATATATTATAATTAACATTATGTAGGAAAAAGTAAGCATATAATATTCATGTAACATTTGGCCCATTTAAATATGCTTACCTTATTAAATACCTTTGACCAATTCTTAATGGTTAAGTTAATATCTCAATAAAACAAACTCTACTAATATTATTTGTTGGGTTATTGTGCAGAATTTTCAGGACTGAAATCAAGGAAATCAAAGTTGGTAAAACAAACCTGCCTAATTAAGAAAGTAAACTAAAGAAATCAATTTTGGCAGTGACGAAGAGAAGATTTTCAGTTTCCAGAGATGTGAAAAGATCTCCACGTGTCATCAAGATAAAGCCCCAGAAAAACAATGTGACGATCCCCCTACATGGCCGCGGAACCGCGGCCAAACCTACCTATTTGCCGCGGTTCCACCTCCTGTTGGACGAGTCGGGAGTTAAGATTTGTTTTGTTAGGATCTTAACCACTGGTTTCCAAATTAGAAAACTAGGGTTTTGGCCATGGGACTATAAATAAGGACCGAGAGCCTCTTGGAAAATCATAAAACCGAAGTGATCACGAAGTCCCCGACGGCTCAAGAATCCTGGTTGATCATCAACTGTTCATCTACCTCCTTAGAAGAGATCGAGAAGCAAATTAGCATTTTGTAATCATTTTCTAAGGGAACAAAGTGTAATTGATCTTGTTAATTAATAAAGGTAATTGTTTTCTTATTTTATTTCTTTGTAGTTTCAATCTAATTTCCCTCTCTATCTTTTCTTTACCAAACATGCGCGAGTAATTCTTTGCTTGTTAGGGTTCATAGATTTGGGTAGATTAATGGATGATGAAGATCCTTAAACTCTTTTTACATCCTATAAAGTTTATAAACTTTACCAAAAGAATAGTTAACATCCTAATTAGGCGCGCTATAAATTCATTGATAGTCACGACCACGATTAGAGATTAGATTAACAATTGCTTTGGTAAAGGATAGACATGAACGGAGATCCATGTCAAGATAGGGGTTAAGAGTGGGAACCATTTTTCCTCCAGAAACCCTAATCTACATGTATCATTGTCGATCTAGTTTTAAATCTATTAAAGGATAAAAAGAGTAATCTTTAATTAGTCATCCATGACTACTAAATGTTAATGAACCCTACAAGCCTCCCTTCTACTATAAAACTTACATCCGTAGCTAATCTAGATCGAAATTTTGCATCCATGTTTAAGGTAGATCTAGAACCTACAACCATTCTTCCCCATTCTTTATTCTTCCTCCTTTCTTTCTCAACACGCCTAAAGTAGGATTAAAAGATTCAACGTTTCTCTGAGGACGACCCATACTCATCTCGGTCTAGCCACACGCGACACCGTTATTGATTGCGGTTAACTACTGCACATAAAAATTCAGTATCAATCAATGACCTCGGCGGGAGAGCTCGTGGACGAGCAGGAGAGCCAAGGTATCTTGGTTCTGTGGTAGCCCGGAAACGAGGTGGTAGGCCGAAGAGGCCAATTGTGCAAGGGCTCGGAGGTGAGCCCGCGTTTGCTTGTAGGACAGGCACAGAAGTGGTCTGGTCGGCCACTGTAGGTCCTTTCATATGAGCCCTGGGTCACGTCATCTGCCACATGACATAATCCGGGAGATCACCGATATTGAGCATCATCATTATCCCTCCACTCTCGTTCCGACCAGCAAACGGGTCTGGTCGAGAGTGGTCTGCCGGGCCACCCGAGGTGAGCTCCTTTTCGAAGATATCGTCAGGCGTGTCCCCGGGTAATCCGTTGTATTTTCTGGGTGATGCCAGCGAATCAGGGCGAGATCTTTGCATTAAAGAGGGTGCGCCGGATCGTGTGTACTTTTACTGAAGCGACAACCCACCTATCGGGCGCTGGTTGGCTGACGTGATGGGCCACAGACCTCTGGCGTCTGATGGGATACGTCCAATGCGCATACGACAGGTGGAGCGATCGTGGTCGTCGAATGTGAAGGGTCGTTTTGGCGGGAGTCGACTGTCGCCATGGGATGAGGATGCCGGTGGCTATAAATAGAGGTGGGGTCCGCTTCAGGGCCTATCTCTTTCCATATTTCCCTCACTCTTGATCTTGTAAGCTCGGCGCTCTCCTCTTAGGTCGGATTTCTGCGTTTCCGAGGACTTCTCCATCAGGTTAGATGTCTTCCTTTGAGGAGTCTGTAGATGTCGTCAGGGTAGATTCTAGTCATCCCTCCGCCGAGTCGGAGCCTTCCCGGGGAGTTAGGGTCAGATCTTCTTCCCGGGGTCATGTGTCAATGGCAGATCCCAGAGCGGAGGTGGCGGACACCTGGCGTGCCATCCTTGGTGAGGTAAGAGGACGAGCTTGCCACCGCTCGGGATCGTTTCCATATCCCATCCGGCTACACTTTATGTTTAGCCGAGGAAGGAGATAGGGCGGATCAGGTACGGGGTAAAGAGATTGCCATGTACTTGGAATCCTTTTGGGCCGGAATGTGCCTGCCCTTCTCTCCCGAGGTTGTTAGGGCGCTAAATTACTTTGGGCTAGCCCAGGGCCAGCTATTGCCGAACTCATGGAGGATTCTCCTTGAGTTCCTGGTCCACTTGAAGTTGCAGATGATTCCTTTCGGTTTGTCCATCCTTGCCTCCTCTCTTATTTATAATGGACACCTCGGCACCCGCACGGGCGACCCGAGGTTGGTTTATCTTTCCTATAGGAAACGAACAGGAAGTGCACCTGGGTCGGGTGTCGTTGTCCTACCTTCTTCCATCCACGATTAGAAGAAGAAGTTTTTCTTCGTTGGGCCGCCGGAGGGTGAGGAATGGCCCATGCCCACCCAGTGGTCCAGGGATAGGTGCCAGCGGGGAAGCCTGTCCAACGACCCCGATGTTGTAAGAGTGGCGGAGTGGGAGCCCATTCCCCGGGATGACTTGCTGCTTTCTGAGCGGGCCCCTAGTTAGGCTGGGCTCAGTCCCGCCCAGTTCGTCGGTAAGTTAGGAGCTCGTAGTCATTCTGTTAGGCTTGCGTTAATTTTCATTTTTTCTTGTGTTGCTAACTTCATTGTACCTTGCCTTGTGCAGAACCCATGGACGTGAGCTACCTTCGAGCGACCATGCGCAAGACGAAGAAGGGGTCAAAGGCTGGAGGGGCCAGCTCTTCTCGTCAGACGTCGATCCCGGCTCCCCCAGCAGCCGTCCCTCCCCAGGGCTCGAACGCGGATCGCACCCCGGAGCCCAGCAGGGCGCCGAGCCGAAGGCGGGTTCGGGAGCAGGAGGCCCCGGCTTCGGAGGTAGAGACCAGCCCTCCGCCGTCGGCCCTCAGAAGGTTCCCCCGCGCAGTTCCGCGGACCCCGGCCTTCCCGATCTTTGTGGACGAGGGGGAGCTTTGCTTTGAGGTGCTCTCGGGGCTTTCCGTCGCTGACAATTTGCTGTCCGACATGGAGAGGTCGGCCGGGGCCAAGGTCCCTGGGGGACTCTGAAGGCGCAAATGGCGTCCATCGCCTAAGAGGTCGTGAAGGTTAGTGCTCGTACTCCACTCAGTTTTTTCACTTTGCGTCTCATCATTCGTGAGATTTGGTGCTCATTTTTTTCCGGAGGAGGATGAAAAAGCCCCGGCGATGCGAGCATTGGGTGAGTTCTCCTTGCTGGAGGAGAGCTCGAAGCGAGAGCTGGAGGCGGCGATGGCGAGGGTCGCAGCCCTTGAGGGCGAGGTGGCGGACGGGAAGCAGGAGGCAGCGGTAGCGAAGCAGGAGGTGGCGGCCATGAAGCAGGAGGTTGCCCGGTTCCGCGAGGCCGCCGAGGCCAAGCTTCAGGAATCCAAGGTGCACCCTCTGGAAAGGGTTGGAGGCTACGGTAGAGGTGGCGAACGCGGTGGAGAACTTCCTGAAGTCGGAACAGTTCTACACCATCCTAGCCTCGGCCACCACCGCCATCTAGCACGAAGCACTTGACGACGTCAAGGCTCGGATGCCAGAGTTCGCTGATGAAGAGCTCCGAACCGAATATCCTCACGGGGATGACGGGCAGGGGATGGCCCCGGGGATGAGGTCGGGGAAGAGATACCCGACGAGGGCAAGGCCGAGGCTCCTATGGTGGGCGCTGAGCTTCCCGGGGTCGCGCCTGGACGTGAGGTTTGAAGCCCCTTATCTTCCTGTTCTTTCTTATTTTTGTTGTATCGGGGATTTTGTAGGCCTCCGTGAATTTTGTAAGGCTGGGGAGCCGACAATATCCTTGTAAAGACTTTTTTCTTTGTGAATAAAGATTTTTGTTTTTGCAGTAGTGTTTGTGCTTGTATTTAAACCCACCGTTGCCGGTCCCAAGTCCGGATGAGAAAGGGTGAAGGTTGTGGTAAGCTTGTGACAGCCAACGTAAAACTTTGTCACATTCTATGACATGAACCATAACAAGAATATCGTTGGGGGTTCCCCTACTCAGCGACGCGCTACATCGGATCCCGGGTGTAGTGTTAAGTATGCAAGGGCTTCTCGGTCGTCGTTCAGAAATGGCACGCTATATCGGACCCCGGGTGTAGTGACAAATAAGCAAGGGTCGTCGTCCAGAAACGGCGCACTACATCGGACCCCGGGTGTAGTGACAAATAAGCAAGGGTCGTCGTACAGAAACGGCGCGCTATATCGGACCCCGGATGTAGTGATAAATAAGCAAGGGTTTCATAGGATCCATTTAGCTTCCTAGAACATAGGTTCCCTTACGGGTAGACTAATAGAATTAGTGGAGGTGATGATTATCAGGAGAGTTGGTATTATGTGTTTGCAAGAAACTAAGTGGGTAGGTGAAAAGAGTAGAGTCATAGAGCCTTGGGGTTATAAGCTTTTGTATACGGGTAGAGATAAAAATCATAACGGGGTAGGCATAATCATACATAGACGGTTGCTTGAGGATGTAGTTGAGATCAGGAGAAAAGGTGATAGAATTTAACTGGTTAAGCTTATTCTAGGTGGACAGATCCTTAATGTTATTAGTGCTTATGCACCACAGATAGGTCTTGATGACGCTAGTAAGCGTCTATTCTGGGAGGATTTAGACTATATGGTGCAAAGTATACCTACTGGAGAGAAGTTATTTATTGGTGGTGATCTTAATAGACATGTAGGTACTAGTCATAGTGGGTTTGATACTATCCATGGAGGTTTTGGTTTTGGACAAAGAAATGAAGTTGGTGATTCGATACTAGATTTTGCCTTATCTTATGACTTGATCTTAGCAAACACCTGGTTTATGAAAAGAGAGTCTCACCTTATCACTTTTAGGAGCGGATCAAGTGCTAGTCAAATAAACTTTTTTCTGACGAGAAGAATAGATAGAGGTTGTTGTATCGACTGTAAGGTAGTGCTAGGTGAGAGTGTAACCACTCAACATAGACTTTTAGTTCTAGACTTTCGATTTAGAAGAGGACTTAGGAAGATTAGACGTAAGGTAGAGCCTAAAATTAAATGGTGGCGATTGCAAGAAGGTAACCAAAAGGATTTTATAGATCGTGTTGTCCAAGAAGCGGATTGGCAGTCGGAAGATGACTCAGACAGAATATGGAACAAAATGGCTAGTTGTATCAAGAAGGTAGCTAGAGATCAACTTGGTGAGTCGAGAGGTGGTGCTCCACCATCTAAGGACACATCATGGTGGAATGAAGAAGTAAAGGCTGCTATTAAAATTAAAAGGGATTCTTATAAAGATTTGAAGAAAAGTAGAGATGTGGAGGATTTGAGAAGTATAAAACGGCTAAAAAGGAAGTTAAAAAAGCTGTTCGGGAAGATAAATCTAAGGTCTACAAGGAGGTGTACGAGAAATTAGACAATAAAGAGGCTAAAAATGATATATACCGGATTGCTCGGAAGCGGGAAAGGAAGACTAGAGACTTATGTGCGGTGAAGTGTGTCAAAAATGAAAATCAGAAGGTTTTAGTTCGAGATGAGAATATCAAGGAAAGATAGACAGATTATTTTGACAAATTTTTCAATGAAAGCTTTACTATGAATTTGGATGGACTTGTCATTCAATCTAAATATATAAACCGTGATTTCATGCGTAAAATAAGACTACCTGAGCTTAAAGAAGCTTTGAACAGAATGAGTTTAAGAAAAGCGGTTGGTCCTGACGGGATTCTGTAAGTCGATGTACAACACCTCACGAGTTGCGAGGATGCGGAAATATGAAAAACGATCTTGTTTCGTATGTAAACATCGACTAACCGAAGATCTTTACTAAAGGATAATTAACAATAGGCATAGAGTTCTAAGCTACTATATAAAGAGATTATACCAAATGATCCTAGTCCTTCGTCTTTATGATCTCTAAGTCTTCCTCGGCCTCTTATCCGTGATAGATGATCCACCCGAGAACCCTAATCCAAGCTATAACCTCTAAACTTGAGGTTACTTAGTTTCTCTAGTTGCTAATCAAAGTAACTAAGATGATATAGAGTTAGGTTATGGAGTGTTTAGTCTATACTAGTTCTTGGTCTCAACTCATGAGTGGTAGGATTAGTGTTTGAAGAGAGAGTGAGCATGAGGAGAGAGAAGGTGGAGATGATAATAAAATAGAAAAGCTTCTCACTTGAATATATAAAACATAATGAATTATCAAATAAATGAATTTAAATGATTATTCACCATGTTTCATTAATTCAATATGATTGATTCACTGTGTGAGTCATTAAGCAATAAATGATGCATTAATGACATAGTGAATCACACAAATGAGTCACAATTTGCATTTAATGAAAATGCCACCTTAACCTCCTTAGTCACCATCCTTCTAGAAGTTTCCCGGAAAATTACGAGAACGCCCCTCGCATCCGTGAAAACACGGAAAAAGACTGTATAAATCCAAAGCCGGCTAGTAAAAACTGTCCGAATGTCGTGCGTGCGTTTAAACACGTATGCGTCTGAACCCTTTGTCGTAAAACCGTACGACCTGTATATCTTTTCGCCTGGAGTTGGGAAAACTCTGTGTGGGACTCTAAAGACTCGACTACTACGCTGGCAGTGGGTTTAACCACAGACCGCAAGCGGCACTAGCTGTACGTAACGGTCCCTAGGTAGATGTCGATAAGAAGGCCGTTGAGGATACCCATCCGAACTCCTACTGAGCATGTGTGTGACAATATCCGTGCAGTCCGGTCTGTTCGTCTAAGAGTATCACATGTATGGTCTAGGGAGGTGGTAAACGTCAGACCCCTAATAACCGTACAAGTCATGTCGGTATGGCTCTATCACCATCCAAGAATCTACCGATCAATCTATCAGTAATTCTCAATCAGCCCTGGCCAGGGACTTATGGTAATGACCAACCGATCACTGTGCGATATCGACTCCCTATACCGGGAGAGACGAATCCCTAACAGTCACTCACTGCCTCCACGTGGCTCGGGACTGTGCCCAACTAAAACCTGTTTGCAAGACTCCTTTGAACCGTGGTAGGATATTAATCAAAGCACAGTGGGAACTCACAAGAGACAAATGACGACTTTAAGTCAACGGACTATCTGCACACATGTCACCTGAGAACTGCTATCTGACGTTAGGTATAAATACCATCCAGTCAGTTCTCGGCGAGTCCTGTCCGGTGTACTCACACCCAGTGAGCATCTGTATACAATCTTAGGTGCACTCCACCAATGGCTGCCGGACCAATCCATCGCCCCTCCTCAGGGTCTAGATATGTATACACCAGTCTACTCCGGAGTATCGATGCCCAGTCTCGATACTCCTGCGACCAGGGACATCTAAGGATGTGCCAATTAACTATCCAGCTCCCGCTAGTATGACTGCTATCATAACGCCGAAAGTCAGGCAAACACCCTATGGTCTTTATCAACATGTATATATATATATATGAATACTACGCAAAATGTAGCATACGTTAAGATAAAGACAAACCAAATAGCGTACTATCATATTAAGCAAGACTGTTATGTACATACATATCCCCAATATCCTATACAATGAAGGCCTCTAGGGCATATATATCCAACAATCTCCCACTTGCACTAAGGCCTATAATTGGCGCAATGAGTACCCACTGCTTTCACTATATCCAGCTGCTGGAGTACCGCATGCCCAACATCTCAAACAGCCTCTCGAACTGAACTTGAGGGATGGCCTTTGTGAATGGATCTGCCGTGTTGTCTTTTGTATCCACTCTCCGTACCTCGATCTCCCGACGATCAACGATCTCCCTGATCAGGTTAAAACGCCTTAAGATATGCCTGGATTTCTGATGGGACCTGGGTTCCTTTGCCAATGCTACGGCCCCATTGTTATCACAATACAAAGGTATTGGATTGGCAATGGACGGAACTACCTGAAGTTCAGAGATGAACATCCTCATCCAGACAACTTCTTTTGCGGCTTCACTAGCAGCTATATACTCAGTCTCCATAGTTGAGTCTGCGACGGTATCCTGTTTGGAACTCTTCCAACATACCGCCCCTCCATTGAGGGTAAACACAAAACCCGAAATGGATTTAGAATCATCTTTGTCACTTTGGAAGCCGGAGTCGGTAAAAGCCTCTACCTGGAGGTCCCCATTACCGTAAATCAAGAACATCTCCTTAGTCCTTCTCAGGTACTTGAGATTGTTCTTTACCGCTATCCAATATTTCTCACCTGGGTCAGACTGATACCTGCTTACCACACCAAGTGCGTAAGCTACATCAGGTCTTGTACATAATATCGCATACATTATAGATCCTACCGCCGAAGCGTAGGGTAAAATGCTCATGCGATCCCTCTCTTCATCAGTCTTTGGAGACATCTCTTTAGAGAGGGTGATCCCGTGACAAGCGGGCATGTTACCGCGCTTGGAATCTTTCATACTAAACCTCTTTAGTATAGTGTCAATATACCTGGACTGTGAAAGTCCCAACATTCTATTAGATCTATCACGATAGATCTTAATGCCCAAAATGTAGGTTGCATCTCCCAAGTCTTTCATGGAGAATTTCTGTGACAAGAAGAGCTTTACTGATTGTAGCACAGGGACATCATTTCCTATCAGTAGTATATCGTCGACGTACAAAACGAGGAAGACTACTGCTCCTTCTACAATCTTCCTATAAATAAATGGTTCATCTACTTTTTTGATAAAGTCATACTCTTTGACTGTCTCATCAAAGCAGATGTTCCAACTTCGCGATGCTTGCTTTAATCCATAAATGGATTTAAGCAACCTGCACACTCTTCCGCTGCTCCCACTGTCTAAGAAACCTTCTAGTTGATCCATGTAAACACTCTCTTCTAAATGTCCATTTAGAAAAGCTGTTTTTACATCCATTTGCCAGATTTCATAGTCATGGAAGGCACCAATGGCAAGCAGGATCCGAATGGATTTAAGCATAGCTACAGGTGAAAAGGTTTCATCATAGTCCAATCCTGCAACGAGTCTAGCTTTGTAGGTTTCCACTTGTCCAAGTGCACCACTCTTCTTTTTGAAGATCCATTTGCATCCAACTGGTTTCACCCCAAAAGGAGCAACTTCTAAAGTGCATACATTATTGGTGTATATGGATTCCATTTTGGATCTCATAGCATCCAGCCACTTCATCGAGTCAATACTCGTGATAGCCTGCTGAAAACTAGTAGGCTCATCATCATCGATGATGCAATCCTCTTGATCCCCATCTAGAAGAAAACCATAGTATCTCTCTGTAGGATGAGAAAACCTACCAGATCTGTGGAGTGGCGTTGGTTCATCATGTTCTATTGAAATCTGAGGTTCTTCTAAGTCCTCGGTAGCAGTTTGAGGTTCTGGAATTTCTTCCAGCTCTACCGTGTTCCTACTAATTTCTTTTGCAAGAAATTTTCTCCCTAAGAAGACAATGTGGCGAGCGACAAACACCTTTTGTTCTTCAGTGTGGTAGACCATGTACCCCCTTGAATGTTTGGGGTATCCTACAAACTTGCACAAAACCAATCGTGCCTCGAGCTTGTCCGGTCTATGCTTTTTAACATATGCCGGACACCCCCATATCTTGATATACTTGAGATATGGTCTCTTCCCGCTCCACATTTCATATGGAGTGGTAGGCACAGACTTAGTTGGAACTCTACTCAATAAGTATGCTGCTGATTCTAGAGCAAATCCCCAGAAGGAAAGTGGCAACTCAGCATTACTCATCATTGAACGCACCATATCTAATAGCGTGCGATTCCTTCTTTCTGATACACCATTATGCTGAGGTGTATAAGGCGGAGTAAGCTGAGAGAGAATTCCATTCTCTTTTAAGTATTCAAGGAAACGGGTACATAAGTATTCTCCACCTCGATCAGATCGAAGTGTCTTGATGCATTTACCACTTTGTTTCTCTACTTCATTTTTATACTCCTTAAACTTCTCAAAGGCCTCTGATTTATGTTTCATTAAGAACACATGTCCATACCTAGAGAAGTCATCAGTAAAAGTGATGAAGTAGGAGTGACCGCTTCGCGCATGTGTAGATATTGGACTACATACATCACTGTGTACAAGTCGCAAGAGTTCAGTAGCTCTTGTTCCGTGTCCGGAGAACGGAGATTTGGTCATTTTTCCTTTGATACATGATTATAACACCCGAGCTCAATGCTACTATTTTGAGTTACTGTTTGAGCATAATGTGGTACTCATTTCATTTAACTTGCTTGTTTGTTGCTTACTGTAAAATTTACTCGGCAAAGTCATTTCTACATATAACAAATTTTGGCATCTAAAATATAATTGAAAATATTCATCTTGGCCTACTTGATACCCCTAGCCTCGTGGTAGCGTCCGTGCATTGTGTTCTCGTCCCGTTCCGTGAAATGGGCGAGTTTGGACGGCTACGTGCACGTACGTGTGTCCATTTTGGGGGTATGCTTTTTGATCATAAAACACTTCATTTTAAATTTTTGATCCCGCTTAAAATCCTATTATTTCAATTTCAAATTTTTGGACCCGACCCGGGCGCGATTTGGAAATGTTTTATTTGGCGCCAAAATCCCAAATTTTAATATTATTAAAACCATCGCATTTATTTTTCTAACTAACCTGATATCTTACTGTTCATTACCTATCTTTTAAATCTTTAAATTAACCTATATATATATCCTACTGTTCCTTAAAATGTTTTGAATCTTTAATTAATATTTTTCCCTAACTAACGATTCCCTTTTAGCCAATCGCGTTCCTTTTAATTCCGTGGGCCCCCACCTGCAGCTCTCTCTCTCTCTCCACTTTTTCTCTCTCTCTTTCTCTCTCATATATTCTCTCGTACTTCTCTTTATCATTCTTTCTCTTCATGCTTCATGTCTAGTTTCTCATTTTTTTTAACTGTTCTTTTGTTGCCGGAATTCCGTCGTGCCGGTGACGCTTCTCGACATTCTAGCGAGGTACCCCGACCCGTGTGGTTCTTTGTTCGTCGTTTGGGTTCATTCCGTGAACCGTGAGCCCGTCGCGAGTTTTCCCCGCCGACGGTTAACGTTCCGTTTTCCCGATTCGCGACCCATCGAGGCAAGTTAATCTTGCTACATGCTATATAATTCATTTTATACCTATTTAAATAAATACCACATCTATAGTTTAAATCTAGTGCCCCATGTTTAATTTTATAACGTTTCAATGTTCCGTCTGCATCCGTTTATATCATATTAAATCTAGATCATGAAAACTTATCTTGTGACATACTAGATTACATTATACTGCAACCATATCATTTAAAATATATATCGTCGTAATATTTATTATTATTATCTTTAATTAGTTTATAATCTTCATTTTTTATAATGTTATACATTTGAAAATCTTATAGTTTGCACATGAAACGTCGTTGAAAAAGAGGATACGACAAATCTGAAATTTACTGTACACGTTACCGTATAAAATTCATTATAAATCATAGAAAAATTATTAGTATATGTTCTTTAGTTCGTTACGAAGCTAACTCAGAATACTATAACTCTATGAAATATTTACTTAAAAAATAAATTGTTTATATAAAGTAAAATGCAAATGAAAATGTCTCCAAACTGCTGTCCAGGGAAATTCCAGCAGCAAACTTTCAATTTCGAATGTTCATAACTTTTTGTAGGGACAACCTGAGATGCTTATACTTATAAAACTGAAAACCTTATTGAATTATCTTTGTTTTGGTATAAGACACGTCCCTTTTGGAGAACGTTTGTTATTTTTAAGCTATTTTACAAATTAGGGTGATGCTGAATTTCTGAACGGAACTTTCTTGTGCATGGTTAATCAATACCACTTTTATAGTTATTAATCACTTTGAATATGCTATCCATATTAATATTATTATATCAATATTTATATCACATATTGCTTAGTTGTACATCCCACATTACCATTTTATAGTTTTATAACTTTTCGGATACCCGTTTACATCCATCGCATTTAAGATACATATAATTGCATCCATAGACCACATTACTACATAATAATGTGATATTAACACTCCATGTTTAATAAATTGCATCCTAATTAATATTGGAACTATAAATGTAACCCTAATCGATAACTGTGCATCCATATCCTTGAAATTATATATATTTGCATATCATATTACATGTTCCAGTTTTTTGTTCTGATAATACTCATGCTTGTTTATTTATACACATGCTTATATTAGTTTGATTATGAGCACCCACATGATATCTTGTGCTTCCTGACATGACCTATTACACTTCCTACTTAACCCGACATGGTACCGTATACTGCTTGGCTTGACATGATGTACCATGACCCGATCCGTTACCTGATCTTGTGTCTAATGCCAACAAACCTGACATGTAGTCCTCATGGACCGTTCCTGTTGTCTATCCAGACAAACCTGCTTTTACCTGATCCTGTGTTGGCATTAGTTCTTGACTACTGAATACCTGACTTGACATACACAACTTGGGGGTATGGGGAAATCAAAGGTGAAACCTTACTTGTAACTCGACAGTTCACTACCTGTCCTGAGTGTACACATTCCTGTTTTGTGCCTAGCGGCATGTCTCGGTTTCAGCCGAGAATATTGTGGCCGTGGTCCCGGGTATGTACGGGATACTATCGAGTGTACACATTCCTGTTTTGTGCCTAGCGGCATGTCTCGGCTGCAGCCGAGAATATTGTGGCCGTGGTCCCGGGTATGTACGGGATACTATTGAGTTACATCGATGATTCATCAATTTGGTTTCAAAGTCTTTAGAATATAGAACCTGATAGAACAGTCCAGTTTACCTACTTCACACTACTCTGCACTGCTCTGATTCATATTATTGTTACTCTTGCTTTATTCATGTTTATATTCGCATTGCCTATTTATTATGTTATTACTTGACAACTTGACGCGCTGACGTCTGGGTTTTGCATGGCCCAGATTCTTCTACCTTGCTGCAGACTGATTAGGAGTTTTGCCGCTGTTAGATGAGCGGTGAGGTTCCTGTCGGTACGTAGTATCACTCTAGGTGTTTCATTTATTGTATCTCTTCGCTTCCGCATATTGTTATTTCTTGATTCTTTTACTCTGGCTTATGGACATGTACTAGGTAGTTAGTTTACTTTCCTGTTCTTGATATCTCTACAACCATAATGTGACTGTGGAAGGATTTTTCCTATCCACAGGTAGCTTGGTTGGCTATGTCACGTGCCCACTTTAGCGTACTTTGGGAAGCGGGGAATGACATGCTTCTTTTGGTATCAGAGCCATAGGTTAGTCGGGTTGATTCTTTTTGTAGTTGGGTATTGTACCCAATACACGAATCAGAACACCCGTGTTTAGGAAACATGTCCTGCCACATTGACCGTTTTACCATTCTTGAATCACATTCTTCCTGATTATATCTTTTACGATGTGCAAACTTCCTTTGCATATCGATTCGAAAACCTGATTCCTTGTTATCTCTAGGACTTAGGCGACTTGGATGGAGTTATGTAATTGTGGCTATGATACCGCGGCATAGTTATAATGCGGTACTCTATTTAAGTATCTTGGAGTTCTAGCCTTGATCTATATTCAAAATCTATCATCATGCTAATGTTGGGTATTTCGAGTTCAGGATTATAGCCGGTAAGAAATTGAAGACATACCAGAGGCGTGTGGACGAAGCCTCCATACTTGGAGTGATAAGTGAAATGCTGGAGAATCAAAGAAACAGACCGAGCTGATCCAGCAGCAAGTGGACTCATTTCGGGAAGGTTTGCAGATCGTTCAGCAGTCTGTGAACAATGTTGGAGCTAGACCAGTTGACCGAGTAGGGACCGTAGAAGATTTCTGGCGGTTGGGTCCGTCTACATTTACTGGTTTAAAGGAGCCGTTGCCTGTGGAGCAGTGGCTAGTTGACATAGAAAACTTGCTTTTTGCGGCACAGATTCCAGATGACAAAAAAGTTGTTGTGGTACGCATTCAGCTAGTGGACTACGCCCGAGAATGGTGGCTTGTTGAGGAGACCCGCTTGCCCAAGCCGATCAAGTGGGCGGATTTTTTCTAAGAGTTTCCTGGAGAAGTTCTTCCCGCGGACTGCATGGGAGGAAATGGAAGAGAAGTTCATCGGACTAAAGCAGAAGAGAGCACCTGTAGATGTGCATGCAGCAGAATGGACGAGACTCAGTAGTTTCGCTGGACCTTTAGTTGCCAACGATGCAGACAGGGCACGGAGGTTCATCCGCAGCTTGGACGTGGACATCCAGAGGCAGATTGTCTCCTTGGGTTTGACCACTTTCTCACAAGTACTTGCAGCAACCGAGAGCAGCAGAGTTTATCTGGGATGAAGGGGAGTTTGCAGCAGACAGCAGTTGCGGTAAGGAAGCAGTTCTGTCGGGCCAGTCGAGTTTAGGGCTAAGCCGACAAACAATATTCTTGCATCAATGGAAGTGATGAAAGTGAAGAGCCGGCTGTTGATCGTGATTCTATGGACGTGTTTGAAGATATATCGGGTTTATCGCCGAGGAGAGACGTGGAGTTCGTAATTGATCTTATTCCTGGTGCAGCGCCAGTATCTAAAGCGTATTATCCAATGGCGCCAGTAGAGTTGGAAGAAGTAAAGAAACAGGTCGCTGAATTTCTTGAAAAGGGTTGGATTCGAAGCAGTAACTCACCTTGGGGAGCTCCAGTTCTTCTAGTAAAGAAGAAGGATGGTACAAGAAGGATGTGCATCGACTATCGAGAATTAAACCGGGTGGCTATCAAGAACAAGTACCCGATCCCTCGCATTGGAGAACTTTTGAGCAGCTTAGTGGCGCGAGGGTATTCTTGAAGCTCGATTTACGATCCGGATATCATCAGGTCCGAGTGAAAACAGAAGATATTTGCAAGACGGCGTTCCGAACTCGGTATGGACATTACGAGTACTTAGTGATGCCCTTCGGAGTAACGAATGCGCCGGCAGTATTCATGCACTTGATGAACCGAATCTGTTCACCGTTCTTGGATCAGTTTATTGTGGTATTCATTGACGATATTCTGGTTTACTCGAAGAGTTTTGAAGAGCATGCTGAGCATTTGAAGATCGCACTGCAGACGTTGAGACAGGAGAAATTGTATGCGAAGATGAGTAAGTGCGAGTTTTGGCTGGAGGAAGTAAGGTTTTTGGGGCATGTTGTGTCTGGTGATGGCATTGCCGTCGATCCAGAAAAGATTGCAGCAGTTCGAGATTGGCCTATTCCAAAGAATGTTGCTGAGATAAGAAGTTTCCTTTGATTAGCCAGATACTACAGGAGATTTGTGGGGAACTTTGCTCGTCTGGCAGAGCCGTTGACCAAGCTTACGCGCAAGGAGGTACCTTTTGTATGGGCGGATAAGTGTGTGTTAGCTTTCGAGACGTTGAAGCAGAAGTTGATAACCGCCCCTATTCTGACCGTTCCAAACAATTCCGAAGGATTGGTGATTCACAGCGACGCATCTGGGAAAGGACTAGGATGTGTTTTGATGCAGCATGGTAAGGTTGTAGCGTACGCATCGAGACAGTTGAAGACCCATGAGAAGAATTACCCAACTCATGACTTGGAACTTGCGGCTGTGATTTTCGCTTTGAAAATTTGGAGACACTACCTTTTAGGCGAAAGGGTCGAAGTTTTTACTGATCATAAGAGCTTGAAGTATGTGTTCACACAAAAGGAGTTTAATATGAGGCAGCGTAGATGGTTGGAGCTGATGGCTGACTACGATCTTGATCTTAAGTACCATCCGGGGAAGGTTAACGTCGTGCCGGATGCGCTTAGTCGGTTACCAGCAATTCAGGTGTTAACTACGCAGAAGTAGATCGTTGCAGATTTTCGAAGATTTGACTTGGAGGTTGTGCTACCGCATTCTACGGGACAATTGATGCAGCTGCAAGTACATTCGTCGTTGATCGAGAGTATTAAAGCAGCACAATCGCAGGACCCTAGACTACAAAAGTTTCGAGGATAGGTTGAAGCCGGACTACGAACAAATTTATTGATCCACGAAGATGGTTCGTTGAGATATGGTAGCCGTTTGTGTGTGCCAAAGGGGGATATTCCTGAAGAGCTTATGAAGGAGGCACACAGTTCAGCTTATTCTGTACATCCAGGAGGCACAAAGATGTACCGAGATATTCGACAGTATTTCTGGTGGGAAGGCATGAAACGGGAGATTGCTCGCTTTGTGGCGAAATACTTGGTGTGTCAGCAGGTTAAGGCTGAACATCAAAGGGTTGCTGGTTTATTGCAACCACTTTCGATTCCTCAGTGGAAGTGGGAACATATAACTATGGATTTCGTGACGGCTTTACCGCGAAGTCCAAAAGGCAACAATGCTGTATGAGTGATTGTTGATCGTTTGACCAAGGCAGCTCACTTTTTTTTCCTTTCCGGGTTGGTCAATCAACAGAGACTTTGGCAGAGCGGTACATGCAGGAGATTGTAAGATTGCATGGAGTACCGGTGAGCATCGTGTCCGATCAGGACACTCGGTTCTTATCACACTTCTGGAAAAGTTTACAGGAAAGTTTGGGGACTCGATTGAAGTTTAGCACAGCTTAACATCCTCAAACTGATGGTCAGTTGGAGAGAACGATCCAAACTCTTGAGAATATGTTGAGAGTATGCATGTTGGACTTCAAGGGGTCTTGGGAGGATCATCTACTTTTGGTGGAGTTGTCTTACAACAACAGTTTTCAGGCAACTATTCAGATGGCTCCATTTGAAGCTTTGTATGGTCGTAAATGCCGTTCACCTGTTTGTTGGGACGATATCGGTGAACGAAGATTATTGGGACCAGATTTGGTTGTGCAGACAGTTGAGAAGGTTAACCCTATCAGAAATCATATGAAGGCAGCACAGGACCGACAGAAGAGTTGGGCAGATACGTCAAGAAGACCTCTAGAGTTCACCGTGGGTGATTTGGTATTCTTGAAGATATCACCGACTAAAGAGGTGATTCGTTTTGGAAGTCGAGGAAAGCTTATTCCTCGATTCGTTCGACCCTTGAGATCATGGAGCGTGTTGGTGAGGTAGCGTATCATTTGGCGTTACCGCAGTCCTTGGCAAATGTGCACGATGTGTGTTCAGACCATAGTATTACATTTATCATTCCCCTATTCTTATCCATTTTATAAATAAACAGGTACTCTTGACGCACTATTGTTGCATATTACAGGATACAGGGCTTGGATGCAAATATAGTGAAAAAGACGAAAGCTGATGCAGAAAAGGGACTTTTGACCAACAAGTAGACGGATCCTAGTCAAGCCTAGTCGAAGAACAGTGCAAGGTCCAAAATGTCAAGTGAACGGTCAAAAGATCCTTACAAGTCTTCACTGGAGATCTGGAGAAGACGCAGAAGTCCAACAGAGAAAAGAAGTGTAAAAAGAGAAAGCCCAAGAAGCCAAGGAAAAAGCCCCAAAATCACAGTGCCCAATTCCACAGTTTGGCCGCGGAACCGCGGCCAAACCCATGCTTGCGCCGCGGTTCCGCGGCCATCAAGTGCCCGCGTCGGTGGAAAATCTCTGGGTCGGTGCGTCGGTGCGGGGGTTTGGATTTTCAGTGGACAAATCTGTATTTTCACATGTGCGAGAGTCTGTAAGCCTAGGTTTTCTGTTTTCCTATATATTGTACTCCCAGATCTGTAAAAAGCATGCCTCTTTTCAATCAATAAAATTCAGAAGTTCTGGGAATTATATTCAGATCTGTTCTTCTTGTTTGGAAGGAGCCGTCGAACTAGTAAGTATTTTTATTCCTTTAATTAAAATGTTTTATCATCCCCTAATGAGCCAGTAGTCTCCTCGCTTGTTAGGGTTAGCCTTAGAGAAAGGGTTGAGAGATGAGATCTCTCACCCCTTTCAATGCCCCATGTACTTAATGAATTAGAACTCTATGCATACGCGCACAACCGCTCCCTACGGCATCCTACCCCTCGAGGTAACGATGAACCGTAGTATAAAGGGCCGGTTGCGCGTGTTTTCCATAGGGGTTAGGGTAATTATCAACAAAGGAAGGATGCGAATCTAGAGGAAGAAACATCTTCCCAAAAGATTCGGATTCACTTTATTGATAATAACCGTAATATCTAATAGATCTAAAAAAAAAGGCATTGAAAGCGGTGAAGAAAAACGTTAATCTCCAAAACTTCCCCTAAGCCTAACCCTAGCAAGACTTTTAATTAGATTAATTAGATCCAGTTTTCATAGATTTTTATAAACCAACCAAAACGACACTTTGAATCAACTCGTTAAAACACATAAAAGGAATTTACCCATCCCTGTGGATCGACCCGTACTCACCGGCTAGCTGCGAAGCGACGCCGTTTCTGATTGCGGTAAACTCATATTTTTGACACTAATCAAATGGCGCCGTTGCCGGGGATGGCGTAATTTTTCTTTTTGTGAATTTTCGGGTTGATATAAATCTTAAAAATTATAAAAATCTGAAAATATAAAAAAAATACAAAAATTATCAACTTTGATCTGTTTGAAGGGTGTATCTTTTGAATCTTGCAGGAACAGCAACGAATCGTGGATCTGGAATTTTACAGAGGGAAAAACAGAAAAGTACATATAAGAACAGAGAGGAACTGAAGGCACAGAACAGCAGAATTTTTTCCAGCGCCCGATCCCTCTGCTCCACCGCGTTTCCGCCGCAGAAGGGGGCCCCACACCGCGGAACCGCCGCGGGTTTGCCACATCAGCACATCAAAAGTGCAGGGTTTGCTTCCTCCTTCTTCCCTCTGTCAACTCCATATCTCTGTCTGTAAAAATTCTTCTGCAGGGTTCTTTGCGCTAAAATTCTTCTTCCCCATTCTAAATAACAGATTTCTGCAGGTTTCTTTGCGCCGCGCTAAAAAATTGATTGCAAGTGAAATTTTATTGTTTTGCATAATTTAACCGGACTCTAAGGGGCTAATTGACCAAACTCAGATTGGGTGGGGATTTCATCACCCTTCCCAGGACCCCAGAAAACACTTAAAGCATTTTGCATCGACCACAATAAATTAAAAAAGACTAGACTCAGACCTAAGGATATCGAGCTCAATAGGAAAAGGACTAGTATAGGCATCGGCCGTTTATCCTAACCGACATTGCGGTGTCTAGGCTAGTGGTTATTAATTAGGCCCACTGTAGTGGTGGTTCCTTCCCACTTACCTGGCCGTACTTGTCCGTGAAGAGGCGGTTTGAGGTCCTATTTCTAGCCCTAGTTAGGAGCTGTCTAGCAGACCTAGGTGACCCTAGATCTAGGCCTGATTGTGCATGTGTGGTTGATACATTTGTGTCACGAGTCCCATTTCAAAAACCTCTTTGCAAAACTCACTCAAAAATAAAATTAAAAAAATATATAATTCTTTTCAAAAACTTGCAACTTGCCGCTAAAAGACTTGCAACTCACTTTCACTCACTTCTTCTCATTGACGTTATCTTACCCCCACATTCTGTTTTTCTATTTTTTCTGACTACACTACTCCTTTAGTGTATGTCACTTTGGACTAGGGATACTAACGCCCGATTAGTCCGTGTTTCGTTGGTACCGACCGACGAACCCTTCGACGAACCCTTCGTCGACATTCCGTCCATTTCCTTACCTCCACCTTCAAATTCTTCTTTCGAAGGTATGTCGGGATTCAACCCCAACGATACCTTACCGACGGGAATGATTCCACCTCCGCCAGGTGCGAATAACCCGAATCTACCGCCTGTTGTAGCGCCCGCACGAGTTGCGCTCCAGGATCTCTTTTACCCCGTCCGCACTTCTTTACCCACATGTCTTTCCCTCCCACCGGCAAATGGGGATAATTTTGAAATAAAACCACATTTCATCAATATGCTGCCAAAATTTCATGGTTTGGAATCTGAAGATGCATATATTTTTATTAATAAATTCCAAAACGTTTGTGCCATGATGAAAACTACCCAATTAAGTGATGACGCTATAAGGCTAAGGGTCATTCCTTTTACCTTATGTGACCTAGCCGAGAAGTGGCTATACAGCACCGCATCACATTCCATTAGAAATTGGGACGAGTTTGTGAGAGCTTTTCTGAAAAAGTTCTATCCTCATCACAAAACTGCTAGAATCCGTAACGAGATAATACAATTTTCACAGCTTCCTTCCGAACCATTTTGGAAGTGTTTCGAGAGATTTAAAGACCTACTTGTTCAATGCCCTCATCATGGGATCGAAAGTTGGCACTTTGCCAAACATTATACGAGAGATTGAACGCAGCAACGAAGAAGTTGCTAGAAACAATATGTCAAGGTCATTTTCTCTCCAAGTCTAGTGACGAAGCATGGCAGTTTCTTGAGGATCTTAGTGAGCAAACAATTCAGTGGGAGAGTTCCAAGACCACAGCATCTTCTTCTGTTGGTCAATCTAGGGCAGGCATACATCAAATAGATATGTCGATTACTATGAAGGCCGAGATGGCCTCACGTATGAAAAAGCTAGAAGCCATTGAGACCAAAATCTCATCGTCTTCTCCTGCCCCTACTCTACCCACACGAACTGTTTGTGCTTGTTGTGCGAATCCGTCGCATCTAACCGAAGAGTGTCCTTACAATGCACCTATTCAAGGACAGGATCAAGTCAATGCTGCATTTCAGCAACAACAAAGAAATGAACCGTACTCTTCGACGTACAATCCCGGGTGGAGGAGTCACCCGAATTTCGCTTGGAACCAAAATCAACAAGTCCAAGGAAATAATAATTTTCAAAGACCTCCTCCACCACAACAACAACAAGCACCTTTACAAACTCAAAACCAGCAACCTTTCCAACAACAACCTTATCAAACGAACAATTTGGTTCAACCTAATGATGATAAGGTTATCTCGCTTGAGAAGAGTCTAGAAGCATTTCTCAAGCAATCTACAGAATCCGCAGCAAGATTTGAAAGTTATGTTCAATCTTTAATGAATAACAATGCCTCACACGATCAAAGTATCAAATCTATTGAGGCACAAATTGCATAATTAACTGCTGCGTTGAGCGAGAGAGAAAAGGGAAAGCTTCCATCTCAACCATTGCCAAATCCCGGTCACACACAAAACGCATATCACAATCACAATGTAAATGCGGTGACCACGTTGAGATCCGGAAGAGTGTTGCAAAATAATATGGGAACTAGTGATGACATTCCCGCCGGTGGTTCTTCTTCTTCTTCTTCTTCCTCTCCATCGTCACCTTCCCCTTCTTCATTTTCTTCACTTTCTTCTTCACCTTTTTCTTTAGAGCCTATTCTCCACCCTTCACACGGCTCTACTTCTTCCAGCTCGAACGGACCCATTTCTCACAACATGAACACATCTACACCGGGATCCGTTCCTACTTCACATTCTACTCCACAGACATGTGACTCAACAAATTTTCAAAATGCACCATTTCCAAATAGGTTGAGTCCCAATAAACTAACTGCACAAGTGGAGAAGATTGTGGAGTAGTTTAAGCAGGTTAGCATAAATATACCTCTCTTGGATGCCATCCAACAAGTCCCTTCATACGCGAAAATCTTAAAGGGCTTATGCACCTCGAAGAGAAAGGCATCTCAAGTACCCAAGAAAGTGCTAGTGGCTAGTGCTGTGAGCAATGCTATTAACCACCATCAAACCTTACCCCAAAAACGAAAGGACCCCGGCTGTCCTACGATTTCCATCACAATTGGGGATAAGAAAATTAATCGAGCACTTTTAGATCTTGGGTCTAGTGTTAACCTGATTCCCTATTCCGTGTACGAACAATTAGGGGTTGGAGAGTTGAAACCCACTCGTTGCACTCTCCAAATGGCTGATCGATCAATCACCCATCCAAGGGGTCAACTAGAGGATGTGTTGATCAAAGTTGGGGAGTTCATATTCCCCGTTGATTTTATTGTTATGGATACACAACCTGTTGCTAACCCAAGAAACCAAATTCCGGTGATCCTAGGTCGACCATTTTTGGCCATTTCCAATGCCGTAATAAATTGTCGCAATGGCTCCATGACTCTATCCTTTGGGAAAATGTCCAGCGAGTTCAATATTTATAAGATGGGAAGTCTGCCCCCCATGCCTAAAAGTAGTACATGAGAAGTTTGCTCTATTCACGAAATCACGCAGGAGGACTGCGAGCTTGAAAGATTCTTGTTTGATGAAAACAGTTTTGACGCCACTAGGGCGTCCCTCCTTGAGCCTACCACCGTTGACACAACCGATATTGATTATGAATGTTTCACTTTTTTGGATGATGACGACTCACAGCCCGAATATGAGTCGTTTGAATTTTTCGATGAGCCAGTCGAGCCATCCGAATCGGTTGTCTGCAGTGATTTCGAACCTGTGTTGGAGTCCTTTGAGTTCGAGGTAGATTCCGTAATGATTCTTTCACCTCCGAAACTCGAACTCACGCCCTTGCCGTCTCACCTTAGATATGCTTACATAGGTGAGAATGAGACCTTTCCCATTATCATATCGGCCTCTCTAGCCCTCGAGCAAGAGAACGCCCTCTTAATGGTCTTACAAGATAGGCGGTAAATTTTCGGTTGGACTATGGCGGACATCGAGGAGATAAGTTCCCTCATAATTGAATAACATATGAAATTGATGGATGATGCCAATTCAATAGAGGACCCACAGGAACATCTTGGGGGTATTGTGGTGAGTCAACCTCCTTTAGAAGTTGAAATACCCCCATTTCTTTTAATAAGTTACGAGAATGCTAATACTCCACTGATTGCTGATCATTTACATTCTCGTTTTGATATATCACCATCGCCTGTATATTTACCTCCACACCTTCCATACCACTACTTCTACCTTTCCCAATTCTTTGTGGATCGCTACAACTTATTCTTCCACCAACCAATACTCTTTACTGATAAATTTTTCAACTGGTTGGTGTTGACGTTTGGTCTAGGCAAAGTTTTGCAGTAATGTCTAACATAGTTTAAATGAAGTTTGGGGGAGGGCCTTTTTGTATATATTCTTTGTTTTTCTTAACAATAAAAATAAATTGTAAATAAATAAACAAAGGTGTGCCGACATTTTGACCCTCTTCGTTTAGCATGACAGTGAGGACACTGTCAAGTTCAAGTTTGGGGGTATGCTCGGTACGTCTTCTTCCTTCGCATTCATTTGTACATATTTTTGCATTTGCATACTTATTTGAAAACCGATAAAAAATTAAAAAAAATTTCAAAAATTATAAAAATTATTGTATTCAATTTTGGCTAATTGACTTTGGTTTGACAAATAGGTCAACTGGCTAGGAACAACTAGATCTTAGACTTAGTGAATTAAAAACCCTAAAAATAACATTCCTTAAAGTTTAACGGTAGAAAGTATATGTCTTTGTAGATTATTTAGAAATAGGCAAATTTTGAGTTCACTTCTTGGGCTAAGTCAAAACGAAGGAAAAATATTGAAGCTTTTATTAGAGTATAAGTTTGAAAAATAGCTCCTAGCTTAAACCTAGATTCTAAAAATGTATACCCTACAATTTGCACAATCACGCACCTTGAAACTTGGAATAGTAGAAGAGACCTTGAAGTGCTCTTTTCTAAAGTCCTTAGTACAATGAAAATAAAGAAAGAAAAAAAAGTGAATAAAGAATAAAAAAAAATGGACACTGGTTTTTGTGATTACTTAAGGCTGTAAAGAATAGAAAAATATTTAGCGAGGGTGCTTCATCACCTAGTGCCTTAGACCAACTGGTTTGGGAGTCACTGCTAAAGCCTTGGGTGTTGCAAAACTAGGAAGTACGCTTTAAAGTGCTAACGCGTCTTGTAATCGGTTGTTGGTACCTCAAGAAGTATTAACGGTCGCATGAAAGATGTGGAAGCAAATTTCATTTAAAAATTCACTAATTAGTAAGTGCTTTGGATAATGGACGAGAGTATGATTGCTTGATTTGAATTTCCAAGTGTAAGGGTGATCTATACACACACGTAGGGATATGTGATTGGAATTTAGATAAGAGAGAGGAATGAAAAATAGAACTTATATCTTTAATAGAGTTGATAGAAATTCCTAAGTGGAGATGAAACCCTAGAAGGAAGACTTAAGAGATGCCGAAAGCTAAGTAGGTCTACATAACATATATAATCTTAAGTTAAATAATGAGGAAGTGTGAAGAATATGGGTGGATAATTTGTGGGTCAACGATAATAGAATTCCTTGTTAGAAGACCTAATTGGAAAGCAAAAGTAAATGAGCCGAGTTGATAGGATTTTGTGGGTGTAATCCGCTGAAAACCCTCAGGAGACAACACTCCTCCTACTAGGGACACCTAGAGGTTTAACGGCTTGTTGCACGTGCTCAGTGCAATCGCGTTTCCCTGTGAAAGTGCGGTTAGGATTTTAGTAAATAAAATAATAAGTTTGCTCGAGGACGAGCAAAAGGTAAGTTTGGGGGTATTTGTTCAGACCATAATATTACATTTATCATTCCCCTATTCTGATCCATTTTATAAATAAACAGGTACTCTTGACGCTATTTTGTTGCATATTACAGGATACAGGGCTTGGATGCAAATACAGTGAAAAAGACGAAAGCTGATGCAGAAAAGGGACTTTTGACCAACAAGTAGACGGATCCTAGTCAAGCCTAGTCGAAGAACAGTGCAAGGTCCAAAATGTCAAGTGAACGGTCAAAAGATCCTTACAAGTCTTCACTGGAGATCTAGAGAAGACCCAGAAGTCCAACAGAGAAAAGAAGTGTAAAAAGAGAAAGCCCAAGAAGCCAAGGAAAAAGCCCTAAAATCACAGTGCCCAATTCCACAGTTTGGCCGCGGAACCACGGCCAAACCCATGCTTGCGCCGCGGTTCCGCGGCCATCAAGTGCCCGCGTCAGTGGAAAATCTCTGGGTCGGTGCATCGGTGCAGGGGTTTGGATTTTCAGTGGACAAATCTGTATTTTCACATGTGCGAGAGTCTGTAACCCAAGGTTTTCTGTTTTCCTATATATTGTACTCCCAGGTCTGTAAAAGCAAGCCTCTTTTCAATCAATAAAATTCAGAAGTTCTGGGAATTATATTCAGATCTGTTCTTCTTGCTTGGAAGGAGCCGTCGAACTAGTAAGTATTTTTATTCCTTTAATTAAAATGTTTTATCATCCCCTAATGAGCGAGTAGTCTCCTCGCTTGTTAGGGTTAGCCTTAGGGAAAGGGTTGAGAGATGAGATCTCTCACCCCTTTCAATGCCCCATGTACCTAATGAATTAAAACTCTATGCATACACGCACAACCGCTCCCTACGGCATCCTACCCCTCGAGGTAACTATGAACCGTAGTATAAAGGGCCGGTTGCGCGTGTTTTCCATAAGGGTTAAGCTAATTATCAACAAAGGTAGGATGCGAATCTAGAGGAAGAAACATCTTCCCAAAAGATTCGGATTCACTTTATTGATAATAACCGTAACATTTAATAGATCTAAAAAAAAGGCATTGAAAGCGGTGAAGAAAAACGTTAATCTTCAAAACTTCCCCTAAGCCTAACCCTAGCAAGACTTTTAATTAGATTAATTAGATCCAGTTTTCATAGATTTTTATAAACCAACCAAAACGACACTTTGAATCAACTCGTTAAAACACATAAAAGGAATTTACCCATCCCTGTGGATCGACCCGTACTCACCGGCTAGCTGCGAAGCGACGCCGTTTCTGATTGCGGTAAACTCATATTTCTGACACTAATCAATGTGTTTCACGTATCTCAACTCCGTAAGTATGTTCGAGATTAAACACACGTTTTGGATCATTCGGAGCTAACAGTACGAGAAGACTTGACTTTTGAGGTGCGACCGATTGAAATCGTGGATCGAAGGGAAAATGTTCTTAAGAACAAGGTTATCCCCCTTGTGCTTGTTTCTTGGGGTAATTGCTCGCATGGAGAGTCCACTTGGGAACGAGAAGATGAAATCCGGCAGAAGTTTCCTCACCTTTTCTTGTAGTTATCTATCTTTGTATTCTTGGAATTTCGAGGACGAAATTCTTTTTGTAGTTGGGTATAATATAACACCCGTGCTCAATGTTACTATTTTCAGTTACTGTTTGAGCATAATGTGGTACTCATTTCATTTAACTTGCTTGTTTGTTGCTTACTCTAAAATTTACCGGCAAAATCATTTCTACATATAATAAATTTTGGTATCTAAAATAAAATTGAAAATATTCATCTTGGCCTACTTGACACCCCTAGCCTCGTGGTAGCGTCCGTGAATTGTGTTCTCGTCCCGTTCCGTGAAACGGGCGAGTTTGGACGGCTACGTGCACGTACGTGTGTCCTTTTTGGGGGTATGCTTTTTGATCATAAAACACTTCATTTTAAAGTTTGGATCCCGCTTAAAATCCTATTATTTCAATTTCAAATTTTTGGACCCGACCCGGGCGCGATTTGGAAATGTTTTATTTGGCGCCAAAATCCCAAATTTTAATATTATTAAACTATCGCATATATTTTTCTAACTAACCTGATATCTTACTATTCATTACCTATCTTTTAAATCTTTAAATTAACCTATATATATATCGTACTGTTCCTTAAAATGTTTTGAATCTTTAATTAATATTTATCCCTAACTAACGATTCACCTTTAACCAATCGCGTTCCTTTTAATTCCATGGGCCCCCACCTGCAGCTCTCTCTCTCTCTCTCTCTCTCCACTTTTTCTCTCTCTCTTTCTCTCTCATATATTCTCTCGTACTTCTCTTTGTCATTCTTTCTCTTCTTGCTTCATGTCTCGTTTCTCATTTTTTTAACTGTTCTTTTGTTGCCGGAATTCCGTCATGCCGGTGACGCTTCTCGACGTTCCAGCGAGGTACCCCGACCCCTGTGGTTCATTTGTTCATCTTTTGGGTTCATTCCGTGAACCGTGCGCCCGTCGCGAGTTTCCCCCACCGACGGTTAACGTTCCGTTTTTCCCGATTCGCGACCCATCGAGGCAAGTTAATCTTGCTACATGCTATATAATTCATTTTATACCTATTTAAATAAATACCACACCTATAGTTTTAATCTAGTGCCCTATGTTTAATTTTATAACGTTTCGATGTTCCGTTTGCATCCGTTTATATCATATTAAATCTAGATCATGAAAACTTATCTTGTGACATACTAGATTACATTATACTGCAACCATATCATTTAAAATATATATCTTCGTAATATTTATTATTATTATCTTTAATTAGTTTATAATCTTCATTTTTTATAATGTTATACATTTGAAAATCTTATAGTTTACACATGAAACGTCGTTGAAAAAGAGGATACGACAAATCTGAAATTTACTGTACACCTTACCGTATAAAATTCATTATAAATCATAGAAAAATCATTAGTATACGTTCTTTAGTTCGTTACGAAGATAACTCAGAATACTATAACTCTATGAAATATTTACTTGCAAAATAAATTGTTTAAATAACGTAAAATGCAAATGAAAATGTCTCCAAACTGCTGTCCAGGGAAATTCCCGCAGCAAACTTCAACTTCGAATGTTCATAACTTTTTGTAGGGACAACCTGAGATGCTTATACTTATAAAACTGAAAACCTTATTTAATTATATTTTTTTGGTATAAGACACGTCCCTTTTGGAGAACTTTTGTTATTTTTAAGCTATTTTACAAATTAGGGTAACGCTGAATTTCTGAACGGAACTTTCTTGTGCATGGTTAATCAATACCACTTTTATAGTTATTAATCGCTTTGAATATGCAATCCATATTAATATTATTATATCAATATTTATATCACATATTGCTTAGTTGTACAACCCACATTACCATTTTATAGTTTTATAACTTTTCGGATACCCGTTTACATCCATCGCATTTAAGATACATATAATTGCATCCATAGACCACATTACTACATAATAATGTGATATTAACACTTGATGTTTAATAAATTGCATCCTAATTAATATTGGAACTATAAATGTAACCCTAATCGATAACAGTGCATCCATATCCTTGAAATTATATATATTTGCATATCATATTACATGTTCCAGTTTTTTTGTTCTGATAGTACTCATGCTTGTTTATTTATACACATGCTTATGTTAGTTTGATTATGAGCACCCACATGACATTTTGTGCTTCCTGACATGACCTGTTACACTTCCTACTTGACCCGACATAGTACCGTATACTGCTTGACTTGACATGATGTACCATGACCCGACCAGTTACCTGATCTTGTGTCTAATGCCAACAAACCTGACATGTAATCCTCATGGACCGTTCCTGTTGTCTATCCAGACAAACCTGCTTTTACCTGATCCTGTGTTGGCATTAGTTCTTGACTACTGAATACCTGACTTGACATACATAACTTGGGGGTATGGGGAAATCAAAGGTGAAACCTGACTTGTAACTCGACAGTTCACTACCTGTCCTGAGTGTACACATTCCTGTTTTGTGCCTAGCGGCATGTCTCGGTTTCAGCCGAGAATATTGTGGCCGTGGTCCCGGGTATGTACGGGATACTATCGAGTGTACACATTCCTGTTTTGTGCCTAGCGGCATGTCTCGGCTGCAGCCGAGAATATTGTGGCCGTGGTCCCGGGTATGTACGGGATACTATTGAGTTACATCGACGATTCATCAATTTGGTTTCAAAGACTTTAGAATAGAGAACCTGATAGAACAGTCCAGTTTACCTACTTCACACTACCCTGCACTGCTCTGATTCATATTATTGTTACTCTTGCTTTATTCATGTTTATATTCGCATTGCCTATTTATTATGTTATTACTTGATGACTTGACGCGCTGACGTCTGGGGTTTGCATTGCCCAGATTCTCCTACCTTGCTGCAGACTGATTAGGAGTTTTGCCGCTGTTAGACGAGCGGTGTGGTTCCTGTCGGTACGTAGTTTCACTCCAGGTGTTTCATTTATTGTATCTCTTGGCTTCCGCATATTGTTATCTCTTGATTCTTTTACTCTGGCTTATGGACATGTACTAGGTAGTTAGTTTACTTTCCTATTCTTGATATCTCCACAGCCGTAATGTGACTGTGGAAGGATTTTTCCTATCCACAGGTAGCATGGTTCGCTATGTCACGTGCCCACTTTAGCGTACTTTGGGAAGCGGGGCATGACAATGATTGACAAGCTGCATATGATGAATATTCAAACGGATCTAGATATCCATCTTTATGTAACTTAGTCAACCTTGTTTCGTTTATATGACCAAGTCTACATTGCCATAAGTGTTAGTTATATATATGCCCTAGAGGCCATTACTGTACATAGGATGTATATTGTAGTGGATGCTGGGACATATATAGGGAGGACTTTCTTGCTCTACATGATAGTATGCTATCTGGTTGAACTTTACCTTAACGTGTATACTGATTGTCTCTCTGTTACATGTTGGTAAAGCCCTTAGGATGTGTGCTTGACTACCTGGACTATGATGCGGATCATACTAGTGGGGACATGGTAGTCCATAAGTACATCCTTCAAAGTCCCTAGTCGTGGGTGTATCGAGACGGGGCATCGATATACCAGAGTAGACTAGCATATACCTTCTCGACCCATACAGATAGGCGATGGATGATCCCATATCCATTGGTGTTTGACATCGGAGATGATATACGGGTGCTCAGTGGAGACTGGGTACACTGGACGGACTCGCCGAGAACTCCCAGATGGTATTATACCTCACGTCAGATGGCAGTTCTCTGGTGACACTGGTACAGAGTAGTCTGTTGACCCGAGATCGTCATAGAGTCTTGTGTGGTTCCCACTGTGCTTTGATTTCCATCTTACCACGTCCAAGAGGGCGTGCAAAACGGTGGTTTTTGGGTACAGTCCCGAGTCACATGGAGGCAATGAGCGATAGGAGGGGATTCGTCTCTCCCGGTATAGGGGGTTGATGTTGCGCTGTGTTCGATTGGCTATAACAGGAAATCCCTGGCCAGGGTTGCTGAGATTTACTGGTAAGTGTTACCAGTAGTTTCTCGAAGTGTTATAGACCTCATATCGACACGACTTATCGAGCTATTGGGGTCTGACGTATACCACCCCTAGGCAAGATATGCGACATATCAGACGATCAGACCGGACTGTACGGTAGTGTTACTGGTCGGATTCGCAGGAGTGTGAGCGGGCTTGCTCGTCGATCTTCTGATCGCTCAATACCCAGGTGGCCGTTACGTTTAGCAGACCGCTTGCGGCTTGTGGGTGTTTGATATGATCATCACCTGCTGCCGGCGTATTGACGAGTCTTTAGAGTCCTACACAGAGGTTTCCTGGCTCAAGCGAAACGAAATAGGAGCGCATATGAGATATGTGCGGGACCGAGAATAATACGAGTATGTGATACTGTATTCGATTCTCGCGATGTGACATTGATCAGTTATATGCGGTATAGCCGGGTTATCGGATTAAGTGTTGATTCGATAAGTTGTTACTGATGATACCAGTCGGTTATGTGTGACATGACCGGATCATTGAATCAAGTGTGGATTTAATGATTTAATGCATAATTATATATTTGATATATTACTTTGCATTAACTAGTATCGGTTCACTTTAGACGGATTTTCTCACTTGGTTCATGCGCATTGCATATGCGATATGATTTTGTGCACTTGTTTGTATCATGTTTGATGATGCGAGCATGCTAGGGTTTTGTGTAATGAGTTAAACCTATGTTAAGTAAATGATTAGGGTTTTCTTTTATTAATTCATTTATCTTTTCATTTGGATATAAAAGATAAATGAGAAGAAGAAAACAAAAGGGTTTCTTTCATGAAGCTTAGTGAAGCTTCATGAAGCTTTGACCAATCTAACCCTTTTGTCTTCATCTAACAAACCCTAACCATTCATTTAACTATGGTCAACTCTCTACACATTACCATAGTTAAATTATGATAAGAAATGATTATTCTTTTTTCTATTCTATTATTCTTATCATAATTTTTAGCTTCTTCTTCTTCTTCCTTCAAGTGAAGAAAAGCTTGACCATCAATGGCAACTTGATGAAATGAGTGAGAAATCCAATTCTAAAGTCTACCCACTTCCTATTTCTTCATTCTCTACCTCTTGCCAAGTAGTAGAGTGTGTTTCCTTCACAAGTTTTTAGGGCTTGGTGAAGGTGGAGCTTGATTTAGCGATGCCTCGACGTAGATCATCTTCGGCATGGACATCGACGACCTAGCTCGCTTTTTCTCCGACGAAGCCGACTCTAGAGCCCGGATTCCTTTTGGACAGCGGAGATGACTTCGTTGCGGAGCTATGGAGGTGGAGCACCGGATCTACAAAGGTTGTATTTCCGATATCCTATTAGTTAAGTTGTTAACTAGATTGTCTTTCGCCTAGTTTTCTAGCAAACGATCCGTAGTCGGGTCTCTCGGCACCCGTAAATTTTTTATATTGGCATGTTCGATGCCTTGTGAGACCTTCATAGGGTGCCTAGGAACCCTACAGTGGTATCAGAGCCTAGCTAGAGCCTTAGGCGAAGTCCCGACGGAGTTTGAAATCCGAACGAACCCGAAACCCATATTCAAAAATGCTCTCTGTCCAGATTTTAAAAATGTGGATTTTTCAAGATTAAAAATATCCAGAAAATCAAGCAGGGTTTTTTATGAAATACTGTGAAAAACGGAGACTTAACTCCGTCATAACGCCGCGGAACCGCGGCCTAAGCCCACGTGGCGCGGCGGTTCCGCGGCCGTTTTGTTGACTCGTTGACTCCTGTTTGCACAGTAATTCCTATTTTAATATGTTGAGTTTTCTGGGAATTTTTAATATGTAGTAAACAGTTGAGCATTTTTGGGTTGTATTGGGAATCAAAGATTCGATCGGGGTTTCAAATTTTGTCTGTGTGGCTTTCCGGATAAATTTTAGAATATGTTAAAAAGTTCGACCGGATTTAAATACCCAATTTTTCCCCTGTCGGGAAATTTCCAAGTGTTGGATTTTTCCATAGTTTGACGACGTTCTAAGTAGTGCAAGTAACGCGATGGTCCCTCTAGAAGACAACAAACCTTAACTCGATTATGTGACCGTCTTGAACTGCCCTTTGAACCTTCGAGTTTGGGGCAGTACGGCGTGCCACATGTGAGGCGTTGGCTTGACCCTTCTACGGCTGGACCGTTGGTACTGAGGTACGAACTGAATGTTGTTAGACTTATTTCATGTGTTGATCTGTATCGGGAAAACTTGGGTGTTCGAATGTTCAATTCGGAAAGTTTAACATTTTCTGTTTATCCGGAATGGGATACAATAATTGGAATTCACAATAGTTATGAGATAACTGAATGAATGTTATAAACATAGCACTTTAGTCTCACTTGATCGGTTGCCACGGAATTTTGATGTGATCAAAAGTCCGTCGCAATCACGTAGCGTACGCGGATACTCGCCGGGTAAACTTAATAGACAGCCTCACTCCATAGCCCCGACCAAGTGACTGTAGGAGAACCCGGTCGCCGAAAGCATCTGTTCGGGTGCTCCCGGTAGCGGTGTTCCGCCTTGGTGCACTTCGTCGACGGCGTCGGGGGTGCGGCCGCCTACTAAAGTTTGCGACGAGCATTCGATCAGAATGTCGGGAATCCTATTGAATTGCCCGACTTGATATTGAAAAGAGTTTTCGATAATGAGACTAAAATGCGGGGTTTATAATTGTTAGGCATGCGATGTCTAAGTAATTCATTTGGTCAGGCGTGCGATGTCTGAGGTGGTTGCGGATTCCAACTGTTGTAGTTTTACACTTTCTTTTCTGTGACCGTAAGTGTAATATGTGATATCGCCGGTTTCGTTGCTATATGTCAACGACAATTGGGATGCGCATATTTACTTACGTTGATGACATGTGATGTTATGTGTTGCTGGATATGTTATATTGGATCGTCGTGTTTGAATAGCCGGGGTTTTTTATGTGAGATGAGTGTTTTTCATTTTCATTCATGTAAAAACTTGTATGTAATATTCTTTTATTGGGGCACTTCCAGGTTGCGGAAGATGTCACCGTTTGTATATTATTTACTTTTCCGCACTAGGATAGACCCATGGAGGGGAGCACAAGTAACCGGGTTCTGGAGTCCAGTGGGAGACCAACTCGAGGAGTCGGGTCTGGGTCTCCTAACTCCAGAATTGGTAGGGTTGCTTGCCACTCTCGTAGGGGTCTAGTGGTGTGGGTTTGGCTATTCATCACGACCGTGGAATCCGTGTTTTATACTGGCTCGTATTGAAAACACGGACGTCCTAGTATATCCAATACTTCATATGTTTCTTCTGCTGCGATATCTGTGATGTTCTATGATAGATACAGTATATAGTATATATGATATATTATATAGGCGTTACTTATGTTTTACACCCGCGCTAGCCCTGCCCCGCTCTGCCGTTAGTTACCTAACCTAACGGTGCACGAGGGGACATCGAGGCGAATGCGGATGGCATAAGTGTACGTCATATCTATCTGTGATGTTTAGGTACTTAAATGATGGGACTTCATTAATGTGATTAATGAAATAAAAGAAACCTAAGATGTTGTAGAATCGAATTTCAAAATAAAACAGGTAGCTACAGTTCTTGCTTTGCACAGAGGTATATGTGATATATCCTGCACCTTATTCGATGAGGAAAAGACCGAGATCCCTTCACCGGGAGTGACTCCTTTAGCAATAACTGCCATATGCTACACACTCGGTTTGTCTTTTGATTGCTTTTAAGTGTTTTTGCTTTGCACAGTGATATATATGATATATCCCGCACCTCATTCGACGAGGAAAGGACCGACAATCCCTTCACCGGGAGTGACTCCTTTAGCAAAACTAGAAAAGCCTCAGAAGCACTCCATTTTAAAATCATTTGATTCTATAACGATATCAAGTTCATTACACAATAGGTTTTCAGAAAAACCTGTCGTAGCCCTCCGTCATTTCAGATAAGTACTAGTTAGTATTCATGCTGCGGTTGTTTGGCATGCGTCAAGGCGTAGTGTACGGTAGCTAACTAGTGCTTATCTGCTAGCATATGATGCGATTGGATTAGGGTATTCGTACGGCGTTGTTTGGCATGCGTCAAGGGTCGTGTGGGTGGGTTTAATTCAATCAAGAAATGTACGGGTTGAACTTGACTAGCAGACTATGGGTTGTTTGGCATGCGTCAAGGTCATAGCGAGCTAGGGGCAAAATATTATCGGGAATTTCAAGTGTTGAAATTTGCAATGAGATTGCATACCTTCTATGAGATAGTTGGATCCCGATACCCGCTGCGAGTAATTGTTACTCCTGGGAGAGTTTTATACATTACAATTAGCCAATCAAGTAGGTGTCTAGAAAGGTGTCAACGGGGTTACGCCTCTGGGAAAACGAGGTTTACATTAATTAGGTTCGTGCGAAAGCACGGGGGACCTCCCTCAAAGTACCGACACTGGCCTGGCTGAAAGATTGGCGAACTTGTAGTGTGTAATTAATCCCGGCTAGTCTTTCCTTTTAGGGTTTGAAGGAAGATTTGATAAAAAGCAGTGGGAGCCATCCTGATTAGATAAAATAATAACCAATCTATTCTTGCAAGAGCGCACGCTGAGTGTCTTCTTCTCTCTCTCTCCAGGTAGCGACCATATCACGCCTTAATCAAGATAATAAAACGGATATTTGACCGAACCCGCTTGTTATACTGAGCTGGGGAACGTTGGTCCCGCTCCAACTTATAATTGTTATAAGACAGAGCAGGAAATTGGGGATTACCAGAATTCCCGTGCCGCCCAAACGAAGAGAGTGCATGCTGATGCATCATCTTCGGGTGTGTTCATTACAGAGAACTGTTTCTCAGTATCCTTTACGTCCTGGGTATGTGATACCAGATCAGGATCCCAGATATGTAATATGTTACATAGGGCTACAGAAAGGTAGAGAACTGAGAACGGGTGATAAGTTTCATGAGGCAGAAAACGGGGCAAGTGTTGCAGCCAAGTCTGTTGGTCACTGTCACCCTGTATTACCAATACATTGATTCTGAACGAATGTTGTTAGATACCGAACCTGATATACAAAATCATATCAGTCTCTTTATTAGTAAAGAAATGATAAAATTTTGTATTGTTGGATAATGTTTTGAACATTTCCTATATCAAAAGTTGATCGGTTCAGGCACGTTATCTAAAAGCATTGATGTTCTAAATCAAACTACAATTCTTAGTATATGGAACACACACAAGAGGAAGAGTTCAGAAATGAACGAATCCTTCTTGAGGTATTGTAGACTAGGTCAGATCAATGCGACCCGACTGGCTAGAGTTACATAAAGATGCATATTTAAATTAGTTTGAACTTACATCTTGTGAAACTCGCCAGTCATGTCACAAAGATAAGATGACCATAGCTCCGTTTACTGGAAACAGAGAAAGAGTTACTGAACTCTTGGGATGATACATGTTGATGTATGTAGGTCCCCTGTCTACACATGCCAAGACCGGTTCTTTGTACTTCATTACATTCTCTGATAATCTCTCAAGATTCAGACATATGTTCCTGTTGAAACACAAGTCCGAACCTTTTGAGATATTCATAGAATATAAGTAAGAAGTAGAGAACCGAAATACGGGTTTAAGTATTATATCCTTTGATGAGATCAAGGAGGAGAATACTTGAGCACGGAATTCCTGGACCATTCTAAAGGAGAATGAGATTCTCTCTCAGCATTACTCCTCCGTATACACCATAGCACGATGGTATATCGGGGCGGAGCAATCACACCCTATATGATATGGTGTGCTCTATGATGAGTATTACTGAGTTACCTATTTCCTTTTGGGAGTTATGCACTTGAGAAGCTGCATACCTTTTGAACAGGGTTCGAATCAAATCAATGCCTACCACTTCATATGTGATATGGAAAGGGAAGAGCCCATGTCTTAAGTTAGTTAAGATTTGGGGTTGTCCGGCCTATTTCTAAAAGAAAAATCCGGACAAGCTCGAGGCAAGATCTATTATGTACAACTGGAAATGTTCCAGCTATACAAAACAACAGCAGATGATTTGACAGAACCAAAGGATTCAATGGTTACCAACGAACCTCAGCCTCTCCGCCGATCTAGTAGGGTTCCTCACCCACCTGAGAGATACTTCGGTTTCTCTATGACTGTGGGAGCGAGGATTACATCATGAGATGATGACCCAACTAGTTTCGAGCTGGCCATCAGGAGTGAGACTCTGTGAGAATGGCTGGATGTTTAGCGATCTGAGATGGAATCCTTATACACCAACAAAGTATGGACTTTGGTTGCTATATCTGAAGGGTTAAATCCCCATCAGGAGCAAGTATATCTTGAGAAGATTACTTGGTGTACAAGGAAAAGTTGAGACTTTCAAAGCTAGACTTGTTAAAGGTTTTCATCATTGACCAGGTGTGGATCATGATGAAACTTTTTCTAAGGATCTATGCTTAAGTCCATCCAGATCCTACTTGTCACGGCTACATACCATGACTACGATATCTGGTGGTTGGGTGTCATGACTGCTTTTCAAAATGATGTTTTAGAAGAGTGCGTCTATAAGTACACAGCCAGAGGGCTTCGTAGACAGTGGGAGCAGCGGAAACGTGTGCAAGATGCTTTATAGGATAAAGCAGGCATCGCGGAGTTGGAACATCTGTTTTGATGAATTAGTCAAAGAGTTTGACATCATCAAAATGGTAGATGAACCTTGTATAAACAAAAAGGTAGTAGGGAGTATGGTAACGATCCTCGTAGAGTATGTGGATGACATACTCTTGATAGGGAAGGAGTTTCCTATGCTACGCTCGATCAATCTCCGCTTATCACAATAACTCTCCACATAGGATCAAAGTGATACCCACTAAATCCTGGATTTTGGATCTATGAGATAGATCTAAATGGATGTTAGGATTCTCACTAGTTGTAGTGAGACGGTATCAATCGATCCTGGGGAGAATCACTGGAAGGGTTCCAGGGTGATAAAGACGACTGAATGTCAGTCACAGGCATTGTCTTTACCCTCAGTGAAGGGACGGTATGTTGGAAGAGTTCCAAGCTAGATACCGTGACATACTAGACGATAAAGGCAGGATACATCGCTACTTAATATGCTACCAAAGAGGCTGTTTGGGTGTATATTGGTTCATGAGATGAACTACGTTCCTCCCATTGTGTGACAATGGAGTTGTGGCTTATGCCAAGGAACGCCGGTCCCATCAGTGATCCAGACATATTCTAAGGCAGTATCACCTGATCATGGAGATGGTTGATCTCCAAAGGAGATCGAGGTAAGGAGAGTAGACTTAGAGGACAACACAGCGGATCCACTCACAAAGGCCTGTTCCCAGAGAGAGATTTTTATGGGATGGTTGAGTATGAGATACTACAACCACTGCTACAGATGGCCCTAGTGCAAGTGGGAGATTGTTAGTTATATGTATGCCCTAAAGGCCATTACTGTACATAGGATGTATATTGTAGTGGATGCTGGGACATATATAGGGAGGACTTTCTTGCTCGACATGATAGTATGCTATCTGGTTGAACTTTACCTTAACGTGTATACTGATTGTCTCTCTGTTACATGTTGGTAAAGCCCTTAGGATGTGTGCTTGACTACCTGGACTATGATGCGGATCATACTAGTGGGGACATGGTAGTCCATAAGTACATCCTTCAAAGTCCCTAGTCGTGGGTGTATCGAGACGGGGCATCGATATACCAGAGTAGACTAGCGTATACCTTCTCGACCCATACAGATGGGCGATGGATGATCCCATATCCATTGGTGTTTGACATTGGAGATGATATACGGGTGCTCAGTGGAGACTGGGTACACTGGACGGACTCGCCAAGAACTCCCAGATGGTATTATACCTCACGTCAGATGGCAGTTCTCTGGTGACACTGGTACAGAGTAGTCTGTTGACCCGAGATCGTCATAGAGTCTTGTGTGGTTCCCACTGTGCTTTGATTTCCATCTTACCACGTCCAAGAGGGCGTGCAAAATGGTGGTTTTTGGGTACAGTCCCGAGTCACATGGAGGCAATGAGCGATAGGAGGGGATTCGTCTCTCCCGGTATAGGGGGTTGATGTTGCGCTGTGTTCGATTGGCTATAACAGGAAATCCCTGGCCAGGGTTGCTGAGATTTACTGGTAAGTGTTACCAGTAGTTTCTCAAAGTGTTATAGACCTCATATCGACACGACTTATCGAGCTATTGGGGTCTGACGTATACCACCCCTAGGCAAGATATGCGACATATCAGACGATCAGACCGGACTGTACGGTAGTGTTACTGGTCGGATTCGCAGGAGTGTGAGCGGGCTTGCTCGTCGATCTTCTGATCGCTCAATACCCGGGTGGCCGTTACGTTTAGCAGACCGCTTGCGGCTTGTGGGTGTTTGATATGAACATCACCTGCTGCCGGCGTACTGACGAGTCTTTAGAATCCTACACAGAGGTTTCCTAGCTCAAGCGAAACGAAATAGGAGCGCATATGAGATATGTGCAGGACCGAGAATAATACGAGTATGTGATACTGTATTCGATTCTCGCGATGTGACATTGATCAGTTATATGCGGTATAGCCGGGTTTTCGGATCAAGTGTTGATTCGATAAGTTGTTACTGATGATACCAGTCGGTTATGTGTGACATGACCGGATCATTGAATCAAGTGTGGATTTAATGATTTAATGCATAATTATATATTTGATATATTACTTTGCATTAACTAGTATCGGTTCACTTTAGACGGATTTTCTCACTTGGTTCGTGCGCATTGCATATGCGATATGATTTTGTGCACTTGTTTGTATCATGTTTGATGATGTGAGCATGCTAGGGTTTTGTGTAATGAGTTAAACCTAGGTTAAGTAAATGATTAAGGTTTTCTTTTATTAATTCATTTATCTTTTCATTTGGATATAAAAGATAAATGAGAAGAAGAAAACAAAAGGGTTTCTTTCATGAAGCTTAGTGAAGCTTCATGAAGCTTTGACCAATCTAACCCTTTTGTCTTCATCTAACAAACCCTAACCATTCATTTAACTATGGTCAACTCTCTACACATTACCATAGTTAAATTATGATAAGAAATGATTATTCTTTTTTCTATTCTATTATTCTTATCATAATTTTTAGCTTCTTCTTCTTCTTCCTTCAAGTGAAGAAAAGCTTGATCATCAATGGCAACTTGATGAAATGAGTGAGAAATCCAATTCTAAAGTCTACCCACTTCCTATTTCTTCATTCTCTACCTCTTGCCAAGTAGTAGAGTGTGTTTCCTTCACAAGTTTTTAGGGCTTGGTGAAGGTGGAGCTTGATTTAGCGATGCCTCGACGTAGATCATCTTCGGCATGGACATCGACGACCTAGCTCGCTTTTTCTCCGACGAAGCCGACTTTAGAGCCCGGATTCCTTTAGGACAGCGGAGACGACTTCGTTGCGGAGCTATGGAGGTGGAGCACCGGATCTACAAAGGTTGTATTTCCGATATCCCATTAGTTAAGTTGTTAACTAGATTGTCTTTCGCCTAGTTTTCTAGCAAACGATCCGTAGTCGGGTCACTCGGCACCCGTAAATTTTTTATATTGGCATGTTCGATGCCTTGTGAGACCTTCATAGGGTGCCTTGGAACCCTACAATAAGAAGGCTTGATTTGAATCTGGAGCCTTTCTTTTAAGTGTGTTTTGAATATTGAAAATTCGAGGTTGATTATGTATGTATATGCCGTTTTCAAGTGTGACATACCCAATCAGTTCTTGATTTAGGAGAATGTTCATGACATTACTTTCAAGCGGAAAATTATATCCTTTATTAGACAACAAAGATACTGATATAATATTACACAGCATACTGGGAATACAAAAACAGCTGTACAACACCAAAACGTGCCCACTAGTCAACCCTAGGTGATACTCCCATATTGCAACAGTATCTACAAGCATTCCATTACCCATCCGGAGAGTCATATCACCTGCCCCCAGTACTCTACTATTTCTCAGATCCTGCAATGAATTACAGATATGAGAACCAGAACCGGTATCAAGTACCCATGATGTAGAGTTTACTGAAAGACAATTTTCGATTACGAACACACCTGAAGCAGAAGCAACCGCTTGTTTCGTGTCCATTGCCTTGAAGGCCATACAGTCCTTCTTCCAGTGCCCTTGCTTGTGACAATAATGGCATTCGTTTATATCTTCTTTCCCCCTTCCTGCCTTGTTCTTTCCCTGCACCATCTTGACCCCACCTTTCGGTTTGATGGCTTTCATCTTCTTCTTCCCTTTAGCTTTCGCTTTAGATTTAGAAAAGGATGATTGGCCAGCATACAGAACGGGGTCCTTCTCCTTTTTCAAGGAGGTCTCTGCTACCCTCAACATGTTGAGGAGCTTTGGAAGATCAGCTTCCATTTCATGCATGTTGAAGCTAAGCACGAACTGAGAGAAGGTGTAGGGAAGGGACTGCAAAATCAAGTCGATATACAAATAATTCTCTAGCATGCATCCCAGGTTTGCGAGTTCCTCAATGAGGCTGATCATTTTGAGGACGTCCTCTCCTACAGACGATCCTGGAGCTAACCTCATCTGGAAGAGTTTCCTTGAGGTCTCGTACCTTGCGATACGGGAGTGCTATCCATATAATTCCTTAACATGTAGAAAGATGGATACAATATCCATATTCTCGTGATGTTTCTGGAGTTCATTGTTCATGGATGCCAGCACGATACACTTAGCTCGCTCATAATCCAGATCCCAAGTTTTGCGAACTTCCTTGTCCACAACTGAGGAATCTGGTTCAGTGATAAGGGGAGGAACAGCTGTGGTAACATAAGCTACTTTATCATAAGTCAGTGCAATGTTGACGTTCCTTAGCCAATCTTTATAGTTCTGCTCGGTCGGTATATTTTTTTCAAGTAATAGTTTTAGTCCTGTCATGATAGCTGCCAGAGAGAGAGAAAAGAAAACACTCAGCATATGCTTCTTGCAAGTTTAGATTGGTTATTAGTTTATCTAAACAGGATGGCTCCCACTGTTTCCTCAAATCCTTCTTCAAAACCTAAAAGAAGAACTAGTCAGGATTTAATCACACGTCACAATACTTGCTTAACTTTTCAGCCAGTCTTATGTTGGTACTTCGAGGGAGGTTTTCCAACGCTTTCGTGAAGTTCCTTAATTAAATAACCTCTTTTCCCTAGAGGCGTAGCCCCTCTAACACCTTTCTAGTCACCTACTTGGTTTATAGCATTGATTGTTAAGTGAGAAAAATTCCCGAGAGTAATCCTACTCATCAGTGGGATCGGGATCCAACTATCATTGCATGATGCCCTAGATGGAAGCCACTCTAGTCACCACACTCCAGAAGGTATGCTAAATCTGCAAGTTTCCTTTATGTTTGAAACTCCCGATGTGATTTTTATACCCCCAAGCTCTTATAGACCTTGACGTATGCTAACAAGTCATAAGACGCAAGTCAAGTTCTACCTGTCGTTGTCCTGATTAATTTAGGTACATCGTACATGCCCTTGACATAGGCCAACAAGGCTGTACGTCTGTCCTATACTAATGCATCTAACTAAGCAACAAATAAGCAAGCCATACTGCTACCATTCACTATGCCTTGACGTAGGCCAACAAGCATAGCATGAATACGATGTACTGTCTATTTGATACGACGGAGGGTTACGGATGGTTTTTGGCAAAAAAACCGTTAACGTAATGAACTTGATATGATCGAAGGAACCATGATAGCTTTTATTAAATGGAGTGGTTTAAGCTCCGCATTTAAAATTTGCTTTTTGAAGAAAAACCGAGTCGTTTTAGAAATTGTTCCAACGATTCAGTTTAGGTTTTATTTTCCTTTGCAATAATAATAATGTGTCCCATCAATTAACCTATCATTACAGATAACAACGAAAATACAACGTCCTCTTATGCCATCCGCATTCGCCACTGGGTCCCGTGATCACCCGTTAGGTTACTTAACTAACGGCAGAGCGGGGGCTGGGCTAGCGCGGGTGTAAACATAAGTGACGTCTAAATAGCTATCATGTATAGATATTGTACATTCGTCAGACGAAATAATAGGCATTCCAGATCATAGATAAACAATATTGGAATTGCAAGCAATCCGCGTTTCTTTTGAGCCTTCAATGAAAGACGGATTACACAGTTGTGATGAATAGCCATAACCCCACCCCAGACCCCTACGGGTACGGCAAACTACCCGCCAAGTACCCGAAGTGAAGCGGTCTCCCTCAACAACGTGAGTAGGCCACTAAACACTTCGAAATACCCGGTAGTTTGTGCACCCCACCTTGGGTCTATCCTAAGAGCAAAAAACAGTAAAAAGAAATAATACAACGGTGGCTACAACCGCAACCTGGATGTGCCCCGCAAAATAATATTACAGCTTTATTACAATTACATCGAATGAATTAATACAATAACCCATCACACAACCCGGCTAATCATCACAACAGTCCAATACAGTTCATATCTACAAACAGCTAAAAAAACATTACAGATATGTGCAACCCCCTGCCAACCGACATACTAGCAGTTAGGGGAGGTTTACGAACACATAATACAGTTCACAGATATAATCAAACAAGAAAACATCGTATAATTTCGATCGATTAAACACATTAAATTCTACTCCAAATCTTCTCTGTAAATTTGAAAACTGAACAGAAAATAAACAATACCAGAAAATACAAAATATCACAAAAGATGCACAGAGGAAAACTGGGCTGAATCGGCCCTAACTCGGCCGCGGATCCGCGGCGGATCGGTGGGATCGGCCGCGGTTCCGCGGCTCAGTGGCCGATTCAGGGGCCCATTGTAGGGTTCCTAGGCACACACTAAAGGTCTCACATGGCATCAACCATGCCAAATTCAAATTTTACGAGTGCCGAGAAACCCTAATACGGATCGTTGACTAGAGTTTAGGCGAAACATGCAACTAGTTAACAACTTAACTAAGAGTAAACCGAAAATACAACCTTTGTAGATCCGGTCCTCCACCTCCATAGCTCCGTGATGAAGTCCCCTCGCTGCGATCATCGGATCCCGGGCTCTAGCGTCGGCTTCATCGGAGAAATGGACGGGCTAGGTCGTCGACTTCGATGCCGAAGATGATCTACGTCAAGGCAACACAAGATCAAGCTCCAACTTCACCAAGTCAAGAAACTTGTGAAGAAAACACCCTATACTACTTGGCAAGTGGTAGAGGATGAAGAAATAGGAAGTGAGTTCAATTTAGAATTGGATTTCTCACTCTTTTTCTCAAGTTGCCATTAAAGGTTGCAAGCTTTTCTTCTTGTTGATGAAGAAGAAGAAGAAGAAGAAGAAGATAATATGATAAGTATTATCTCAAATAGAAAATAAAAGGAATACTTATCATATAGCAACCATGGTCAAGTGTAGAGAATGAACTAGGGTTAAGCATGAAAACAAAAAAGGTCACTTAGTCAAAGTTTCATGAAGCTTCAACTAGCAAACAAAGAAAGCCTCCATTCATTTATTTTGCAAAAATAAATAAACAAAATAAATGAATAAGTAAATCAAAACCCTAACCATTACACAACCATGATTTAATCATACACTTAACAAAGTATGCATGTATCATCAAACACGATACAAACAAGTGCACAAAAATATATCACATATACAATGTGCACATCAAGTGAGAAAATCCTTTTAAAGTGAACCTATACTAGTTAATGCAAAGTAATATATCAAATATATAATTATACATTAAATCATTAAATCAACACTTGATTTAACGATCCGGTCATATCGCATATGACCGACTAATATCCAATGTATCGGCTTATCGAATCAATTCTCGATTCGATAACTAGGTTATATCGCATACAACCAATCGATACATTTATCGCGAGAATAGAATACGGTATCACATAAACGCATTATTCTCGGTCCCGTACATATCTCATATGCGCTCCTATTTCGTTTCGCTTGAGCCAGGAAACCTCTGTGTAGGACTCTAAAGACTCGTCAATACGCTGGCAGCAGGTGATGATCATATCAAACACCCACAAGCCGCAAGCGGTCTGCTAAACGTAACGGTCACCCGGGTATTGAGCGATCAGAAGATCGACGAGCAAGCCCGCTCACACTCCTGTGAACCCAACCAGTAACACTTACCGTACACTCCGGTCTGTTCGTCTGATATGTCGCATATCTCGCCTAGGTGTGGTAAACGTCAGACCCCAATAGCTCGATAAGTCATGTCGATATGAGGTCTATAACAGTTCGAGAAACTACTGGGAACACTTACCAGTAAATCTCAGCAACCCTGGCCAGGGATTTCCGGTTATAGCCAATCGAACACAGCGCAATATCAACTCCTTATACCGGGAGAGACGAATCCCCTCCTATCGCTCATTGCCTCCATGTGATTCGGGACTGTACCCAAAAACCACCGTTTTGCACGCCCCCTTGGACGTGGTAAGGTGGAAATCAAAGCACAGTGGGAACCACACAAGACTCTATGACGATCTCGGGTCAACAGACTAACCTGTACCAGTGTCACCAGAGAACTGCCATCTGACGTAAGGTATAATACCATCTGGGAGTTCTCGGCGAGTCCGTCCAGTTTACCCAGTCTCCACTGAGCACCCGTATATCATCTCTGATGTCAAACACCATTGGATATGGGATCATCCATCGCCCATCTGTATGGGTCGAGAAGGTATACGCTAGTCTACTCTGGTATATCGATGCCCTGTCTCGATACACCCACGACTAGGGACTTTGAAGGATGTACTTATGGACTACCATGTCCCCACTAGTATGATCCGCATCATAGTCCAGGTAGTCAACTACACATCCTAAGGGCTTTACCAACATGTATCAGAGAGACAATCAGTGTACACGTTAAGGTAAAGAGTAACCAGATAGCATACTATCATGTCGAGCAAGAAAGTCCTCCCTATATATATCCAAGCATCCACTACAATATACATCCTATGTATAGTAATGGACTTTAGGGCATACATATAACTAACAATCTCCTACTTGCACTAGGGCCATCTGATAGCAGTGTTTGTAGTATCTCATACTCAACCATCCCATAAAAGTCTCTCTCTGGGAAAAGGCCTTTGTGTGTGGATCCGCCGTGTTGTCCTCTGAGTCTACTCTCCTAACCTCGATCACCCTGGAGATCAACCATCTCTATGATCAGGTGATACTGCCTTAGAATATATCTGGATCACTGATGGGACGGACGTTCCTTGGCATAATCCACAACTCCATTGTCTCACAATGGTAGGAACGATGTTCATCTCATGAACTAATATACACCTATACTTCCACTTTGGTAGCATCTCAAATAGCGATGTATCCAGCCTTTATCGTCTAGTATGCCACGGTATCTAGCTTGGAACTTTTCCAACATACCGTCCCTTTACTGAGGGTAAAGACAATGCCTGTGACTGACATTCAGTCGTCCTTATCACCCTGGAACACTTCCAGTGATTATCCCCAGGATCAATTGATACCATCTCACTACATCTAGTGAGAATCCTAACATCCATTTAGATCTATCTCATAGATCCAAAACCTAGGATTTAGGAGGTATCATTAAATCCTATATGGAGAATCCTTGTGATGAGTGGAGATTGACCGAGCGTAGCATAGGAAACTTCTTCCATATCAAGAGTATGTCATCCACGTACTCTACGAGGATCACCACCATACTCCCTACTACCCTTTTGTTTATACAAGGTTCATCTACCATTTTGATGATGTCAAACTCTTTGACTACTACATCAAAATAGATGTTCCATCTCCGCGATGCCTGCTTTATCCTATAAAGCAACTTGTGTACGTTTCCGCTGCTCCCACTGTCTACGAAGCCCTCTGGCTGTGTACTTATAGACGCCCTCTTCTAAAACATTATTAGAAAAGCAATCATGACACCCAACCACCAGATATCGTAGTCATGGTATGTAGCCGTGGCAAGTAGGATCTGGATGGACTTAAGCATAGATCCTTAGAAAAGGTTTCAACATAATCCATACCTGGTCAATGATGCAAACCTTTAACACGTATAGCTTTGAAAGTCTCAACTTTTCCATGTACACCAAGTAATCTTCTCAAGATATACTTGCTCCTGATGGGGATTTAACTCTTCAGATATAGCAACCAAAGTCCATACTTTGTTGGTGTATATGGATTCCATCTCAGATCACTAAGCATCCAGCCATTCTTACAGAGTCCCTACTCCTGATGGCCAGCTCGAAACTAGTTGGGTCATCATCTCATGATGCAATCCTCACTCCCACTGTCATAGAGAAACCGAAGTATCTCTCAGGTGGGTGAGGAACCCTACTAGATCGGCGGAGAGGCTGAGGTTCGTTGGTAACTATTGAATCCTTTGGTTCTATCAAATCATCTGTTGTAGTTTGTATAGCTGGAACCTTTTCAGTTCTACATTACAGACCTTGCCTCGAGCTTGTCCGGATATAGCTTTTAGACATAGCCTAGACAACCCAAATCTTAACCAACTTAAGATATGGGCTCTTCCCTTTCCATATCACATATGAAGTGGTAGGCAAGTGATTTGATTTGAACCCTTTTCAATAGGTATGCAGCTTCTCAAGTGCATAACTCCTAAAAGGAAAATAGGAAACTCAGTAGTACTCATCATAGAGCGCACCATATCGAATAGGGTGCAATTGCTCCGCCCCGATATACCATCGTGCTATGGTGTATACGGAGGAGTAATGCTGAGAGAGAATCTCATTCTCCTTTAGAATAGTCTAGGAATTCCGTGCTCAAGTATTCTCCTTCCTGATCGCATCAAAGGACATAATACTTATACCCGTATTGGTTCTCTACTTCTAACTTATATTCTGTGAATATCTCAAAAGGTTCGGACTTGTGTTTCAACAGGAACATAGGTCTGAATCTCGAAAGATCATCAGAGAATTTAATGAAGTACAAAGAACCGGTCTTGGCATGTGTAGACAGGGGACCTTACATACATCAACATGTATCATCCCAAGATTTCACTAACTCTTTCTCTGTTTTCGGTAGACAGAGCTATGGTCATCTCATCTCTGTGACATGACTGGCAAGTTTCACAAGATGTAATTTCAAACAGATTTAAATATGCATCTGTATGTAACTTCAGCTTGTCGAGTCATATTGATAAGACCTAGTCTACAATACCTTAAGAAGGATTTGTTCATTTCTGAACTCTTCCTCTTGTGTATGTTCCGTATACTAAGAACTGTAGTTTGATTTAGAACATCAATGCTTTTAGATAACGTGCCTGAACCGATCAACTTTTGATATAGGAAATGTTCAAAACATTATCCAACAATACAAAATTTTACCGTTTCTTTACTAATAAAGAGACAGATATGATTTTGTATATCAGGTTCGGTATCTAATAACATTCGTTCAGAATCAATGTATTGGTAATACAGGGTGACAATGACCAACAGACTTGGCTGCAACACTTGCCCCGTTCTCTGTCTCATGAAACTTATCACCCGTTCTCAGTTCTTTACCTATCTGTAGCCCATGTAACATATTACATATGCGAGATCCTGATCCGGTATCTCATATACAGGACGTAAAGAATACTGAAAAGCAGTTCTGTATAATGAACACACCCGAAGATGATGCATCAGTATGCACTTTCTTCGTTTGGGCGGCACGGGAATTCTGGTAATCCCCAATTTCCTGCTCTTTCTTATAACAATTATAAGTTGGAGCGGGACCAACGTTCCCCAGCTCAGTATAACAAGCGGGTTCAGTCAATACATCCGTATTATTATCTTGATTAAGGCGTGATATGGTCGCTACCTGGAGAGAGAGAGAAGAAAACACTCAGCGTGCGCTCTTGCAAGATCAGATTGGTTATTATTTTATCTAATCAGGATGGCTCCCACTGTTTTTATCAAATCTTCCTTCAAACCCTAAATGGAAAGACTAGCCGGGATTAATTACACACTACAAGTCCGCCAATCTTTCAGCCAGGCCAGTGTCGGTACTTTAAGGGAGGTCCCCCGTGCTTTCGCACGAACCTAATTAATGTAAACCTCGTTTTCCCAGAGGCGTAACCTCGTTAACACCTTTCTAGACACCTACTTGATCGGCTAATTGTAATGTGTAAAACTCTCCCAGGAGTAACAATTACTCGCAGTGGGTATCGGGATCCAACTATCTCATAGAAGGTATGCAATCTCATTGCAAATTTAAACACTTGAAATTCCCGATAATATTTTTCCCCTAGCAGCTATATAACCTTAACATAGTCAACAAATCATAAGTGCTAGTCAAGTTCAACCCGTCATTTCCCGATTGAATTAAATCCACCCGCACGACCCTTAACATAGTCAACAAAGTCGCACGACTACCATAATCCAATCGCATCATATGCTTATGCAGATAAGCACTAATTAGCTACCGCACACTACGCCTTAACATAGTCAACAAACGTAGCACGAATACTAACTAGTACTTATCCGAAAGGACGGAGGGCTACGACAGGTTTTTCTGAAAACCTATTGCGTAATGAACTTGATATCGTTGTAGAATCAAATGATTTTCGAAATGGAGTGTTTTCGAGGCTTTTCTAGTTTTGCTAAAGGGGTCACTCCCGGTGAAGGGATCGTCGGCCCTTTCCTTATCCAATAAGGTGCGGGATATATCATATATATCACTGTGCAAAGCAAAAACTCTTAAAAGCAATCAAAAGACAAACCGAGTGTGTAGCATCTGCCAGTTATTGCTAAAGGAGTCACTCCCGGTGAAGGGATCTCGGTCCTTTCCTTATCGAATAAGGTGCAGGATATTTCATATATACCGCTGTGCAAAGCAAGAACTGTAGCTACCTGTTTTATTGAAATTCGATTCTACAACATCTTAGGTTTCTTTTTCTTTCATTAATCACATTAATGAAGTCCCATCATTTAAGTACCTAAACATCACAGATAAATACGACGTACACTTATGCCATCCGTATTCGCCTCGATGTCCCCTCGTGCACCGTTAGGTTAGGTAACTAACGGTAGAGCAGGGCAGGGCTAGCGCGGGTGTAAAACATAAGTAACGCCTATATAATATATCATATATACTATATACATTATCTATCACAGAACATCACATGATCACATCACAGATATCGCAGCAGAAGAATCATATGAAATATTGGATATACTAGGAAGTCCGTGTTTTCAGTACGAGCCGGTATAAAACACGGATTCCACGGTCGCGATGAATAGCCAAACCCACACCCCTAGACCCCTACGAGAGCGGCAAGCAACCCTATCAATTCTAGAGTTAGGAGACCCGGACTCGACTCCTCGAGTTGGTCTCCCACTGGACTCCAGAACCCGGTTACTTGTGCTCCCCTCCTTGGGTCTATCCTAGTGCGGAAAAGTAAATAATATACAAAGGGTGATATCTTCCGCAATCTGGAAGTGCCCCAATAAAAGAATATTACATACAAGTTTTTACATGAATGAAAATGAAATACACTCACCTCACATAAAAAACCCCCGGCAATTCTAACACGACGATCCAATATAACATATCCAGCAACACATAACATCACATGTCAACAACGTAAGTAAACATGCGTATCCCAAATTTCGTTGACATATAGCAACGTAACCGGCGATATCACATATTACACTTACGGTCACAGAAAAGAAAGTGTAAAACTACAACAGTTGGAATCCGCAACCTGCATAGACATCGCATGCCTAATCAAATGAATTCCTTAGACATCGCATGCCTAACAATTATAAACCCCGCATTTTAGTCTCATTATCGAAAACTCTTTCCAATATAAGTCGAGCAATTCAACAAGATTCCCGACATCCTGATCGAATGCTCGTCGCAAACTTTAGTAGGCGGCCGCACCCCCGACACCGTCGACGAAGTACACCAAGGCGGAACACCACTGCCGCGAGCACCCGAACGAATGCTTTCGGCGACGGGGTTCTCCTACAGTCACTTGGTCGGGCTATGGGGTGTAGCTGTCTATTAAGTACACCCGGCGAGTATTCGCGTACACTACGTGATTGCGACGAACTTTTGATCACATCAAAATCCCGTGGCTTCCGATCAATTGAGACTAAACCGCTAGATTTATAACATTCATTCAGTTATCTCATAACCACTTATGAATTCCAATTGTTATATCACATTCCGGGTAAATAGAAAATGTTAAACTTTCCTATCGAACAATCAAACACTCAAGTTTTCATGAAACAGCTCAACACATGAAATAGGATTAAAAACATCCAGTTCATGCCTCAGTACCAACGGTCCAGCCGTAGAAGGGTCAAGCCAACGCCTCACATGTGGCACGCCGTACTGCCCCAAACCCTAAGGTTCAAAGGGCAGTTCAAGACGGTCACATAATCGAGTTAAGGTTTGTTGTCTTCTAGAGGGACCATCGCGTTACTTGCACTACTTAGAACGTCATTAAACTACGGAAAGATCCAACACTTGGAAATTTCCCGACAGGAGAAAAAGTGGGTATTTATATCCGGTCGAACTTTTTAACAGTTTCTAAAAATACCCGGAAAGCCACATAGACAAAGTTTGAAATTTCCGATCGAATCAAAGAAGCTCCAAAACACCCCAGAATATTCAACTCTTGAATAAATATTAAAAAATCCCAGAAAATCCAGAACCAAAATATAGGAGTTAATGTGCAAAAATTGAAGAGTGATCACATAATTCGGCCGCGGAACCGCCGCAGAAGCTAAGCTTCTGCCGCAGTTCCGCCGCACTTTAGCAGCATCACTTGTTCAATTTTGCATCGTAATTCTAAGAATTTCCTGCAGAATTTTTTAAGAATTTTTAATCTGGAAATATCCCAATTTTTGAAAAAAGTCCAGAGAGCATTTTAGAGTTAGGGTTTCGGTTCGATCGGAATTCTAACTCCGTCTACGCATCGCCTAAGGCTCTAGCTAGGCTCTGATACTACTGTAGGGTTCCTAGGCACACACTAGAGGTCTCACATGGCATCAACCATGCCAAATTCAAATTTTACAAGTGCCGAGAAACCCTAATACGGATCGTTGACTAGAGTTTAGACGAAACATGCAACTAGTTAACAACTTAACTAAGAGTAAACCGAAAATACAACCTTTGTAGATCTGGTCCTTCACCTCCATAGCTCCGTGATGAAGTTCCCTCACTGCGATCATCGGATCCCGGGCTCTAGCGTCGGCTTCATCGGAGAAATGGGCGGGCTAGGTCGTCGACTTCGATGCCGAAGATGATCTACGTCGAGACAACACAAGATCAAGCTCCAACTTCACCAAGTCAAGAAACTTGTGAAGAAAACACCCTATACTACTTGGCAAGTGGTAGAGGATGAAGAAATAGGAAGTGGGTTCACTTTAGAATTGGATTTCTCACTCTTTTTCTCAAGTTGCTATTAAAGGTTGCAAGCTTTTCTTCTTGTTGATGAAGAAGAAGAAGAAGAAGATAATATGATAAGTATTATCTCAAATAGAAAATAAAAGGAATACTTATCATATAGCAACCATGGTCAAGTGTAGAGAATGAACTAGGGTTAAGTGGAATGGTTAGGGTTAAGCATGAAAACAAAAAAGGTCACTTAGTCAAAATTTCATGAAGCTTCAACTAGCAAACAAAGAAAGCCTCCATTCATTTATTTTGCAAAAATAAATAAACAAAATAAATGAATAAGTAAATCAAAACCCTAACCATTACACAACCATGGTTTAATCATACACTTCACAAAGTATGCATGTATCATCAAACATGATACAAACAAGTGCACAAAAATATATCACATATACAATGTGCACATCAAGTGAGAAAATCCTTTTAAAGTGAACTTATAATAGTTAATGCAAATTAATATATCAAATATATAATTATACATTAAATCATTAAATCAACACTTGATTTAACGATCCGGTCATATCGCATATGACCGACTAATATCCAATGTATCAGCTTATCGAATCAATCGTCGATTCGATAACTAGGTTATATCGCATACAACCAATCGATAAATTTATCGCGAGAATAGAATACGGTATCACATACACGCATTATTCTCGGTCCCGCACATATCTCATATGCGCTCCTATTTCGTTTCGCTTGAGCCAGGAAACCTCTGTGTAGGACTCTAAAGACTCGTCAATACGCTGGCAGCAGGTGATGATCATATCAAACACCCACAAGCCGCAAGCGGTCTGCTAAACGTAATGGCCACCCGGGTATTGAGCGATCAGAAGATCGACGAGCAAGCCCGCTCACACTCCTGTGAATCCAACCAGTAACACTTACCGTACAGTCCGGTTTGTTTGTCTGATATGTCGCATATCTCGCCTAGGGGTGGTAAACGTCAGACCCCAATAGCTCGATAAGTCGTGTTGATATGAGGTCTATAACAGTTCGAGAAACTACTGGTAACACTTATCAGTAAATCTCAGGAACCCTGGCCAGGGATTTCCGGTTATAGCCAATCGAACACAGCGCAACATCAACTCCCTATACCGGGAGAGACGAATCCCCTCTATCGCTCATTGCCTCCATGTGATTCGTGACTGTACCCAAAAACCACCATTTTGCACGCCCTCTTGGACGTGGTAAGGTGGAAATCAAAGCACAGTGGGAACCACACAAGACTCTATGACGATCTCGGGTCAACAAACTAACCTGTACCAGTGTCACCAGAGAACTACCATCTGACGTAAGGTATAATACCATCTGGGAGTTCTCGGCGAGTCCGTCCAGTTACCCAGTCTCCACTGAGCACCCGTATATCATCTCTGATGTCAAACACCAATGGATATGGGATCATCCATCGCCCATCTGTATGGGTCGAGAAGGTATACGCTAGTCTACTCTGGTATATCGTTGCCCTGTCTCGATACACCCACGACTAGGGACCTTGAAGGATGTACTTATGGACTACCAAATCCCCACTAGTATGATCCGCATCATAGTCCAGGTAGTCAACTACACATCCGAAGGGCTTTACCAACATGTATCAGAAAGACAATCAGTGTACACGTTAAGGTAAAGAGTAACCAGATAGCATACTATCATGTCGAGCAAGAAAGTCCTCCCTATATATGTCCAAGCATCCACTACAATATACATCCTATGTATAGTAATGGCCTCTAGGGCATACATATAACTAACACCTATTTTTCTTCTGTGTTCTTATATTTTCATGCTGGTCATTCTGGAGGTCCCTGAAAAATTTTTAGACCTCATTTTTAAATCGACAGAAACTATGCAATATCGGCGTATTTTCCGGTTTGTTTTCCATTCGAAATTCATACGACTTTGCAAGTGAGTTAATTATAGTTTAGTGAGGCTCTAATACCACTATAAGTCGATATACAACACCCCACGAGTTGCGGGGAGGCGGAAATATGAAAAACGATCTTGTTTCGTATGTAAACATCGACTAACCGAAGATCTTTACTAAACGATAATTAACAACAAGCATAGAGTTCTAAGCTACTATGTAAAGAGATTATACCAAATAATTCTAGTCCTTCGTCTTTATGATCTCTATGTCTTCCTCGGCCTCCTATCCGTGATAGATGATCCACCCGAGAACCCTAATCCAAGCTATAACCTCTAAACTTGAGGTTACTTAGTTTCTCTAGTTGCTAATCAAAATAACTAAGATGATATAGAGTTAGGTTATGGAGTGTTTAGTCTATACTAATCCTTGGTCCCAACTCATGAGTGGTAGGATTAGTGTTTGAAGAGAGAGTGAGCTTGAGGAGAGAGAAGGTGGAGATGATAATAAAATAGAAAAGCTTCTCACTTGAATATATAAAACATAATGAATTATCAAATAAATAAATTTAAATGATTATTCACCATGTTTCATTAATTCAATATGAGTGATTCACTATGTGAGTCATTAAGCAATAAATGATGCATTAATGACAAAGTGAATCACACAAATGAGTCACATTTTGCAATTAATGAAAATGCCAACTTAACCTCCTTAGTAACCATCCTTCTAGAAGCTTCCCGGAAAATTACGAGAACGCCCCTCGCATCCGTGAAAACACGGAAAAACTTTAGACTGTATAAATCCAATAACCCGATACTAGAATCTGGCTTAAACCAAAGCCGGCTAGTAAAAACTGTCTGAATGTCGTACGTGCGTTTAAACACGTATGCGTCCGAACCCTTTGTCGTAAAACCGTACGACCTCTGTATCTTTTCGCCTTGAGTTGGGAAAACTCTGTGTGGGACTCTAAAGACTCGACTACTACACTGGCAGTGGGTTTAACCACAGACCGCAAGCGGCACTAGCTGTATGTAACGGTCCCCAGGTAGATGTCGATAAGAAGGCCGGTGAGGATACCCATCCGAACTCCTACTGAGCCTATGTGTGACAATATCCATGCAGTCCGGTCTGTTCGTCTTAGAGTATCGCATGTATGGTCTAGGGAGGTGGTAAACGTCAGACCCCTAATAACCGTACAAGTCGTGTCGGTATGGCTCTATCACCATCCGAGAATCTACTGATTAATCTATCAGTAATTCTCAATCAGCCCTGACCAGGGACTTATGGTAATGACCAACCGATCACTGTGCGATATCAACTCCCTATACCGGGAGAGACGAATCCCTAACAGTCACTCACTGCCTCCACGTGGCTCGGGACTGTGCCCAACTAAAACCTGTTTGCACGACTCCTTTGAACCGTGGTAGGGTAGTAATCAAAGCACAGTGGGAACTCACACGTGACAAATGACGACTTTAAGTCAACGGACTATCTGCACACATGTCACCTGAGAACTGCTATATGACGTTAGGTATAAATACCATCCAGTCAGTTCTCGGCGAGTCCTGTCTGGTGTACTCACACCCAGTAAGCATCTGTATACAATCTTAGGTGCACTCCACCAATGGCTGCGGGACCAATCTATCGCCCCTCCTCAGGGTCTAGATATGTATACACCAGTCTACTCCGGAGTATCAATGCCCAGTCTCGATACTCCTGTGACCAGGGACATCTAAGGATGTGCTTATTAACTATCCAGCTCCCACTAGTATAACTGCCATCATAACGCCGGAAGTCAGGCAAACACCCTATGGGCTTTATCAGCACGTATATATATATATGAATACTACGCAAAATATATCATACGTTAAGATAAAGACAAACCAAATAGCGTACTATCATATTAAGCAAAACTGTTATGTACATACATATCCCCAGTATCCTATACAATGAAGGCCTCTAGGGCATATATATCCAACAGATTCCTATCGAGATTTGGAGATGCTTAGGAGAAATAGGCGTTAAATGGCTGACAGATCTATTTATTAAGATTTGGCAGACAAAATAGATGCCAAATGAATGGAGGAAAAGTATCCTTGTACCTATCTATAAGATCAAGGGTAACATTCAAAGTTGCTCAAACTACCGTGGAATAAAACTTATGTGTCACACCATGAAACTTTGGGAGAGAGTGATTGAACACAGACTAAGGAAGGATATTAAGATAACAGAGAACTAGTTTAGGTTCATGCCTGGACGATAGATGACAGAGGCTATTCATTTGCTTCATAAACTTGTCGAGCGTTTTCGAGAGAGGAGAAAAGATTTGCATATGATATTTATTGATTTTAAAAAAGCGTACGAAAAGGTACCTAGAGAGGTATTATGGGGGACAATGATGAAGAAGGGGATCCCCGTCAAGTATATTGAAATAATCAAGGATATGTACGATGGAGTAGTGGCAAATGTCAGAAACTGCGGCGGTTTAACGAGTGATTTTCCGATTACAATTGGTTTACATCAAGGATCCGCATTAAGTCCATTCCTGTTTACCATCATGATGGATGAACTTACTAGAACTATCCAAGACGAGGTACCTTGGTGTATGGTATTCACTGATGATATTGTTCTAGTAAATAAGACGAAAGCAGGGTTAATTCCAAATTGGAATTATGGAGGCAAACATTGGAATCTCAAGGATTCAGATTGAACAGGTCCAAGACAGCATATATGCATTGCAAATTTAGTAACCAGAGAAGTCAAAACTATATTGGTATAACATTGGAAGGGCAAGAGATATCACCGAGCGACCAGTTTAGATATCTAGGTTCCATCATCCAAAAGAATGGGGAGATCGATAGTGATGTTAATCAAAGAATCGAAGCTGGTTGGTTGAAATGGAGGAGTGCAACAGGGATTTTGTGTGATCGTAACTTTCCGTTAAAATTGAAAGGGAAGTTTTATCGGAGCGCTATTCGGCCTGCCCTATTATATGGTACAGAATGCTGGGCTCCTAAGAAGCATCATGCACAGAAGATGCACATAGCGGAGATGCGCATGCTTCGTTGGATGTGCGGTAACACTAGAAAAGATAAGGTGCGAAATGAGGATATTCGTGCAGAAGTTCGTGTACCACCTGTGGAGGAGAAGATGCGGGAAAACCGGCTAAGATGGTTTGGTCTTGTGCGACGCAGAAATATGGAAACACCAATTTAACGAATAGATACACTCGATGTGGGAAATGGCAAAAAGGCAAAAGGGAGACCGAAGAAAACATGGATGGAGGTGATACGAAATGATATGGTTGCCAAAGGACTCGATGAAAGTATATTGTTTGATAGGAGTGAGTGGAGGCGGAGGATCCATGTGCTGGACCCGGCATGATTCTCATGTTGGTTCATGTAGCCTACCCCATATGCTTGGGATAAAAGGCTCAGTTGTTGTTTTGTTGTTGTTGTGTGTGCTTGTATTTCCCTTTATCGGTAAACACTTGTATTTGCGCAGTACTACCTTCGTTTTATATCGGGTCTTTGTCTAGCCATTACGCGTCGGATTTAATTTGATCATTTGCCAAGTGTGCGAAGACCGGCGGGAAGACGGTATCTCCATGGCCCCGAAGTCGAGGTGGATATCGCTTAGACGTAGAACCTGATGCCTTTTGGTGATGTCATGTTCCTTAGCGTAGAAGGCTCGGAGGGGCATGCTGATTATAGACCGAGCAGTGTAGCTGTCCGGTACCTCTATACGAGGGCTTCAGTCCCTGGAGTTGTAACGTAGTTAATTTCCAGTTGGGGATAACCGTGCAATGGCGGGCCAGGTAGCCTCTTTCGAGGGCTTTTGATTCTTAGCGTGGGAGGGGCCGTAAGGGGCCTACTAAGGATGGGCCGAGCAGGGTAGCAGCCCGGTGCCTCGTGGCGAGGGCTTTGATCCCTGGTTTGTTGGGGTAGGGAGCTACCAGCCAGGGATAACCGATCAAGGGCGAGCCCGGTTGCCTCTTGCGATGGCTTTGGATCATTAAGGATGGGCCGAGCAGGGTTACTGCCCGATGCCTCTTGGCAAGGACTTCGATCCTTGGTGTGTTGGGATAGGGAGCTACCAGCCAGGGATAACCGAGCAAGGGCGGGCCCGGTTGCCTCTTGCGAGGGCTTTTGATCCTTAGCGCGGGAGGGGCCGTAAGGGGCCTACTAAGGATGGGCCGAGCAGGGTTATTGCCCGGTGCCTCTTAGCGAGGGCTTTCATCCATGGTTTGTTGGGGTAGGGAGCTACCAGCTAGGGATAACTGAGCAAGGGCGGGCCCGGTTGCCTCTTGCGAGGGCTTTTGATCCTTAAGGACGGTCCGAGCAGGGTTACTGCCCGTTGCCTCTTGACGAGGGATTCGATCCCCGGTGTGTTATGTTGGATATAGTGCCCTCAAAGTCAATTACTGGATCGCAGGCATATGATTGCAATGATTGAGCGAGGACCTATACCGGTAGAACAGTATTACTCGAGATGATAGTATGCTATCTACTTTGTCTTTATCATCGTGTACATGCTTCAGGTTACATTACAAATCACTATTACATGTTGATAGATCCCATAGGATTCTTTCTTGACTACCAGCAGTGTGATGGCGATCATATACATGAGAGTTAGGCAGTCTATAAGCTCATCCTTAAAGTGTCCCTAGTCGTAAGAGTTTCGAGACTGGGCATCGATACTCCATGAGTAGACTAGTGTATATAGATCGAGACACCAACGAGGGGTGATGGCTGGTCTCATAAGCCATTGGTGTCAGTTGGTTCACCTAAGATAGTATATAGGTGCTCATTGGGTTATGAGTACACCGGACGGACTCCCAGGGGCACTACTGATTGGTAATATACCTATCATCAGGAGAAGTTTCCAGGTGACATGAGTACAGCTTAGTCCATTGACTTGACACAGCTGCATTGCCTAAAGTGTGTTCCCACTGTTCTTTGATTGCTACCCTACTACGGCTCAAAGGAGTCGTGCAAACAGGTAGTAGTTGGTTGCAATCCCGAAGCACTTGGAGGCAGTGGCGGTTAGACAGGATTCGTCTCTCCCGGTATTAGGGGTTGATCTCGCGCTGTGTCTGGAGAGCCATTACACAAAGTCTTTGGCTAAGGCAAGTGAGATTTACTGATAGGTATTCCAGTAGTTTCTCAAGGTGTTCTGGGATACACTCCGACGCAACTTATACCGCTATTGGGGGTCTGACGTTTACCATTCCCTTAGGCCCGATATGCGATACTCATAGAAAAACAGACCGGACTGTATGGAGATTGTCACAGATAAGCTCAGTGGGGTTTCATGATGATTTCGCTCGTCAGCTTCCCTTTTGGGTAATACATGGGTAGCTGTTACGTACATCTAGTGCTACTGACGTGCTTGTGGTTAAACCAACTGCCAGTGTATTAATGAGTCTTTAGAGTTCCCCATAGAAAGTTTCCCTAGTTTGGGCGAAACGTTGTAGAGGCCATATGGTTTTATGGCAGGATTCAATCATATACGTGCACTTTTGCACGGATGATGATTGGACGGATCATACTAGTGGGCTTTGGTTTAAGCCGGATCCTAGTATTAGATTTGTTGGATTACTTTCGTCTAATTGCATTCGTATTCAGTCGGAATGCGGATGCAGGTATGAATATACAGGTGACGGGTATCCTTGTGATCCGTCACGAGTTTACTTTAGTTGATACCATATCTTTTTATTGTTATAAACATTTTGGTTTAAATGTTTAATGGAGGAAAATGTGAGTGCAAGTTTTGTCCATAAGCATCTTTTCATGTCACATGCACATGGTGACTCATGGTCTTGGTTTGGGTGGCCATTAAATGTGACATGGATTGATTTTGGGGATAATTATAATTAGTAGGGGTATTTTGGAGAGAGAGGGATGCCATGTGATGGCTTGGAGTGGGGTTTTGTTATTGATATCTCTCTCTCTCTCTCAAAAATATCTCACACAACACACAAGTCTTTCTCTAGCTTCTCTTTCTTGAGCTCACATTCTCCTCTAATGGCTTCTTCTTCAACCTCCATCCATCCCTCTCGTAAGTTGAGAATCTATGGGTGTCTTGAGACAAAATTATCATACACATTCTCTACTTCACCTTGGACATGTCGGCTAGCAAACTTCATGTTTGAGTTGCTTCAGTTAGAAGCGAGAGCCTGGAAAAAGATTCCTTGACATGGTTCCATCTCGACGAGAGACCAGAGATCGAGCAAGATCGGAGATGCCGTGAGGAGCTAAGGATGGTGGCTAATGACCGAAGGACACGGATCGATCGGTATAGCCATTCTAACTTCTTGTAGTTAGCTAGTTTAGTGTTAATGGTACGATCCTGGTAAAAGTCTGCGTTAGCGCGAGTTTCAGAAAAAGTTTTTGTTCCGCGTTTGGCCTCGGATTGACGGCCGGGGCGCTACCATAGACTCACATGGTATCAGAGCCACGCCATTAACCCATACTAGCATGTTATAACATGTTTGAAACATCGATTGACTGAATTTTCTAAAACCGCATTTCCATATTTAAAGTTTCTGCCGAATTTTAAAAATTGTCCAAAATTTATTTTGGGTATGTCAGAAAATCGTGCAGGGTTTTTTAAGATCCTGGAAGAAATTTGAGAGCACGTTCCTACCATCGCACTGCGGAACCGCGGCCAAACCATCATGTTTGCCACGGTTGCGCGGCGGAATGGTGGACACAGTGCACCATTTTTCTTCTGGGTGTCTTTTATATGGAATTGTGGTTTCTGGAATATTTTATTTTGGCCCGGATTTATTTTGAGTGCTGGATTTGCACTTGGGGCCCACTTCGGGAAGTTTTGTCGATTGAAATTTTAAATACGTTAGTTTACAGTACATACATTATATCTGCGACCGTGTGTTAGTGTATAGGTCCTAGAGGCCATTACAGTATCATACTAGTTTGTTTATTACTTAATGGAAGCTTGGCATATTCACCATTGTATAGACAATCTTGCTCAAAATATTAGTATGCTACTTGGTTTGTTTATACTTCAATGTGTGTACATGTGTTTCTTTTAACATATTGCTTATACACATTAGTGGAGCCCTTAGGATCTTTGCTTGATTACCAGCGTTGTGATGGCAGTCACACTCTTGGGGGCTGGGTAATCCACAAGCACATCCTTATGCAGGTCCCTAGTCGTAGGACTGTCGAGACAGGGCATCGACACTCCGGAGTAGACTAGCTTATGCGCTTCTCATCCCAGCAGGGGAGACGGTCTGTTCCACAGCCGTCAGTATGTCGTACTTGAGATAGTATGCGGATGCTCGTTAGTTTACGAGTACACTGGACAGGACTCGTCGGGAACTGATTGGTTGGTACTATACCTTTCGTTAGTTGTCAGTTCCCAGGTGACATGAGTACAGCTTAGTCTGCTGACTTGACACTGTCACTTCGCCTCGAGTGTGTTCCAACTGTACTTTGATTACTACCCTACCATGGCTCAAAGGAGTCATGCAAACAGGTAGTAGTTGGGTGCAGTCCCGAAGCACTTGGAGGCAGTGACGGTTAGATAGGATTCGTCTCTCCCGGTATTGGGAGTTGATATCGCGCTGTGTCAACGAGATCCATTACACACAGTCGTCCCTGGCCAGGGCAAGCGAGATACACTGGTAGGTTTCCAGTGCTATCTCAGGGTGTTCTGGGCTACAGTCCGACACGACTTGTACCGCTATTAGGGGACTGACATTTACCGCCCCTTAGTCCCGCCATGCCATATTCTCAGACGAACAAACCGGACTGTACGGAGACTGTCACATTCAGGCTCAGTAGGAGTTCAGATGGGTTTCACCTCGTCCGTCTTCTTATATGCATCTACCTGGGGGCTGTTACGCACAGCTAGTGCTGCTTGCGGTCTATGGTTAAACCCACTGCCAGCGTAGTGTCGAGTCTTTAGAGTCCCACACAGAGAGCTATTCGCCTTTAGGCAAAAGAGTAGAGGTCGCATGGTTTTGCGACAGGGTTCTGTCACATCCGTGCACTTATGCACGTTTAGTGTCCGGGCAGTTATTACTAGCGGGATTTGGGTTAAGCCAGATCCTAGTATACATTTTGGGATTGATTTTATCTCGTTTGTATTCGTGTTCCCCGGAACGCGGATGCGGGTGTGTAAGCACGGTTGACAGAGACAGAGGCAGAGGATTCTCATTAGGGTTGTTGACTGTTGACGTTTGCTAAACCCTAATGAGAATTAGAAATATGATTAACAATAATATAAATTAAGTATTATTGTGACATGGTTGGGTTGAAAGGTTGACTTTGTTGACTTGTTGACTTTGTTGACCGGTTGACTAAGTTGGACATGTTGACCACCATCATGAAAATGGCTATCATTTCATGGCATTGACCTTTGCTTGCTTATTTGTTCACACATTGCATTTAATGCATGAAATGATATTGCCATTTGATATGATAACAACCATCACATAATACTCAATTATTATTATGTGTGATGTTGATTTTAGATTATGAGAGCAAAGGTGAGAAAAGTCTTGCTTATTCTTTCATTTGCTTTCTCTCTCATGCTCAAGCTCTCCCTCTTCCTCTTTCTCTCTCTCTAGTTCATGGTTCTATTGTCTCATGTGTTAAGAAGCAAGAACCATAGAGATAAAAATCCATTACACTTCTCTACTCATTCTAGTACACAAGGTCTAGTAAGCCAAGTGTTTTAGTTTCTTCTAGTTTGAAATAAAAGTCAAAAGGTAGAAGCTTTCGGGTGGATCCATCTTTGGCGCGAGGAGACGACGAGGTGAGGCCGATCCGACCACCGTAAGGAGTTGAAGACGAAGGAGTTCAAGTTATGGTATAGCCCCTTAACCGAGTAGGTAAAACTCCTAGTTAGGTTGTTAGATAGTTGTTTAACAAAGATCCGTATTTTGAGTCCATGTTACCACCCCAAAGAAAAAATCGTTTTTCACCATTTCCGCAACCCCAAAGAACCGGGGACGGGTAACGTGGACTTACAGTGGTATCAGAGCCTAGTTAAACACTATCTAACATTTTAGCAAAGTAACTAGAAGTTCGATCGGAGAAAAGGTCACGAAACACGCCCGAAATATCAAGTTTTTGCCGATTCTGTTCTCTGTTCAAAAATTAATAAATCTTACACGAAAAATCGGCTCATGCTTTTTAAAACACATACAAGAAAATTGGTCCACCGACTCGGTCAAAGCGCCGCGGAACCGCGACAGGAGCATGCTCCAGCCGCGGATCCGCGGCCGAGTTGACTCGGTCGTGGCACAATTTTCCTGCAGTATGTTTCTGGGGTTGGCTTGGGATTTTTACAATATGATTTTTCTGCCCAGATTTTCCAGAAAGAAAAATTAGTTTTTGGGGCTTAAAAATCTGTATTTTGATCGAACTTCTAAAGACTTAAGCTAACGGGTATATATCTGTGATGTGATATATGTATTGAACGTCTGCTAATCGCTATACGTCGATTAGTGGGGGTTATACATATCTGTGATCTATAATGTTGATGCTATGTGTATATGAATTCATTAGATTGTCGCGGATGTATAGCCGGGGGGTTGTGAGATGAGAGTTTTTTCTTTATCTTTCAATTCATGTAATTTGTAATTGATGTAATATTATATATATGGCCATACAACCGGGATGAGGTTGTAGCCGTCATTGTATAATTTCTTTTACTGTTTTTGCTCCTAGGATAGACCCATGGAGGGGGTGCACAAACTAACGGGTACCTCGAAGTGCCGAGTGGCCTACTCACGTCGTTGAGGGAAGTTGCTTTGCTTCGGGTATTTGGCGGGTAGTTTGCCGCACCCGTAGGGGTCTAGGGGGGTATTGGCTATTCACCGCGACCGTGTAATCCGCTTTCCGTTACAGGCTCGTACGGAATGCGGATTCCTAGTATATCCAATGTGTTCATCTGTGATCTGGAATGGCTATCATTGCTGTATATCTATATATGATATCTATTTAGGCATTGCTTTTGTTTTGCATCTGTGCTAGTCCAGCCCCCGCTCTGTCGTTAGTTAAGTAACCTAACGGGTAATGACGGGGCCCCGTGGCGAATGCGGATGGCATAAGCGTACGTCATATTTTGGTTGTTTTCTGCAATGGTAGGATTAAATGATGGGACGCATTAAAATTAATGCAAGAAAATAAACCAAAGTAAAGTCATTGGACCACTTTCAAAACCACTCGGTTCTTTTCAAAAACCAACTTTTAAACGCGGAGCTTGAACCACTCCCTTTAAAAGCTATCTCGTTCCATCGATTATATCAAGTTCACTACGTTCACGGTTTCGCCAAAACCATTCGTAGCCCTCCGTCGTTTCATATGGATAGTCAATAGTATTCAAGCTGTGTTTATTGGCCAAAGTCAAGGCACAGTGTTTGGTAGCTATTGGGTATTCATATGCAGCATAGATAGATGCGTTGATTTGGGACAGTCGTACTGCCTTGTTGGCCAAAGTCAAGGGTAGGTACGGGTGGGTTCAAATTAACCTGGAGAATGACGGGTAGAACTTGACATGTGACTTAGGATTTGTTGGCCAAAGTCAAGGTCATAAGAGCATGGGGCAAAAATCCACATCGGGAGTTTCAAAAGAACCTGAAACTTGCTAGCGCTGCATACCATTTGGAGTGTGATGATTCTGGTAGGATCCCTTCAGTTTTGTCACGCGATGATATTTGGATCCCGATCCTACAGTGAGTATATGCTACTCCTCGGGAAATTTCTCACTTAACGATCAATGCTATAAACCTAGTAGGTGTCTAGAAAGGTGTTAACGGGGCTACGCCCCCAGGGAAAAGAGGTTCTTAAATTAAGGAACTTCGCGAAAGCGTTGGAAAACCTCCCTCGAAGTACCGACACTGGCCTGGCTGAATGGTTAAGCAAGTATTGTACGGTGAGATTGATCCCGACTAATTCCTCCTTTTTGGTTTGAGGAGGGATTCGAGAAACAGTGGGAGCCATCCTGTTTAGACAAACTAAAAACCACTCTAAACTTGCAAGAGCATCATGCTGAGTGCTTCTTCTCTCTCTCCTAATTGCAGCGACCAATCGTCATGACCGGACTTAAGTTACTTCTAGATAAAAATATACTGACAAGGCCAAATTACAAAGATTGGCTCAGGAATGTTAAAATGGCAATCACTTACGACAAGCTGGGGTATATCCTTACCACCAAAGCTCCCCCTGTCCCAGGTCTCACCTCCAGCGTCGCGCATAAGGAAATCCGTAAGACCTGGGAGATCGATTGCGCGAAGGCCAAGTGACTCGTGCTTGCCTCTATGGACAATGAACATCAGAGGAGGCACGAGAATATGGACCTGGAATCCATATTTCTTCATACAAAAGAACTGTATGGAGAGCAATCCCGTATCGCCAGATACGAAGTCTCGAAAAAGTTGTTTTCGACGAGATTGGCCGTCGGATCATCGGTAGCGGAACACGTGCTTAAGATGATTGGCTTCATTGAGGAGATCGCGGACCTTGGGACCACGTTAGAGAACGAGCTTTATACGGACTTTTGATTCTCTAGTCCCTTCCTTCTACTTACGCCCAGTTTATCCTGAACTTCAACTTACAAGGAAAAGAAGTTGAACTTCCGGAACTCCTCAACATGCTGAGGAGTGCAGAGGGCACCCTATAGAAAGGTAGGAAAACATCCACTTTGTTTGTAGGAGGACCTTCCTGTTCTAAGTCCAAGACGAAAGCCAAGGGAAAGAAGAAGAAAGCCCCCGCCAAACCAAGGGGCGGTGTTAGTAAAGTGGAAACGAAGGGAAAAGCAAAGGCAACAAAGATAGCGGGGCAGCTTGTGGGAAAGGAAGAATACTTCTATTGTCATAAGAAGGGACATTGGAAAAAGGATTGCAGGCCTTGGAGGGCCAGAAACTAGGATCCGAAGCAAGTTGCGGCTTCGGCTTCAGGTGTGTATGTTATTGAAAACTGTCTTTCAATAAACTCTACTTCCTGGGTATTGGATACCGGATCAGGATCTCATATCTGTAATTCTTTACAGGCACTGAGAAGGCGTAGGGTTTTGAAGGCAGCTGATATGACCCTCAGAGTTGCAAACGGAGCTGGCATGGATGCTGAGTCCGTGGGGGACTATCACCTGGGATTGTCAGATGGATATGTTTTGGTTTTGCATGATTGTTATTTTGTACCCAATGCAACCTGTAATATCATATCTGTATCTTTATTATCTAAAGAAGGTTATGAATTTGCATTTATAAGTAATGTTGTGAACATTCACTTTAATCAAGTTTTGATTGGGTCAGGTACATTAAGCAATGGTCTATACGTATTAAACTAACCACAGATTTTCAATGTCCAGAATACACACAAAAGAATGTCTCCGGAAACAAATCAGGCTTTCTTTTAGCATTATAGACTGGATCACATTAATGAGAGAAGGTTGATGAAGTTACATACAAAAGGATATTTGGATCCGTTCGAATATCAATCATATGCAACTTGTCAATCCGGTCTCAAAGGAAAGATGACGAAGACTCCATTCACTGGACACGAAGTAAGAGTGAGTGAGCTCTTGGGACTCGTACACAGCGACGTGTGCGGTCCAATGTCTACACATGCGCGAAGCGGTTATTCTTACTTCATTACTTTTATGGATGTCTTTTCAAGGTATGTATATGTCTTCTTAATAAAACATAAATCCGAAGCCTTTGGAAAATTCCAGGAATATAAGAATGAAGTAGAAAAACAAACCGGCAAAAGTATCAAGACACTGAGATCTGATCCAGGTGGTGAATACTTGAGTGCCGAGTTCCTGGACTACCTAAAAGAGAATGGTATTCTCTCTCAGCTTACTCCTCCATACACTCCGCAACATAACGGTGTATCGGAGAGACGGAACCGGACCCTATTGGATATGGTATGTTCCATGATGAGTAACGCTGAGTTACCGCAATCATTCTGGGGATATGCACTAGATTCAGCTGCATATCTTTTGAACCGAGTTCCAACTAAGACTGTGCCTACCACACCATACCAGATGTGGTATGGGAAGAAACCCTATCTTAAGCACATTAAGACATGGGGATGTCCAGCTTTTGTCAAAAAGCAGCATGCGGACAAACTCGAGGCACGCTCAGTACAGTGCAAGTTTGTGGGATATCCAAAGAACTCCAAGGGATATTTCTTCTATTGCGAAGATGAACAAAAGGTTTTTGTTTCTCGTCATGCTTGCTTCTTGGAAACTGAGTTTTTGGAAAATCAGATAAGTGGGAGCGCAGTAGAACTGGAAGAAATTCCAGAACCACGAGCTATTACTGAAAGCTTAGTAGAACCAGAGGGTTCAAAAGAACAGGACATTCCTACGCCGCTCCACAGGAGTAGTAGGCAGTCTCATCCGCCCGAGAGATACTACGGTTTTCTCATAGACGGGGATAGAGAGGATTGCATCATTGATAGTGATGAGCCTACTAGCTTCCAGCAGGCCATTCAGAGTGCTGACTCAGTAAAATGGCTAGATGCAATGCGGACCGAAATGGAGTCCATGTACACCAACAAAGTATGGACTTTGGACATTGCTCCAGATGGGGTAAAACCCGTAGGATGCAAGTGAATCTTCAAGAAGAAGATTGGTGTAGATGGACAGGTTGAGACCTATAAGGCTAAACTTGTTGCAAAGAGTTTTCGTCAAAGATCTGGTTTGGACTATGACGAGACCTTTTCTCCAGTGGCTATGCTGAAATCCATTCGGATCCTTCTTGCCATCGCTGCCTTCCACGATTATGAGATTTGGCAGATGGACGTAAAGACCGCCTTTCTAAATGGACCAGCCAGAGGGTTTCATTCAGAGTGGGAGCAGCGGAAAGGTGTGTAAGTTGCTTAAGTCCATCTCTGGACTAAAGCAGACATCATGGAGTTGGAACATCTGCTTTGATGAGACAGTCAAAGAATTTGGCTTTATCAAAAATCCAGATGAACCATGCATCTATAGTAAATTTGTAGCAAGAACTGTCGTGTTCCTCGTATTATACGTGAATGGCATTCTTTTGATAGGAAATGAAATTCCTATGCTACAATCTGTCAAGGGGTTCTTGTCACACAGGTTCTCCATGAATGATCTGGGTGATGCCACTTACATTCTGGGGATCCAGATCCATCGTGATAGATCCAAGAGGATGTTAGGACTTTCGCAATCCAGGTATATTGACACCATACTGAAAAGATTCAGTATGGAAGATTCTAAGCGCGGTAATCTACCAGCTTGTCACGGGATCACCATCTCCAAAGAGATGTCTCCCAAGACTGATTTGGAAAGGGATCGCATGTCTATTATACCCTACGCTTCTGCGGTAGGCTCCATAATGTATGCGATGTTGTGTACCAGACCGGATGTAGCTTATGCACTGAGTGTGGTAAGCCTGTATCAGTCAAACCCTGGGGAGAAACACTGGATAGCGGTAAAGAACATTCTCAAGTACCTGAGAAGGAATAAGGAGATGTTCTTGGTGTATGGCGGAAAAGACCTACAGATTGAGGCCTTTGTTGACTCCAGCTTCCAGAGTGACAAGGATGATTTCAAGTCCATGTCGGGTTTTGTCTTTACCCACAATGGAGGGGCGGTGTGTTGGAATAGTTCCAAACAGGAAACCGTTGCTGACTCGACGATGGAAGCGGAATACATCGCTGCTGCTGATGCCGCAAAAGAAGCCGTTTGGATGAGGAAGTTCTTGAAAGAACTTCAGGTGGTTCCGTCCATTGTTGATCCAATACCTCTGTATTGCGACAACAACGAGGCTATAGCTTTAGCGAAGGAACCCAGGTCCTATCAGAAATCCAGACACATCATGAGGCGGTATCACCTGATCAGGGAGATCGTGGATCGCCGGAGATCGAGGTTCGGAGGGTTGCTTCAGAAGATAACACTGCATATCCATTCACCAAGGCCTTTCCCCAGACTCAGTTTGAGCGGCTGATCGAGATGATAGGTCTTCGATACGCCAGTACATGGCCTTAGTGCAAGTGAGAGATTGTTAGTGTATATGCCCTAGAGGCCATTACTGTATCATACTAGTTTGTATATTACTTAATGGTAGCTTGGGATATTCACCACTGTATAGATAATCTTGCTCAAAATAGTAGTATGCTACTTGGTTTGTTTCTACTTCAATGTGTGTGCATGTGTTTCTTTTAACATATTGCCTATACACATTAGTGGAGCCCTTAGGATCTTTGCTTGATTACCAGCGTTGTGATGGCAGTCACACTTGTGGGGGCTGGGTAATCCACAAGCACATCCTTATGCAGGTCCCTAGTCGTAGGACTGTCGAGACAGGGCATCGACACTCCGGAGTAGACTAGCGTATGCGCTTCTCATCCCAGTATGGGAGACGGTCTGTCCCACAGCCGTCAGTACGTCATACTTGAGATAGTATGCGGGTGCTCGTTAGGTTACGAGTACACTGGACAGGACTCGTCGGGAACTGATTGGTTGGTACTATACCTATCGTCAATTGTCAGTTCCCAGATGACATGAGTACAGCTTAGTCCGCTGACTTGATACTGTCGCTTCGCCTCGAGTGTGTTCCCACTGTACTTTGATTACTACCCTACCACGGCTCAAAAGAGTCATGCAAACAGGTAGTAGTTGGGTGCAGTCCCGAAGCACTTGGAGGCAGTGACGGTTAGATAGGATTCGTCTCTCCCGGTATTGGGAGTTGATATCGCGCTGTGTCAACGAGAGCCATTACACACAGTCGTCCTTGGCCAGGGCAAGCGAGATACACTGGTAGGTTTCCAGTGCTATCTCAGGATGTTCTGGGCTACACTCCAACACGACTTGTACCGCTATTAGGGGACTGACGTTTACCGCCCCCTAGGCCCGCCATGCGATATTCTTAGACGAACAGACCGGACTGTACGGAGACTGTCACATTCAGGCTCAGTAGGAGTTCAGATGGGTTTCACCTCGTCCGTCTTCTTATCGCCATCTACCTGGGGGCCGTTTCGTACAGCTAGTGCCGCTTGCGGTCTGTGGTTAAACCCATTACTAGCGTAGTGTCGAGTCTTTAGAGTCCCACATAGAGAGCTATTCTCCTTTAGGCAAAAGAGTAGAGGTCACGTGGTTTTGCGACAGGGTTCGGTCACATCCGTGCACTTGCGCACGTTTAGTGTCCGGGCAGTTATTACTAGCGGGCTTTGGGTTAAGCCAGATCCTAGTATACGTTTTGGGATTGGTTTTATCTCGTTTGTATTCGTGTTCCCCGGAACGCGAATGCAGGTGTGTATGCACGGTTGATAGGGACAGAGGCAGAGGATTCTCATTAGGGTTGTTGACTGTTGACGTTTGCTAAACCCTAACGAGAATTAGAAATATGATTAACAGTAATATTAATTAAGTATTATTGTGACATGGTTGGGTTGAAAGGTTGACTTTGTTGACTTGGTGACTTTGTTGACCGGTTGACTAGGTTGGACTTGTTGACCACCATTATGATAATGGCTATCATTTCATGGCATTGACCTTTGCTTGCTTATTTGTTCACACATTGCATTTAATGCATGAAATGATATTGCCATTGATATGATAACAACCATCACATAATACTCAATTATTATTATGTGTTATGATGATTTTAGATTATGAGAGCAAAGGTGAGAAAAGTCTTGCTTATTCTTTCATTTCCTTTCTCTCTCATGCTCAAGCTCTCCCTCTTCCTCTTACTATCTCTCTAGTTCATGATTCTATTGTCTCATGTTTTGAGAAGCAAGAACCATAGAGATCAAAACCCATTACACTTCTCTACTCATCTCAGTACACAAGGTCTAGCAAGCCAAGTGTTCTAGTTTCTTCTAGTTTGAAGTAGAAGCCAAAAGGTAAAAGCTTTCGGGTGGATCCATCTTTGGCGCGAGGAGATGACGAGGTGAGGCCGATCTGACCACCGCAAGGAGTTAAAGACGAAGGAGTTCAAGTTAAGGTAAAACCCCCTAACCGAGTAGGTAAAACTCCTAGTTAGGTTGTTAGATAGTTGTTTAACAAAGATCCGTATTTTGAGTCCATTTTACCACCCCAAAGAAAAAATCGTTTTTCACCATGTCCGCAACCCCAAAGAACCGGAGACGGGTAACGTGGACTTCCACCGTGAATGTCATTAGAGCGGTATAACTTGTCTAATTGCTATATGTCCTTTTAGACGAGTTTGCGAACGTGACATTCACGTTGATGTTCTGTGTTGTGCTGTGTTGTTGCGGATTTGTTGTGGTGGATAGGTTCAGTGCATTGTTAGTACAGTTTAGTTTTATTTATATATTTGATACCACGGGGCGAGCGTCTGACATATGGACAGCCGTAACTAGCTGTTTGTATATTATTCTTTTAGGGCACGACCTGGTTGAGGTCGATGTCACTGTTGTACATATTTTCTTTTCTGTACTAGGATTACCCCACGGAGGAGTGCACGGATAGCCGGGTTCTGAAGGGCAACGGGCCTACATCTCATGGCTTTAAGAAGGAGGGGGCTTCACTCTAGAATTGGCGGGCTATTCGCCGCACTCGTAGGGGGTATAGGTTGACCTAAGGTGGGGTGCTCAAATTACCGGATTCCGTGAAGTGCTGGGTGGTCCATTCACTCTGCTGAAGGGGGCTGCCTCACTTCTAGTTTTGGCGGGTAACTTGCCGCACTCGTAGGGTTCTAGATTTTCATTGCACAGGCAAGCCACACAACCAGGGGAACGTCGAATTTCAGTTGCGGCTCAAAGCAAACCCGGGGCTCCCAGATTATTTGGATTGTTCTGTGATGTTTATTACTTTTCTGTGATGTTGCATTTATCATGCCTGGAAAGAATATTATATATTGATATATATATATACTAGTAGATGTTTTATATGTTTTAAACCTGCGCTCCCTACTCTGTCGTTAGTTAAGTAACCTAACGGGTGATGACGGGACCCAATGGCGAATGCGAATGGCATATACGTATATTATATTTTCGTTTTTTTGTGGTGTGAATAGTTGATGGGACTGCATTGATTCGGATCAATGCAAGGAAAACAGACCTATTCGATGTTGTTCGAACAATTTTCAAAAAGCTGTTATTACAAGGACGTTCTTTTTTGTCTTGCATAGTGGTATTCGGTTACGAATATCCACCACCTCATTCGATGAAGAAATGGCCGAGATCCCTTCATCGGGAGTGACCCCTTGGATAGAGGTTTGCATCAGGGTAATAACTTCACTATAGTCGATTACTTTTTGCTTTGCATCGCGGTATTCAGTTAGAATATCTTGCACCTCATTAGACGAGGAAAGAGCCGAGATCCCTTCACCGCGAGTGACCTGATTGATCTTAAAAATTATCTATTACCGCAATCAAGAACGGCTTCGCTTTGCAGCTAGCCGGTGAGTACGGTTCGGTCTACAGGGATGTTGTGAATTTCCTAGTCGCTCTTACGAGTTAATTACAAATGGTGTGAATGGATTAATTAAATCTGAAAACTAAATTAATTTAGGGCAATTGAATTAAAAATCTAACTATCTAACCAGGGCAAGGAATTAAATTTAATCTATGGCAGAGAATGAAAAATTACTTAGGGCAAGAATTGAAATCTAAACTAGGGCAATTAAATAAATCTACTTACTTTACAGATGGCTCTCTCCAAACATTTACACAGGGTTGTCAGATCTGAATAGATGATATGAAAAAAGGCATCGATGCTCTCCAAAAGAAATCTAAATTTTATTGATAAAAAATGGCACAGGGAGGCATAGGGAGGCATGAAAAGAATACAATGATTTGGGCTTCTATTTATAAGACATAGAAACCCTAGGTTACAATTGATTCACACGTCTGCATTTACCAAAATATCTTTAGGAAGACCTAGTAAAAGTAGTCTCCAAGCTTTGGTAAAATTTTATGTCTGGAAATTTTGGAACTGATTCTGGGCTTCTTAGGCTTTTTATTTCTTTGGATCTTTATTCAATTTGGCTTCTCTATTTCTTCCAGATCTCCAGTGAACAATTGCAGTGGACTTTTAACCGTTTTCTTTGTAATCTTGGACCTTGCGTTGCCTTGTACTGATCTTTTATGTAGGCTTGATTAAGATTTGTTGGTCAAAGTCCACTTTTGCATCGTCTTTATATCTTTTTCACTGTTTTAGATCCAGGAACCTGTAACCTGTAATATGTAGCAGACATGCGTCAAAAGCACCTGTTTATTTATAAAAAGAATAGGAATGGGGAATATAATAATACAATTTTATGGTGTGAACAAATACCCCCAAACTTATCTTTTGCTCGTCCTCGAGCAAACTTTTTTTTTATTCTCGACAAAAAACCTAACCGCACTTTCGCAGGGTGTCGCGATTGCACTGAGCTCGTGCAACAAGCCGTTAAACCTCTAGGTGTCCCTAGAAGGAGGAGTGTTGTCTCCTAAGGGTTTTCAGCGGATACTACCCACAAAATCCTATCAATTTGGCTTTTCGATTTTAATTCTCCAATGAGGTTTTCTAACAAGGAATTCTATTATCGTCGGCTCGTAAATTATCCACCCATATTCTTCACACTTCCTCATCATCTAACTTAAGATTATATATGTTCTGCAGATCTACTTAGCTTTCGGCATTTCTTAAGTTTTCCTTCTAGGGTTCCATCTCCACTTAGGAATTTTTATCAATTCTACTAGAGATACAAGTTCTATTCTTCAATCCTTTCTCTCATTTAAACTCCAATCACATACCCCCTACGTGTGTGTATAAATCACCCCTACACTTGGAAATTCAAATCATGCAATCGTACTCTTGTCCATTGTCTAAAGCACTTCTTAATTGGTGAATTTTTTAAATCAATTTTGCTTACACATCCTTCATGCGACCCTTAATACTTCTTGAGGTACCAGCAACTGATTACAAGATGTGTTTTCACATTAAAGCGTAATTCCTAGTCTTGCAACACCCAAGGCTTTAGCAGTGACTCCCAAACCAGTTGGTCTAAGGCACTAGGTGATGAAGCACCCTCGCTAAATATTTTTCTATTTTTACAGCCTTAAGTAATCACAAAAACCAGTGTTCATTTTTTTTCTTTATTTACCTTTTTTTTCTTTTATTTTCTTCGTACTAAGTACTTTAGACAAGAGCATTTTAAGGTCTCTTCTACTATTCTAAATTTCAAGGTGTGTGATTGTGCAAATTGTAGGGTATATATTTTCAGTATCTAGACCTAAGCTAGGAATTATTTTTCAAACTCATACTCTAATAAAAATATCAATACTTTTCCTTTGTTTTAACTTAGCCCAAGAAGTGAACTCAAAATTTGCCTATTTCTAAATAAACTACAAAGACATATACTTTCTACCGTTAAATTTTAAGGAAGGTTATTTTTAGGGTTTTTAATTTACCAAGTCTAAGATCTAGTTGTTCCTAGCTAGTTAACCTATATGTCAAACTCAAGTCAATTAGGCCAAAATTGAATACAATAATTTTTATAATTTTTCAAAAATTTTCAATTTTTATGGGTTTTCAAATAAATATGCAAATGCAAAAATATGTACAAATGAATGCGAAGGAAAGAAGACGTACCGAGCATGCCCCCAAACTTAAACTTGACAGTGTCCTCACTGTCATGCTACACAAAGAGGGTCAAAATGTCGGCACCCCCTGTTTATTTATTTATAATTTTTTTTTATTTTTATGTTTTGAATTTTTTTTTATTTCTTAGAAAAGAAAACAAAAAATATATATACATATATACAATAAGGTCCTCCCCAAACTAAGCAAGGTCTTACATAAGCCAAAGGTTAGCACCAACCATTCAAAAATCTTATCGTGGTAATGGTAGGGTTGGTGAAAGAATGGAGTGGAAAGAAAAGAAATGAGAAGCACACGAGACCGTATGGAAATAGAAACGGTATACGGTCTCGGTGGAGGAGAAGAATGGCGGAAAAGAGAAAGAAGTGTAGTACGATCTTGAGGGTGTAAATCGAGTGAATAAATTAGCACAATTTGTGATGACCAATGTGTTAAAAATGATTGTGCTAATCTATCAACCCGTCGAGAAATGGGGTCAAATCCTTCAAGATTCGTAAGAAAGCATGGGTACGCCGAACTGGGTATTATAGATGAAAGCGTAACGGTCTCTTGTACGGTCGGAACGATAGGAAGGACGAATGGGATAGAATTAGGGATGGCCTCATCTGAAATTTCAAAGGACTCAAACTCGGGCGGTGAGTCTTCAATATCGTTCAAAAAATTGAAACACTCGTAAGTATTATCGGCTGTGAGAACTATGTCAGATTCAAAGGGAAAATTTTCAAGCTCTCAGATTCAAAGGGAAAATTTTCAAGCTCACAGTCTTCAAGCGTGATCTTGTGCGTGGTCAGAACGATGGAAAGGAGGGAGGGTTATAAGTCCATGTAATGAACTTGATATCGTTGTAGGATCGAATGAATTTTGAAATGGAGTGGTTTTGAGGCCTTTCTAGTTTTGCTAAAGGAGTCACTCCCAGTGAAGGGATCGTCGGTCCTTTCCTCGTCGAATGAGGTGCGGGATATATCATATATATCACTGTGCAAAGCAAAAACTTTTAAAAGCAATCAAAAGACAAACCGAATGTGTGGCATCTGCCAGTTATTGCTAAAGGAGTCACTCCCGGTGAAGGGATCTCGGTCCTTTCCTTATCGAATAAGGTGCAGTATATATCATATATACCGCTGTGCAAAGCAAGAACTGTAGCTACCTGTTTTATTTTTGAAATTCGATTCCACAACATCTTAAGGTTTCTTTTTACTTTCATTAATCACATTAATGAAGTCCCATCATTTAAGTACCTAAACATCATAGATAAATGCGACGTACACATATGTCATCCGCATTCGCCTCGATGTCCCCTCGTGCACCGTTAGGTTATGTAACTAACGGCAGAGCGGGGCAGGGCTAGCGCGGGTGTAAAACATAAGTAACGCCTATATAATATATCATATATACTATATAAAGTATCCATCACAAAACATCACATGATCACATCACAGATATCGCAGCAGAAGAAACATATGAAATATTGGATATACTAGGACGTCCGTGTTTTCAATACGAGCCAGTATAAAACACGGATTCTATGGTCGTGATGAATAGCCAAACCCACACCCCTAGACCCCTACGAGAGCGGCAAGCAACCCTTCCAATCCTAGAGTTAGGAGACCCGAACTCGACTCCTCGAGTTGGTCTCCCACTGGACTCCAGAACCCGGTTACTTGTGCCCTCCTCCTTGGGTCTATCCTAGTGCGGAAAAGTAAATAATATACAAAGGGTGACATCTTCCACAACCTGGAAGTGCCCCAATAAAATAATATTACATACAAGTTTTTACATGAATGAAAATGAAAAACACTCATCTCACATAAAAAAAACCCGGCTATTCAAAACCGACGATCCAATATAACATATCCAGCAACACATAACATCACATGTCATCAACGTAAGTAAATATGCGCATCCCAATTGTCGTTGACATATAACAACGAAACCGGCGATATCACATATTGTAGGGTTCCTAGGCACCCTAATGAGGTCTCACAAGGCATCGAACATGCCATTATAAAATTTTACGGGTGCCGAGAGACCCGACTACGGATCGTTTGCTAGAAAACTAGGCGAAGAAGCTAACTAGTTAACAATTAACTAATGGGAAACGGAAATACAACCTTTTTAGATCCGGTCCTCCACCTCCACGGCTCCGAGATGAGGTCCTCTCCGCTGTCCAAATCAAATCCGGGCTCTAGCGTCGACTTCATCGGAGAATAGGCGAGCTAGGTCGTCGATGTCCATGCCGAAGATGATCTACGTCGAAGCATCGCAAGATCAAGCTCTCACTTCACCAAGTCAAGAAACTTGTGAAGGAAACACACTCTACTACTTGGCAAGAGGTAGAGGATGAAGAAATAGGAAGTGGGTAGACTTTAGAATTGGATTTCTCACTTTAATTCTCACTTTGCCATTAAAGCTTGTGAAGCTTTTTCTTGAAGTGAACAAGAAAGAAGAAGATGAAGAATATGATAAGTTATTTTAAAATAGAAAAATAAAAGAATACTTATCATAATCTTAACCTTAGTTAAGTGTAGAGAATTGACCAAGGTTGGGTTGAATGGTTAGGGTTAAGGATGAGAACAAAAGGTCAACAAGTCAAAGCTTCATGAAACTTCAACTAAAAACAAAAGTAGCCACCATTCATTTATCTTCCAATTTATTCAAAATGAATAAATAAATAAGATAAATGAATAAGTAAAACCCTAATCACCAACTTAACCTTGGTTTAATTCTTTAGACTTAACCAAAAAGCATGCATCATCAAACATGATACAAACATGTGCACAAAATCATATCGCATATGCAATGCGCACACCCGAGTGAGAATATCCATTTAAAGTGAACCGATACTAGTTAATGCAAAGTAATATATAAAATATATAATTATACATTAAATCATTAAATCAACACTGGATTTAACGATCCGGTCATATCGCATATAACCGACCAGTATCCTATATATCGGCTTATCGAATCAACCTTTGATTCGATAACTAGGGTATATCGCATATAACCTAATCGATACATTCATCGCGAGAATGAAATACGGTAACACATACACGCATTATTCTCGGTCCCGCACATATCTCATATGCGCTCCTATTTCGTTTCGCTTGAGCCAGGAAACCTCTGTGTAGGACTCAAAAGACTCGTCAATACGCCGGCAGCAGGCGATGATCATATCAAACACTCACAAGCCGCAAGCGGTCTGCTAAACGTAACGGCCACCCGGGTTTTGAGCGATCTGAAGATCGACGAGCAAGCCCGCTCACACTCCAGTGAATCCGACCAGTAACACTTCCGTATCGTCCGGTCTGATCGTCTGATATGTCGCATATCTCGCCTAGGGGTGGTTAACGTCAGACCCCAATAGCTCGATAGGTCGTGTCGATATGAGGTCTATAACAATTTGAGAAACTACAGGTAACACTTACCAGTAAATCTCAGCAACCCTGGCCAGGGATTTCCTGCTATAGCCAATCGAACACAGCGCAACATCAACCCCCTATACCGGGAGAGACGAATCCCCTCCTATCGCTCATTGCCTCCATGTGACTCGGGACTGTACCCAAAAACCACCATTTTGCACGCCCTCTTGGACGTGGTAAGATGGAAATCAAAGCACAGTGGGAACCACACAAGACTCTATGACGATCTCGGGTCAACAGACTACTCTGTACCAGTGTCACCAGAGAACTGCCATCTGACGTGAGGTATAATACCATCTGGGAGTTCTCGGCGAGTCCGTCCAGTGTACCCAGTCTCTACTGAGCACCCGTATATCATCTCCGATGTCAAACACCAATGGATATGGGATCATCCATCGCCCATCTGTATGGGTCGAGAAGGTATACGCTAGTCTACTCTGGTATATCGATTCCCCGTCTTGATACACCTACGACTAGGGACTTTGAAGGATGTACTTATGGACTACCATGTCCCCACTAGTATGATCCGCATCATAGTCCAGGTAGTCAAGCATACATCCTAAGGGCTTTACCAACATGTAACAGAGAGACAATCAATATACACGTTAAGGTAAAGTTCAACCAGATAGCATACTATCATGTCGAGCAAGAAAGTCCTCCCTATATATGTCCCAGCATCCACTACAATATACATCCTATGTACAGTAATGGCCTCTAGGGCATACATATAACTAACAATCTCCCACTTGCACTAGGGCCATCTGTAGCAGTGGTTGTAGTATCTCATACTCAACCATCCCATAAAAGTCTCTCTCTGGGAACAGGCCTTTGTGAGTGGATCCGCTGTGTTGTCCTCTTAGTCTGCTCTCCTAACCTTGATCACCATGGAGATCAACCATCTCCACGATCAGGTGATACTGCCATAGAATATGTCTGGATCACTGATGGGACCATCGTTCCTTGGCATAAGCCACAACTCCATTGTCTCACAATGGTAGGAACGTAGTTCATCTCATGAACTAATACACACCCAAACATCCTCTTTGGTAGCATCTTAAGTAGCAATGTATCCTGTCTTTATCGTCTAGTATGTCACGGTATCTAGCTTGGAACTCTTCCAACATACCTACCCTCCACTGAGGGTAAAGACAATGCCTGTGACTGACATTCAGTCTTCTTTATCACCCTGGAACACTTCCAGTGATTCTCCCCAGGATCAGTTGATACCATCTCACTAAGACTAGTGAGTAACCTAACATCCATTTAGATCTATCTCATAGATCCAAAACCCAGGATTTAGTAGGTATCACTTTGATCCTATATGGAGAATCATTGTGATAAACGGAGATTGATCGAGCGTAACATAAGAAACTCCTTTCTTATCAAGAGTATGTCATCCACGTACTCTACGAGGATCACCACCATACTCCCTACTACCTTTTTGTTTATACAAGGTTCATCTACCATTTTGATGAAGTCAAACTCTTTGACTATTAGATCAAAACAGACGTTCCAACTCCGCGATGCCTGCTTTATCATATAAAACATCTTGCACACGTTTTCGCTGCTCCCACTGTCTATGAAGCCCTCTGGCTGTGTGCTTATAGACGTTCTCTTCTAAAACATCATTTAGAAAAGGAGTCATGACACCCAACCGCCAGATATCGTAGTCATGGTATGTAGCCGTGGCAAGTAGGATCTAGATAGACTTAAGCATAGCTACTTGAAAAGGTTTCATCATTATCCACGCCTGGTCGATGACGAAAAGCTTTATCAAGTCTAGCTTTGAAAGTCTCAACTTTTCCATGTACACCAAGTAATCTACTCAAGATATACTTGCTCCTGATGGGGATTTAACCCTTCAGATATAGCAACCAAAGTCCATACTTTGTTGGTGCATAAGGATTCCATCTCAGATCGCTAAACATCCAGCCATTCTTACAGAGTCACACTCCTGATGGCCAGTTCGAAACTAGTTGGGTCATCATCTCATGATGCAATCCTCGCTCCCACTGTCATAGGGAAACCGAAGTATCTCTCAGGTGGGTGAGGAACTCTACTAGATCGGCGGAGAGGCTGAGGTTCGTTGGAATCTACTGAATCCTTTGGTTCTACCAAATCATCTGCTGTAATTTGTATAGCTGGAACTTTTCCAGTTCTACATAACTGACATTGCCTCGAGCTTGTCCGGATTTTGCTTTTCAGACATATGCTGGACAACCCCAAATCTTAACTAACTTAAGAGATGGGCTCTTCCCTTATCATATCAAATATGAAGTGGTAGGCAACAGATTTGATTTGAACCCTATTCAATAGGTATGCAACTTCATAAGTGCATAACTCCCAAAAGGAAAAAGGTAACTCAGTAGTACTCATCATAGAGCACACCATATCAAATAGGGTGTATCTGCTCCGCCCCGACATACCATCGTGCAATGGTGTATACGGAGGAGTAATGCTGAGAGAGAATCTCATTCTCCTTTAGAATAATCCAGGAATTCCGTGCTCAAGTATTCTCCTCCTTGATCACATCAAAGGACATAATACTTATACCCGTATTTTGGTTCTCTACTTCTAATTTATATTCTGTGAATATCTCAAAAGGTTCGGACTTGTGTTTCAACAGGAACACATGTCTGAATCTCAAGAGATTATCAGAGAATGTAACGAAGTACAAAGAACCAGTCTTGGCATGTGTAGACAGGGGACCTTACATACATCAACATGTATCATCCCAAGAGTTTACTAACTCTTTCTCTGTTTCCAATAAACGGAGCTATGGTCATTTTATCTTTGTGACATGACTGGCGAGTTTCACAAGATGTAAATTCAAACTGATTTAAATATGCATCTAAATGTAACTTCAGCCAGTCGGGTCGCATTGATATTACCTAGTCTATAATGCCTCAAGAAGGATTCGTTCATTTCTGAACTCTTCCTCTTGTGTGTGTTCTGTATACTAAGAACTGTAGTTTGATTTAGAACATCAATGCTTTTAGATAACGTGCCTGAACCGATCAACTTTTGATATAGGAAATGTTCAAAACATTATCCAACAATACAAAATTTTATCGTTTCTTTACTAATAAAGAGACAGATATGATTTTGTATATCAGGTTCGGTATCTAATAACATTCGTTCAGAATCAATGTATTACAATACAGGGTGACAGTGACCGACAGACTTGGTTGCAACTCTTGCCCCGTTTTCTGCCTCATGAAACTTATCACCCGTTCTAAGTTCTCTACCTATCTGTAGCCCTATGTAACAGATTACATATCTGGGATCCTGATCCGGTATCATATACCCAGGACGTAAAGGATACTGAGAAACAGTTCTCTATAATGAACACACCCGAAGATGATGCATCAGCATGCACTCTCTTCGTTTGGGCGGCACGGGAATTCTGGTATTCTCCAATTTCCTGCTCGGTCTTATAACAATTATAAGTTGGAGCGGGACCAACGTTCCCCAGCTCAGTATAATAAGCGGGTTCGGTCAATATTCCGTATTATTATCTTGATTAAGGCGTGATATGGTCGCTACCTGGAGAGAGAGAGAAGAAAACACTCAGCGTGCGCTCTTGCAAGAATAGATTGGTTATTATTTTATCTAATCAGGATGGCTCCCACTGCTTTTTATCAAATCTTCCTTCAAACCCTAAAAGGAAAGACTAGCCAGGATTAATTACACACTACAAGTTCGCCAATCTTTCAGCCAGGCCAGTGTCGGTACTTTGAGGGAGGTCCCCCGTGCTTTCGCACGAACCTAATTAATGTAAACCTCATTTTCCCAGAGGCGTAACCTCGTAAACACCTTTCTAGACACCTACTTGATCGGCTAATTGTAATGTATAAAACTCTCCCAGGAGTAACTCTTACTCGCAGCGGGTATCGGGATCCAACTATCTCATAGAAGGTATGCAATCTCATTGCAAATTTCAACACTTGAAATTCCCGATAATATTTTGCCCCTAACGTGCTATGACCTTGACGAAAGCCAACAAACCATAGCCCGCTAGTCAAGTTCAACCCGTACATTTCTTGATTGAATTAAACCCACCCGCACGACCCTTGACGAAAGCCAACAAAGCCGCACGACTACCCTAATCCAATCGCATCGTATGCTAGCAGATAAGCAGCATATAGCTACCGCACACTGCACCTTGACGAAAGCCAACAAATGCAGCACGAATACTATATACAACTTATCTGAAATGACGGAGGGCTACGACAGGTTTTTCTGAAAACCTATTGCGTAATGAACTTGATATCGTTGTAGAATCAAATGATTTTTAAAATGGAGTGCTTTTGAGGCTTTTCTAGTTTTGCTAAAGGAGTCACTCCCGGTGAAGGGATCGTCGGTCCTTTCCTCGTCGAATGAGGTGCTGGATATATCATATATATCACTGTGCAAAGCAAAAACACATAAAAGCAATCAAAAGACAAACCGAGTGTGTAGCATCTGCCAGTTATTGCTAAAGGAGTCACTCCCGGTGAAGGGATCTCGGTCCTTTCCTTATCGAATAAGGTGCAGGATATATCACATATACCTCTGTGCAAAGCAAGAACTGTAGCTACCTGTTTTATTTTGAAATTCAATTCTACAACATCTTAGGTTTCTTTTATCTCATTAATCACATTAATGAAGTCCCATCATTTAAGTACCTAAACATCACAGATAAATACGACGTACACTTATGCCATCCGCATTCGCCTCGATGTCCCCTCGTGCACCGTTAGGTTAGGTAACTAACGGCAGAGCGGGGCAGGGCTAGCGCGGGTGTAAAACATAAGTAACGTCTATATAATATATCATATATACTATATACAGCATTTATCACAGAACATCACATGATCACATCACAGATATGGCAGCAGAAGAATCATATGAAATATTGGATATACTAGGACGTCCGTGTTTTCAATACGAGCCAGTATAAAACACGGATTCCACGGTCGCGATGAATAGCCAAACCCACACCCCAAGACCCCTACGAGAGCGGCAAGCAACCCTACCAATTCTAGAGTTAGGAGACCCGGACTCGACTCCTCGAGTTGGTCTCCCACTAGACTCCAGAACCCGGTTACTTGTGCTCCCCTCCTTGGGTCTATCCTACTGCGGAAAAGTAAATAATATACAAACGGTGACATCTTCCGCAACCTGGAAGTGCCCCAATAAAAGAATATTACATACAAGTTTTTACATGAATGAAAATTAAAAACACTCATCTCACATAAAAACCCCCGGCTATTCAAACACGACGATCCAATATAACATATCCAGCAACACATAGCATCACATGTCATCAACGTAAGTAAATATGCGCATCCCAATTGTCGTTGACATATAGCAACGAAACCGGCGACATCACATATTACACTTACGGTCACAGAAAAGAAAGTGTAAAACTACAACAGTTGGAATCCGCAACCACCTCAGACATCGCATGCCTGACCAAATGAATTACTCATACATCGCATGCCTAACAATTATAAACCCCGCATTTCAGTCTCATTATCGAAAACACTTTTCAAGATCGAGTCGGGCAAATCAACAAGATTCCCGACAGTCTGATCGAATACTCGTCGCAAACTTTAGTAGGCGGCCGCACCCCCGATACCGTCGACGAAGTGCACCAAGGCGGAACACCGCTACCACGAGCACCCGGACGGATGCTTTCGGCGACGGGGTTCTCCTACAGTCACTTGGTCGGGGCTATGGAGTGAGGCTGTCTATTAAGTTTACCCGGAGAGTATCCGCGTACGCTACGTGATTGCGACGGACTTTTGATCACATCAAAATTCCGTGGCAACCGATCAAGTGAGACTAAAGTGCTATGTTTATAACATTCATTTAGTTATCTCATAACTACTTGTGAATTCCAATTATTGTATCCCATTCCGGATAAATAGAAAATGTCAAACTTTCCGATCGAACAATCGAACACCCAAGTTTTCCCGATACAGATCAACACATGAAATAAGTCTAACAACATTCAGTTCGTGCCTCAGTACCAACGGTCCAGCCGTAGAAGGGTCAAGCCAACGCCTCACATGTGGCACGCCGTACTCCCCCAAACCCGAAGGTTCAAAGGGCAGTTCAAGACGGTCACATAATCGAGTTAAGGTTTGTTGTCTTCTAGAGGGACCATCGCGTTACTTGCATTACTTAGAACGTCGTTAAACTACGGAAAAATCCAACACTTGGAAATTTCCCGACAGGGGAAAAATTGGGTATTTATATCCGGTCGAACTTTTTAACATATTCCTATATTTATCCGGAACGCCACATAGACAAAATTTGATACCCCGATCGAAACACCGAATCCCCAAAACAACTGCAGAAAATTCAACTCTTGAAAAAATATTAAAAATACCCAGGAAAACCAGCACTGTTAAATAGGAGTTACTGTGCAATCATCACCTCACAAAACGACAAACAGGCCGCGGTTCCGCCGCACGAGCCATGCTCGTGCCGCGGAAGCGCGGCGCTTTGATGGAATTAGGGTTACGAATTGCACAGTTACTCTTATATTTACCTGCTGATATTTCTACATATTTTTAATACTGAAAAATCCCTGTTTTTAGAAAAAGTACAGAGAGCACATTTGAGTTGGGGTTTCAGGTTCGTTCGGGTTTCAAACTTCGTCTGGACTTCGCCTAAGGCTCTAGCTAGGCTCTGATACCACTGTAGGGTTCCTAGGCACCCTAATGAGCTCTCACAAGGCATCGAACATGCCATTATAAAATTTTACGGGTGCCGAGAGACCCGACTACGGATCGTTTGCTAGAAAACTAGGCGAAGAAGCTAACTAGTTAACAATTAACTAATGGGAAACGGAAATACAACCTTTGTAGATCCGGTCCTCCACCTCCATGGCTCCGAGATGAAGTCATCTCCGCTGTCCAAATCAAATCCGGGCTCTAGCGTCGACTTCATCGGAGAATAGGCGAGCTAGGTCGTCGATGTCCATGCCGAAGATGATCTACGTCGAAGCATCGCAAGATCAAGCTCTCACTTCACCAAGTCAAGAAACATGTGAAGGAAACACACTCTACTACTTGGCAAGAGGTAGAGGATGAAGAAATAGGAAGTGGGTAGACTTTAGAATTGGATTTCTCACTCTAATTCTCACTTTGCCATTAAAGCTTGTGAAGCTTTTTCTTGAAGTGAAGAAGAAAGAAGAAGATGAAGAATATGATAAGTTATTTTAAAATAGAAAAATAAAAGAATACTTATCATAATCTTAACCTTAGTTAAGTGTAGAGAATTGACCAAGGTTGGGTTGAATGATTAGGGTTAAGGATGAGAACAAAAGGTCAACAAGTCAAAGCTTCATGAAACTTCAACTAAAAACAAAAGTAGCCACCATTCATTTATCTTCCAATTTATTCAAAATGAAAAAATAAATAAGATAAATGAATAAGTAAAACCCTAATCACCAACTTAACCTTGGTTTAATTCTTTATACTTAACCAAAAAGCATGCATCATCAAACATGATACAAACATGTGCACAAAATCATATCGCATATGCAATGCACACACCCGAGTGAGAATATCCATTTAAAGTGAACCGATACTAGTTAATGCAAAGTAATATATCAAATATATAATTATACATTAAATCATTAAATCAACACTTGATTTAACGATCCGGTCATATCGCATATAACCGACCAGTATCCTATGTATCGGCTTATCGAATCAACCTTTGATTCGATAACTAGGGTATATCGCATATAACCTAATCGATACATTCATCGCGAGAATGGAATACGGTATCACATACACGCATTATTCTCGGTCCCACACATATCTCATATGCGCTCCTATTTCGTTTCGCTTGAGCCAGGAAACCTCTGTGTAAGACTCTAAAGACTCGTCAATACGCCGGCAGCAGGCGATGATCATATCAAACACCCACAAGCCGCAAGCGGTCTGCTAAACGTAACAGCCATCCGGGTATTGAGCGATCTGAAGATCGACGAGCAAGCCCGCTCACACTCCAGTGAATCCGACCAGTAACACTTCCGTATCGTCCGGTCTGATCGTCTGATATGTCGCATATCTCGCCTAGGGGTAGTTAACGTCAAACCCCAATAGCTCGATAGGTCGTGTCGATATGAGGTCTATAACAATTCGAGAAACTACAGGTAACACTTACTAGTAAATCTCAGCAACCCTGGCCAGGGATTTCCTGCTATAGCCAATCGAACACAGCGCAACATCAACCCCCTATACCGGGAGAGACGAATCCCCTCCTATCGCTCATTGCCTCCATGTGACTCGGGACTGTACCCAAAAACCACCGTTTTGCATGCCCTCTTGGACGTGGTAAGATGGAAATCAAAGCACAGTGGGAACCACACAAGACTCTATGACGATCTCGGGTCAACAGACTACTCTGTACCAGTGTCACCAGAGAACTGCCATCTGACGTGAGGTATAATACCATCTGGGAGTTCTCGGCGAGTCCGTCCAGTGTACCCAGTCTCTACTGAGCACCCGTATACCATCTCCGATGTCAAACACCAATGGATATGGGATCATCCATCGCCCATCTGTATGGGTCGAAGGTATACGCTAGTCTACTCTGGTATATCGATGCCCCGTCTTGATACACCTACGACTAGGGACTTTGAAGGATGTACTTATAGACTACCATGTCCCCACTAGTATGATCGGCATCATAGTCCAGGTAGTCAAGCACACATCCTAAGGGCTTTACCAACATGTAACAAAGAGACAATCAGTTTACACGTTAAGGTAAAGTTCAACCAGATAGCATACTATCATGTCGAGCAAGAAAGTCCTCCCTATATTTGTCCCAGCATCCACTACAATATACATCCTATGTACAGTAATGGCCTCTAGGGCATACATATAACTAACACATATTACACTTACGGTCACAGAAAAGAAAGTGTAAAACTACAACAGTTGGAATCCGCAACCTGCATAGACATCGCATGCCTAATCAAATGAATTACTTAGACATTGCATGCCTAACAATTATAAACCCCACATTTTAGTCTCATCATCGAAAACACTTTTCAATATCAAGTCGGGCAATTCAGCAAGATTCCCGACATCCTGATCGAATGCTCGTCGCAAACTTTAGTAGGCGGCCGCACCCCCGATACCGTCGACGAAGTGCACCAAGGCGGAACACCGCTTCCGCGAGCACCCGAACGGACGCTTTCGGCGACGGGGTTCTCCTACAGTCACTTGGTCGGGGCTATGGAGTGAGGCTGTCTATTAAGTTTACCCGGCGAGTATCCGCGTACGCTACGTGATTGCGACGGACTTTTGATCGCATTAAAATTCCGTGGCAACCGATCAAGTGAGACTAAACTGCTATGTTTATAACATTCATTCAGTTATCTCATAACTACTTGTGAATTCCAATTGTTGTATTACATTCCAGATAAACAGAAAATGTTAAACTTTCCGATCGAACAGTCGAACACCCAAGTTTTCCCGATACAGCTCAACACATGAAATAAGTCTAAAAACATTCAGTTCATGCCTCAGTACCAACGGTCCAGCCGTAGAAGGGTCAAGCCAACGCCTCACATGTGGCACGCCGTACTGCCCCAAACCCTAAGATTCAAAGGGCAGTTCAAGACGGTCACATAATCGAGTTAAGGTTTGTTGTCTTCTAGAGGGACCATCGCATTACTTGCACTACTTAGAACGTCTTTAAACCTCAGAAAAATCCAACACTTGGAAATTTTCCGGCAGGGGAAAAATTGGGTATTTATATCCGGTCAAACTTTTTAACATATTCTAAAATTATCCGGAAAAGCACACGGACAAAATTAGAAAATCCGATCGAAACACCGAGTCCCCAATACAACCCAGAAAACTCAACTCTTGAGTTCATATTAAAAATTCCCAGGAAAACCAGCACTGCAAATTAAGAATTACTGTGTAAAATTCAAAGCAAGAGGAGAATAAAGGGCCGCGGAACCGCCGCATTAGCATGCTAATGCCGCGGTTCCGCCGCACTTTGATGGACTCAGGAGTACGGGCTTCTCAGTAATTCTTCGAATCTCCTGCTGGGTTTTCTGCATATTTTTGATTCTCAAAAATCCACGACTTCAGAAAATGTACAGAGAGCAAGTTTGAATTAGGGTTTCATCGGACTTCTAACTCCGTCTACGCATCGCCTAAGGCTCTAGCTAGGCTCTGATACCACTGTAGGGTTCCTAGGCACACTAATGAGGTCTCACAAGGTATCAACCATGGCAATTTCAAAAAATTACAAGTGCCGAGAAACCCTAATACGGATCGTTAACTAGATTTTAGGCGAAACAAATGCGAATAGTTAACAACTTAACTAAGTGAACGGAAATACAACCTTTGTAGATACAGTACTCCACCTCCATAGCTCCGTGATGAAGTCCCCTCGCTGTACAAATCGGATCCCAGACTCTAGCTTCGGCTTCATCGGAGAAATGGGCGGGCTTGGTCGTCGGCTTCGATGCCGAAGATGATCTACGTCAAGGCAACACTAGATCAAGCTCCAACTTCACCAAGCCATGAAACTTGTGAAGAAAACATCATATACTACTTGGCAAGAGGTAGAGGATGAAGAAATAGGAAGTGGGTTCACTTTAGAATTGGATTTCTCACTCTTTTCATCAAATCACCATTGATGGAAGCAAGGTTTTCTTCTTGAAGAAGAAGAAGAAGATGATGATAGAATATCATAAGTATTATCCAAAAAGAATAATAAAATGAATACTTATCATATCCTAACATTGGTCAAGTGTAGAGAGTTAACTAGAGTTTAGATGAATGGTTAGGGTTTGTAGAAAAAGACAAAGTGGTCACTTAGTCAAAGCTTCATGAAGCTTCAACAAGCTTCAAGTTTAAAAGCAACCATTTTGTTTTTCTTTTCACTTTTAACCAAAAATCAAAAGATAAATAATTAAGTGAAATGAAACCCTAATCATTCACTAAACATGGTTTAAGTCTTTACACAAATCCAAGTGAGTATGTATCATCAAACATGATATAAACAAGTGCACAAAAATATATCACATCTACAATGTGCACATCAAGTGAGAAAATCCATTTAAAGTGAACCAATACTAGTTAATGCAAAGTAATATAACAAATATATAATTGTAAGTCCATGCTACCTCTCCCGGTACTTTCGGGAATGCGGAATTTGGTAAAAAACGATTTTCTTAAAGATGGTAACATGGACCTATAACCCGGATCTTGGTTAAACATCTATCTAACATCCTAACTAAGAGATTCTAGCTACTCGGTTAGGGGTTATACCTAGCTTGTCTTGAACTCCTTCTCTTCAAGCTCCGATGGTGGTCCGATGGCTCCTTCTCGTCGTCTCCGTACGCCGAAGATAGATCCACTTGAAAGCTCCAACCTTTAGCTCCTTCTTCGTTCTTTGAAGAAACTAGTTCACTTGGTTTGCTAAACCTAGTGAACTAGAATGAGTAGAGAGGAAATAGAATGGGATTTTATCTATGGTTCTTGATTATCAACTCATGAGACAAGAGAACCATAGATCAAGAGAGGGAGCAAGAGGTTGAGGGTGAGAGCAAGAGGAGAGCTCAAGAACAAGAGAGAGAATGAGCAAGAAAGAATTGAGGCTCTCTTTTGTCTTTCACTCTCTCATAATCCAAAGTGATCATAACTCATCATATCAAAAAAGTCTTATGTGATGGTTTGAAGCAACCACAACCATATCATTTCATGCACTCATTTTACACAAATGAGCAAGTAAACAAAAGTCTTTGCCATGAAATGATGGCTATGGTTATCATGATGGTCAACTAGTCAAGCCTAGTCAACCGGTCAACAAGTCAACAAAAGTCAACAAGTCAACAAAGTCAACAAGTCAACAAAAGTCAACAAGTCAACAACCATATCACCATAATACTTAATTAATATAATAGTTAATCACATATCACATTCTCATTAGGGTTGAGCATAAAGTCAAATAGTCAACGGTCAACTGTCAACAACCCTAATGAGAATCCACTGCCTCTGCCTCCCTGTCAACTGTGCATACACACCCGCATCCGCGTTCCGAGGAAAACGAATGCAAACTGGATAAATCCAATCCCATAAGGTACACTAGGATCTGGCTTAAACCAAAGCCCGCTAGTGTAAACTGTCCGGACACTGTATGTGCATAAGTGCACGGATGTGACCGAACCCTGTCGCAAAACCATGCGACCTGTCGCAATACCATGCGACCTCTACTCTTTTGCCTAAAGGCGAAAAGCTTTCTGTGTGGGACTCTAAAGACTCGACACTACGCTGGCAGTGGGTTTAACCACAGACCGCAAGCGGCACTAGCTGTGCGTAACGGTCCCCAGGTAATGCCGACAAGAAGACGGACGAGGCGAAACCCATCTGAACTCCTACTGAGCCTGAGTGTGACATTCTCCGTACAGTCCGGTCTGTTCGTCTGATACATCGCATGGCGGGCCTAAGGGGTGGTATACGTCAGTCCCCCAATAGCGGTACAAGTCGTGCCGGAGCGAAGCCCAAAACACCCTGAGATAACACTGGAAACCTACCAGTATATCTCGTTTGCCCTGGCCAGGGACTACTCATGTAATGGCTCTCCTAGACACAGCGCGATGTCAACCCCCAATACCGGGAGAGACGAATCCTGTCTAACCGTCACTGCCTCCAAGTGCTTCGGGACTGCACCCAACCACTACCTGTTTGCACGACTCCTTTGAGCCGTGGTAGGGTAGTGATCAAAGTACAGTGGGAACACACTTGAGGCGAAGTGACAGTGTCAAGTCAGCGGACTAAGCTGTACTCATGTCACCTGGGAACTGATAACTGACGATAGGTATAATACCAACTAGTCAGTTCCCGACGAGTCCTGTCCAGTGTACCCGTAACCTAACGAGCACCCGCATACTATCTCAAGTACGACGTACTGACGGCTGTGGGACAGACCGTCTCCCACACTGGGATGAGAAGCGCATGCGCTGGTCTACTACGGAGTATCGATGCCCTGTCTCGATAGTCCTGCGACCAGGGACCAGCATAAGGATGTGCTTATAGATTACCCAGCCCCACTAGTGTGACGGCCATCACATCGCTGGTAATCAAGCAAAGATCCTAAGGGCTCTACTAATGTGTATAGGCGATATACAAAATAAACACATGTACACATTGAAGTAGAAACAAACCAAGTAGCATACTACTATTTTGAGCAAGATTGTACATACAAGGTGAATATCCCAAGCATCCATTAAGTAATATACAAACTAGTATGATACAGTAATGGCCTCTAGGGCATATACACTAACAATCTCCCACTTGCACTAAGGACATGTACTGGCGTATCGAAGACCTATCATCTCGATCAGCCGCTCGAACTGAGTCTGGGGCAGGGCCTTGGTGAATGGATCAGCAGTGTTATCTTCTGAAGCGACTCTCCGAACCTCGATCTCCTGGCGATCTACGATCTCCCTGATCAGGTGATACCGCCTCAAGATGTGCCTGGATTTCTGATGGGACCTGGGTTCCTTCGCTAAAGCTATAGCCCCGTTGTTGTCGCAATACAGAGGTATTGGATCAACAATGGATGGAACCACCTGAAGTTCTTTCAAGAACTTCCTCATCCAGACAGCTTCTTTTGCGGCATCAGATGCAGCGATGTATTCCGCTTCCATCGTCGAGTCTGCAACGGTTTCCTGTTTGGAACTTTTCCAACACACCGCCCCTCCATTGAGGGTAAAGACAAAACCCGACATGGACTTGGAATCATCCTTGTCACTCTGGAAGCTGGAGTCAGCAAAGGCCTCGATCTGGAGGTCTTTTCCGCCATACACCAAGAACATCTCCTTAGTCCTTCTTAGGTACTTGAGAATGTTCTTTACCGCTATCCAGTGTTTCTCCCCAGGGTTTGACTGATACCGGCTTACCACACTCAGTGCATAAGCTATATCCGGTCTGGTACACAACATCGCATACATTATAGAGCCTACCGCAGAAGCGTAGGGTATAATAGACATGCGATCCCTCTCCAAATCAGTCTTGGGAGACATCTCTTTAGAGAGGGTGATCCCGTGACAAGCCGGTAGGTTACCGCGCTTGGAATCTTCCATACTGAATCTCTTCAGTATGGTGTCGATGTACCTGGACTGTGAAAGTCCTAGTATCCTTTTGGATCTGTCACGGTAGATCCGGATACCCAGAATGTACGAGGCATCACCCAGGTCTTTCATGGAGAACCTGTGTGACAAGAATCCCTTGACAGATTGTAGCATAGGAATGCCATTTCCTATTAAGAGAATGTCATCCACGTATAAAACGAGGAATACTATAGTTCTCGCTACAAATCTACTATAGATGCATGGTTCATCTGGATTTTTGATAAAGCCAAATTCTTTGACCGTCTCATCAAAGCAGATGTTCCAACTCCGCGACGCCTGCTTTAGTCCATAGATGGACTTAAGCAACTTGCACACCTTTCCGCTGCTCCCACTCTGAATGAAACCCTCTGGTTGGTCCATATAGACACACTCCTCTAAATTTCCATTTAGAAAAGCTGTCTTTACGTCCATTTGCCAGATCTCATAATCGTGGAAGGCAGCAATGGCAAGAAGGATCCGAATGGATTTCAGCATGGCTACTGGAGAAAAGGTTTCGTCATAGTCCAAGCCAGGTCTTTGACGAAAACCCTTTGCTACCAGCCTAGCTTTATAGGTCTCAACCTGTCCATCTACACCAATCTTCCTTTTGAAGATCCACTTGCATCCTACGGGTTTTACCCCGTCTGGAGCAATGTCCAACGTCCATACCTTGTTGGTGTACATGGACTCCATTTCGGTCCGCATTGCATCCAGCCATTTCATTGAGTCAACGCTCTGAACGGCCTGCTGGAAGCTAGTAGGCTCATCATATTCTATGATGCAATCCTCTCTATCCCCGTCTATGAGAAAACCGTAGTATCTCTCGGGTGGATGAGACTGCCTACTACTCCTGCGGAGCGGCGTAGGAATGTCCTGTTCTTCCGAACCCTCTGGTTCCACTAAACTTTCAGTAATAGTCCGTGGTTCTGGAATTTCTTCCAGTTCTACTGCGCTCCCACTTATTTCCTTTTCTATGAACTGGTGTTCTAGAAAGTGGGCATGACGAGAAACAAGAACTTTTTGTTCCTCCTCGCAGTAGAAGAAATATCCCTTGGAATTCTTGGGATATCCCACAAACTTGCACAGTACTGAGCGTGCCTCGAGCTTGTCCGCATGCTGCTTTTTGACAAAAGCCGGACTTCCCCATATCTTAATGTGATTAAGATGGGGTCTCTTCCCACACCACATCTCAAATGGCGTGGTAGGCACAGTCTTAGTGGGAACTCGGTTCAAAAGGTATGCGGCTGATTCTAGCGCATATCCCCAGAATGATCGCGGCAACTCAGCATTACTCATCATGGACCGCACCATATCCAATAGGGTGCGGTTCCTTCTCTCCGATACACCGTTATGTTGTGGGGTGTATGGAGGAGTAAGCTGAGAGAGAATTCCGTTCTCTTTTAAATAGTCCAGGAACTCGGCACTTAAGTATTCTCCACCTCGATCCGATCTTAGAATCTTAATACTTTTGCCGGTCTGTTTCTCTACTTCATTCTTATACTCCTGGAATTTTCCAAAGGCTTCGGACTTATATTTCATTAAGAAGACATAACCGTACCTTGAGAAGTCATCCGTAAAAGTAATGAAGTAAGAATGTCTGCTTCGAGCATGTGTAGACATTGTACCGCACACGTCACTGTGTACGAGTCCCAAGAGCTCGCTCGCTCTTACTCCTTGTCCAGTAAACGGAGTCTTTGTCATCTTTCCTTTGAGACAAGATTGACAAGTGGCATACGATTGATATTCGAACGCATTCAAATATCCTTCTGTATGTAACTTAGTCAACCTTCTCTCATTGATGTGACCCAATCTACAATGCCATAAGAAAGTCTGATTTATTTCTGGAGACTTTCTCTTGTGTGTATTCTGGACATTAAAAATCTGTGGTTGGTTTAACACGTATATACCATCACTCAATGTACCTGACCCAATCAAAACTTGATTAAGGTGAATGTTTACAACATTACTTATAAACGCAAATTCATAACCTTCTTTAGAAACTAAAGATACAGAAATGATATTACAAGTTGCGTTGGGTACAAAAAAGCAATTACGCAAAACCAAAACATGTCCATCTGACATTCCCAGGTGATAGTCCCCCACGGCTTTAGCATCCATGCTAGCTCCGTTCGCAACTCTGAGGGTCATGTCACCTGCCTTCAAAACACTACGGTTTCTCAACGCCTGCAAAGAATTACAGATATGAGATCCTGATCCGGTATCCAATACCCAGGAAGTAGAGTTTATTGAAAGACAGTTTTCAATAACATACACACCTGAAGCTGAAGCTACAACCTGCTTCAATTCCTGTGTTCTGGCCTTCCAGGCCCTGCAATCATTCTTCCAGTGTCCTCTCTTATGACAATAGAAGCATTCTTCCTTATCCACAAGCTTCCCCGCTATCTTTGTTGCTTTACCTTTTCCCTTCGTATCCACTTTACTAACACCGCCCCTTGGTTTGGCGGGGGCCTTCTTCTTCTTTCCCTTGGCTTTCGCCTTGGACCTAGAAGAAGATGATCCTCCTACAAACAAAGTGGATGTTTCCCTACCTTTCTGTAGGGTGCCCTCTGCGCTCCTCAGCATGTTGAGGAGCTCTGAAAGTTCAACCTCTTTTTCTTGTAAGTTGAAGTTCAGTATAAACTGGGCGTAAGTGGAAGGAAGGGACTGGAGAACTATATCCGTATATAGCTCACTCTCCAATGTGATCCCTAGGTCAGCGAGCTCCTCAATGTAGCCGATCATCTTTAGCACGTGCTCGGCTACTGATGATCCGACGGCCATTCTTGTCGAAAATAACTTTTTCGACGCTTCGTATCTTGCGATACGAGATTGCTCTCCATACAGTTCTTTTCTATGAAGCAATATGGATTCCATGTCCATATTCTCATGACTCCTCTGATGTTCGTTGTCCATCGAGGCAAGCAGGAGGCATTTGGCCTTCGCGCTATCAATCTCCCAAGTCTTGCGGATTTCCTTATCCGCGACGCTGGAAGTTGGACCAGGGACAGGGGGAGCTTTGGTGGTAAGAAGATACCCTAGCTTGTCATAAGTGATTGCTATCTTGACATTCCTGAGCCAATCTTTGTAGTTTGGCCCTGTCAGTTTGTTTTTATCTAGGAGTAACTTAAGTCCAGTCATGTTGATTTGGTCGCTGCAATTAGGAGAGAGAAGAAGAAACACTCAGCATGATGCTCTTGCAAGTTTAGAGTGCTTTTTAGTTTGTCTAAACAGGATGGCTCCCACTGTTTCTCGAATCCCTCCTCAAACCATAAAGGAAGAATTAGCCGGGATCAATCCCACCGCACAATACTTGCTTAACCGTTCAGCCAGGCCGGTGTTGGTACTTCGAGGGAGGTTTTCCAACGCTTTCGCGAAGTTCCTTAATTAAAGAACCTCTTTTCCCTGGGGACGTAGCCCCGCTAACACCTTTCTAGGCACCTACTAGGTTTATAGCATTGATCGTTAAGTGAGAAATTTCCCGAGGAGTAGCATATACTCACAGTAGGATCGGGATCCAAATATCGTTGCGTGACGAAACTGAAGGAATCCTACCAGAATCATCACACTCCAAATGGTATGCAAATCTAGCAAGTTTCAGTACTTATGAAACTCCCGATGTGGATTTTTGCCCCATGCTCTTATGACCTTGACTTTGGCCAAAATATCATAAGTCACATGTCAAGTTCTACCCGTCATTATCCAGTTTAATTTGGATCCATCCATACCTACCCTTGACTTTGGCCAAAATGGCAGTACGACTGTCCCAAACCAACGCATCTATCTATGCTACACATGAACACCAAATACCTACCAATCACTGTGCCTTGACTTTGGCCAACATATACAGCTTGAATACTATTGACTATTCATGTGAAACGACGGAGGGCTACGGATGGTTTTGGCAAAACCGTGAACGTAGTGAACTTGATATGGTCGATGGAACGAGATAGCTTTTAAAAGGAGTGGCTCAAGCTCCGCATTTAAAAGTTGTTTTTGAAAAGAACCGAGTGGTTTTTCGAAAGTGTTCCAACGACTTTAACTTGGTTTATTATCTTGCATTAGTTCTTTTAATGCGTGATATTCTTGCATTAGTTCTTTTAATGCGTCCCATCATTTAATCCTACCATTGCAGAAAACAACCAAAATATGACGTACACTTATGCCATTCGCATTCGCCATGGGGCCCCGTCATTACCCGTTAGGTTACTTAACTAACGACAGAGCGGGGGCTGGGCTAGCGCGTCTGTAAAACATAAGCAACGCCTAAATAATATCATATATAGATATACTGCAATGATAAACATTTCAGATCACAGATAAATACATTGGATATACTAGGAATCTGTAATTTGTACGAGCCTGTAACAAAAACAGATTACACGGTCGCGGTGAATAGCCAATACCCCACCCAAGACCCCTACGGGTGCGGCAAACTACCCGCCAAGTACCCGAAGCGTAGCAACCTCCCTCATCTCCATGAGTAGGCCACTCGACACTTCGGCATACCCGGTAGTTTGTGCACCCCTCCATGGGTCTATCCTAGGAGCAAAAACAGTAAAAAGAAATTATACAATGACGGCTACAACCCCGACCCGGTTGTGCGGCCATACAAATAATTATTACATCAATTTACAAATTTACATGAATTGCAAGAAAAGAAAACTCTCGTCTCACAACCCCCGGCTATTCACCCGCGACAATCCAACATATTTATATACACATTCCAGCACATTACAGATCACAGATTTGTATAACCCCCACTAATCGACATATAGCGATTAGTAGACGTTCAATACAAATATCACATTACAGAAAACCCGTTAGCACAAGTCTTTTAGAAGTTCGATCAAAAATACGGATTTTCGGGACCCCAAAATAAAATTTTCGTTCTGGAAAATCTGGGTTGAAAATACATGTACCAAAATTCCCAAAATACCCCCAGATGCACACTGTAGCAAAAAAATACAAGAGATGCGCCAAGGATGCCGTGGAAGCGCGGCAATAGCAAGCTATTGCCGCGTTTCCGCGGTCGTTTAAGGGAATCAATTGGAGATTTTTATACAGTGGCAATAAAAAACCCTGAGCCGATTTTAGGTGCTAAAATAATCAACTTTTGAACAGTAAAAAAATCGACAGAAACTTTAAATTTTTTGGGGTTTGTTTCGGGACTTTTGCGTTGATCGATCTTCTAGATACTTGCTAACATGTTAGATAGAGTTTAACCTGGCTCTGATACCACTGTAAGTCTATGCTACCTCTCCCGGTACTTTCGGGAATGCGGAATTTGGTAAAAAACGATTTTCTTAAAGATGGTAACATGGACCTATAACCCGGATCTTGGTTAAACATCTATCTAACATCCTAACTAAGAGATTCTAGCTACTCGGTTAGGGGGTTATACCTAGCTTATCTTGAACTCCTTCTCTTCAAGCTCCGATGGTGGTCCGATGGCTCCTTCTCGTCGTCTCCGTACGCCGAAGATAGATCCACTTGAAAGCTCCAACCTTTAGCTCCTTCTTCGTTCTTTGAAGAAACTAGTTCACTTGGTTTGCTAAACCTAGTGAACTAGAATGAGTAGAGAGGAAATAGAATGGGATTTTATCTATGGTTCTTGATTCTCAACTCATGAGACAAGAGAACCATAGATCAAGAGAGGGAGCAAGAGGTTGAGGGTGAGAGCAAGAGGAGAGCTCAAGAACAAGAGAGAGAATGAGCAAGAAAGAATTGAGGCTCTCTTTTGTCTTTCACCCTCTCATAATCCAAAGTGATCATAACTCATCATATCAAAAAAGTCTTATGTGATGGTTTGAAGCAACCACAACCATATCATTTCATGCACTCATTTTACACAAATGAGCAAGTAAACAAAAGTCTTTGCCATGAAATGATGGCTATGGTTATCATGATGGTCAACTAGTCAAGCCTAGTCAACTGCTCAACAAGTCAACAAAAGTCAACAAGCCAACAAAGTCAACAAGTCAACAAAAGTCAACAAGTCAACAACCATATCACCATAATACTTAATTAATATAATAGTTAATCACATATCACATTCTCATTAGGGTTGAGCATAAAGTCAAATAGTCAACGGTCAACTGTCAACAACCCTAATGAGAATCCACTGCCTCTGCCTCCCTGTCAACTGTGCATACACAGCCGCATCCGCGTTCCGAGGAACACGAATGCAAACTGGATAAATCCAATCCCATAAGGTACACTAGGATCTGGCTTAAACCAAAGCCCGCTAGTGTAAACTGTCCGGACACTGTACGTGCACAAGTGCACGGATGTGACCGAACCCTGTCGCAAAACCATGTGACCTGTCACAATACCATGCGACCTCTACTCTTTTGCCTAAAGGCGAAAAGCTTTCTGTGTGGGACTCTAAAGACTCGACACTACGCTGGCAGTGGGTTTAACCACAGACCGCAAGCGGCACTAGCTGTGCGTAACGGTCCCCAGGTAATGCCGACAAGAAGACGGACGAGGCGAAACCTATCTGAACTCCAACTGAGCCTGAGTATGACATTCTCCGTACAGTCCGGTCTGTTCGTCTGATACATCGCATGGCGGGCCTAGGGGGCGGTATACGTCAGTCCCCCAATAGCGGTACAAGTCGTGCCGGAGCGAAGCCCAAAACACCCTGAGATAACACTGGAAACCTACCAGTATATCTCGTTTGCCCTGGCCAGGGACTACTCGTGTAATGGCTCTCCTAGACACAGCGCGATGTCAACCCCCAATACCGGGAGAGACGAATCCTGTCTAACCGTCACTGCCTCCAAGTGCTTCGGGACTGCACCCAACCACTACCTGTTTGCACGACTCCTTTGAACCGTGGTAGGGTAGTGATCAAAGTACAGTGGGAACACACTTGAGGCGAAGTGACAGTGTCAAGTCAGCGGACTAAGCTGTACTCATGTCACCTGGGAACTGATAACTGACGATAGGTATAATACCAACTAGTCAGTTCCCGACGAGTCCTGTCCAGTGTACCCGTAACCTAACGAGCACCCGTATTCTATCTCAAGTACGACGTACTGACGGCTGTGGGACAGACCGTCTCCCACACTGGGATGAGAAGCGCATGCGCTGGTCTACTCCGGAGTATCGATGCCCTGTCTCGATAGTCCTGCGACCAGGGACCAGCATAAGGATGTGCTTATAGATTACCCAGCCCCACTAGTGTGACGGCCATCACATCGCTGGTAATCAAGCAAAGATCCTAAGGGCTCTACTAATGTGTATAGGCGATATACAAAATAAACACATGTACACATTGAAGTAGAAACAAACCAAGTAGCATACTACTATTTTGAGCAAGATTGTACATACAAGGTGAATATCCCAAGCATCCATTAAGTAATATACAAACTAGTATGATACAGTAATGGCCTCTAGGGCATATATACTAACAATAATTATACATTAAATCATTAAATCAACACTTGATTTAACGATCCGGTCATATCTCATATAACCGACTAATATCCAATGTATCGGCTTATCGAATCAATCCTCGATTCGATAACTAGGTTATATCGCATACAACCAATCGATACATTCATCGCGAGAATAGAATACGGTATCACATACACGCATTATTCTCGGTCCCGAACATATCTCATATGCGCTCCTATTTCGTTTCGCTTGAGCCAGGAAACCTCTGTGTAGGCCTCTAAAGACTCGTCAATACGCCGGCAGCAGGTGATGATCATATCAAACACCCACAAGCCGCAAGCGGTCTGCTAAATGTAACGGCCACCCGGGTATTGAGTGATCAGAAGATCGACGAGCAAGCCCGCTCACACTCCTGTGAATCCAACCAGTAACACTTACCGTACAGTCCGGTCTCGTCGTCTGATATGTCGCATATCTCGCCTAGGGGTGGTAAACGTCAGACCCCAACAGCTCGATAAGTCGTGTCGATATGAGGTCTATAACAGTTCGAGAAACTACTGGTAACACTTACCAGTAAATCTCAGCAACCCTGGCTAGGGATTTCCGGGAATAGCCAATCGAACACAGCGCAACATCAACTCCCTATACCGGGAGAGAGGAATCCCCTCCTATCGCTCATTGCCTCCATGTGATTCGAGACTGTACCCAAAAACCACCGTTTTGCATGCCCTCTTGGATGTGGTAAGGTGGAAATCAAAGCACAGTGGGAATCACACAAGACTCTATGACGATCTCGGGTCAACAGACTACTCTGTACCAGTGTCACCAAAGAACTGCCATCTGACGTATGGTACAATACCATCTGGGAGTTCTCGGCGAGTCCGTCCAGTGTACCCAGTCTCCACTGAGCACCCGTATATCATCTCTGATGTCAAACACCAATGGATATGGGATCATCCATCACCCATCTGTATGGGTCGAGAAGGTATACGCTAGTCTACTCTGGTATATCGATGCCCCGTCTCGATACACCCACGACTAGAGACCCTGAAGGATGTACTTATGGACTACCTCGTCCCCACTAGTATGATCCTCATCATAGTCCAGGTAGTCAAGTACACATCCTAAGGGCTTTACCAACATGTAACAGAGAGACAATCAATGTACACGTTAAGGTAAAGAGTAACCAGATAGCATACTATCATGTCGAGCAAGAAAGTCCTCCCTATATATGTCCCAGCATCCACTACAATATACATCTAATGTACAGTAATGGCCTCTAGGGCATACATATAACAAACAAGAGTGAGCTTGAGGAGAGAGAAGGTGAAGATGATAATGAAATGAGATAATGATCTATCATAATATATATGAAGCATTATTTATTTATCCAAAAATGAAATAAAAGAATTAACCATGCTTCATAAATATCTATGAGTGATTCATCTCCATGAGTCATTAAGCATTTATGATGCATTAATGACATGGATGAATCACACAAATGAGTCACTAATCTCATTTAATGCAATGCCACCTTACCCCCAAGTCACCACTCTTCTAGAAGCTTCCAGACAAATTACGAGAACGCCCCTCTAATCCGTGAAAACACGGAAAAATTTTAGACTGTATAAATCCAATAACCCGATACTAGAATCTGGCTTAAACCAAAGTCGGCTAGTAAAAACTGTCCGAAAAGTCGTACGTGCGTAAACACACGTACACATCCAAATCCTTATCGTGAAACCATACGACCTCTATATCGTTTCGCCTGGAGCAGGGAAACTCTCTGTGTGGGACTCTGAAGACTCTACACTACGCTGGCAGTGTGTTTAACAACAGACCGCAAGCGGCACTAGCTGTACGTAACGGTCACCAGGTAGATGTCGATAAGAAGGCTGATGAGGAAACTCATCCGAACTCCCACTGAGCCTGATGTGACAATCTCCGTACAGTCCGGTCTGTTCGTCTAAGACTATCGCATATCAAGCCTAGGGGGCGGCAAGCGTCAGTCCTCTAATAGCTGTATAAGTCGTGTCGGAGCGAAGCCCATTACACCCTGAGAAGCTACTGGAACCTACCAGTATATCTCGCTTTCCCTGGCCAGGGACTTTGCGTAATGGCTCTCTGACACAGCGCGATTTCATCTCCCAATACCGGAAGAGACGAATCCTATCTAACCACTACTGCCTCTAAGTGCTCAGGACTATACCCAACTGCTACCTATTTGCATGACTCCTTTGAGCCGTGGTAGGGTAGCAATCTAAGAACAGCGGGACACACTCGAGGCGAAGTAGCAGTGTCAAGTCTGTAGACTATGCTGTACTCATTTCACCTAGGAACTGTTAACTGACGACGGGTATAATACCAACCAACAGTTCCCCTGCAAGTCCCGTCTGGTGTACCCGTAACCTAACGAGCACCTGTATACTATCTCCAGTACGACGTACTGATGGCTATGGGACAGACCATCTCCCCAACTGGGATGAGAAGCATACACACTAGTCTACTCTGGAGTATCGATGCCTTGTCTCGATAATCCTACGACTAGGGACCTGTATAGGATGTTGCTTATAGAGTACCTAGCCCCCACTAGTGTGACTTCCATCACAACGCTGGTAGTCAAGTAAAGAACCTTTGGGCTCTACTAATATGTATTAGTGATACGTAACAAGAAACATATGCACATATTAAAGTAGACACAAACCAAGTAGCATACTACCATTTTTAGCAAGACTGTATATACAACTGTGAATATCCCAAGATTCCATTAAGTAATTTACAATCTAGTATGATACAATAATGGCCCCTAGGGTATATACACTAACAATATCCCACTTGCACTAGGGCCATGAGCTGGCATATCGTAGACCTATCATCTCGAATAACCTCTCGAACTGGGTCTGAGGAATGGCCTTCGTGAATGGATCAGTAATGTTATTCTCCGTCTCTACTCTTTTCACCTCGATCTCCCGGCAATCTACGATCTCCCTGATTAGGTGATACCGCCTCAAGATGTGTCTAGACTTCTGATGGGACCTGGGTTCCTTCGCTAAAGCTATAGCGCCGTTGTTGTTACAATACAGAGGTATTGGAACAACACTGGAAGGAACCACCTAAAGTTCTGTGAGGAACTTCTTCATCCAGATAGCTTCTTTTGCGGCATCGCAAGCAGCTATGTACTCCGCTTCTAATGTTGAGTCAGCAACTGTCTCCTGCTTGGAACTCTTCCTGTAGGGTTCCGAGGAACTCTAATGGAGTCTCACAAGTGATCAAACATGCACAAATCAAAAATTCCTTGTGCCTACAAACCCTAATACGGATCGTTAACTAGAAATCAAGGCGATGCAAGCAAGTAAACGGAATTATAGCTAAAGGGAAGGGGCTACAACCTTTGTAGATCCGGTCCTCCACCTCCTAGGCTCCGCGATGAAGTCCCCTCGCTATCGAAATCGGATCTTGGGCTCTAGCGTCGGCTTCATCGGAGAAAAAGCGGGCTAGGTCATCGACGACGATGCCGAAGATGATCTACGTCGAGGCATCGCTAGATCAAGCTCCAACTTCACCAAGTCAAGAAAACTTGTGAAGGAAACACCCTATACTACTTGGCAAGAGGTAGAGGATGAAGAAATAGGAAGTGGGTAGACTTTAGATTTGAATTTCTCACACTTTTTCATCAATCACCATTGATGTAGCAAGCTTTCTTCATGGAAGAAGAAGATGAACAAGAAGAAGAAGATATGATTAGTTATTTTAAAAATATAAAGTAAAATGATACTTATCATATCTTTAACCTTAGTTAGGTGTGGAGAATTGACTAAGGTTAGTTTGAAGGGTTAGGGTTAAGCATGAAGACAAAATGGTCACTTAGTCAAAGTTTCAAGGAACTTCAACTACAAACAAATCAAGCCACCATTTCATTTTCTTTATCATTTCCTTTTTCCAAAATAAACAAAAAGAATAAATAAATGAATAAGTAAATAAAAAGAAACCCTAACCATTCATATAACCATGGTCAATTCTTTACACAAACCCAAGCTTGCATGTATCATCAAACATGATACAATCTTGTGCACAAAAAAAATATATCACATATACAATATGCACATCAAGTGAGAAAATCCATTTAAAGTGAACCAATACTAGTTGATGCAAAGTAATATATCAAATATATAATTCTACATTAAATCATTAAATCAACACTTGATTTAACGATCCGGTCATGTCGCATATAACCGGCTAGTATCCAATGTATCGGCTTATCGAATCAATCCTTGATTCGATAACTAGGTTATATCGCATATAACCAATCGATACATTCATCGCGAGAATGGAATACGGTATCACATACATGCATTATTCTCGGTCCCGCACATATCTCATATGCGCTCCTATTTCGTTTCGCTTGAGCCAGGAAACCTCTGTATAGGACTCTAAAGACTCGTCAATATGCCGGCAGCAGGTGATGATCATATCAAACACCCACAAGCCGCAAGCGGTCTGCTAAACGTAACGGCCACCCGGGTATTGAGCGATCAGAAGATCGACGAGCAAGCCCGCTCACACTCCTGTGAATCCAACCAGTAACACGTACCGTACAGTCCGGTCTGTTCGTCTGATATGTCGCATATCTCGCCTAGGGATGGTAAACGTCAGACCCCAGTAGCTCGATAAGTCATGCCGACTTGAGGTCCATAACATTCGTGAAACTACTGATAACTCTTACCAGTATATCACTGCAACCCTGGCCAGGGATTTCCTGTTATGCCCAATCGAGCATAGCACAACATCAACCCCCAATACCGGGAGAGACGAATCCCCTCCTATCGCTCATTGCTTCCATGTGAATCGGGACTGTACCCAAAAACCACCTGTTTGCACGACTCAGTAAAGCCGTGGTAGGGTGGAAATCAAAGCACAGTGGGAGACACACAAGACTCTATGACGATCTCGGGTCAACAGACTAAGCTGTACCAGTGTCACAAGAGAATTGCCATCTGACGTGAGGTATAATACCATCTGGGAGTTCTCGGCGAGTCCGTTCAGTGTACCCAGTCTCCACTGAGCACCCGTATACCATCTCTGATGTCAAACACCAATGGATATGGGATCATCCATCGCCCATCACATGGGTCGAGAAGATATACGCTAGTCTACTCTGGAATATCGATGCCCCGTCTCGATATTCCCACGACTAGGAACAATGAAGGATGTACTCATTGACTACCCAGGCCCCACTAGTATGATCTACATCATAGTCCTGGAAGTCGAGTACACATCCTAAGGGCTTTATCAACATGTAATCAGAGAGACAGAAAGTATACATATTAAGATAAAGAGCAACCAGATAGCTTACTATCATGTCGAGCAAGAAAGTCCTACCTATATATGTCCCAGCATCCACTACAATATACATCCAATGTACAGTAATGGCCTCTAGAGCATACATATAACTAACAATCTCCCACTTGCACTAGGGCCATCTGTAGCAGTGGTTGCAGTATCTAATACTCAACCATCCCATAGGAGTCTCTCTCTGGGAAAAGGCCTTCGTGAGTGGATCCGCCGTGTTGTCCTCTGAGTCTACTCTCCTAACCTCGATCACCCCGGAGAACAACTATCTCCTTGATCAGGTGATGCTTCCTCAGAATATGTCTGGGTCACTGATGGGACCAGGGTTCCAGGGCCAAAGCCACATTTCCATTGTCACACAATGGCAGGAACCTAGTTCATCTTATGAACCAATATACACCCAAACTGCCTCTTTGGTAGTATCTTTAATAGAGATGTTACCAGCCTTTATCGTCTAGTTTGCCACGGTATCTAGCTTGGAACTCTTCCAACATATCGTCCCTTTAGTGAGGGTAAAGACAATGCCTGTGACTGACATTCAGTCGTCTTTATCACTCTGGAACCCTTCCAGTGATTCTCCCCAGGATCGATTGATACCATCTCACTACAACTAGTGAGTATCCTAACATCCAATTAGATCTATCTCATAGATCCAAAGCTTAGGATTTAGTAGGTATCACTTTGATCCTATATGGAAAATCATTGTGATAATCGGAGATTGATCGAGCATACTTCCCTAACAAGAGTATGTCATCCACGTACTCTACGAGGATCGTCACCATACTCCCTACTACCTTTTTGTTTATACAAGGTTCATCTACCATTTTGATGATGTCAACTTCTTTGACTAATCCATCAAAACAGATGTTCCAACTCCGCGATACCTGCTTTATCCTATAAAGCATCTTGCACACGTTTTTGCTGCTCCCACTGTCTACGAGGCCCTCTGGCTGTGTTCTTATAGACGTTCTCTTCTAAATCAATATTTAGAAAAGTAGTCATGGCACCCAACCACCAGATATCATAGTCATGGTATGTAGCCGTGGCAAGTAGGATCTGGATGGACTTAAACATAGTCCCTGGAAAAGGTTTCATCATTATCCGTGCCTGGTTGATGACGAAAACCTTTAACAAGTCTAGCTTTGAAAGTCTCAACTTTTCCATGTACACCAAGTAATCTTCTCAAGATATACTTGCTCCTGATGGGGATTTAACCCTTCAGATATAGCAACCAAAGTACATACTTTGTTGGTGTATAAGGATTCCATCTCAGATCACTAAGCATCCAGCCATTCTTACAGAGTCCCTACTCTCGTTGGCCTGCTCGAAACTGGTTGGGTCATCATCTCATGATGCAATCCTCGCTCCCACTGTCATCGAGAAACCAAGGTATCTCTCAGGCAGGTGAGGAACCCTACCAGATCGGCGGAAAGGCTGAGGTTCGTCGGGGACTATAGAATCCTTTGGTTCTGTCAAATCTTCAGCTGTAGTTTCGAATAGCTGGAACCTTTCCAGTTCTACAGAACTGACCTTGCCTCGATCTTGTCCGGATTTTGCTTTTGACATAGGCCGGACAATCCCAAATCTTAACTTACTTAAGAGATAGGATCTTCCCACACCATATCTTATATGGAGTGGTAGGCACTGATTTGATTCGAACCTAATTCAATAAGTATGCAGCTTCTCAAGCGCATAACTCCCAAAAGGAAATAGGTAACTCAGTAATACTCATCATAGAGCACACGATATCTAATATTGTGTGATTGCTCTGCCCCGATACACCGTTGTGCTGTGGTGTATTCAGAGGAGTAATACTGAGAGAGAATCTCATTTTCCTTTAGAATAGTCCAAGGATTCCATGCACAAGTATTCTCCTCCCTGATCTTATCATAGGACATAATACTTATACCCGTATATTGGTTCTCTACTTCCTACTTATATTCTGTGAATACCTCAAAAGGTTCGGACTTATATTTCAACAGGAATATATGACTGAATCTTGAGAGATTATCAGAGAATATAATGAAGTATAAAGAACCAGTCCTGGCATGTGTAGACAGGAGACCTTACATACATCATCATGCATCAGTCCCAAGAGTTTACTAACTCTTTCTCAGTTTCCAGTAAACAGAGCTGGTGTCATTATATCTTTGTGACATGACTGGCAAGTTTCATAAGATGTAAATTCAAACTGATTTAAATATGCATCTAAATGTAACTTCAGCTAGTCGGGTCGCATTGATATGACCTAGTCTACAAAACCTCAAGAAGAATTCGTTCATTTCTGAACTCTTCCTCTTGTGTGTGTTCTGAATACTAAGAACTGTAGTTTGATTTAGAACGTCAATGCTTTTAGATAACGTGCCTGAACCGATCAACTTTTGATATAGGAAATGTTCAAAACATTATCCATCAATACAAAATTTTATCATTTCTTTACTAATAAAGAGACTGATATGATTTTGTATATCAGGTTCGGTATCTAATAGCATTTGTTCAGAATCAATGTATTGGTAATACAGGGTGACAGTGACCAACAGACTTGGCTGCAACACTTGCCCTGTTTTCTGCCTCATGAAACTTATCACCCGTTCTCAGTTTTTCTACCCTTTTGTAGCCCTATATAACAGATTACATATCTGGGATCCTGATCCGGTATCAGATACCCAGGATGCGGAGGATACTGAGAAACAGTTCTTTGTAATGAACACACCCGAAGATGATGCATCATATGCACTTTCTTCGTTTGGGCGGCATAGGAATTCTGGTATTCCCCTATTTCCTGCTCTGTCTTATAACAATTATAAGTTGGAGCGGGACCAACGTTCCCCAGCTCAGTATAATAAGCGGGTCCGGTCAATACATCCATTTTATTATCTTGATTAAGGCGTGATATGGTCGCTACCAGGAGAGAGAGAGAAGAAAACACTCTGCGTGCGCTCTTATAAGATTAGATTGGTTATATATTTTATCTAATCAGGATGGCTCCCACTGTTTTTATCAAATCTTCCTTCAAACCTTAAAAGGAAAGACTAGCCGGGATTAATTACACTCTACAAGTTCGCCAATCTTTCAGCCAGGCCAGTGTCGGTACTTTGAGGGAGGTTCCCCGTGCTTTCGCACGGACCTAATTACAGTAAACCTCGTTTTCCCAGAGGCGTAACCCCATTGACACCTTTCTAGACACCTACTTGATCGGCTAATTGCAAAGTGCAAAACTCTCCCAGGAGTAACAATTACTCGCAGTGGGTATCGGGATCCAACTATCATATAGAAGGTATGCAATCTCATTGCAAATTTCAACGCTTGAAACTCCCGATAAAGGTTTTTACCCCTAGCACCTATGACCTTAACTATGGTCAACAAATCATAAGTACTAGTCAAGTTCTACCCGTCATTTCGTGATTAATTAGACCCACCCACATGACCCTTAACTAAGGTCAACAAAGTCACGCGACTGTCCTAACTAATCGCATCATATGCGGTGTAGGAAGACATCACTTAGCTACCGTACACTATGCCTTGACTATGGTCAACAAACACAGCACGAATACTAAGTACTCTACTTCCTAAAATGACGGAGGGTTGCGAATGGTTTTTATGAAAACCTTTAACGCTTTGAACTTGATCTCGTTGCGGAATCAAATGGTTTTTAAATGGAATGTTTTTGAGGCTTTTCTAGTTTTGCTAAAGGGGTCACTCCCGTGAAGGGATCGTCGGCCCTTTCCTCGTCGAATGAGGTGCGGGATATATCATATATATCACTGTGCAAAGCAAAAACTATAGAAGCGATCAAAAGACAAACCGAGTGTGTAGCATCTGCCAGTTATTGCTAAAGGAGTCACTCCCGGTGAAGGGATCTCGGTCCTTTCCCCATCGAATAAGGTGCAGGATGTTCTACAATGAACACCGCGATGCAAAGCAAGAACTGTAGCTACCTGTTTTTATTTTGAAATTCGATTCCACAACATCAATTAGGTTTATTTTCTTTCATTAATCTCATTAATGAATATCCCATCATTTAAATCCACCTAAACATCACAGATAAATATAACGTACACTTATGCCATCCGCATTCGCCTCGATGTCCCGTCTGTACCGTTAGGTTAGGTAACTAACGCCAAAGCGAGGCAGGGCTAGCGCGGGTGTAAAACAAAAGCAACGTCTATATAATATATCATATATACTATATACAATATCTGTCACAGAACATCACATGATCACAGATAAATCACAGCAGAAGATACATATGAAATATTGGATATACTAGGACGTCCGTGTTTTCAATACGAGCCGGTATAAAACACGGATTCCACGGTCGTGATGAATAGCCAATCCCACACCCCTAGACCCCTACGAGAGCGCCAAGCAACCCTACCAATTCTAGGGTTAGGAGACCCGGACTCGACTCCTCGAGATGGTCTCCCACTGGACCCTAGAACCCGGTTACTTGTGCTCCCCTCCTTGGGTCTATCCTAGTGCAGAAAAGTTAATAATATACATCAACGGTGACAACTTCCGCAACCTGGAAGTGCCCCAATAAAAGAATATTACATACAAGTTTTTACATGAATGAAAATGAAAAACACTCATCTCACATAAAAACCCCCGGCTATTCAAACACGACGATCCAATATAACATATCCAGCAACACATAACATCACATGTCATCAACGTAAGTAAATATGCGCATCCCAATTGTCGTTGACATATAGCAACGAAACCGGCGATATCACATATTACACTTACGGTCACAGAAAAGAAAGTGTAAAACTACAACAGTTGGAATCCGCAACCACCTCAGACATCGCATGCCTGATCAAATGAATTCTTTAGACATCGCATGCCTAACAATTATAAACCCCGCATTTTAGTCTCATTATCGAAAACTCTTTCCAATATCAAGTCGGGCAATTTAACAAGATTCCCGAAAAACTGATCGAATGCTCGTCGCAAACTTTAGTAGGCGGCCGCACCCCCGACGCCGTCGACGAAGTGCACCAAGGCGGAACACCGCTACCGCGAGCACCCAAACAAATGCTTTCGGCGACGGGGTCTCCTACAGTCACTTGGTCGGGGCTATGGGGTGAGGCTGTCTATTAAGTTTACCCGGCGAGTATCCGCGTACGCTACGTGATTGCAACGGACTTTTGATCACATCAAAACTCCGTGGCAACCGATCAAGGGAGACTAAACTGCTATGTTTATAACATTCATTCCGTTATCTCATAACTACTTGTGAATTCCAATTATTGTATCACATTCCGGATAAACAGAAAATGTTAAACTTTCCGATCGAACATTCGAACACCCAAGTTTTCCCGATACGGCTCAACACATGAAATAAGTCTAACAGCATTCAGTTCGTGCCTCAGTACCAACGGTCCAGCCGTAGAAGGGTCAAGCCAACGCCTCACATGTGGCACGCCGTACTGCCCCAAACCCGAAGGTTCAAAGGGCAGTTCAAGACGGTCACATAATCGAGTTAAGGTTTGTTGTCTTCTAGAGGGTCCATCGCGTTACTTGCACTACTTAGAACGTCGTTAAACTACGGAAAAATCCAACAATTGGAAATTTCCCGGCAGGGGAAAAAGTGGGTATTTATATCCGGTCGAACTTTTTAACATATTCTAAAAATACCCGGAAAAACACACTGACAAAATTAGACAATCCGATCGATACACCGAGTCCCCAATACAACCCAGAAAATTCAACTCTTGGAAAAATATTAAAAATTCCCAGGAAAACCAGCACTGCATACTAGGAATTACTGTGCACAATTCATTAAACAAGGATACATTATGGCCGCGGAACCGCCGCATAAGCCATGCTTATGCGGCGGAACCGCGGCTCTTTGATGGATACAGGAGCTCGAATTTCACAGCAAGTCTTAGATCTTCCTGCTGATTTTTCTGCATATTTTTAATATACAAAAATCCACGAATTTCAAAAATGTACAAAGAGCAAGTTTAGGGTTAGGGTTTCGGTCCGATCGGATTTCTAACTCCGTCTGTGCATCGCCTAAGGCTCTAGCTAGGCTCTGATACCACTGTAGGGCAGGCAGCCACCCCATCCAATGGGGTCGCCGTGGCACCAACGGGTCCCTCAGCAACTACTTTTTACGCATGCCCCCTCGCGAGGACTACAACCCGCCGAAACACCTTCCGATCTCGGGACACCCTGGGGGTAAGAGCCTACGCTTCGCCACACTGTCACAGAGTGAGAACCCCCCATAGGTCGACATCTAATGCCTAGTAGCTCTGATACCACTGTAGGGTTCCTAGGCACTCTAATGGAGTCTCACAAGTGATCAAACATGCACAAATCAAAAATTCCTTGTGCCTACAAACCCTAATACGGATCGTTAACTAGAAATCAAGGCGATGCAAGCAAGTAAACGGAATTATAGCTAAAGGGAAGGGGCTACAACCTTTGTAGATCTGGTCCTCCACCTCCTAGGCTCCGCGATGAAGTCCCCTCGCTGTCCAAATCGGATCTTGGGCTCTAGCGTCGGCTTCATCGGAGAAAAAGCGGGCTAGGTCATCGACGACGATGCCGAAGATGATCTACGTCGAGGCATCGCTAGATCAAGCTCCAACTTCACCAAGTCAAGAAAACTTGTGAAGGAAACACCCTATACTACTTCGCAAGATGTAGAGGATGAAGAAATAGGAAGTGGGTAGACTTTAGATTTGAATTTCTCACACTTTTTCATCAATCACCATTGATGTAGCAAGCTTTTTTCATGGAAGAAGAAGATGAAGAAGAAGAAGAAGATAAGATTAGTTATTTTAAAAATATAAAGCAAAATGATACTTATCATATCTTTAAACTTAGTTAGGTGTAGAGAATTGACTAAGGTTAGTTTGAAGGGTTAGGGTTAAGCATGAAGACAAAATGGTCACTTAGTCAAAGTTTCAAGAAACTTCAACTACAAACAAATCAAGCCACCATTTCATTTTCTTTATCATTTCCTTTTTCCAAAATAAACAAAAAGAATAAATAAATGAATAAGTAAATAAAAATAAACCCTAACCATTCATATAACCATGGTCAATTCTTTACACAAACCCAAGCTTGCATGTATCATCAAACATGATACAATCTTGTGCACAAAAAAAAATATATCACATATACAATATGCACATCAAGTGAGAAAATCCATTTAAAGTGAACCAATACTAGTTGATGCAAAGTAATATATCAAATATATAATTCTATATTAAATCATTAAATCAACACTTGATTTAACGATCCGGTCATGTCGCATATAACCGGCTAGTATCCAATGTATCGGCTTATCGAATCAATCCTTGATTCGATAACTAGGTTATATCGCATATAACCAATCGATACATTCATCGCGAGAATGGAATACGGTATCACATACACGCATTATTCTCGGTCCCGCACATATCTCATATGCGCTCCTATTTCGTTTCGCTTGAGCCAGGAAACCTCTGTGTAGGACTCTAAAGACTCGTCAATACGCCGGCAGCAGGTGATGATCATATCAAACACCCACAAGCCGCAAGCGGTCTGCTAAACGTAACGACCACCCGGGTATTGAGCGATCAGAAGATCGACGAGCAAGCCCGCTCACACTCCTGTGAATCCAACCAGTAACACTTACCGTACAGTCCGGTCTGTTCGTCTGATATGTCGCATATCTCGCCTAGGGGTGGTAAACGTCAGACCCCAGTAGCTCGATAAGTCATGCCGACTTGAGGTCCATAACATTCGTGAAACTACTGATATCTCTTACCAGTATATCACTGCAACCCTGGCCAGGGATTTCCTGTTATGGCCAGTCGAGCATAGCACAACATCAACCCCCAATAACGGGAGAGACGAATCCCCTCCTATCGCTTATTGCCTCCATGTGAATCGGGACTGTACCCAAAAACCACCTGTTTGCACGACTCAGTAGAGCCGTGGTAGGGTGGAAATCAAAGCACAGTGTGAGACACACAAGACTCTATGACGATCTCGGGTCAACAGACTAAGCTGTACCAATGTCACAAGAGAACTGCCATCTGACGTGAGGTATAATACCATCTGGGAGTTCTCGGCGAGTCCAGTCAGTGTACCCAGTCTCCACTGAGCACCCGTATACCATCTCTGATGTCAAACACCAATGGATATGGGATCATCCATCGCCCATCACATGGGTCGAGAAGATATACGCTAGTCTACTCTGGAATATCGATGCCCCGTCTCGATATTCCCACGACTAGGAACAATGAAGGATGTACTCATTGACTACCCAGGCCCCACTAGTATGATCTACATCATAGTCCTGGAAGTCGAGTACACATCCTAAGGGCTTTATCAACATGTAATCAGAGAGACAGAAAGTATACATATTAAGATAAAGAGCAACCAGATAGCTTACTATCATGTCGAGCAAGAAAGTCCTACCTATATATGTCCCAGCATCCACTACAATATACATCCAATGTACAGTAATGGCCTCTAGGGCATACATATAACTAACACTTCCAACAGACCGCTCCTCCATTGAGGGTAAAGACATAACCCGACATGGACTTGGAGTCATCTTTGTCACTCTGGAAGCCAGAGTCGGCAAAGGCCTCCATCTGGAGGTCTTTTCCGCCATACACTAAGAACATCTCCTTAGTCCTCCTTAGGTACTTGAGAATGTTCTTTACTGCTATCCAGTGATTCTCCGCTGGGTTTGCTTGATACCGGCTTACTACGCTTAATGCGTATGCTACATCTGGTCTGGTACATAACATCGCATACATTATAGAGCCTACCGCTGAAGCGTAGGGTATAATCGACATGCGATCCCTTTCCAAATCAGTCTTGGGAGACATATCTTTGGAGAGGGTGATTCCGTGACAAGCTGGTAGGTTACCTCGCTTAGAATCTTCCATACTGAATCTCTTCACTATGGTGTCTATGTATCTGGACTGCGAAAGTCCCAACATCCTTTTTGATCTATCACGATAGATCCGGATCCCCAGAATGTAGGTGGCATCACCTAGGTCTTTCATGGAGAATTTATGTGACAAGAATCTTTTGATGGACTGTAACATAGGAATATCATTTCCTATTAGGAGAATGTCATTCACGTACAAGACGAGGAATACTACAGCTCTCCCTACAATCTTACTGTATATGCAAGCTTCATCTGGATTTTTGATAAAGTCGAATTCTTTAACAGCATCATCAAAACAGATGTTCCAACTCCGCGATGACTGCTTTAATCCATAAATGGACTTAAGTAGCTTGCATACTTTACCGCTGCTCCCACTCTTAATGAATCCCTCTGGCTGATCCATATAGACGCTCTCTTCCAAATTACCATTTAGAAAGGTCGTCTTTACGTCCATCTGCCAGATTTCATAATCATGGAAGGCAGCAATAGCAAGAAGGACCCGAATAGATTTAAGCATAGCCACTGGAGAAAAGGTTTCGTCATAGTCCAAGCCAGGTCTTTGACGGAAACCCTTTGCAACAAGTCTAGCCTTATAGGTTTCAACCTGTCTATCTACACCAATCTTCTTTTTGAAGATCCATTTGCATCCTACGGGTTTTAGCCCTTCTGGAGCAATGTCCAAAGTCCATACTTTGTTAGTGTACATGGACTCCATTTCGGTCCACGTTGCATCCAGCCATTTTACCGAGTCGCCGCTCTGAATGGCTTGCTGGAAGCTAGTAGGGTCATTATCATCAATGACGCAATCCTCTCTATCCCCATCTATGAGAAAACCGTAGTATCTCTCAGGCGGATGAGACTGCCTACCACTTCTGCGGAGTGGCGCTTGGATGTCCGGTTCTTTTGAAACCTCTGGTTCTACCATATTTTCAGTAACAGCTTGTGGTTCTGGAATTTCATCCAGTTCTACTGCGCTCCCACTCTTCTGATTTTCTAAAAATTCAGCTTCTAAGAAGTGGGCATGATGAGAAACAAAAACCTTTTGTTCCACTGCGTAATAGAAACAATATCCCATGGAGTTCTTTGGATATCCTACAAACTTACACAGTACTGAGTGTGCCTCGAGCTTGTCCGCATGCTGCCTTTTTACAAAAGCTGGACATCCTCATGCCTTCAGGTACTGAAGACAGGGTTTCTTCCCACTCCACATCTGATATGGTGTGGTAGGCACAGTTTTGGTTGGAACCTTATTCAAAAGATATGCTGCTGATGCTAGCGCATAACCCCAGAAAAATCGCGGTAACTCAGCCTTACTCATCATGGAACGAACCATATCCAATAGGGTTCGATTCCTCCTTTCGGATACACCGTTGTATTGTGGTGTGTATGGAGGAGTAAGCTGAGAGAGAATTCCATTCTCTTTTAAGTAACCCAGGAACTCGGCGCTTAAGTATTCACCACCTCGATCAGATCTCAGTGTCTTGATACTTTTGCCTGTTTGATTTTCCGCTTCATTCTTGTATTCGTGGAGTTTCTTAAAAGCCTCGGATTTATGCTTCATCAAGAAGACATGTCCATACCTAGAGAAATCATCCGTAAAAGTAATGAAGTAGGAATAACCACCTCGTGCATGTGTAGACATTGGACCGCACACGTCACTGTGTACGAGTCCCAAGAGCTCGCTCGCTCTTACTCCGTGTCCAGTAAACAGAGTTTTTATTATCTTTCCTATGAGACAAGATTCACAAGTAGCATAAGATTGATATTCGAACGGATTCAAATATCCTTCTCTATGTAACTTAGTCAACCTTCTCTCATTGATGTGACCCAGTCTACTATGCCATAAGAAAGCCTGATTTAATTCCGGAGACTTTCTTTTAAGTGTATTCTGGACATTGAAAACATGAGCTTGACTTAATACGTATATACCATTATCTAATGTACCAGACCCAATCAGAAATTGATTTAGGTGGATGTTAACTATATTGCTTACGAATGTAAAATCATATCCCTCTCTCGAAAGTGAGGATACTGATATGATATTACAAGTCATACTATGTATATATAAACAGTTATGTAAAATCAATATATGCCCACTTGTCAAACCTAGGCGATATTCTCCCACGGATTCAGCGTTTACTGTCATTCCGTTTGCAACTTTGAGAGACCAATCACCTACCTTTATAACTTTACGGTTTCTCAAAGCATGTAATGAATTACAGATATGAGATCTTGCTCCGGTATCTAATACCCAGGAAGTAGAGTTAATTGACAAACAGTTCTCAATAACAAACACACTTGAGGCTAAAGCCACAACATGCTTCGTATCTGGTTACTGGCATCTAAAGCCCTGCAATCTTTCTGCCAATGTCCAATCCCATAATTATAGGAACTGCCCTCTTTTACTATATTAAGTCCCGAAACTTTTGCCCTTCTCTTTCCTTCTGCTTCCCTGGTTTCCTTCAGGGTAGAAGGTAGAGACTGTAGAATCAAGTCAGTATCTGACCTGTTTCCCAACGTGGTCTCCAGGTCGTGGAGCTCATCAATATAGCTAGTCATTGTAAGGAAGTTGTCCCCTACAAATGACCCGACGGCCAACCTCGCTTGAATTAATTCGGTCGAGGTCTCATATCTTGCGATATGAGATTGCTCTCCATATAAATCTTTGTTATGGAGAAAGATGGAAACCGAGTCCATCTTCTCGTGCTTCTGATATACACCATCAACTGAAGCTAACACGAGGCACTTGACTTTCGCTTTATCCTTTTCCCTTGTCTGTCGGATTTCCATATCCGCGACGGTGGAAACTGGACCGGGGACGGCGGGATCTTGAGTAGTAATAGGGTGGTCCGGCTTGTTATAAGCAATGGACATCTGGACAGACCTTTGCCAGTCTAATAAGTAAGATTCAGTCAATTTGTTATCTAAATTTAACCTATGTGTGGTCACAAGGTCGCTGCAATTAAGAGAGAGAGAGAAAAATACTTATTAGCATGATGCTCTTGCAAGTTTAGAGTGGTTATTTATTTATCTAAACAGGATGGCTCCCACTGTTTCTCGAATCCTTCCTCAAACCATAAAAGAAGAATTAGCCAGGACTATTCTCACCGTACAATACTTGCTTAACCGTTTAGCCAGGCTAGTGTCGATACTTCAAGGGAGGTTTTCCAACGCTTTCGCGACGTTCCTTAATTAAATAACCTCTTTTCTCTGGGGGCGTAACCCCGCTAACACCTTTCTAGGCATCTACTTGGTTTATAGCATTGATCGTTAAGTGAAGAATCTCCTGATAAGTAGCATATACTCACAGTAGGATCGGGATCCAAAAATATCATCAAATGATAATGTTGAAGGAATACTACCAACATTCATCAAACTCCAAAATGGTATGCATCTCTCTGCAAATTTCAGTTTCATTAGAAATTCCCGATGTATATTTTTGCCCCATGCTCTTATGACCTTGACGAAAGCCAATAAATCATAAGTCACATGTCAAGTTCTGCCCATCATTATCTTTGTTAATTTGAACCCACCCGTACATACCCTTGACGAAAGCCAACAAGGTAATACGACTGTCCCAAACCAACTCATCTATCTATGCAACAAATGAATACACCGGTAGCTACCAAACACTATGCCTTGACGAAAGCCAACAAACATAGCTTGAATACTACTGACCATTCATAAGAAATGACGGAGGGCTACGACTGGTTTTGGCAAAACCGTGAACGTAGTGAACTTGATATAATCGAAGGAACCTGATAGCTTTTTAAAAGGAGTGGTTAAAGCTCCGCAATTAAAAATTCTGCTCTTTTAAAATAACCGAGCGGTTTCTTTTAAATTTGTTCCAACGATTTAACTTTGGTTTATTTTCTTTGCATTATAATAATGCGTCCCATCTTTTATCTTATCATTGCAGAAAACAACGAAAATACCACGTCCTCTTATGCCATCCGCATTCGCCACTGGGTCTCGTCATCACCCGTTAGGTTACTTAACTAACGACATAGCAGGGGCTGGGCTAGCGCGGGTGTAAAACATAAGTGACGTCTAATATCTATCATATATAGATATTATACATTCGTCAGACGCAATAATAAGCATTCCAGATCACAGATGAAATTTATTGGATTTACTAGCAATCCGCATTTGCTTTGAGCCTGCAATAAAAGACGGATTACATAGTTTGTGATGAATAGCCACTACCCCACCCAAGACCCCTACGGGTACGGCAAATTACCCGCCAAGTACCCGAAGTGAAGCGGTCTCCCTCAACAACATGAGTAGACCACTAAACACTTTGACGTACCCGGTAGTTTGTGTAACCTTGGGTCTATCCTAGGAGCAAAAACAGTAAAAAGAAATAATACAACGGTGGCTATAACCGCAACCTGGATGTGCCCCGCAAAAGAATATTACATCAAATTACATTTACATTGAATGAATGAATATTAAATACATCTCAAACCCCGGCTAATCATCACAACAGTCCAACACAGTTCATATACACAAACAGTAAACATTACAGAAATGTGCAACCCCCTACCAACCGACATACTAGCAGTTAGGGGAGGTTTACGAACACATTAAACATTACAGATAAAAACCCAATTAGCAAATATCTTAGAACATCGATCGAATACCATATTCCGTGTCTACCCCAAAAGCAAACCTGTACTGAAGAAACCTGGGTAGAAACAGAACATACTAGAAAACAAAACACCAAATATAATGAATTACAGAGCAAATCCGAGTCAACACGGAGTTAACTCAGCCGTGGATCCGCGGCCAAAAGCACCATTTGGCCGTGGTTCCGCGGTTGTCAAGTCGAGTTGAGCCCTCGTATTTTCCCAGAATTCATTAAATTCCTTGCTGTGAATTTTAATGTATGTCAAATATTTTTTAAGACACTTTTAAAATTAACAGAAACTTAGGGTTTCGTATTTTTGTTTTCGTGTTTTTCTGTCGATCGAACTTCTAATCAGTTGCTAACAAGCTAGTAATGGTTTAGTTGGTTCTGACTCCACTGTAAGTCCATGTCACGCACCCCACGAACTTGTGAGGAGATGGAATATATGAAAAACTATTATCAAAGCTTCGTTACACGGACTTGAGCGCATGAATCGTTATCTAAACCATTGCTAACTATATGCTAGAGGTTTAACTACTCGGATTCGAAGTTATACCTCATGTTACATGTCCTTCGGGTCTTCATCGCTGTCCTCCACTCCACGTAGGCTCCTTAGAACATCGGCACCTCTACGGCCTCCTCAAGTCAAAGACGATCCACCCGAAAGCTCATACGCCAAGCTTAATCTCAAACTTGAGATAACTAGGTTGCTTAAAGTGCTAATCTAAGCTACCTAGGGGATATAGAGTGAGGTTATGGATGTATTAGTCTAGCTAATCCTTGATCTCAACACATGAGAGGCTAGGGTTAGGGTTTGAAGAGAGAGTGGGCTTGAGGAGAGAGAAGGTGAAGATGATAATGAAATGAGATAATGATTTATCATAATATATATGAAGCATTATTTATTTATCCAAAAATGAAATAAAAGAATTAACAACGATGATTCATAAATATCTATGAGTGATTCATCTCCATGAGTCAATAAGCATTTATGATGCATTAATGACATGGATGAATCACACAAATGAGTCACTAATCTCATTTAATGCAATGCCACCTTACCCCCAAGTCACCACTCTTCTAGAAGCTTCCCGGCAAATTACGAGAGCGCCCCTCCAATCCGTGAAAACACGGAAAAACTTTAGACTGTATAAATCCAATAACCCGATACTAGAATCTGGCTTAAACCAAAGCCGGCTAGTAAAAACTGTCCGAAAAGTCGTACGTGCGTAAACACACGTACGCGTCCAAACCCTTGTCGTAAAACCATACGACCACTATATCGTTTCGCCTGGAGCCGGGAAACTCTCTATGTGGGACTCTAAAGACTCGACACTACGCTGGCAATGGGTTTAACCACAGACCGCAAGCGGTACTAGCTGCACGTAACGGTCCCCAGGTAGATGTCGATAAGAAGGCCGATGAGGAAACTCATCCGAACTCCCACTGAGCCTGATGTGACAATCTCCGTATAGTCCGGTCTGTTCGTCTAAGACTATCGCATATCAAGCCTAGGGGGCGGCAAGCGTCAGTCCCCTAATAGCTGTATAATTCTTGTCAGAGCGAAGCCCATTACACCGTGAGAAGCTACTGGAACCTACCAGTATATCTCGCTTCGCTTTCCCTGGCCAGGGACTTAGCGTAATGGCTCTCTGACACAGCGCGATTTCATCTCCCAATACCGGGAGACACGAATCCTATCTAACCACTACTGCCTTCAACTGCTCATGACTGCACCCAACTGCTACCTGTTTACACGACTTCTTTGAGCCGTGGTAGGGTAGCAATCTAAGAACAGTGGGACACACTCGAGGCGAAGTAGCAGTGTCAAGTCTGCGGATTATGCTGTACTCATGTCACCTAGGAACTGTTAACTGACGACGGGTATAATACCAACCAACAGTTCCCCTGCGAGTCATGTCCGGTGTATCCGTAACCTAACGAGCACCTGTATACTATCTCCAGTACGACGTACTGATGGCTATGGGACAGACTATCTCCCCAACTAGGATGACAAGTGTACACACTAGTCTACTCTGGAGTATCGATGCCCTGTCTCGATAATCCTACGACTAGGGACCTGTATAGGATGTTGCTTATAGACTACCCAGCCTCCACTAGTGTGACTGCCATCACAACGCTGGTAATCAAGCAAAGAACCTATGGGCTCTACTAATATGTATAAGTGATACGTAACAAGAAACATATGCACATATTAAAGTAGACACAAACCAAGTAGCATACTACCATTTTTAGCAAGACTGTATATACAACTGTGAATATCCCAAGCTTCCATTAAGTAATTTACAATCTAGTATGATACAATAATGGCCCCTAGGGCATATACACTAACAAGGGTGATATAACGGTTAAAGGTTCAGGAGAATGAATTGGAAAATCTGACATATCAAACAAAAATGGTTCAACTTCAATATTATCCTCAATACTCTCCTCAATACTATCCTCATAATTATCCTCAATAGTTAGCTCATCCATTCCATTATCATCAAAATCAAGACGCATATGAAGTTCGGGAGAAACAATTAATGACTCGGGATGATGAATTGGACATAAAATATCAATCAAATTGACAGGTTCATCATCCGAAATATTCCCGCCTCAAGTGAAAATCAATTTTTTCTGACACCTCATCAAAAGCATGGATGTTTATCAATTTAGGCTTTAGAGTGGAGGTGTAAAGTTCAAAAAGATTAGGTGTGGTTTCACACGAAAGGGGTTCTTCACAATCTGGCAAATCAAGCACTACAAAGTCACACAACTCGTTTTTATTTTCAACTGGTGAACTATTTGGGACAATCGATGGAAAACCGGAGTTGTGGGCTGGAATTGGGTATGGGTAGGTTTGATTTGGAAATGTGTAGAACTCACTCGCTCCTCTCAAATTTTCATTCCGTCCAACCGCCTCCTCATACATTAGAAAATTTGGAGCTAGTTAGAAACTAGCTACCGGTTGACTAGGTTGCATAAGTGCGGCAATGGACGCATCTACATTCCTCACCATTTTGTTTGTTGCTAAAATATAAGCCTCCAACGACTGTTCCAAACTAGATATGGGTTGTGAAGGGGTTTCGGTAAAAGATTCGAAATTGTTTGGATACTTGAAACTCCCAAATGGCAGTGTAGAAACAGTGTTTAGTGAAGGTGGGAAAGTCAGGTAGGACTGGTAGGAATTGGATGGTAGGACAGGAGTAGGATCAACAGTTGGATAAAAAGGTGAATGGACTTGTGGACCCCTAGAACTAGTGTTAGTTGTACGTATGCCCAAGAGGCCAGTATTGTACAGATGATGTATATTATATTGGTTGCTTGGACATATATATAGATGACTTTCTTGCTCGATATGATAGTATGCTATCTGGTTGCTCTCTATCTTAACATGTACACTTGTCTCTTTAAACTGTTTTATAGTTACATGTTGGTAAAGCCCTTAGGATGTGTACTTGACTACCTGGACTATGATGCAGATCATACTAGTGGGGACATGGTAGTCCATAGGTACATCCTTCAAGGTCCCTAGTCGTGGGTGTATCAAGACGGGGCATCGATATACCAGAGTAGACTAGCGTATACGCTTCTCGACCCATAAGATGGGCGATGGATGATCCCATATCCATTGGTGTTTGACATCAGAGATGGTATACGGGTGCTCAGTGGAGACTGGGTACACTGGGCGGACTCGCCGAGAACTCCCAGATGGTATTATACCTCACGTCAGATGGCAGGTCTCAGGTGACACTTGTGCAGGTTAGTCTGTAGACCCGAGATCGTCATAGAGTCTTGTGTGATTCCCACTTTGCTTTGATCTCCACCTTACCACGTCTATGAGGGCGTGCAAAACGGTGGTATTTGGGTACAGTCCCGAGTCACATGGAGGCAATGAGCGATAGGAGGGGTTTCGTCTCTCCCGGTATTGGGGGTTGATGTTGCGCTGTGCTCGATTGGCCGTAACAGGGAAGTCCCTGGCCAGGGCTGATCAGAGATTTGCTGGTAAGTGTTACCAGTAGTTTCTCGACCCGTTATGAGCCTCACATCGGCACGACTTATCGGTTATTGGGGTCTGACGTTTACCACCCCTAGACTTGATATGCGACATATCAGACGAACAGACCGGACTGTACGGTAAGTGTTACTGGTTGGATTCACAGGAGTGTGAGCAGGCTTGCTCGTCGGTCTTCTGATCGCTCAATACCCGGGTGGCCGTTACGTTTAGCAGACCGCTTGCGGCTTGTGGGTGCTTGATATGATCATCATCTGCTGCCGGCGTATTGACGAGTCTTTAGAGTCCTACACAGAGGTTTCCTGGCTCAAGCGAAACGAAATAGGAGCGCATATGAGATATGTGCGGGACCGAGAATAATGCGTGTATGTGATACCGTATTTCATTCTCGCGATTAATGTTTCGAATGGTTGTATGCGATATAACCTAGTTATCGAATCGAAGATTGATTCGATAATTCGATACATTGGATACTAGTCGGTTATGTGCGACATGACCGGATCATTGAATCAAGTGTTGATTTAATGATTTAATGTATAATTATATATTTGATATATTACTTTGCATTAACTAGTATTGGTTCATTTTAAAAGGATTTTCTCACTTGTAGTTCACAAGTTGTATATGTGATATACTTTTGTGCACTACATTGTGTCATGTTTGATGATGCATGGAAATTGGCTTTGTGTTAAGACTTATACCATGGTTATGATAATGGTTAGGGTTTTGATTTATTCACTTATTTATTTATCCATTCTTTTTTGACAAATAAATAAAAGAAAACAAAATGGTTTCATTCTAGCATGAAGCTTGTTGAAGCTTCATGAAGGTTTGACTAATGTGACCATTTTGTCTTCATGCTTAACCCTAACCATTCCAAATAACTATGGTCTAATCTCTACACATAACCATAGTTAGAAGATGATAAGTATTCTTTTTTTTTCTATTTTTAACAATACTTATCATATTCTATCTTGAGCTTCTTCTTCATCTTCAAGAAAGAAAACTTGCCACCATCAATGGTATCTTGAGCAAAATTGTGAGAAATCCAATTCTAAAGTGAACCCACCTCCTATTTCTTCACCCTCTACCTCTTGCCAAGTAGTATAGGGTGTTTTCTTCACAAGTTTCACAACTTGGTGAAGTTGGAGCTTGATCTTGTGTAACCTCGACGTAGATCATCTTCGGCATCATACCCGACGACTAGTCCGCTCATTTCTCCGATGAAGCCGATGCTAGAGTCCGAGATCCGACTTGTACAGCGAGAGGACGTCTACGTGGAGCGAAGGAAGTGGAGAACCGGATCTACAAAGGTTGTAGCTTCTCACTTTTAGTTAAGTCGTTAACTAGTTTTTCTTTTCGCCTAAACTCTAGTCGACGATTCCGTATTAGGGTTTCTCGGCACTCATAAAATTTGAAATTGGCATTGTTGATGCCTTGTGAGACCTCTTGAGAGTGCCTAGGAACCCTACAGTGGTATCAGAGCCAAGCTAGAGCCTTAGACGAAGTGTAGACGACGTTTGAAACCCGATCGAACCGAAACCCTAAAAACCAAATTACTCTCTGGACTTTTTCCAAAAACTGGGTTTTTCCAGATTAAAAATTCTTAAAAAATTCAGCAGGGAATTATAAGAATTACGGTGCAAAATTTGACCAATGATACCTCAAACATGCGGCAGAACCACGGCTCTCTGGTGACGTCAGCCCTCCATATTTGCACAGTAATTCCTCTTTCACAGTGCTGAGTTTTCTGGGAATTTTTAATTTGACTCAAGAGTTGAGTGTTCTGGGGTTGCATTGGGAATCGTAGATTCGATCGGATTATTAAACTTCGTCTATGTGTTTTTCCGGATAATTTTAGAATATGTTAAAAAGTTCGACCGGATATAAATACCCAACTTTTCCCCTGCCGGAAAAATTTCCAAGTGTTGGTTTTTTCTGTGGTTTAAGGACGTTCTGAGTAGTGTAAGTAACCGATGGTCCCTCTAGAAGACAACAAACCTTAACTCGATTATGTGACCGTCTTGAACTGCCCTTTGAACCTTCGGGTTTGGGGCAGTACGGCATGCCACATGTGAGGCGTTGGCTTGACCCTTCTACGGCTAGACCGTTGGTACTGAGGCATGAAATGAATGTCTTTGAACTTATTTCATGTGTTGAACGGTTTCGGGAAAACTTGGGTGTTCAAATGTTCGATCGGAAAGTTTAATATTTTCTATTTATCCGGAATGGGATACAATAATTGGAATTCACAAACAGTTATGAGATAACTGGATGAATGTTATAAATCTAGCGGTTTAGTCTCACTTGATATTGAAAAGAGTTTTCGATAATGGGACTAAAATGCGGGGTTTATAATTGTTAGGCATGTGATGTCTAAGTATTTCATTTGATTAGGCATGCGATGTCTAAAAAGGTTACGGATTCCAACTGTTGTAGTTTTACACTTTCTTTTCTGTGACCGTAAGTGTAATATGTGATATCGCCGGTTTCGTTGCTATATGTCAACGACAATTGGGATGCGCATATTTACTTACATTGATGACATGCGTTGTTATGTGTTGCTGGATATGTTATATTGGATTGTCGTGTTTGAATAGCCGGGGGTTTTTATGTGAGATGAGTGTTTTTCATTTTCATTCATGTAAAAACTTGTATGTAATATTCTTTTTTTTTGGGCACTTCCAGGTTGCGGAAGATGTCACCCTTTGTATATTATTTACTTTTCCGCATTAGGATAGACCCAAGGAGGGGAGCACAAGTAACCGGGTTCTAGGGTCCAGTGGGAGACCATCTCGAGGAGTCGAGTCCGGGTCTCCTAACCCTAGAATTGGTAGGGTTGCTTGCCGCTCTCGTAGGGGTCTACAGGTGTGGGATTGGCTATTCATCACGACCGTGGAATCCGTGTTTTATACTGGCTCGTATTGAAAACACTGACGTACTAGTATATCCAATATTTCATATGATATTTTCTGCTGCGATATCTGTGATGTGATCATGTGATGTTCTCTGATAGATACTGTATATAATATATATGATATATTATATAGGCGTTACTTATGTTTTACACCCGCGCTAGCCCTGCCCCGCTTTGCTGTTAGTTACCTAACCTAACGGTGCACGAGGGGACTTCGAGGCGAATGTGGATGGCATAAGTGTACGTCGTATTTATCTGTGATGTTTAGGTATTTAAATGATGGGACTTCATTAATGTGATTAATGAAATAAAAGAAACCAAAAGATGTTGTAGAATCAAATTTTAAATAAAATAGGTAGCTACAGTTCTTGCTTTGCACAGAGGTATATGTGATATATCCCGCACCTTATTCGATAAGGAAAGGACCGAGATCCCTTCACCGGGAGTGACTCCTTTAGCAATAACTGGCAGATGCTACACACTCAGTTTGCTTTTGATTGTTTTTGAGTTTTGCTTTGCACAGCGATATATATGATATATCCCGCACCTCATTCGACGAGGAAAGGGCCGACGATCCCTTCACCGGGAGTGACCCCTTTAGCAAAACTAGAAAACCCTCAAAACCACTCCATTTCTAAACTCCATTCGATTCTACAACGATATCAAGTTCATAACACAATAGGTTTTCAGATAAACCTGTCGTAGCCCTCCGTCATTTCAGATAAATCCTACTTAGTATTCGTGCTACATTTGTTGGCCTGCGTCAAGGCGTAGTGTGCGGTAGCTAACTAGTATTTATCTGTTAATGCATGTGATGCAGATTGGATTAGGGTAGTCGTGCGACTTTGTTGGCCTGCGTCAAGGGTCGTACGGGTGGGTTTAATTCAATCAAGAAATGACAGGTTGAACTTGACTAGCGCACTATGGTTTGTTGGCCTGCGTCAAGGTCATAGCACGCTAGGGGCAAAATATTATCGGGAATTTCAAGTGTTGAAATTTGCAATGAGATTGCATACCTTCTATGAGATAGTTGGATCCCGATACCCACTGCGAGTAAGAGTTACTCCTGGGAGAGTTTTACACATTACAATTAGCCGATCAAGTAGGTGTCTAGAAAGGTGTCAACGGGGTTACGCCTCTGGAAAAACGAGGTTTACCCTAATTAGGTCCGTGCGAAAGCACGGGGAACCTCCCTCAAAGTACCGACACTGGCCTGGCTGAAAGATTGGCAAAGTTGTAGGGTGTAATTAATCCCGGTTAGACTTTCCTTTTAGGGTTTGAAGGAAGATTTGATAAAAACTAGTGGGAGCCATCCTGATTAGATAAGATAATAACCAATCTAATCTTGCAAAAGTATACACTAAAGTGTTTTCTTCTCTCTCTCTCCAGGTAGCGACCATGTCATACCCTAATAAAGATAATAATATGGATGTATTGACTGAACCCGCATGTTATACTGTGCTGGGGAACGTTGGTTCCGTTCTTTCTTATAAGAGTTATGGGAATGAACAAGACATAGGGGAATACCAGGATTCCCATACCACCCGAATGAAGAAAGTACATGTTGATGCATTTTCTTCAGGTGTGTTCGTTACAGAGAACTGTTTCACCATTTGCTCTACGTCCTGGGTATTAGATACCGGGTCAGGATCCCATATATGTAATCAGTTACATGGGCTAAGGAAAGGTAAAGAACTTGGAGAAGGTGATAAAGACATAAGAGTTGAAAATGGTGCAATAGTTGCAGCTAAGACTGTCGGGGAATATCACCTTGCATTACCAACTGGTAATACATTGGTTCTGAACGAATGCTATTACATGCCGAACCTGATATGCAACATTATATCGGTTTCTTTGTTGAGTAAAGAGGGATATAATTTTGTATTACAGGACAATGTTATGAACATTTTCCGTAACCAAAAGTTGGTTGGATCAGGCACGTTGTGCAATGGCATTTATGTTCTAAATCAATCAACAGTTCTGAGCATAACAAACACACACAAGAGGAAGAGTTCAGAACTGAACGAATCCTTCTTGTGGCATTGTAGACTGGGTCACATCAATGCGACACGACTGGCTAAGTTGCATAAGGATGGATATTTGAATCCATTTGAATTTTCATCTTATGACACTTGCCAGTCATGTCTCAAAGGCAAGATGACCAAAACTCTGTTTACGGGACACGGAGAAAGAGTTATTGAACTCTTAGGACTGATACATAATGATGTATGCGGTCCTATGTCTACACATGCCAGGGATGGTTCTTCATACTTCATTACATTCACTGACGATCTCTCTAGGTTCGGGTATGTGTTCCTGATGAAACACAAATCAGAAGCTTTTGAGAAATTTAGAGAATATAAACAAGAAGTTGAGAACCAAACCGGAAAAAGTATTAAAATCCTACGATCTGATCGAGGAGGTGAATACTTGAGCAATGAATTCCTGGACTTCCTAAAAGAGAATGGGATTCTCTCTCAGCTGACTCCTCCATATACACCACAGCACAACGGTGTATCAGAACGGAGGAACCACACCCTATTAGATATAGTGCACTCTATGATGAGCACGGCTGAGTTACCTATTTCCTTCTGGGGATATGCACTGGAAACAGCTGCAGACCTATTGAATATGGTTCCCACCAAAACCGTGCCAACCATTCCATATGAGATATGGAAAGGAAAGAGACCATGTCTTAATTATGTTAAGATATGGGGTTGTCCGGCATATGTAAAAACGCAAAATCCGGACAAACTCGCGGCAAGGTCAATTCTATGTAAGTTTATTGGATATCCCAAACATTCGCGCAGGTATATCTTCTACCACACCGAGGAACAAAAGGTGTTTGTTTCTCGACATGCCACCTTTTTAGAAAAGGAATTTCTTGATAAAGAGATTAGTGGCAAGGAGGTAGAACTGGAAGAGGTTCCAGCAATACAGACTACGACAGAAGACTTGGTTGAACCAGAGGATTCAGTAGTTCCTGATGAACCTCAGCCTCTCCGCCGATCTAGTAGGGTTCCTCGCCAACCTGTGAGATACTACGGTTTTCTCATGGATGGTGGCAGCGAGGATTGCATCATGGAGGATGATGACCCAACTAGCTTCGAGCAGGCCATCACGAGTGGGGACTCAGTGAAATGGCTGGATGCTATGCGGTCCGAGATGGAATCCATGTACACCAACAAAGTATGGACTTTGGAAGTTGCTCCTGAAGGGGTAAAACCCATCGGGAGCAAGTGGATCTTCAAGAAAAAACTTGGTGTAGATGGGAAAGTGGAGACTTTCAAAGCTAGACTTGTTGCAAAAGGTTTTCGTCAAAGACCAGGTGTGGACTATGACGAAACCTTTTCTCCAGTGGCTATGCTTAAATCCATCCGGATCATGCTTACCATCGCTGCATATCATGACTATGAAATCTGGCAAATGGATGTTAAGACCGCCTTTCTAAATGGAGATTTAGAAGAGTGCGTGTACATGACTCAGCCAGAGGGCTTCGTAGACAGTGGGAGCAGCGGGAAGGTGTGCAAGCTGCTTAAATACATTTATGGATTAAAGCAAGCATCGCGGAGTTGGAACATCTGCTATGACGTCGTTATCAAAGAGTTTGATTTCATCAAAAACCCAGATGAACCTTGTATTTACAAGAAGGTGGCAGAGAGTAAGGTTGTCTTCCTCGTATTGTACGTGGACGACATACTCTTGATAGGAAATGATATTCCTATGCTGCAATCGGTCAAGCTCTTCTTATCACAAAGATTCTCAATGAAAGATCTTGGTGATGCCTCCTGCATATTGGGAATTAGGATCTATAGAGATAGATCCAAACGGATACTGGGATAATCCCAATCCAGGTACATTGACACCATACTAAAGAGGTTTAGTATGGAAGAATCCAAGCGTGGGAACTTGCCCACGATCTCTGGAGTCACTCTCTCCAAAGAGATGTCTCCCAAGACTGATTTGGAGAGAGCTCGCATGCAAAGGATACCCTATGCTTCGGCTGTAGGCTCTATCATGTACGCGATGCTATGTACCAGACCCGATGTAGCGTACTCACTAAGTGTAGTGAGTAGGTATCAAGCTGATCCTGGAGAGAGCACTGGACAGCTGTGAAGAGCATTCTCAAGTACTTGCGAAGGACTAAAGAGATGCTCTTGGTGTATGGTAACGGAGAACTCCAAGTGGAGTCCTTTACCGATTCAAGCTTCAAGAGTGATAAGGACGACTCTAAGTCGCAGTCGGGATTTGTCTTTACCCTTTACGGAGGGGCGGTTAGCTGGAAGAGTTCCAAGCAGGAAACCGTGGCAGACTCGACGATGGAGGCTGAATACATCGCTGCTAACGATGCTGCTAAAGAGGCTGTCTGGATCAAGAAGTTCATTACTGAACTTGGTGTGGTTCCATCCATTGAGCATCCAATACCTTTGTATTGCGATAACAATGGAGCGGTGGCTTTGGCCAAGGAACCCAGGTCCCATCAGCGATCCAGGCATATTCTGAGGTGGTATCACCAGATCCGGGAGATAGTTGATCGCCGGGAGATCGAGGTCAGGAGGGTTGACACGAAGAACAACACGGCGGATCCACTCACGAAGGCCATTCTCCAGATACAGTTTGAGAGACTCTTCGGGATGCTCGGTATGCGATACTACAGCAGCTGGCCCTAGTGCAAGTGGGAGATTGTTAGTTGTATGTATGCCCTAGAGGCCAGTATTGTACAGATGATGTATATTATATTGGATGCTTGGACATATATAGAGATGACTTTCTTTCTCGATATGATAGTATGCTATCTGGTTGCTCTTTATCTTAACATGTACACTTGTCTCTTTAAACTGTCTTATAGTTACATGTTGGTAAAGCCCTTAGGATGTGTACTTGACTACCTGGACTATGATGCAGATCATACTAGTGGGGACATGGTAGTCCATAGGTACATCCTTCAAGGTCCCTAGTCATGGGTGTATCGAGACGGGGCATCGATATACCAGAGTAGACTAGCGTATACGCTTCTCGACCCATGAGATGGGCGATGGATGATTCCATATCCATTGGTATTTGACATCAGAGATGGTATACGGGTGCTCAGTGGAGACTGGGTACACTGGACGGACTCGCCGAGAACTCCCAGATGGTATTATACCTCACGTCAGATGGCAGTTCTCAGGTGACACTTGTGCAGGTTAGTCTGTAGACCCGAGATCGTCATAGAGTCTTGTGTGATTCCCACTGTGCTTTGATCTCCACCTTACCACGTCCATGAGGGCGTGCAAAACGGTGGTTTTTGGGTACAGTCCCGAGTCACATGGAGGCAATGAGCGATAGGAGGGGTTTCGTCTCTCCCGGTATTGGGGGTTGATGTTGCGCTGTGCTCGATTGGCCGTAACAGGGAAGTCCCTGGCCAGGGCTGATCAGAGATTTGCTGGTAAGTGTTACCAGTAGTTTCTCGACCCGTTATGAGCCTCACATCGGCACGACTTATCGGTTATTGGGGTCTGACGTTTACCACCCCTAGACTTGATATGCGACATATCAGACGAACAGACCGGACTGTACGGTAAGTGTTAATGGTTGGATTCACAGGAGTGTGAGTGGGCTTGCTCGTCGGTCTTCTGATCGCTCAATACCCGGGTGGCCGTTACGTTTAGCAGACCGCTTGCGGCTTGTGGGTGCTTGATATGATCATCGTCTGCTGCCGGCGTATTGACGAGTCTTTAGAGTCCTACACAGAGGTTTCATGGCTCAAGCGAAACGAAATAGGAGCGCATATGAGATATGTGCGGGACCGAGAATAATGCGTGTATGTGATACCGTATTTCATTCTCACGATTAATGTTTCGAATGGTTGTATGCGATATAACCTAGTTATCGAATCGACGATTGATTTGATAATTCGATACATTGGATACTAGTCGGTTATGTGCGACATGACCGGATCATTGAATCAAGTGTTGATTTAATGATTTAATGTATAATTATATATTTGATATATTATTTTGCATTAACTAGTATTGGTTCATTTTAAAAGGATTTTCTCACTTGTAGTTCACAAGTTGTATATGTGATATACTTTTGTGCACTACATTGTGTCATGTTTGATGATGCATGTAAATTGGCTTTGTGTTAAGACTTATACCATGGTTATGATAATGGTTAGGGTTTTGATTTATTCACTTATTTATTTATCCATTCTTTTTTGACAAATAAATAAAAGAAAACAAAATGGTTTCATTCTAGCATGAAGCTTGTTGAAGCTTCATGAAGGTTTGACTAATGTGACCATTTTGTCTTCATGCTTAACCCTAACCATTCCAAATAACTATGGTCTAATCTCTACACATAACCATAGTTAGAAGATGATAAGTATTCTTTTTTTTTCTATTTTTAACAATACTTATCATATTCTATCTTGAGCTTCTTCTTCATCTTTAAGAAAGAAAACTTGCCACCATCAATGGCATCTTGAGCAAAATTGTGAGAAATCCAATTCTAAAGTGAACCCACCTCCTATTTCTTCACCCTCTACCTCTTGCCAAGTAGTATAGGGTGTTTTCTTCACAAGTTTCACAACTTGGTGAAGTTGGAGCTTGATCTTGTGTAACCTCGACGGAGATCATCTTCGGCATCATACCCGACTACTAGTCCGCTCATTTCTCCGATGAAGCCGATGCTAGAGTCCGAGATCCGACTTGGACAGCGAGAGGACGTCTACGTGGAGCTAAGGAAGTGGAGAACCGGATCTACAAAGGTTGTAGCTTCTCACTTTTAGTTAAGTCGTTAACTAGTTTTTCTTTTCGCCTAAACTCTAGTCGACGATTCCGTATTAGGGTTTCTCGGTACTCATAAAATTTGAAATTGGCATGGTTGATGCCTTGTGAGACCTCTTGAGAGTGCCTAGGAACCCTACAACTAGATATGTGGAGAGGAGTGAAAGATCGGCTACGAGATTGTGCAATGTTCTCAGCAATAGACATCGGCGTAGGAGTTACAAATGGACTAGAAAAAGTGGTATCAACGTACGAAGGTAGTGAAGGTTGACATGGTTGACACAAAGTGGATTGCAATGTCGAACTGTTTCTCCAAGACGCTTCTATTTGATCTTTCAAAGAAATTTTGGGCATGGAGGGATCTTCGTTAAATCGACCGAAATAATTAACGTACGAGGCAAAGTTAGGTTCTGGATACCAATGTTCGGAAAGTGATTTATGATGTGGGGTACCCATGATAGAAGAAAGAGAAAGTAGGTAGGTGGTGCAAGAATTTCTTAACGGCAAACTTTGCAAGTTTTGTTAAAAAAAATTTTCCTTTTTCCTTTTTCTCTATATTTGGAAATTTTTGCCAAAAAGATTTTTGATAAATGTATGCAAACAGAAAAGATCACTTGCAATCAATTTTTAATTTACGCGCGGCGCAAAGATTCCTGCACAAGATTTTTTATTTGGAAGGGAAAGTGTTGGAGTTAGTGCCCTCAGAGTCAATTATTGGATCACAGGCACGTGATTGCAATGATTGAGGGAGGACCTATCCCGGTAGGACAGTCTTACTCGAGATGATAGTATGCTATCTGGTTTATCTTTATCATCGTGTACTGCTTAAGGTGACTTGACATGTCGCTATTACACGTTGATAGAGCCCCTAGGATTCTTGCTTGACGACCAGCAGTATGATGGCGATCATATACGTGGGAGCTGGGGTCTATAAGCACATCCTTAAAAGGTCCCTAGTCGTAGGAGTTTCGAGACAGGGCATCGATACTCCATTAGTAGACTAGTGTATACAGTCGAGACCCCGACGAGGGGCGGTGGCCGGTCTCACAAGCCACTGGTGTCAGTTGGTTCACCTAAGATGTATACAGGTGCTCATTGGGTTATGAGTACACCGGACAGGACTCGCCGGGAACATGCTAGTTGGTCATATACCAGACGTCAGATGGCAGTTCCCTGGTGACATGTGTGCAGGTTAGTTCATCGACCTGGGGATCGTCATTTGTCTCGTGTGAGTTCCCACTGTACTTTGATTACTACCCTACCACGGCTCAAAGGAGTCGTGCAAACAGGTTTTAGTTGGGTACAGTCCCGAGCCACATGGAGGCAGTGAGCGTATCTTCAGGGGTTCGTCTCTCCCGGTATTGGGGGTGAGGTCGTGCTGTGTCTAGGAGAGCCATTACACAAAGTCCTTGGCCAAGGCAAGGAGATTTACTGGTAGGTATTCCAGTAGTATCTCAGGGTGTTCTGGGCTACACTCCGACACGACTTGTACCGCTTTTGGGGGTCTGACTTTTACCAACCCCCTAGGCCCGCCATGCGATACTCATAGACGAACGGACCGGACTGCACGGATATTGTCACTGACAGGCTCAGTAGGGTGTCAGGATGAGTTCGCTCATCGACGTCCCTTTTGGTCAATAGCTGGTGGCCCGTCACGTATTGGCTTATACCTCTGACGTGCTAGTGGTTAAATCCACAGCCATAGTATTGACGAGTCTTTAGAGTCCACCACACTTTCAGTTACTCAGCTTTCGGGCGAAAGGCTGTAGAGGCCGTATGGAGATATGGCAGGGTTCGATCAGAAACGTGCGGTATTGCACAGATCGTGATCGGACAGTTTTTACTAGCCGGCTTTGGCTTAAGCCGGATCTTAGTATTTGATAGTGTAGTTTTGTCTCTTTACATTTGTATTTCGGTCGAAATACAAATGCGGGTGTGTATGCACTGTTTCGGGGTTTTCCTGTAATTTATTACGGGACCAGTTTTCTGGGGTTGCCAGTTTGCATTCCGTTCCGGCCGGTTTTCTCTTTTTCCTTCCCGGTCGGACTTTTCGTTGGAGGGTGTTAATTGCAAGTTTGCAATTAACATTTTGTTGAGGGGGTTTCTTGCAAAAAGGATTGATATGATTGCATTTTTTTTTTGGGCTCCATGATGCATTAATTGGGATTTGATTGGATATGGTTTGTAAATGATTTTGTGTTGGAAATTGGGTTTGGATTGGGCCGGCCACTGTTTAAGGTATGGAGCTTGATATCATGATGTATAAATTAATATTTGTTTACTAAAGGAAAAATGAGTGTGCAGGATGGTTTTGGTTGATTAAATAGTGAGCATGCATTATTCCATTGTGTGTGGCTATAAGTTTAATTGGCTGCAGAGAGAGGTCTCTCTCCTTTTCATTTTTTTTCCAGTGAAAAAAATTCTTCTTGGCCGAGCTCCTTTTGAGAGTGCATGCTCTTTTCTCTTAGCATCCATCCATGGAAAAATTCTTGTGCATTATTCCTCCAACTTGGCAACCTCTTTAACCCCAAAAGAGATATTCTTCTACTACACATTCTACAGCGAACCTTGGGCACGTCGAGTAGCCGGCTTCGTGCCCGAGTTGCCTCGGCATTGAGGTGGGAGCCCGTAAACAAAGTAGGCGATGTGGTGCACTTCCGGCGACGAGGAGGAGACGGGACATTCCGCAGGAGATCGGGACGATGACGAGAAGACCGGAGGACTTGGATCGTCGGTATATCTCTATTCCCATCTCTTGTTAGCTAGCGTAGGTTAATGGTTAACGATCCGGGTAATTGTCCGCGGTAGCGCCGGTTTCCGAGCAAGAAAAAAATTTTGATTCCGCAATTTGGCCTCGAGTAACACGGCCGGGGCGCTGCCGTGGCGCAACATGGTATCAGAGCCACGCCATTAACCTTACCTAGCTTCGTTTGATGTGTTTGCTTATCCGATCGACCAAAATCTCAAAAAACCGTATTTTGTTCACATCAGTTTTCTGTTGGAATTTTTTGATGTCTAAAAATTTTTCAGGTTACAGAAAAATAATGTGCACGAAATTCTAAGACCACTGTAAAAAGTCGACAGTGTCACTCGTACAGTAGAGCGCGGAAGCGCGGCCAAATCCCACTTTGGGCCGCTCTTCCGCCGCAGTCTACTGTGCTCACACTGTGAAAATTTTACAGTGGCCTTTTGGGCTAATTTTGGGGCTTTTGGGATATTAAATTTGGGCTCAAGTTTTCTGTGACTGCTACAGTATTGGTTGGGGGCCCACTTGTTAATTGTTTGATCGATCGGATATTTTAAACACATTATTTCACAGTATTTACATTATATCTGCGACCGTGAATGTCACTCGATCGGTAAATCCGGTCTAACTGCTATAGCCAAGTTAGACGGATTTGCGAACGTGACTTTCACGTTGATGTTCTATGTTTATGCTGTGTTGTTGCGGATCGGTCGTGGGGGATAGCCTGGATGCAATGCTAGTACAGTTTTGTTGTTTTATGTACATTTGATATTGCGGGGCGAGCGTCCGACATGTGGACTGCCGTCACTGCCAGTTTGTATTATTCTTTTGGGGCACGACCTGGTTGCGGTCGATGCACCCGGTGTATGTATATTTTACTTTCTGTACTAGGGTTGCCCCGCGGTGGGGTGCACGGATAGCCGGGTTCTGGAGGGCAACGGGCCCGCATCTCAGGGCATTGAGACGGAGGGGGCTTCAGTCCAGGATTGGCGGGCTATTCGCCGCACTCGTAGGGGGTACAGGTTGACCCAGGAGGGGTGCCCAAGTTACCGGATTCCGTGAAGTGCTGGGTGGTCCATTCACGGTACTGAAGGGGGCTGCCTCGCTTCAGGTTTTGGCGGGTGACTTGCCGCGCCCGTAGGGGTCTAGGATTTTATTGCACAGGCTATCCACACGACCAGGGGAACGTCGGGTTTCAGCAGCGGCTCTGTGAAACCCGGGGCTTCCAGATATCTGTATTGTTCTGTGATGTTGTACATTTCTGTGATGTTGCATTTCATTCACGCCTTGAGCGAAATACTATATATTGGTATATATATTAGTAGATGTTGTATATGTTTTTCATCCGCGCTAGTCCAGTCCCCGCTCTGCCGTTAGTTAGCTAACCTAACGGGTGATGACGGGACCCAGTGGCGAATGCGGATGGCATATACGTACGTCAGTATATTTTCGTTCTTTGTGGTGTGATTAATTGATGGGACTGCATTGATTCGGATCAATACAAGTTTAAACAAACCTATTCTGATGTTTTTGGAACACTTTTCAAAAAGCTGTTATTGCAAGGACGTTCTCTTTTGTTTTGCATCGTGGTATTCATTTGGAATATCCTGCTCCTCAGTCGACGAGGCAAGGGCCGAGATCCCTTCACCGGGAGTGACCCCTTGGACAGAAGTTTGCGTCAGGGCATTAACTTCACTATAGCCGATTACTTTTGCTTTGCATCGTGGTATTCAGTTGGAATATCCTGCACCTCATTCTACGGGGAAAGAGCCGAGATCCCTTCACCGGGAGTGACCTCTTTAGTAAAGGTTTTCGTCACTATATTTTATAAAAGGCTATGCAGTTCCTTCAACGATATCAAGTTCATTACGTTAAAGGTTTTTCGCCAAAAACCATTCGTAGCCCTCCGTCATTTCTTATGGGTATTATTTAGTATTCGTGCTGCGTTTGTTGACTCCGTCAAGGCGTAGTGTACGGTAGCTAAGTGGTGCTTGTTTGTTGCATAAGTGGGATTGGTTAGGACAGTCGTGCGGCCTTGTTGACTCCGTCAAGGGCACGTACGGGTGGGTTTAATGCAATCCAGATAATGACGGGTTGAACTTGACTAGGACTCTTTGATTTGTTGACTCCGTCAAGGTCACTTGAGTCCTAGGGGTAAAAATCACATCGGGAGTTTCAAAAGAACTGAAACTTGCCAGGCATGCGCATACCTTCTGGAGTGTGGTGACGTGAGTGGATTCCGTCACGTTATCATGCGATGATAGTTGGATCCCGATTCCCACTGATGAGTTGGTTTACTCCTCGGGTGACCCCGACTAATTCTCCTTTCAGGTTTGGAGGAGAATTTGAGGTACAGTGGGAGGTTTCCAGATTAGATAAAGTGATAACCATTCTGATCTAGGTTAGAGTGCACGCTGAGTGTTTCTTTTCTCTCTCTGGCAGCGACCATTGACCCGACCCTGGACTATGACTCAGTGACCAAGTTGACCGAACCTTCTTAACACTGGCTTTTTGGATTGTCAGAGTTGCAAACCTCATTGCCACTCCTACTTTTACCCTTTTCTCCAGGACACCCCGTTTTACTACGAACGTCCACTTCCATTGGACAAAACCATCGTATGGTTAGATACGAACTCGAAAGAATTTATTCGAGGATGGTTTCCGGTTCTGGAGAAAACGGATAGGATTATTCAGTTGTCTTTTCCTTTTACCCTCTCTCAGGTTACGAGTACTCCTTGGTTTAGGGGTAGTACACCTATTACGCAAATTGGATTGTCTTCTTCCAAACCTTAGGCTGGTGCCGACCGGTAGGGAATGAAGAAAACCAATTAGCATAACGATGGTGTGCAGAAGGTATTAAGTTCAGACAAAGCAAGGGATTAGTAAGAGGGCAAAGTAAATTGCAACAGACATTCACGACCAAACCAAATATTTCGTTACCACTCCCACATCGCCTTTGTATTTCTCCAGGACACTCCGTATCACTACGAAGATCCACAGTTTATTTGGATACTCCATCGTATGGTTATATACGAACTCGAATGGAACTTGTTCCAGTTCGGGGATGGATTCTGGTTCAGGAGAAATAGGAATAAGGTTTATTCGGTTGCCTTTTATCTTCACCCTCTCTCATTGCGAGTGTTCCTAGGATTGGGACAGTACACCCATTATGCTTATTGGATAGTCTCCTTCCAAACCATAGGCTGGTGCCGAATGGTAGGGAAGGAAGAAAACCATTTGGCCTAAAAGGGTGTGCAGAAGGTAAAGACTAAAGACATATGAAGGGATTTGGAGAGGTGGCAAAGAACTATACGGTTACAGTCGTGAATCTGGAAGAGGCATTACTAGGAATACCAAAATACCCCATCGGAACATTTCAATGTTTCAGTTTCACTGTGTAATGTTAAAGAAAAACTGATTTCCCGATTAGATACTTACTCCAGGGTATGTATTTACCAGGTACGATTCTCACATCTGTATGGTTTTACAGATGATGAGTGGGAGTAAGTTATTGGGAATTGGGTGATCATCCTCATTGTATCGGGATTCGTTGTAATCGGTGATATTTGAGGAAGTCACCTGGGTTGTTTGCCGGACGGCAGACATTTGGTTTTGAATATCCGCTGTTATGCACCAATTTCAAATCGATATATCTGTACGTCTATTTTCATAGAGTGAGATATACCTTTCTGAAATTATGTCTACGACATTTACCTATATCAGTGGATGGTTAGGTAAGGAGTATTAAACAGCGGTGTAATTCTTCTTAACCATAAGTACAGTTTTCAACCTACGACACACAGTGAATGAGTTATCAGAATCAAGGGACTTGTACAGAGTATTGTATGTTGTCCAGGGTCCATCAGGACAGAGGGGTTGGTCCTCGTACTATATTCGGTTTACTTATGACTTCTCTAGTTTTTAGACAGGTGTTTCGTGGAAACACAGGGTCCGAATTTGGAGAAGTTATTGGTATTTGAATAGAGTAGAGAACCAGGTATAACAAGTATCGGGATTCTTCAAAGAGATCGAAGATGTAGATACTTGTGTATGGTATTCAGTTGATAGTAATGATAAAGAGAAATTGCTTCTCTTTCAGGTTACTCATAATTGGAAGCATTCCTAAGTTGAGTAACGCTGATCGGCCTCTCTCCATTTAGTTGACATGCACTGGAGACAGCTGCATGATTTGAATCTGGTTCAATTAAATCAGTGCCTCTGTTTTCTATATTGGATATAGAACAGTTCATATCTTAACATTGTTAAGGTACGGGGAGTTGTTCGGTTTATGCTTAAAACCAGACACTGGACAACTCAAGGCACGTTTCTGTAATGGCTGTTTGTGGGTTGACCCAGGCTATGACGTGGGTTGACTTTCTACCATCTGGATGAACAATAGCGATATTGTTCTAGACTCGCCACAGTTTTATTAAAAAATGGATTTTTTTTCAGAAAACAGTAGTGGGAGTATGGTAGAACTGGAAGTGATTCCAGAACCACAAACGATTACTGAAGATTTGATAAGGAACCTAAAGATTCAATCTGGATTGACATTCCATTGGCCACTCCGCAGATAAGGTGGGTAACTTCAGGCACCAGAGAGGTACTACGGTAGCCTCAAGGACGGTGACAGGGAAGTTCTTGTTTACCCACAATTGCCATTGCTGTTGTTCCAGGTTACGAGACCCGGCGGGAGGATGAGTATAGCGTCGTTCTAAAACTTGTTTTAGAAGTGTACGTGTATATGACTCTGCCAGAGGGTTGTCGTAGTCAGTGGGAGCAGCGGAAGCATTGGTGGACAGGTAGCTTATGTCTATTTATAGACTAAAGCAGATGTAGCGGAGATAAATCATCTATTTCTGACGTGACAGTCATGGGTTTGACTTCATCAGAATAGGGGTGGATCTGTTGAGAAGGTAGTAGGAAGTGATATTCCTATACTACGATCGGTTATACTTTGGTCGTCACACAGTGTTTTCTCCACATGGGACTTGGATATTATATCAGACATACTGGTTACTAGATCTATGGTTTTAGATCTAGATTTGGGTGGTTTCCCAATCAGGGTACTTTGACAGCATTCTAAGAGTATTTAGAATGGACGACTCCTGGCACGGTAGTACACCTGCAGGTAATGGAGTCACCCTCTCTAAAGGTGTCTTACAGACTAAAGGGGAGAGGGATACTCATGATTGGCAGATCACTTGCTTAGGCAATTGAGTCAATCATGAGATGTCAAGTACCACACCAGATGTTGTTCTTGCACTAGATGCAATAAGTTGATATTAATCCAATCCTGGAAAAACAGTAGGAAGCAGTTTTAGAACATAAGTGAATGTTCTAGGGATATGATAACGGCTGCCTCCTTTAGGAGACGGTTATCACTCCAGGCTTCCAAGGTGACATGGACGACAAGGAGGTTGTCAGAGTTATAGTTCTCCCTCTGACGAGGGGCAGTATTTTGGACAGGTGGTCCAAGGCAATACTGAGGGAGGCATGGCGCAGGATACTGATTAAGTTCAGTTGTTGATACAGTCTAAGAAGTTTGGATTTGGAGTTCATTTATGAGCTAGGTCCCATCAGACATCCAGACATATTCTATGACAGGTATTGCTCATTTCGGGAGATGGCTTTCTCCGCGAACTTGAGATTTAGAGAGACATAGAAAGAAACTTCATAGCGGATCCACTCACTGAGGCTATTCCTCGAACGCAATAGTTTCGCAAACGGGTTTTTGTGAGACTGACTAGTAGAGGAGTTGGGTGTTCGGTATCACACGGGCTGTGAGTATGCGACATCGCAATAATTAGCCTTGAGTGCAAGTGGGAGATTGTTGGAGTTAGTGCCCTCAGAGTCAATTATTGGATCACAGGCACGTGATTGCAATGATTGAGGGAGGACCTATCCCGGTAGGACAGTCTTACTCGAGATGATAGTATGCTATCTGGTTTATCTTTATCATCGTGTACTGCTTAAGGTGACTTGACATGTCGCTATTACACGTTGATAGAGCCCCTAGGATTCTTGCTTGACGACCAGCAGTATGATGGCGATCATATACGTGGGAGCTGGGGTCTATAAGCACATCCTTAAAAGGTCCCTAGTCGTAGGAGTTTCGAGACAGGGCATCGATACTCCATTAGTAGACTAGTGTATACAGTCGAGACCCCGACGAGGGGCGGTGCCGGTCTCACAAGCCACTGGTGTCAGTTGGTTCACCTAAGATGTATACAGGTGCTCATTGGGTTATGAGTACACCGGACAGGACTCGCCGGGAACATGCTAGTTGGTCATATACCAGACGTCAGATGGCAGTTCCCTGGTGACATGTGTGCAGGTTAGTTCATCGACCTGGGGATCGTCATTTGTCTCGTGTGAGTTTCCACTGTACTTTGATTACTACCCTACCACGGCTCAAAGGAGTCGTGCAAACAGGTTTTAGTTGGGTACAGTCCCGAGCCACATGGAGGCAGTGAGCGTATCTTCAGGGGTTCGTCTCTCCCGGTATTGGGGGTGAGGTCGTGCTGTGTCTAGGAGAGCCATTACACAAAGTCCTTGGCCAAGGCAAGGAGATTTACTGGTAGGTATTCCAGTAGTATCTCAGGGTGTTCTGGGCTACACTCCGACACGACTTGTACCGCTTTTGGGGGTCTGACTTTTACCAACCCCCTAGGCCCGCCATGCGATACTCATAGACGAACGGACCGGACTGCACGGATATTGTCACTGACAGGCTCAGTAGGGTGTCAGGATGAGTTCGCTCATCGACGTCCCTTTTGGTCAATAGCTGGTGGCCCGTCACGTATTGGCTTATACCTCTGACGTGCTAGTGGTTAAATCCACAGCCATAGTATTGACGAGTCTTTAGAGTCCACCACACTTTCAGTTACTCAGCTTTCGGGCGAAAGGCTGTAGAGGCCGTATGGAGATATGGCAGGGTTCGATCAGAAACGTGCGGTATTGCACAGATCGTGATCGGACAGTTTTTACTAGCCGGCTTTGGCTTAAGCCGGATCTTAGTATTTGATAGTGTAGTTTTGTCTCTTTACATTTGTATTTCGGTCGAAATACAAATGCGGGTGTGTATGCACTGTTTCGGGGTTTTCCTGTAATTTATTACGGGACCAGTTTTCTGGGGTTGCCAGTTTGCATTCCGTTCCGGCCGGTTTTCTCTTTTTCCTTCCCGGTCGGACTTTTCGTTGGAGGGTGTTAATTGCAAGTTTGCAATTAACATTTTGTTGAGGGGGTTTCTTGCAAAAAGGATTGATATGATTGCATTTTTTTTTTGGGCTCCATGATGCATTAATTGGGATTTGATTGGATATGGTTTGTAAATGATTTTGTGTTGGAAATTGGGTTTGGATTGGGCCGGCCACTGTTTAAGGTATGGAGCTTGATATCATGATGTATAAATTAATATTTGTTTACTAAAGGAAAAATGAGTGTGCAGGATGGTTTTGGTTGATTAAATAGTGAGCATGCATTATTCCATTGTGTGTGGCTATAAGTTTAATTGGCTGCAGAGAGAGGTCTCTCTCCTTTTCATTTTTTTTCCAGTGAAAAAAATTCTTCTTGGCCGAGCTCCTTTTGAGAGTGCATGCTCTTTTCTCTTAGCATCCATCCATGGAAAAATTCTTGTGCATTATTCCTCCAACTTGGCAACCTCTTTAACCCCAAAAGAGATATTCTTCTACTACACATTCTACAGCGAACCTTGGGCACGTCGAGTAGCCGGCTTCGTGCCCGAGTTGCCTCGGCATTGAGGTGGGAGCCCGTAAACAAAGTAGGCGATGTGGTGCACTTCCGGCGACGAGGAGGAGACGGGACATTCCGCAGGAGATCGGGACGATGACGAGAAGACCGGAGGACTTGGATCGTCGGTATATCTCTATTCCCATCTCTTGTTAGCTAGCGTAGGTTAATGGTTAACGATCCGGGTAATTGTCCGCGGTAGCGCCGGTTTCCGAGCAAGAAAAAAATTTTGATTCCGCAATTTGGCCTCGAGTAACACGGCCGGGGCGCTGCCGTGGCGCAACAGAAAGATTTTTAAAGCGCAAAGAATCCTGCAGGAGATTTGACAAAAGATATATTTTATGTTGCAGATGGGGAAAAAGGAAACACACAGAGCAATTTTCGCGTGCTGAAGAGCCAGAAGGACCGCGGATTAGCGGCGGGAGGCGGCTTGCGCGGCGGAAAAGCGGCGGAGTTGAGGCTTCAGGTCTCCGAAAAAATTTTGGTGTTCTGTTGGTCCAATTCCCTTCCGTTCTGATCTACCTTTTTCTGTTTCGCACTCTGGATTTTTCCAGATCCGTCGATCCTGCAAAGATTCACAGACAATACCCTTTCCAAAAAATAACAGATGATATATATATTTTTTTTTTCAGTTTTTATGATTTTTTAATTTATATTAACCCGAAATTGCAAAAAGGAAATAACACGCTATCCCCGGCAACGGCGCCATTTGATTGATCTCAAAAATTATCTATTACCGCAATCAAGAACGGCGCCACTTTCCAGCTAGCCGGTGAGTACAGGTCGGTCCACAGGTATGTTGTGAATTTCCTAGTCGCTCTTACGAGTTAATTACAAACGGTGTGAATGGATTAATTAAATCTAAAAAATAAATTAATCTAGGGCAATTGAATTAAAGATCTAACTATCTAACCAGTGCAAGGAATTAAATTTAATATAGGGCAGAGAATGAAAAATTACCTAGGGCAAGAATTGAAATCTAAACTAGGGCAATTAAATAAATCTACTTACTTTACAGATTGCTCTCTCCAAACATTTACACAGGGTTGTCAAATCTGAATAGATGATATGAAAAGAGGCATCGATGCTCTCCAAAAGAAATCTAAATTTTATTGATAAAAAGAGGCACATGGAGGCATAGGGAGGCATGAAAAGAATACAATGATTTGGGCTTCTATTTATAAGACATAGAAACCCTAGGTTACAATTGATTCGCACGTCTGCATTTACCAAAATATAGGAAGACCTGGTCAAAGTAGACTCCAAGCTTTGGTAAAATTTTATGTCTGGAAATTTTGGAACTGATTCTGGGCTTCTTGGGCTTTTTATTTCTTTGGATCTTTATTCAATTTGGCTTCTCTATTTTTTCCAGATCTCCAGTGAACAATTGCAGTGGACTTTTAACCGTTTGATTTGTAATCTTGGACCTTGCGTTGCCTTGTACTGATCTTTTGTGTAGGCTTGATTAAGATCCTTCTATTTGTTGGTCAAAGTCCACTTTTGCATCGTCTTTATATCTTTTTCACTGTTTTAGATCCAAGAACCTGTAACCTGTAATATGTAGCAGACATGCGTCAAAAGCACCTGTTTATTTATAAAAAGAATAAGAAAGGAGAATATAATAATACAATATTATGGTTTGAACATGACCTCTTTAGCAAAGGTTTTCGCCACTATATTTTTGTAAAAAGCTGTCCGGTTCCTTCAATGATATCAAGTTCATTACGTTAAAGGTTTTTCGCCAAAAACCATTTGTTGCCCTCCGTCATTTCAGACAGGTAGCACTTAGAATTCATGCTATGTATGTTGGCCTTCGTAAAGGCATAGTGTATGGTAGCTATTTGTTACTTTTCTGTTGCATAGATAGATGCGTTGGTTTAAGACAGTCGTACTACTATTTTGGCCTTCGTCAAGGGTATGTATGGGTGGGTTCAAATTACCTGGATGATGACGGGTAGAACTTGACATGTGACTTATAATATGTTGGCCTTCGTCAAGATCATAAGAGCATGGGGTAGAAATCACATCGGGAGTTTCTAAAGAAACTGAAACTTTCCAGGCATGCGCATACCTTCTGGAGTGTGATAACTTGAGTGGATTCCATCAGGTTATCATGCGATGATAATTGGATCCCGATTCCCACTGATGAGTTGGTTTACTCCTTGGGTGATCCCGACTAATTTTTCTTTCAGGTTTGGAGGAGAATTTGAGGATACAGTGGGAGACATCCTGATTAGATAAAGTGATTAACCATTCTGATCTAGGTTAGAGTACACGCAGAGTGTTTCTTTCTCTCTCTCTCTTTGACAGCGACCATGTCCCGACCCTAGACTATGACTAAATGACCAAGTTAACCGAAATTTCTTAAAACACTGGCTTTTGGATTGTCTGGGTTGCATACATCATTGCCACTCCTTCTTTTACCCTTTGCATTTCTCCATAACACCCCGTATCACTACGAACATCGACTACCATTGGATAAATCCATCTTATAGTTACATACGAACTCGAAGAACTTGTTCCAGATTCGAGGATGGATTCCGGTTCTGGAGAAAATGAATAGGACTATTCAGTTGTCTTTTCCCTTTACCTTCTCTTAAGTTATGAGGGCTCCTAGGATTAGGAGAGGGTACACCTATTATGCTTATTGGAGAATCTTCTTCCAAATCATAGGCAGGTGCCGAAAGGTAGGGAATATAGAAAACCAATTAGCCTAAGTGTGGTGTACTGAAGGTAATAAGTAAAGGAAAAATAAAGGGATTAGAAAGAGGGCAAAATAAATTGCCACTGCATTCATTCATGACCAAACCACATATTTCATCGCCACTCCTACTTCACCTTTGTCTTTCTCCAGAACACCCCGTATCACTATCAACATCCACTTCTATTTGATAAATCCATCGTATGGTAATATACGAACTCGAAGGAACTTGTTCCAGTTCTAGAATGGATTATGCTTCAGGAGAAATATGAATAAGCTTTATTCAGTTGTCTTTTATCTTTACCTTCTCTCAGGTTTCGAGTGCTCCTAAGATTAGGAGAGTACACCCATTATGCTTACTGGATAGTTTTCTTCCAAATCATAGGTTGGTGCCGAATGATAGGGAAGGAAGAAAACCATTTAGCCTAAGGGCGGTGTACAGAAGATAATGAGTAAAGACAAATAAAAGGATTTGGAGAGATGGCGACGAAATATACGGTTACAGTCATGAATCTGAATAGTAAAAAAGGCATTATTAGGAATACCCGGATACCCCTTCGAAACATTTTCATGTTTCAGTTTCACTATGCGTTGTTAATTGAAAACTGATTTTCCAAATTAGATTGTTACTCCAGGGTATGTATTTACCAGGTATGCTTCTCACATCTGTATGGTTTTACAGATGATGAGTGGGAGTAAGTTATTGGGAATTAGGTGATCATCCTCATTATATCGGAATTCGTTGTAATTGGTGATATTTGAGGAAATCGCCTGGGTTTTTTGCCGGACGACAAAAATTTGTTTTTGAATATCCATTGTTATGCACCAATTTCAAATTGATATATCTGTACGTTTATTCTATAAAGTGAGATATAACTTTTTGAAATTATGTCCATGACATTTACCTATTTCAGTTGATGGTTAGGTAAGGAGCATTAAACAGCAGTGTAATTCTTCATAACCATAGTACACTTTTCAACCTACGACGCACAGGATATGAGTTATTCAACTCAGGGGACTTATACAAAGCATTTTATATTGTCCAATGTCCATTAGGATAGAGGGGTTGGTCCTCGTACTATATTCTGTTTACTTGTGACTTCTTTAGTTTTTAGACAAGTGTTTCGTAGAAATATAAAGTCTAAGTTTTGAGAAGTTATAGGTATAAGAGTAAAGTAGAGAACCGCGTGTTGCAAGTATCAGGATTCTTCAAGGTAATCGAAAATGTAGATACTTGTGTTTGGTATTCATTTGATAGTAATGGTTTTGGGAAACTTGTTTCACTTTAAGGTTACTCATAATTGGATGCACTCCTAAGTTGAGTAATGCTGATCGACCTCTCTCCATTTAGTTGACATGCACCGAAGACAGCTGCATGATTTGAATCTGGTTCCAATTAAATCAGTGCCTTTGTTTCTATATTGTACATAGAGTGGATCATATCTTAACGTTGTTAAGGTGTATGGAGTTGTCCGTTTTATGCTTAAAACCAGACTCTGGATAACTCAAGGCACATTTCTGTAATAGCAGTTTATGGGTTATCCCAGGCTATGATGAAGGATAGCTTTCTATCATCTGGAAGATCAATAGTGATATTGTTCTTGACTCGCCACGGTTTTAGTAAAATGGAACTTTTCAGAAAATAGTAGTGGGAGTTTGATAGAACTGGAAGTGATTCCAGAACAACAGACGATTACTAAAAATTTGATAAGAACCTAAAGATTCAATCAGCTTTGACATTCCATTAGCCACTCCGCAAATATGGTGGGTAACCTCAGGCACCCATGAGGTACTTCAGTATTCTCAAAGACGGTGACAGGAAGGTTCTTGTTTATCCAAACTTAACACTGCTGTTGTTCCGGACTATAAGACCCGGCAAGGGATGAGTATGGCGTCGTTCTAAACTAGCTTTAGAAGTGTACGTGTATATGACTCTGCCAGGGGGTTGTTGTGGTTAGTGGGAGCAGTGGAAGCATAGTGGACAAGTAGCTTATGTCTATTTATAGACTAAAGCAGATATAGCGGAGATAAATCATCTATTTTTGATGTGACAGTCATGGGCTTTGACTTCATCAGAATAAGAGATGGATCTATTGAGAAGGTAGTAGGGTTTGATGTCCTGGTATTTTGATGACTTGCACGTTGTAGGAAGTGAAATTCCTGTACTACGATCGGTCATACTGTGGTTGTCACACAGTGTTTTCTCCACATGGGATATAGATATTATATCAGACATTCTGGTTACTAGATCTACGGTTTTAGATCTAGATTTGGGTAGTTTCCCAATCTGGGTACTTAGACAGTATTCTAATGGTATTTTAGATTGGATGACTCCTGGCATGCTGGTGCACCTGCATGTGAAGGAGTCACCCTCTTTGAAGGTGTTTTACGGACTAAGAGCGAGAGAGATGTGCTTGATTGGCATATCACTTGCTTAGGCAATTGAGTCAATCATGAGATGTCAAGTACTATACCAGATGTTGTTTTTGCACAAGATGCAATAAGTTTATATATTGATCCAGTCCTGGAGAAACGTTCGGAAGCAGTTTATGAACATAAGTGGATGTTCTAGGGATATAATAATGATGGCCTCCTTCAGGAAACGGTTATCATTCCAGGCTTCCAAGGTAACCTGAATGACAGGGTGACTGTTAGATTATAGTTTTCCCTCTAACGAGGGGCAGTAGTTTGGACAGGTGGTCCAAGCGGATACCGAGGAAGGTATGGTGCAGGATACTGATTAAATTCAGTTGACGATACAGTCTAAGAAGTTTTCTAGATTTGGAGTTCATTTGTGAACTGGGTCCCATCAGATATCCAGATATATTCTAAGATAGGTAGTGCTCATTTCAGGTGATGGCTTTCTCCGCGAACTTTAGATAAAGAGAGACATAGAAGAAACATCTGAGCGGATCCACTCACTGAGGTTATTTCTCGAAAGCAATAGTTTTACAAACAAGCTTTGTGAAACTGATTAGTAAAGGAGTTGGATGTTCGGTATCACACGAGCTGTGAGTATGCGACATCGCAATAATTATCCTTAAGTGCAAGTGGGAGATTGTTGGATATAGTGCCCTCAAAGTCAATTATTGGATCGCAGGCACGTGATTGCAATGATTGAGAGAGAACATATACCGGTAGAACAGTCTTACTCGAGATGATAGTATGCTATCTGGTTTTCCTTTATCATCGTGTACATGTTTCAGGTGATATTATAGATCAATATAACACGTTGATAGAGCACATAGGATTCTTGCTTGATTACCAGCAGTATGATGGCGATCATATACGTGAAAGTTGGGTAGTCTATAAGCACATCCTTAATGTATCCCTAGTCATGGGAGTTTCGAGACTAGGCATCGATACTCTATGAGTAGACTAGTGTATACGAATCGAGAACCCGATGAGGGGCGGTGGCTGGTCTCACAAGCCATTGGTGTCAGTTGGTTCACCTAAGTTAGTATACAGGTGCTCATTGGGTTACGAGTACACCGGACGGACTTGCAAGGGCACTTCTGATTGGTACTATACTTATTTTCAGGAGCAGTTCCCAGGTGACATGAGTACAGCTTAGTCCATTGACTTGAAACTGCTACATTGCCTCAAGTGAGTTCCCACTGTTCTTTGATCGCTACCCTACCACAACTCAAAGGAGTCGTGCAAACAGGTAGTAGTTGGGTGCGGTCCCGAAACACTTGGAGGCAGTGGCGGTTAGACAGGATTCGTCTCTCTCGGTATTATGGGTTGATATCGCGCCGTGTCTGGAGAGCCATTACATAAAGTCCTTGGTCAAGGCAAGTGAGATTTACTGGTAGATATTCCAGTAGTTTCTCAAGGTGTTCTGGGCTACACTCCGACACAACTTATATCGCTATTGGGGGTCTGAGTTTACCATTCCCCTATACCCAATGTGCGATACTCATAAACGAACAGACCGGACTGTACGGAGATTGTCACAGATAGGTTCAGTTAGGTTTCAGAATGAGTTCGCTCGTCAGCTTCCTTTTCGGTCAATACAAAGGTAGCCGTTACTTACGGCTAGTGCCACTGACGTGCTTGTCATTAAACCCACTGCCAGCATATTAACGAGTCTTTAGAGTCCCCCACAGAAAGTATCCCTAGTTCGGGAGAAACGTTGTAGAGGCCGTATGGTATTATGGCAGGGTTCGATCATATACGTGCACTTGTGCACAGATCATGATCGGACGGATCATACTAGTGGGGTTTGGTTTAATCCGGATCCTAGTATTAGATTTGTTGGATTACTTTCGTCTCATTGCATTCGTATTCAGTCGTAATGCGGATGCAGGTATGTATATACAGGTGTGGGGTATCCTTGTGATCCGTTACGAGTTTACTTTAGTTGATACCATATCTTTTTATTTTTATAAACATTTTGGTTTAAATGTTTAATGGAGGAAAATCTGAGTGCAAGTTTTTTGCATAAGCATCTTTTCATGTCACATGCACATGGTGACTTTTGGTCTTGGTTTGGGTGACCATTAAATGTGACATGGATTGATTTTGGGGCTAATTATGGTTAGTGGGGGTATTTTGGAGAGAGGGGGCTGCCATGTGATGGTTTGGAGTGGGGATTTGTTATTGATATATCTCTTTCTCTCAAAAATATCTCACACAACACACAAGTCTTTCTCTTGCTTCTCTTTCTTGAGCTTATATTCTCCTCTAATGGCTTCTTCTTCAACCTTCACCCACCCCTCTCATGAGTTGAGAATCCAAGGGTGTCTTGAGACAAACTTATCAGACACATTCTCTACTTCACCTTGGACATATCGGCTAGCAAACTTCATGTTCAAGTTGCTTCGGTTAGAAGCGAGAGCCCGTAAAAAGATTCCTTGACGTGGTGCCACTTCGACGAGGAGACCGGAGATCGATCAAGATCTGAGATGCCGTGAGGAGCTAAGGATGGTGGCTAAAGACCGAAGGACACTGATCGATCGGTATAGCCATTCTAACTTCTTATAGTTAGCTAGTTTAGTGTTAATGGTACGATACGGGTAAAAGTCAGCATTAGCGCCAGTTTCATAAAAAGTTTTTGGCCTCAGATTGATGGTAGGGGCGTTACCGTAGACTCACATGTTGGGGTAAGGAGCTACCAGCCATAGATAACCGAGCAAGAGCGGGCCCGGTTGCTTCTTGCGAGGGCTTTTGATCCTTAGCACGGGAGGGGCCGTAAGGGGCCTACTAAGGATGGGCCGAGCAGGGTTACTGCCCGGTGCTTCTTGGTGAAAGCTTTTGGTCCTTAAGGATGGCCGAACAGGGTTGGTGTTGGAGATAATGCCCTCATAGTCAATTATTGGATCGCAGGTATGTGATTGCAATGATGGTGGAGGACCTATACCGGTAGTACAGTCTTACTCGAGATGATAGTATGCTATCTGGTTTGCCTTGATCAGTCGTGTACGTGTTCAGGTGACTGATTACATGTTACACTTTGATAGAGCCCTTAGGATCTTGCTTTACTACCAACTGTATGACGGCGATCATATACGTGAGAGTTTGGTAGTTTATATGCATATCCTTAATTGTGGTCCCTAGTCGTGGGAGTTTCAAGACAGGGCATCGATACTCCGGAGTAGACTAGTGTATACAGTCGAGACCCCGACAAGGGGAGGTGGCCGGTCTCACAAGCCACTGGTGTCAGTTGGATCACCTAAGATGTATACAGGTGCTCATTGGGTTATGAGTACACCGGACAGGACTCGCCGGGAATCTGCTAGTTGGTATTATACATATCGTTAGATAGCAGTTCCCTGGTGACATGTGTACAGGTTAGTTCATCGACCTGAGGTCGTCATTTGTCTCGTGTGAGTTCCCACTGTGCTTTGATTTCTACTCTACCACGGCTCAAAGGAGTCGTGCAAACAGGTAGTTTTTGGGTACAGTCCCGAGCCACATGGAGGCACGTGAGCGGATCGGCAGGGGATTCGTCTCTCCCGGTATTGGGGGCGAGGTCGTGCTGTGTCTAGGAGAGCCATTACACAAAGTCCATGGCCATGGCAGGAGATTTACTGATAGGTACTCCAGTAGTATCTCAGGGTGTTATTAGGCTTCACTCCGACACGACTTTTACTGCTATTGGGGGTCTGACGTTACTAGCCCCCTAGGCAGATATGCGTTACTCATAGACGAATGGACTGGACTGTATATACATTGTCACTGTTAGGCTCAGTAGGGTTTCTGGATGAGTTCGCTCATCAGCCTCCCTTGAGGTCAGTCCATGGGCAGCCGTTACGCATAGCTAGTGCCGCTGACGGTTTGTGGTTAAACCCACTGCCAGGGTACTGACGAGTCATTAGAGTCCCCCACAGACAGTTTCCCAAGTTCGGGCGAAACGTTGTAGAGGCCGTATGGTTTTATGGCAGGGTTCGGAAAATGCACGTGCGTTTACGTACGTGTTATTTTTCGGGTAGATGATACTGGTCGGCTTTGGTTTAAGCCGGATCCGAGTATTATATTGAGTTGGTATGATATCTTTGTCTCTGTTGCATTTGTATTCGGTCGTAATACAAATGCGGGTATATTTATACAGTTACGGGGTTATCCTGAAAGTCGTTTCAGGATCACTTTTGGAAGTTGCCAGTTTCCAGTTTTCTATCAGCCGTCTTTTAACATTCGGTTAAAGACGGATTTATCTTTTCTTGGATGAGGGTGAGTCATGCTTCTAGAAGGTTCTAGAAAGGGTGACTTGACATGGTGAGTCATTAGTGCTTTAATGGAGCCATTAATGCAATGGTGACTAGGTTAATGAATCACCATTTGCATTAATGAGGTTTTGTTTGCTTAAGGATATTTTTCTTGTGTTCACACATGATATTTCTTTCTTAAGCTCACCCTATTCTCTCCTACACTCACCCCCCTCCCTATATATGGCCGGCCCCTCCTCTCTCTCATACTCACTTGATGTTTTCATTTGGTTACAAAAGATATGATAGATTTTAGGGTGTATGGAACTTCACAGCTCATTTCATTCCATCACCCGATTCCCACGGCAACTTCATTAACCGTTCGTCCATGGTTTTGGACGAAGCGAGACAAAGTCATCTACTCATTCTCTACATCATTCTTGGTCCTCTCTTTTAGCAAACTTGACGACCGAGTTGCCTCGAGTCAGAGGCGGGAGCCCGTTAAAAGAATCAGTGACGTGGTGCCACCTGGACGAGCAGATCGGAGATCGAAGAGATCGGTGCAGCCGCAACGGAGCGTGGGATGATGGTTAAAGAACGAAGGACTCGGATCGTTCAGTATAACCTTTCTACACTCTTTACAGTTTGTTAGTTTAGCAATAATGGCAGATCCGGGTTAAAGTATACGATAGCGCCAGTTATAAGTTTTTTGTTCCGCATTTGGCGTCTGTAGACGGCCGGGGCGCTAGCGTAGACTTATAGTGGTATCAGAGCCTAACCATTTTGCTATACTAACTTGTGCTAACGCGATTAAAACATCGATCGAACCGGAAATCAAAAACCGCATTTTTTCAATTTGACAGTTTCTGTTGATTTTAAATGGTGTCCTAAAAATATTCCACATATCACAGAAAGTTGTGCAGGGTTTCAGAAGTACAACGACAAAATTTGAGCACGTGAACCCACCAAACCGCCGCGGAGTCGCGGCCAAACCCATGGTTTGGCCGCGCATCCGCGGCCGTTCTATGGGATCAGTGCACCAAATTTTCTCTGTGTCTTCTCTGTTGGAATTTGGGGGTTTTGGTATATATCTTTTGGGCCCAGATTTTGTTACTGTTCACCAGATGTTCGTGGGGCCCACTTTGTGATATTTAGTCGATCGAAATTTAAACATGTTAGTTTACAGTGCTTACATTATATCTCCGATCGGGAATGTCATTTGATCGGTAAACCGCGTCTGATTGCTATAGTTCTTTTAGACGGGTTTGCGAACGTGACATTCGCGTTGAAGTTCTGTGTTGTGCTGTGATGTTGCGGATTTGTCGTGATGGATAGCAGTGTGCAATGATAGTACAGTTTGAGTTTACTTGTACATTTGATATTGCAGGGCGAGCGTCCAACTTGTGGACTGCCGTCACTGCCTGTTGTATAATATTCTTTTGGGGCACGACCAGGTTGCGGTCGATGTACCTGTTGTACTATTTTTGATTACTGTACTAGGTTTTACCCCGCGACGGAGTGCACGGATAGCCGGGTTCTGAGGGGCAACGGGTCCGCATCTCATGGATTTGAGAGGCACAGGGGTCCCACTCTAGAATTGGCAGACTATTCACCGCACTCATAGGGGTTACAGGTTGACCCAAGGAGGGGTGCCCAAGATTACCGGATTCCGTGAAGTGCAGGGTGGTCCATTCACTGTGCTATAGGGGGCTGCCTCGCTTCAGGTTTTGGCGGGTAACTTGCCGCACCCGTAGGGGTCTAGGTTTCATTGCACAGGCTATCCACACGACAGGGGAACGTTGGGTTTCAGCAGCGGCTCTGTGAAACCCGGGGATCCCAGATTATCTGTATTGTTCTGTGATGCTTATTACTTTTCTGTAATGTTGCATATTATCACGCCTGGAGCGATTATTGTATATTGGTTTATATACTATTAGATGTTGTATATGTTTTACACCCGTGCTAGTCCAGTCCCCGCTCTGTCGTTAGTTAAGTAACCTAACGGGTGATGACGGGACCCAGTGACGAATGCGGATGGCATATACGTACATTTTATTTTCGTTCTTTTCTGGTGTGATTGATTGATGGGACTGCGTTCATTCTGATCAATGCAAAGTAAAACAAACCTGTTTAGATGTTGTTGGAACAATTTAAAAGTTGTTATTACAAAGATGTTTCCTTTTGTTATGCATAGTGGTATTCGGTTGGAATATCCTGCACCTCATTCGACGGGGCAAGGGCCGATATCCCTTCACCGGGACTGACCCCTTGGGCAGAAGTTTGTGTCAGGGTAATAACTGCACTATAGTCGATTACATGTTGCTTTGCATCGCGGTATTCAGTGGAATATCCTGCACCTCATTCCACGAGGAAAGAGCCGAGATCCCTTTACCGGGAGTGACCTCTTTAGCAAAGGTTTTCGCCACTATATTTATAAAAAGCTATCAGGTTCCTTCAACGAGATCAAGTTCATTATGTTAAAGGTTTTTCGCCAAAAACCAGCCGTAGCCATCCGTCGTTTCTTATGGATGGTCAGTAATATTCAAGCTATGTTTGTTGGCTTTCGTCAAGGCATAGTGTTTGGTAGTTGCTGGGGTATTCATTTGTTGCATAGATAGATGTGTTGGTTTGGGACAGTCGTATTACCTTGTTGGCTTTCGTCAAGGGTATGTACGGGTGGGTTCAAATTAACAAGATAATGACGGGCAGAACTTGACATGTGATTTATGATATGTTGACTTTCGCCAAGGTCATAAGAACATGGGGCAAAAATCTTATCGGGAGTTTCTAAAGAAACTGAAACTTGCCAAGTATGCGCATACCTTCTGGAGTATGAGTAACGTGGATGCATTCCATCACGTTATCATGCGATGAGAGTTGGATTCCGATTCCCACTGATGAGTTGGTTTACTCTTCGGGTGATCCCGATTGATTCTTCTTTTAGGTTTGGAGGAGAATTTGACAGGACAGTGGGAGGTTTCCGGATTAGATAAATTGATAACCATTCTGATCTTGGTTAGAGTGCACGCAGAGTGTTTCTTTTCTCTCTCTCTTTGGCAGCGACCTTTGACCGACCCTAGACTATGACTCATTGACCAAGTTGACCGAACCTTCTTAAAATACTGGCTTTTGGATTGTCCGAGTTGCATAAGTCATTGCCACTCCTCCTTCTACCCTTTGTATTTCTCAGAAGACCCGTATTACAACGGACATCCACTTCAATTGGATAGATCCATCGTATGGTTATATACGAACTCGAAGGGACTTCTTCGAGGATGGATCAAGGTTCAGGAGAAATAGAATTGGTTTATTCAGTTGTCTTTTATTATCACCTTCTCTCAGGTTGCGAGAGCTCCTTGGTTTAGGAGAGTACACCTATTACGCTTATTGGATAGTCTTATTCCAAACCATAGGCTGGTGCCGAAAGGTAGGGAATGAAGAAAACCAATTAGCCTAAGTAGGGTGTACAGAAGGTAATATGTAAAGACAAATAAAGGGATTAGAAAGAGGGCAAAGTAAATTGCGACTGATATCATTCACGACCAAACCGCGTGCTTCATCGCCACTCCTATTTCACCTTTAATAGAATAAGGTATTATTCAGTTGTCTTTTATCATCACCTTCTCTCAAGATGCGAGTACTCCTTGGTTTAGGAGGGTACACCTATTATGCTTACTGGATAGTCTTCTTCCAAACCATAGGCTGTTGCCGAACGGTAGGGAAGGAAGAAAACCATTTAGCCTAACAAAGGTGTACAGAAGGTAACGACTAAAGACAAATAAAGAGATTTGGAGAGATGGCAATGAAATATACGGTTAAAGTCATGAATTGGATTATGGAAGAGGCATTACTAGGAATACCAAGATACCCCTACGAAACATTTTCATGTTTCAGTGCATTGTTAAAGAAAAACTGTTTTCCCGATTAGATACTTACTCTAAGGGTATGTATTTACCAGGTTTCATTCTCATATCTGTATGGTTTTACAGATGATGAGTGGGAGTAAGTTATTGTGAATTAGGTGATTAACCTCATTATATCGGAATTCGTTGTAATTGGTGATATTTGAGGAAATCGCCAGGGTACAGTTTTCAACCTACGAAGCACAGGTTTTGAGTTATTCAACTCAGCGGACTTATACAGAGTATTGTATGTTGTCCAGTGTCCATCAGGACAAAGGGGTAGGTCCTCGTACTTTGTTCTGTTTACTTATGACTTCTCTAGTTTTTAGACAAGTGTTTCGTAGAAATACAAGGTTTAAGTTTTGAGAAGTTGTGGGTATAAGAATAAAGTAGAGAACCAGGTGTCACAAGTATCGGGATTCTTCAAAGAGATCGAAGATGTAGATTCTTGTGATTGGTATTCAGATGATAGTAATGATTTTGAGAAACTAGTTTCTCTTTCAGGTTACTCATAATTGGAAGGATTCCTAAGTTGAGTAATACTGATTAGTCTCTTTCCATTAAGTTGATATGCACTGGAGACAGCTGCATGATTGAATATGGTTCCAATTAAATAAGTGCCAAAGTCTCTATATTGGATATAGAATAGTTCGTACCTTAAAAGATATTAAGGTACGGGGAGTTGTCCAGCTTATGCTTAAAACCAGACACTCGATAACTCAGGGCACGTTTCTGTAATGGCTGTTTGTGGGTTGACCCTGGCTATGACGAGGGTTGATATTCTACCATTTGGAAGATCAATAGTGATATTGTTCTTGACTCGCCACAGTTTTAGTAAAATGGATTTTTTCAGAAAACAGTAGTGGGAGTATGGTAGAACTGGAAGTGATTCCAGAACCGCGAACGATTACGGAAAATTTAATAGGACCTATATATATTCAATCAGGTTTGACATTCCATTAGCCACTCCGCAGTTATGGTGGGTAACCTCAGACACCCGAGAGGTACTTCGGTAGCCTCAAGGACGGTGACAGGGAGGTTCTTATCTACCCAGACTTGACACTACTGTTGTTCCAGACTATGAGACCAGGCAGGAGGATAAGTATAGCGTCGTTCTAAACTAGCTTTAGAAGTGCACGTGTATATTATTCTGCCAGAGGGTTGTCGTAGTCAGTGGGAGCAGCGGAAGCATAGTGGGCAAGTAGCTTATGTCTATTTATAGACTAGAGCAGTTATAGCAGAGATAGATCATCTAATTTTGATGTGACAGTCATAGGTTTGACTTCATCAGAATAGGGGATGGATCTGTTAAGAAGATAGTAGGCTGTGATGTCATGGTATCTGGATGACATACACAGAATAGGAAGTAAAATTCCTATACTACGATCGGTTGTACTGTGGTCGTCACACAGTTGTTTCTCCAGACAGGATATGGATATAATATTTGACATTCTGGTTTCTGGATCTATGGTTTTAGATCTAGATTTGGGTAGTTTCCCAATGTGGGTACTTTGACAGATATTCTAATGGTTTTTAGAATAGTTGACTCCTATCATGGTGGTGTACCTGCAGGTGATGGAGTCACCCTCTCTAAAGGTGTCGTATAGACTAAAGGGGAGAGGGTTGTGCATGATTGGCAGATCACTTGGTTAGGCAATTGAGTTAATCGTGAGGTGTCAAGTACCACACCAGATATTGTTTTTGCACTAGATGCGATAAGTTTGTTTTAATCCAATCCTGGAGAGACATAAGGAAGCAGTTTTAGAACATAAGTGGATGTTCTACGGATTTGATGACGGCAGCCTCCTTCGGGAGACGATTATCATTCCAGGCTTCAAAGGTGACGTGGATGACAGAGTGATTGTCAGAGTTTTAGTTTTCCCTCCGACGAGGAACAGTATTATGGACAGGTGGTCCAAGAGGATACTGTGGGTGGCATGGTGCCGGATACTGATTAGGTTCAGTGAACGATACAGTCTAAGAAGTTAGGATTTGGAGTTCATTTATGAACTAGGTCCCATCAGATATCCAGACATATTCTAAGACAGGTATTACTCGATTCGGGAGATGGCTTTCTCCGCGAACTTGAGATTAAGAGAGATATAGAAAGAAATATCTAGGCGGATCCACTCTCTGAGGCTATTTCTCGAACACAATAGTTTTACAAACGGGCTTTGTGAAACTGATTAGTAGAGGAGTTGGATGTTCGGTTTCACACGGGCTATGAGTAGTCGACATCGCAATAATTAGCCTTGAATGCAAGTGGGAGATTGTTGGAGATAGTGCCCTCATAGTCAATTATTGGATCGCAGGTACGTGATTGCAATGATGGCGGAGGACCTATACCGGTAGGACAGTCTTACTCGAGATGATAGTATGCTATCTGATTTGCCTTTATCAGTCGTGTACATGTTCAGGTGACTGATTACATGTTACACTTTGATAGAGCCCTTAGGATCTTGCTTTACTACCAACTGTATGACGGCGATCATATACGTGAGAGTTGGGTCGTTTATATGCATATCCTTAATTGTGGTCCCTAGTCGTGGGAGTTTCGAGACAGGGCATCGATACTCCGGAGTAGACTAGTGTACAAAGTCGAGACCCCGACGAGGGGCGGTGGCCGGTCTCACAAGCCACTGGTGACAGTTGGATCACCTAAGATGTATACAGGTGCTCATTGGGTTATGAGTACACCGGACAGGACTCGCCGGGAATCTGCTAGTTGGTATTATACATATCGTTAGATAGCAGTTCCCTGGTGACATGTGTACAGGTTAGTTCATCGACCTGAGGTCGTCATTTGTCTCGTGTGAGTTCCCACTGTGCTTTGATTTCTACTCTACCACGGCTCAAAGGAGTCGTGCAAACAGGTAGTTTTTTGGTACAGTCCCGAGCCACATGGAGGCACGTGAGCGGATCGGCAGGGGATTCGTCTCTCCCGGTATTGGGGGCGAGGTCGTGCTGTGTCTAGGAGAGCCATTACACAAAGTCCATGGCCATGGCAGGAGATTTACTGGTAGGTACTCCAGTAGTATCTCAGGGTGTTATTGGGCTTCACTCCGACACGACATATACTACTATTGGGGGTCTAACGTTACTAGCCCCCTAGGCAGATATGCGTTACTCATAGACGAACGGACTGGACTGTATATACATTGTCACTGTTAGGCTCAGTAGGGTTTCTGGATGAGTTCGCTCATCAGCCTCCCTTGAGGTCAGTCTATGGGCAGCCGTTACGCATAGCTAGTGCCGCTGACGGTTTGTGGTTAAACCCACTGCCAGGGTACTGACGAGTCATTAGAGTCCCCCACAGACAGTTTCCCAAGTTCGGGCGAAACGTTGTAGAGGCCGTATGGTTTTATGGCAGGGTTCGGAAAATGCACGTGCGTTTACGCACGTGTTATTTTTCGGAAAGATGATACTGGTCGGCTTTGGTTTAAGCCGGATCCGAGTATTATATTGAGTTGGTATGATATCTTTGTCTCTGTTGCATTTGTATTCGGTCGTAATACAAATGCGGGTATATTTATACAGTTACGGGGTTATCCTGAAAGTCGTTTCAGGATCTCTTTTGGAAGTTGCCAATTTCCAGTTTTCTATCAGCCGTCTTTTAACATTCGGTTAAAGACGGATTTATCTTTTCATGGATGAGAGTGAGTCATGCTTCTAGAAGGTTCTGGAAAGGGTGACTTGACATGGTGAGTCATTAGTGCTTTAATGGAGCCATTAATGCAATGGTGACTAGGTTAATGAATCACCATTTGCATTAATGAGGTTTTGTTTGCTTAAGGATATTTTTCTTGTGTTCACACATGATATTTCTTTCTTAATGTCACCCTCTTCTCTCCTACACTCACCCCCCTCCCTATATATGGCCGGCCCCTCCTCTCTCTCATACTCACTTGATGTTTTCATTTGGTTACAAAAGATATGATAGATTTTGGGGTGTATGGAACTTCACAGCTCATTTCGTTCCATCACCCGATTCCCACGGCAACTTCATTAACCGTTCGTCCATGGTTTTGGGCGAAGCGAGACAAAGTCATCTACTCATTCTCTACATCATTCATGGTCGTCTCTTTTAGCAAACTTGACGACCGAGTTGCCTCGAGTCAGAGGCGGGAGCCCGTTTAAAGAATCAGTGACGTGGTGCCACCTGGACGAGCAGATCGGAGATCGAAAAGATCGGTGCAGCCGCAACGGAGCGTGGGATGATGGTTAATGAACGAAGGACTCGGATCGTTCGGTATAACCTTTCTACACTCTTTACAGTTTGTTAGTTTAGCAATAATGGCAGATCCGGGTTAAAGTATACGATAGCGCCAGTTATAAGTTTTTTGTTCCGCATTTGGCGTCTGTAGACGGCTGGGGCGCTAGCATAGACTTATAATGGTATCAGAGCCTAACCATTTTGCTATACTAACTTGTGCTAACGCGTTTAAAATATCGATCGAACCGGAATCAAAAACCGCATTTTTTCAATTTGACAGTTTCTGTTGATTTTAAATGGTGTCCTAAAAATATTCCACATATCACAGAAAGATGTGCAGGGTTTCAGAAGTACAACGACAAAATTTGAGCACGTAAACCCACCAAACCGCCGCGGAGTCGCGGCCAAACCCATGGTTTGGCCGCGCATCCGCGGCCGTTCTATGGGATCAGTGCACCAAATTTTCTCTGTGTCTTCTCTGTTGGAATTTGGGGTTTTTGGTATATATCTTTTGGGCCCTGATTTTGTTACTGTTCACCAAATGTTCGTGGGGCCCACTTTTTGATATTTAGTTGATCGAAATTTAAACATGTTAGTTTACAGTGCTTACATTATATCTCCGATCGGGAATGTCATTTGATCGGTAAACCGCGTCTGATTGCTATAGTTCTTTTAGACGGGTTTGCGAACGTGACATTCGCGTTGAAGTTCTGTGTTGTGCTGTGATGTTGCGAATTTGTCGTGATGGATAGCAGTGTGCAATGATAGTACAGTTTGAGTTTACTTGTACATTTGATATTGCAGGGCGAGCGTCCAACTTGTGGACTGCCGTCACTGCCTGTTGTATAATATTCTTTTGGGGCACGACCAGGTTGCAGTCGATGTACCTGTTGTACTATTTTTGATTACTGTACTAGGTTTTACCCCGCGACGGAGTGCACGGATAGCCGGGTTCTGAGGGGCAACTGTTCATATCAGATTTTTGCATTTTCATACCGCCCAATTTTTATCACATTGCATATCGGTAGATACACTTGAGCCGTGTTTGCTAGTCAATTGCAGGATACAGGTTCTCGGTTCTAAAACGGTGAAATTCATGAAAAACACGACAAAATCCGGGTTCCTGCCAACCACAGATAAAACACGGTCTCCGCTCTTCATCCGTATGTTGCCAGTTTAGGAAGATAAAATGTCAAATCAATGTCACCTTCATGCACAAGGCTCAATGGCAACAACAAGTTCCAAGAAATCTACGCGGAGCTCGAGGAAATCATGCCAAATCTTGACAAAAAGTCCACCTTTCCCTCAACAAAAATTCTGGAAGAAATATGGAGGTATTTTCAGAAAACACATGTACCAAATTGAAGAGTACATCAAACCAGGGTGCCACCAAAAAGCCCAAGATGCAATTCATCAAAAAGGCCGCGGATCCGCGGCCAATAGGGGTTCTAGGCCGCGGATCCGCGGCCGTATAGTGGCGGCAGGCAAAACTTTTCCAGGGGTATTTTTGTCTTTTCAGATGTGTTCTGGTGGTTGCCCTAGATTTCCATTCTCCAGCCTATAAATAGCCCAGAACTTTGTGAAGGAAAGGGTCCATTCTTGTATTTTCTTTTTCTAGGCTTTAGTTCACATGTTCTTCTTCTTCTCATCTCTTCTCCCTTAAACTTGTAGTGAGCTTTGTGAGGGAGGAATGGTAAATAAAGAAGATCATTTTATTATCATACTTGTCTTGCTCTTTCTTTACTTGTTGTAATTTTAATTGTTAAGTAGTTGTTGTTATTTTCTTGTTGTTTCTTTCTTCTCTCTTTTTCTTTATCATTCATACGACAATGATGCTTACGCTCGATCCTCGCCAAGGTGAGGTCGCAAATAGTTAGTCGTATTCTTCTAATCTCCTTCTTTCTATCTTCCTCTTTTGTTTTGTTTTGTTTTTCCTTATCATGAAATGTGAGTAGTTTTATACTTGTTAGGGTAGGATAAGGGAAGTTTGAGAGAAGGAAATCTCTCTCACTCTTTCCTTGCCCAACAGCTTAAATCGACTCCCGTTAATTGAACCACAATCCGCTCCTTACGGCACCCTATCCTACATGATAGCGGTGATTCCGTAGTGAGACCGGTTGTGGTTGAATTAACCGGAGGTTATGGATAAGAGCCAAGAACGGACGGACAAGCACCAAAAGGAAGGACTTATGCGTTGGAAAGCCTAGCTTATACTCGCAAGTTCCTTCCTAGTCGTGCTAATCCCCGTTGTTGCCGATTACCGTAACACCGATATTAAGAGGGGCAACGAAAGATGTGGAGACTCCTAACTCAAACTAACCTAATCCTAACCCTAACAAGCTCTCTTTAAATATCAACTCAACACTTAGATAATCCAACAAAATCTGAAAACAGGACTTAACTCGTTAAAACACTTTGAAAAAGACTCCCATCTCCCTGCGGACGACCCGTACTCAACCGGCTAGCTAAAAGCGAAACCGTCTTGATTGCGGTATTTAAACTAGAACTTGAACACGCACATACGCTAACAATCAAATGGCGCCGTTGCCGGGGAGACGGTAGTTTATTTCCTTGTGTAATTTCGGGTTAATTTGTGAATATAAATATAAAAAAAAAACAAAAAAAAATATACTTTGTAAAAAATCATCTTGTTAATTTTGATTAGCTTTTGTGCAAGTGTGCAGGAAAATACAAGGATCGAGTTCAGTGGTCAAGACGTTGAAAATACGGAGTTCAAGTACAGTGCCAAAGACGTGGGAAGATAGACCCACATTTCGCGGCTACACCGCGACGGACAAAAAAAAACGAAGCATACGGCCTACTGTCAAAATCTGGAGCAGATATAGTGAGCACATCAGAATTCCACACATCCAGACAAGCAGAGGAGACCCAGAACAGCACCTACAAAAATTTTCAAGGCCCAATACCTCCACATAGCCGCGGATCCGCGGCTATTGCATGCGTTTGGCCGCGGAAACGCGGCCATCTGTTGGCTTCAGGCCCTCAGTTTCTCTCTGTAAATCCCTCTGCTTCTCCCCTCTCCTCTGAACTCCACTGAATTGTGTTTTCTGCAGCCTTCTTTGCGCAAATTCTTCTCCCCCTTCCAATAAACTGTTCTTGTGCAGGATTCTTTGCGCCGCAAATAAAAATTGTTTGCAGTTGATTTGTTACCGCTTTGCATTCTTTAATACGGACTTAAGGGGCTTGAAACCAATCCAGATTGGGTGGGGATTTCATCACCCTTCCCAGGACCCCAAAAATCACTAAAGCATATGCATTGTCCATTGTAAATTAAAAAATACTAGACTTCAGCCCTAAGGACTTCGCGCTCATTAGGAGAAGATAAACCGTGTTTAGAACCTCGCTTAACCGTATATTGTTTACGGGGTGTCTAGGAAAGTGTTAAAGGCGCAACCGCCGAAAGAGAAAGGGTTATTTAATTAAGGAACTTCGCGAAAACGTTGGACAACCTCCCCTTATCTCTGCACTTACCTGGCCTCGTGATCAGTGTATTTTTAAGCCCGTTTCTTGACATTGTTTAACTTCGACAATCAAGTTCAGGAGCAGGTCTAGTAGACCTAGGTTACCCTAGATCTAGGTGTGATTGTGCATATCTTGTTTGTGATTACTTAAGCCGTATTTCCGTACATACTTCTGTAAATCTCTTTCTAAAAAGAAAAAAAAGAAAAAGAAAAAATCAAAAACTTTTATAAAAACTTACCCTTTTGTCGCCAAATCCATTTTCACCCACCACCCATCGCCTTTCTCCATTGACGTTTTCTTACCCTCACCTTCTCCGCTTTGACTATACTAAACTCGTTTAGTGTATGTCCGCTTGGACTCGGGACACTAGCGCCCGTCTAGTCCGCGTTACGTTAGTCGCGACCGACTACGCGATCGACTCCGAAGTCGATACTCCGTCCACTCCTCTTTCACCCCTTCCTTTGCCGGCCAACTCCGACGTTGACCGGAATTCTGTTCATATATCTTCACCTTCACCTTCACCAACCTCTTCTTCCGCGATGTCGGGATTTAACCCGAACATCTCTTTGACCACCGCTGGATTGGCTCCACCTCCTACGGAGACCAATCTCCCACCACCTCCGCCTGTTGTAGCGCCACAGCGAATTGCGCTCCAGGATCGTTTCTACCCCACCCGTTCTGCACTTCCCACCTGCCTTTCTCTTCCTCCGGCCAATGGGGACAACTTTGAAATTAAGCCCCATTTCATCAACATGCTTCCACGTTTTCATGGGCTTGAATCTGAAGATGCCTATATCTTCATCAATAAATTTCAAAACGTCTGTGCCATGATGAAAACCACCCAGCTGTCGGACGATGCTATACGTCTACGGGTCATTCCGTTCACTTTATGCGATCTCGCTGAAAAATGGCTGTATAGCACTGCTTCCCACTCAATCACCAGCTGGGACGAGTTTGTTAAAGCGTTTCTGAAAAAATTCTATCCAAATCATAAGACCGCAAGAATTCGAAATGAAATCAACCAATTCTCCCAGCTTCCCTCTGAACCCTTCTGGAAGTGCTTTGACCAGTACAAAGACCTTCTTGTTCAGTGTCCTCACCACGGTATAGAGAAATGGAAGCTCTGCCAAACCTTATACGAGGGACTGAACCCAGCAACGAAGCAGTTGCTGGAAACCATCTGTCAGGGCCACTTCCTATCGAAATCTGACGAGGAAGCGTGGCAGTTCTTTGACGATCTTGCGGAGCAAACGCTACAGTGGGAGAGCACCCGACTTCTTCTTCTTCTACCTCCACTTCTACCGGTCAGTCTAGGGTAGGAATCCACCAACTTGACGTCTCTATTGCGATGAAAGCTGAAATAGCTGCTATAACAAGAAAGCTTGAAGCAATAGAGAGCAAATTTTCTGCTCCTGCTCCTGCCCCTGTTCTCCCCCTTCGTACCATCTGCGCTTGTTGTTCCGATCCTTCAAACTTAACCGAAGAGTGTCCTTACAATCCACCCCCGCAAGGACAGGATCAGGTTAATGCTGCCTTCCAGCAAAGACAGAGGAATGATCCATACTCTTCCACCTATAATCCCGGTTGGAGGAACCACCCCAATTTCGCCTGGAATCAGAATCAGAATCAATTCCAAGGCAACAATTTCCAAAGGGCGCCTCCACCGCAACAACAAGCGCAACAACAAACTCAGTATCAGCAGCCCTTCCAACCCCAACCTTTCCAAAACCAGACGAACAACTTTGCACCCAACAACTCTTTTCCACCAAACAACTTTGTTCCGTCAAACAACGATAAGGTTTCCTCGCTCGAGCGTAGTCTGGAGGCGTTTGTTAAACAATCGACTCAATCCACCGCCAACATCCAGTCTTCAATTCAATCTTTAGTGCAACACACTGCCGCACACGGGCAAAGCATCAAGACCATCGAGGCCCAGATTGCACAGCTGAACGCGGCCTTAAGCGAGCGAGAAAAGGGGAAGCTCCCGTCCCAGCCACTTCCAAATCCCGGGCACCCACATAATGCACATGTTGCTCTTGAACAACAGAACCATAATGTAAGTGCCGTGACTACACTGAGATCGGGGAGGATGCTGCAAAACAACATTGGCACACGGATCAACGATGACACCCCGGCCGCTGCTTCTTCTTCTTCTCCTTCTTCTTCTTCTTCGTCTTCTGAGCCTATTCTCCGTTCTTCACAAGGCTCTCCTTCCTCTTCTTCTCTGAACGGACCCACTTCAAACTCCACGAAAACACCTATTCTGGGATCCGTTCCAACTCCACAATCTCCTCCTCCAGCATTAGACTCAACCAATTTTCAAAATGTTCCATTTCCAAACCGGTTGAGATCTAATAAACAAAATCCTCAAATGGAGAAGATTCTGGAGTTATTTAAGCAGGTTAACATTAATATTCCTCTTTTAGATGCTGTCCAACAAGTCCCGTCTTACGCGAAAATCTTAAAGGACTTGTGCACGAAAAAGAGGAAATCTCAGGTACCCAAGAAAGTTTTCTTGGCTAGTGCTGTGAGTGATGCCCTTACCCAATCTTTACCACAAAAACGGAAGGACCCTGGCTGTCCTACGATTTCAATTACTATTGGGGATAAGAACATCAACCGCGCACTATTAGATCTTGGTGCCAGTGTTAACCTGCTTCCATATTCAGTATACGAGCAATTAGGCGTCAGAAAGTTGAAATCCACGCACTGCACTCTCCAAATGGCCGACCGATCGATCACCCACCCTAGGGGTGAGCTAGAGGATGTGTTGATAAGAGTCGGGGACTTCATATTCCCCGTTGACTTCATTGTATTAGATACACAGCCTGTAGCTAACCCCCGGAATCAGATTCCGGTGATACTCGGTCGACCATTTCTCGCAACCTCAAATGCTGTGATCAATTGTCGCAATGGTTCGATGAACCTCTCTTTTGGAAATATGACGATTGAACTCAACATTTTTAGGTTAGGGAATCAGCCCGCCGAACCTAATGCTCATATACTGGATGTCTGCTCGATCCAGGAGATCACCCCAGAAGAGTGTGAATTCGAGGAGTTTCTGTTTGATCACGATAATCTTGACGCCACTAGTGCGTTTCTCTTCGAACCTGCTGCTGTTTCTGCGCCCGACAACGAATACGAGTGTTTCACGTTTTCGAACGATCTTAGCCGCGCACAACCCGAGTTTGAATCTTTCGACTTTTCGGATGAGTTACCTGAACCATCCAACTCGGTTGCTTACACTCGCTTTGAACCTTTGCTGGAGTCCTTTGATTTCGAGACCTTTGCACCAGTCTTGCCTTCCATCATTTCACCTCCAACGCTCGAACTCAAGCCGTTGCCGTCTCACCTTAAGTATGCTTACTTAGGTGAGAACGAGACCCTCCCTGTCATCATCTCGGCTTCTCTAGCTCCCGAGCAAGAGAAAGCCCTTCTCGCAGTCTTGCACAGCAACAGGCAAGCTTTTGGCTGGTCTATGGCGGACATCAAGGGGATTAGTCCCCTGATCGTTGAGCATCACATTCATCTGATGGATGATGCCAAACCAGCCCGGGATCCACAAAGACGTCTTAATCCAGTCATGAAGGAGGCTGTGAAGAAGGAGATCGTCAAATGTCTAGATAGTGGTATCATTTACCCTATCTCTGATAGCCAGTGGGTTAGCCCCATTCATGTTGTCCCCAAGAAGTCGGGTATCACGGTCATAACCAACGAGGCGAATGAGTTAATCCCTACTTGCACCCAAACTGGGTGGCGAGTTTGCATTGATTACAGAAAACTCAACGCCGCAACGCGGAAAGACCACTTTCTGCTACCCTTCATTGACCAGATGCTTGAACGATTGGCCGGACACGAGTACTACTTCTTTCTTGATGGCTACTCCGGCTATAATCAAATTCCCATCGTCGAAAAAGACCAGGACAAGACCACTTTCACTTGTCCTTTCGGCACGTTTGCATATCGTCGCATGCCCTTTGGGTTATGCAATGCGCCCGCTACCTTCCAGCGGTGTATGATGGGAATTTTCTCAGACATGGTGGAAAATTTTCTAGAGATTTTCATGGATGACTTCTCCATCTTCGGCGATTCCTTCAACGAGTGTTTGCTGCATCTTGACGCTGTCCTTACCCGATGTAAGGACAAGAATCTCACTTTGAACTGGGAGAAATGCCACTTCATGGTGCGCGAAGGTATTGTCTTAGGACAAATCATCTCGCAAAATGGCATAGAGGTTGACAAAGCAAAGATTGAGGTCATTTCCAATCTGCCTCCTCCCCGATGCGTCAGAGATATCCGAGCCTTCCTTGGCCATGCCGGTTTTTATAGACGGTTTATCAAGGACTTTAGCAAGATTGCTAGGCCCTTGACTCTTTTGCTGGCCAAGGATACGCCTTTCGACATCAACTCAAGCTGTGTGACTGCCTTCGAGTCACTGAAACGCTCACTCACTTCTGCTCCCGTTCTTTCTTCACCTGACTGGACGCACCCATTCGAGATTATGTGCGATGCATCCGACTTTGCCATCGGTGCTGTCCTTGGACAACACATCAACAAGATGCCGCACGTAATCTATTATGCGAGCCGAACCCTGAACGACGCCCAACTTAACTATACAACAACTGAGAAGGAATTCTTAGCTGTTGTATTTGCTTTAGAAAAGTTCAGGCCCTACCTCATCGGCTCTCCAGTCATTGTCTACACGGACCATTCAGCTCTGCGCCATCTTTTTGCGAAGAAAGATGCCAAATCTCGGTTAATACGTTGGATCCTCTTGCTTCAAGAATTTGACCATGTCATTAAGGACAAACGAGGATGTGAAAACGTAGTTGCCGACCATCTCTCACGACTTCCTTCTTCGCCTTCGCTTCCAATCCCGATCAACGACGTTTTTCCGGATGAACAGCTCTTGACAGTATCGTGCGAACCTTGGTTCGCAGATATTGTGAACTATTTGGCCACGGGATTACTACCGACTGAATGGTCGAGTCAGGACAGACTTCGCTTCTTATCCCAAGTAAAACACTTTTACTGGGACGAACCTTACTTGTTCAAGTACTGTCCCGACCAGATTATTCGTCGGTGTGTCCCTGACGAGGAATTCAAGAGTGTGCTGTCATTTTGCCACGATCAAGCGTGTGGCGGGCATTTTGGGCCCAGAAAGACAGCTGAGAAGATCTTGCAATGTGGTTTCTACTGGCCACAACTTTTCAAAGACGCTCACGACTATTGCAAGACTTGCTCCCGGTGCTAACACATGGGCCGGATATCCCGGAGGAACGAGATGCCGCTCCAACCGATCTTGGTTGTGGAGATTTTCAATGTTTGGGGGATAGATTTCATGGGGCCGTTTCCTAGCTCTTTCGGGAACTTGTACATACTTCTAGCTGTTGATTACGTCTCTAAATGGGTCGAGGCTGTGCCCAGCCGAACTAACGACAACAAGGTTGTCGTTAGGTTCCTTAAAGAAAACATTTTCTCCCGGTTTGGGCACCCTCGAGCGATCATTAGCGACAATGGAAGTCATTTCTGCAATAGGACTTTCAAGGCCTTGATGCGGAAATACTCCATTAATCATAAGCTCTCTACGCCCTACCACCCCCAAACCTGCGGGCTGGCCGAAGTTTCAAATCGGCAAATCAAGCAGATAATGGAGAAGACGGTTTCCAAGAACCGTAAGGATTGGTCTCTGAAACTCACTGATGCCCTTTGGGCATTTAGAACCGCTTATAAGACCGACCTTGGCATGTCTCCCTATCGGCTTGTGTACGGAAAAGCCTGCCACCTTCCTGTCGAAATCGAGCATCGCGCATTTTGGGTGATAAAGGAGCTGAATCTGTCTCTTGAGGATGCTGGCAGCCATCGGAAGCTGCAGTTGAACGAACTGAACGAGCTTAGGGATGAGGCTTACGATAACGCGGTTGTTGTTAAGAACCGAACGAAGGTGTTTCACGATAAACACCTTTTGCGCAAAACCTTCGTACCTGGTCAGCAGGTATTGCTTTACGACACCCGACTTCACTTCCATCCTGGAAAGCTCAAATCTCGCTGGAAAGGGCCGTATTTTGTGCGGAATGTGTATCCGCAGGGCGCTGTGGATTTGGAAAATCCAAAGGACGGTTCACTTTTTGAAGTAAACGGACACCGATGCAAACCGTACCTTAGCGCCGAACCAACAGAGGAGCTCATGTTCCTACAGGAGCCGGTTTACCCTGAATGATCTTCCTCTGCCTACCTCCAAACTTCGGTTATCCAGCCAAGAACAGTGGACACTGTTCCAAATAAGTTTGGGGGTATGTACAAACCATTTTGTATATATTTGTGTATATTCTTTTTCTTTTCTTTAAAAACAAAAACAAATAAAAATTTGTGTCTCGGTAACCGACTATTTTGACCCTTCAAATGATCTCTTCATGCAACGACAGTGAGGACACTGTCCAGTTTAAGTTTGGGGGTACGCTCGGTACGCATCTCTTACCTTCGCATTCATATGTATATTTTGCATCTGCATTTTAATATCCATAAAATCCATAAAAATTTGAAAATTTTCTGAACAAAAATATAAAAAAAATTTGTCAAGTTAACTTGTGGAAGAACTCTGATTCAACATTCGACGGTTTTTGTTTGAAAAAATAGGAATAACTAAATCTTATGTTTAGATTTTGAAAACCTGAAAGATAACCCTCCTTTGAAGTTAACTATAGCTGATATACGTCTTTACATCACACTACACTTGTCGTAAGATTTTGGTAATTAGATGACAAGTCTTTCATGTTTAAACTTTTAAACAGATAAATGATTTTCTGAGGATCAAATAGGTTTGTTCTGAAATAAGTAATGTCAAGAATAGTTTATGAAGTAAAGCGAATATGAAGGAATGTTATTGATGCCGTAATTGGAGCTAAGTCTGAAAAATAACCCATCTGAAACTTGATTGGAATGATTACACACCAAACCCACTAAACACGTCTTTTATCCAAAAAAATAATTGAACAGCCGGTTATATCTCCGTTCGTATTAAATCATCTGATTTTCACGCCAAACTGTCTTTTGTTTTTGGACCTAGGTAACTTGAGTAATTAAGTCCGCTGGGGTGTTTCTACACCTAATGCCCTAAAACCAACTGATTTGGGTGCATTGGACCAAAGCTCGCTAAGAAGCCTAGAAAGTCCAGTTTTAAAACAAAGTCAAGCAAGTGTTCTCTCCGAGTTAAAATTCCTAACGGTTCTTTGTGTGAGAATAATCTTGATAAAAGACAGGCTTTTATAAAAATTTTAAGCGGAGATATGAAGGTTTTATTCTATGATAAAGACTATTGCACGTTCACAAAGGTGTGTATGAAATGAAAACAAGAAAAATGTGGAGTGAAAAATACGACTTAGTTTCCTGTTAAGGAAGATAGAAATTCTGAAGTTGAAACCTTACTGGAAAACGAAACTTGAAAAATGCTTAACTCTTTATAAAACTTATGTGATCCTTTTAAAATTGTTATCTGGGCTTTATTGTGCGACATGATGACTTTATTCAACCTTTCGGGAACTTAACGACACTATTTGCACTTCACGTAAAAACATATAAAATCTGTAGTTAAATAAGAAGCGAGGTGTGAAAAATAAAGGTTCGATGGTCTAGACTTAGGATTATAGAGTTGTTATTTTATAAAACAAAACTATAAGGTTTGAATCTTAGTTATTTTACAAAACCAACTTGACCGGATTTTATGGGTAGTATCCGCTGAAAACCCTCAGGAGACAACACTCCTCCTACTAGGGACACCTAGAGGTTTAACGGCTTGTTGCACATGCTCAGTGCAATCGCGTTCCCTGCGAAAGTGAGGTTAGGAAATTTTTTGTGAATAAATTGGCTTTGCTCGGGACGAGCAAATGATAAGTTTGGGGGTATTTGTTCATATCAGATTTTTGCATTTTCATACCGCCTAATTTTTATCACATTGCATATCGGTAGATACACTTGAGCCGTGTTTGCTAGTCAATTGCAGGATACAGGTTCTCGGTTCTAAAACGGTGAAATTCATGAAAAACACGACAAAATCCGGGTTCCTGCCAACCACAGATAAAACACGGTCTCCGCTCTTCATCCGTATGTTGCCAGTTTAGGAAAACAAAATGTCAAATCAATGTCACCTTCATGCACAAGGCTCAATGGCAACAACAAGTTCCAAGAAATCTACGCGGAGCTCGAGGAAATCAAGCCAAATCTTGACAAAAAGTTCACCTTTCCCTCAACAGAAATTCTGGAAGAAATATGGAGGTATTTTCAGAAAACACATGTACCAGATTGAAGAGTACATCAAACCAGGGTGCCACCAAAAAGCCCAAGATGCAATTCATCAAAAAGGCCGCGGATCCGCGGCCAATAAGGGTTCTAGGCCGCGGATCCGCGGCCGTATAGTGGCGGCAGGCAAAACTTTTCCAGGGGTATTTTTGTCTTTTCAGATGTGTTCTGGTGGTTGCCCTAGATTTCCATTCTCCAGCCTATAAATAGCCCAGAACTTTGTGAAGGAAAGGGTCCATTCTTGTATTTTCTTTTTCTAGGCTTTAGTTCACATGTTCTTCTTCTTCTCATCTCTTCTCCATTAAACTTGTAGTGAGCTTTGTGAGGGAGGAATGGTAAATAAAGAAGATCATTTTATTATCATACTTGTCTTGCTCTTTCTTTACTTGTTATAATTTTAATTGTTAAGTAGTTGTTGTTATTTTCTTGTTGTTTCTTTCTTCTCTCTTTTTCTTTATCATTCATACAACAATGATGCTTACGCTCGGTCCTCGCCAAGGTGAGGTCGCAAATAGTTAGTCGTATTCTTCTAATCTCCTTCTTTCTATCTTCCTCTTTTGTTTTGTTTTTCCTTATCATGAAATGTGAGTAGTTTTATACTTGTTAGGGTAGGATAAGGGAAGTTTGAGAGAAGGAAATCTCTCTCACTCTTTCCTTGCCCAACAGCTTAAATCGACTCCCGTTAATTGAACCACAATCCGCTCCTTACGGCACCCTATCCTACATGATAGCGGTGATTCCGTAGTGAGACCGGTTGTGGTTGAATTAACCGGAGGTTATGGATAAGAGCCAAGAACGGACGGACAAGCACCAAAAGGAAGGACTTATGCGTTGGAAAGCCTAGCTTATACTCGCAAGTTCCTTCCTAGTCGTGCTAATCCCCGTTGTTGCCGATTACCGTAACACCGATATTAAGAGGGGCAACGAAAGAGGTGGAGACTCCTAACTCAAACTAACCTAATCCTAACCCTAACAAGCTCTCTTTAAATATCAACTCAACACTTAGATAATCCAACAAAATCTGAAAACAGGACTTAACTCGTTAAAACACTTTGAAAAAGACTCCCATCTCCCTGCGGACGACCCGTACTCAACCGGCTAGCTAAAAGCGAAACCGTCTTGATTGCGGTATTTAAACTATAACTTGAACACGCACATACGCTAACAATCAGCAACGGGTCCGCATCTCATGGATTTGAGAGGCACAGGGGTCCCACTCTAGAATTGGCAGACTATTCGCCGCACTCGTAGGGGGTACAGGTTGACCCAAGGAGGGGTGCCCAAGATTACCGGATTCCGTGAAGTGCAGGGTGGTCCATTCACTGTGCTGTAGGGGGCTGCCTCGCTTCAGGTTTTGGCGGATAACTTGCCGCACCCGTAGGGGTCTAGGTTTCATTGCACAGGCTATCCACACGACAGGGGAACGTCGGGTTTCAGCAGCGGCTCTGTGAAACCCGGGGATCCCAGATTATCTGTATTGTTCTGTGATGCTTATTACTTTTCTGTAATGTTGCATATTATCACGCCTGGAGCGATTATTGTATATTGGTTTATATACTATTAGATGTTGTATATGTTTTACACCCGCGCTAGTCCAGTCCCCGCTCTGTCGTTAGTTAAGTAACCTAACGGGTGATGACGGGACCCAGTGACGAATGCGGATGGCATATACGTACATTTTATTTTCGTTCTTTTCTGGTGTGATTGATTGATGGGACTGCGTTCATTCTGATCAATGCAAAGTAAAACAAACCTGTTTAGATGTTGTTGGAACAATTTAAAAGTTGTTATTACAAAGATGTTTCCTTTTGTTATGCATAGTGGTATTCGGTTGGAATATCCTGCACCTCATTCGACGGGGCAAGGGCCGATATCCCTTCACCGGGACTGACCCCTTGGGCAGAAGTTTGCGTCAGGGTAATAACTTCACTATAGTCGATTACATGTTGCTTTGCATCGCGGTATTCAGTGGAATATCCTGCACCTCATTCCACGAGGAAAGAGCCGAGATCCCTTCACCGGGAGTGACCTCTTTAGCAAAGGTTTTCGCCACTATATTTATAAAAAGCTATCAGGTTCCTTCAACGAGATCAAGTTCATTACGTTAAAGGTTTTTCGCCAAAAACCAGCCGTAGCCCTCCGTCGTTTCTTATGGATGGTCAGTAATATTCAAGCTATGTTTGTTGGCTTTCGTCAAGGCATAGTGTTTGGTAGTTGCTGGGGTATTCATTTGTTGCATAGATAGATGTGTTGGTTTGGGACAGTCGTATTACCTTGTTGGCTTTCGTCAAGGGTATGTACGGGTGGGTTCAAATTAACAAGATAATGACGGGCAGAACTTGACATGTGACTTATGATTTGTTGACTTTCGCCAAGGTCATAAGAACATGGGGCAAAAATCTTATCGCGAGTTTCTAAAGAAACTGAAACTTGCCAAGTATGCGCATACCTTCTGGAGTATGAGTAACGTGGATGCATTCCATCACGTTATCATGCGATGAGAGTTGGATTCCGATTCCCACTGATGAGTTGGTTTACTCTTCGGGTGATCCCGATTGATTCTTCTTTCAGGTTTGGAGGAGAATTTGACAGGACAGTGGGAGGTTTCCGGATTAGATAAATTGATAACCATTCTGATCTTGGTTAGAGTGCACGCGGAGTGTTTCTTTTCTCTCTCTCTTTGGCAGCGACCATTGACCGACCCTAGACTATGACTCATTGACCAAGTTGACCGAACCTTCTTAAAATACTGGCTTTTGGATTGTCCGAGTTGCATAAGTCATTGCCACTCCTTCTTCTACCCCTTGTATTTCTCAGAAGACCCGTATTACAACGGACATCCACTTCAATTGGATAGATCCATCGTATGGTTATATACGAACTCGAAGGGACTTCTTCGAGGATGGATCAAGGTTCAGGAGAAATAGAATTGGTTTATTCAGTTGTCTTTTATTATCACCTTCTCTCAGGTTGCGAGAGCTCCTTGGTTTAGGAGAGTACACTAATTACGCTTATTGGATAGTCTTATTCCAAACCATAGGCTGGTGCCGAAAGGTAGGGAATGAAGAAAACCAATTAGCCTAAGTAGGGTGTACAGAAGGTAATATGTAAAGACAAATAAAGGGATTAGAAAGAGGGCAAAGTAAATTGCGACTGATATCATTCACGACCAAACCGCGTGCTTCATCGCCACTCCTATTTCACCTTTAATAGAATAAGGTATTATTCAGTTGTCTTTTATCATCACCTTCTCTCAAGATGCGAGTACTCCTTGGTTTAGGAGGGTACACCTATTATGCTTACTGGATAGTCTTCTTCCAAACCATAGGCTGGTGCCGAACGGTAGGGAAGGAAGAAAACCATTTAGCCTAACGAAGGTGTACAGAAGGTAACGACTAAAGACAAATAAAGAGATTTGGAGAGATGGCAATGAAATAAACGGTTAAATTCATGAATTGGATTATGGAAGAGGCATTACTAGGAATACCAAGATACCCCTACGAAACATTTTCATGTTTCAGTGCATTGTTAAAGAAAAACTGTTTTCCCGATTAGATACTTACTCTAAGGGAATGTATTTACCAGGTTTCATTCTCATATCTGTATGGTTTTACAGATGATGAGTGGGAGTAAGTTATTGGGAATTAGGTGATTATCCTCATTATATCGGAATTCGTTGTAATTGGTGATATTTGAGAAAATCACCAGGGTACAGTTTTCAACCTACGAAGCACAGGTTTTGAGTTATTCAACTCAGCGGACTTATACAGAGTATTGTATGTTGTCCAATGTCCATCAGGACAAAGGGGTAGGTCCTCGTACTTTGTTCTGTTTACTTATGACTTCTCTAGTTTTTAGACAAGTGTTTCGTAGAAATACAAGGTCTAAGTTTTGAGAAGTTGTGGGTATAAGAATAAAGTAGAGAACCAGGTGTCACAAGTATCGGAATTCTTCAAAGAGATCGAAGATGTAGATTCTTGTGATTGGTATTCAGATGATAGTAATGATTTTGAGAAACTAGTTTCTCTTTCAGGTAACTCATAATTGGAAGGATTCCTAAGTTGAGTAATACTGATTAGTCTCTTTCCATTAAGTTGATATGCACTGGAGACAGCTGCATGATTGAATATGGTTCCAATTAAATAAGTGCCAAAGTCTCTATATTGGATATAGAATAGTTCGTACCTTAAAAGATATTAAGGTACGGGGAGTTGTCCAGCTTATGCTTAAAACCAGACACTGGATAACTCAGGGCACGTTTCTGTAATGGCTGTTTGTGGGTTGACCCTGGCTATGACGAGGGTTGATATTCTACCATTTGG